>LR990498.1:35000-1241250 GCA_905147785.2 Thyatira batis | reverse complement strand
TTTTGTATATAATATATAATTCATTAATTAACACCTATTTATTTAATAGCTGACTCAACTTAACGAAACTTCGTCTGGGTTGACTGCGTCACATATGAAATTTTCCCCGTTGTTGCAACATTTCTCATTGATGCTCCGCTCTTATTGGTCGTAGCGTAATGTTATATAGCCTATAACCTTCCTCGGTAAATGGGCTATCCAGTATTAAAAAACTTTTTCAATTCGAACGAGTAGTTTCTGAGATCACCGCGTTCAAACAAACTCTTATTATATTAACTTTATATTATATTACATGAACTACTAATATTAAAAAAAGCCGTGGTGGCTCAGTTGGGAACGCACCGACTCACGATTATGAGGGTGCAGGTTCAAATCCCTGGCCCGTATCTACCTCTGAGTTTATAAAAACTTACGTACGGATTCACACCACTGGCTTTCGGTGAAGAAAAAAATCGTGAGGAAACCTGCATGCCCGAGATGTCACAATTAAAGGCATGTGAAGTCCGCCAATCTGCACTAGGCCCGCGTGGTGGACTATGGCCTAAACCCCCTCGATGTTAGGGGAGGCTCGAGCTCCTTGGTGGAGACGTATATGAGTTGTTGATGATGATGATGATGATTCGTAACTCGCACTGGACACTTATAAGATAAATCTTATTAGTTGAATACCTTCTGATTCACGTCTCAGCATCGTAATACGAAAATATTTGTTTGGACGTTTGTTTTGGCCGGAGTGTGCGCGGGCGCGTGGGTTTCGTCACCATAGTCTTACTCATGGTGTTTATAAGTATATTTATAGTTTGCACCTGTAGCGAGGTGATGTATGAAAACACCTTAGTTTAGACTGTTGCTATAGTATAAGTATAATATTAGAATTTATGAACATTTATGAATATGTCTGATTGTTCTGTGTCTCGATGTAGATAAATATTTATATCAGCAAAAACTACTATCGGAACCAAGCATTAATAGTGACTATTCATAAGTGCTTTATATTGCCTATTTGAATAAAAAAGATTTAGATTTTGATTTTTGATTTTATAATATGTACCTACCTATGAATTTAAAAGCTATCTGGTTACCATAACACAAGCTTCATTTGAAGCTTACTTTGGAATTAGATTGGTCGTGTGTGAAAAATGTCCCGGGATATTTATTTATTTATTTATATTCATAAACGTGCTCCGATTTACTGGATTTTCTTCATAACGTCCTTTAAAAAGAGTGGTTTAAAAGTAAGCATAGATACAGAATGAAACAGATAGCGATTTATATTATCCGTCTGTGCCAGAAGAAGTGTTATATTTTTTTCATACAATTTGAAGAAGATAAATAAATGCCAAACTTACTCACTAATATCAAACTAGCGGACCCATCAGGCTTCGTTCTGCCCACCAGCCCCACCTACCGGGTCCAAATTGATGTATTATACATAAGAACCTTTCCCATGAAATACTCCGTAATTTGGTGAAAACCACATGAAAATCTGTTCAGTAGTTTTTGTGTTCATCGCGTTCAGACAGACAGAGGCGGTGGGGACTTTGTTTTGCCGTAGGCTTTGTAGGCTTTCGTAGACTTTCGTAGCAAATTCGCTACGTTTATTTTGCCTCCTAAATTGTTTACAATTTCTTTACACCCAACTACGGTAAAATGCTGCTTTTTGATTTTTAGCACAAAAACTAAAGATTACTAGCTACTGCCTGCGGTTTCGGTCGCGTGAAGTACTTACACTTCTAAATATATTAATATAGATAATTGTTAAAATAACCTATTGAAACGTCATTAAAGGACAAACAAATACACAGTCTCATTTATATGTGAATGTTATTTAAAGAAGATTTCAGTTTCAAAATACACGCTAAGTGGAAGTCTAGCACTGACCTAGATGTATGAAAAATGATATTAACCATACAGTTTTAACGAGAACTGAAGAGTTATTTATGTAATTTAGTTATTGGCTTCAATGTTGTTTTTAAAAACCTAACTTATTTCAATCTATGCATAGATCTATGTACCTAGGTAGCTGTCTTCTATACTAGTAGATATTAGTGGAAAATATTTGTATTTTTGGATATAAGGAATAGACAAAAAAACTATTGGACTGATCTGAATAATTATTTCACCACTGGAAAGCTTAATTTATCAGGGAGTTAAATAACCTAGAATATATTTTATCCCTGAATTCCAACGAGATTGCGAACTACGCGGGTAAAACCGCTTGTGCTGATAAAGATTAAAAGAAAACCGCCTTAAATTAAAGCTTTGTCCAGAGTGTGTTTTAGGTGGTCAAGTCTCTTAGTGTCGATTAACGCCCGATGTTAATAATCTATCTCCTATCCGAGAGTAAAACCAACGAGTTGTCAAAATGGACGGATAGCTTGTTAACAAGCAAATCTATCATTTTCGAACAGATTCGATCGATCGTAGATCTAAGATAGATTGATTTTAAAGCTTCATCCAGAAAATGGATTGATATATCAGTCTTAGATAGCAAAAAATATTATTGACATCGGGCGTTAAACATGCAAAAATCACAGATTAAGATACAGTAATAGTGACAGGCCTATAACTCTTTCTTACTCTCTCTAACAATTCGAAAAGAAAGGAAGGCAAATAGACGAAATTTGGGACAGTCTCTTTTCACCTGTCATAAAACATGACAATCTCCAATTCCAAATAACCGGACAAATTCTATATACATCGGCGTGTAGCTAAAAATGGGTCAGATGCATAACATCTAAATTTGGCAGGTGGCCGTCTCGAGTCGTTTTGGTGTCGGTAACGTGACGTCACAATGTATATATATAGCATGTGGGTAGACCGCGTCCCTGTGACTCACGGCTTGAGGGCCAATATATAAAGTACTAGTGGCTCCCGCGTATCCGGGAGATCTTACATTTCCCGGGGTAAAAAGTAGCCTGTGTCCATACTTAGGCTCTACTGAAGGCTGAAGGGATTTGCTTGAAATTTGGCACAGAGTTATTTGGATTATATTTGGTAATATATATACTTTATAACCAGGATTAACACATGTTTTACTTTTTATCCCGGGAAAATTTATCCCCGGGATCGCGGGCGAATGCGTGGGGAGCCACTAGTAATTTATATTGTCCTGGCTGAGATTCGAAAGATTTGATTGAAAGTTAGGGTAACTAACCACAAAGCCACAAATAAATATAGGTTTTGTTATTATTTATTATACATCTTAGCCTAATTTCTTCGGAGTATCTAACAGTTTTTCCTTTTTAGCAATATTTTTCAATAATGCTCCGCTCCTATTGGACGTAGCGTAATGTTATATAACCTATAGCCTTCTTCAACAAATAAGCTATCTAAAACTAATCTGGTTCTAATGATACAGGTCATTGAGACAGTTCTAACGTAAAAGCAATTCTTGCCACGTCACTTCAAGGAATTCGAAGCAAACTAAATTACAGGTTTTGAACACAAAAAGATATTTTATTTAAACCAACTGTCTTATTATTTATCTCCTAGAGTAATATTTACATGCAAACAATAAGTAAACACTGCATAATCATTTCAGATATAAAACACCTGTCAGGAAATATAAACAAACTTGAAAATCCAATAAATATTTCGTCATGTTCTCATAATGTTGGTGGTAATATAGACAATACTAGCCTCCGCCCGGTGGTTTCACCTGCGTTCCGGTGGATTTTTCTTAGCTTATTTAATACTTTATCTATGTGCTACAATTCGTCAAGACCCCTTAAGCCGTTCGGGCGCTATTTACTAACGAATATTTATCTTCCGCACCGCGTTTTCAAGGAGATCTTAATTTTTTACCGGGATAAAAAGTAACTTATATTATTTTCCAGACTTGAATCTATCTCTTAACAAAATTTCATCTAGATCCCTTCAGCCATTCTGGCGTGATTAAGTAACAAACATCCATCCAAACTTTCGTATTGATACTAGTAAGTAGTACTAGTTGCTCCCCGTGGTTTTACCCGCGGGAGACCTTCCATTTTCCCAGGCTAAAAAGTAGCCTTATCCTTTCTCAGGCTTTAGACTTTCTGTGTACCAAATTTCATTTAAATCGCTTCCGTAGTTTTAGCGGACAAACAGAGTTACTTTCGCATTTATAATATAAGTTAGGATGAAGACTCGGGAAATGCTTATACATAAATAAGTATTACATCAAAAACAAGAGGTGAAAGCTTCTAAAACAATCCTCTACATTACTGTGATTTTAGATAAAGACGATTACGATAAAAAATATAAAACGACCGTTGGAAATCTGATGTAATGTGGCATTGGACAGGAATAGTTACAGGAAGATATTAGTGTTATAAAGAATAGAATAGAATTGGAATGTTAAGTTATATTAGTTCTTTATAAGTCTTTAGTAATTGCTGAGTTTAGTAGCCGTGGTAGCTCAGTGGGTAACGCACCGACTCACGATCATGAGGATGCAGGTTCAAACCCCGGCCCGTACCTCTGAGTTTTATAAAAACTTATGTACGGAATCACACCACTGGCTTTCGGTGAAGGAAAACATCGTGAGGGAACCTGCAGGCCTGAGATGTCACAATTAAAGGCATGTGAAGTCCGCCAATCCGCACTAGGCCCGCGGGGAGGCTCGAGCTCCTCGGTGGAGACGTGTATGAGCCGATGATGATGATGATGAATGCTGAGTTTATTGCCGGCTCTTCTCAGCAAACGTGGGTGTCTGACGATATGGGCTTGTGAGTAGTTTTTCCAAACGCTGATCGCAAGCGATAACATATCGACAGTAGAAAGCATTTTTGTCAATCTAAAAAATAGAGGTTTATACCAGAGTAAAAAAAAACACTGAAAAACATTATGAAAAGGTAATAAGTGCTAAATTAAAACTTGTATCAAAATGATAATTCAGGCACATTCAATACATTTTTTCCAAATTATTTTCTGATTCAACTAAGGAAAGAAAAAAAAACGATTTTTCTAGATACGACTACATTGATTTCTAGCGTCGATATTTGGCAATAGAAAACATACGTCATTTCAACGAAAGTGTCACATGTTTTGAAGAGAGATTTTACTTCCTTGTTCCGACTATGAAAGTTCATTTCAGTATATTGACGTAAAGATCCATCTTATTCCAAATGCGTCTACAGACTATCTCTACTACCCTAATAATACTACTAATATTAAAAATGCTAAAATTTGTGTTTTGTTTGTTCCTCTGCAAAATTACTGTTTTATAGGTTGCTCTTTTAAAGCCATATTTTTTGGATATATAAACTAATTACTGTTCCTGTTCCCGTAGGAATACAAGTATATGTAGCCTATGACACTCACAAATAACGTCGCTTTCTATTGGTGAAAGAATTATGTAGATCGGTCCAGTAGTTTCGGAGCCTATTCATGACAAACAAAAATCGAATTTATAATATAGACATCATGGTATGACATACAAACTAAAATAAAACCATAGTGTAAACAATAAATACAATTATTATGAAACTCGAAACAACATTTTGATCATACCAATTTTCCTATGAGTTGTTAGTTAGCTCTTTTTTCGATAGAGGGCGGTGTCGCGAAGGTGAGTCGCGCTATGGTTACGTTCTCAAAATTTAGTTGAGTCCGTACAGCATTTATTATCTACAAGTACAACAACGTAAATATATTTTACATACATTCACAAATAGGTAATTTTTGAAAGCGACAATCTACATTTAGGCATGTCGCAATTATTAAACAGGAAACACTTTACACACACTGTTAGAGCGAGGCCCCATTGGTGCGTTGCGTTGCGTTGCGTCGGGATGCGTCGACGCTGCGTCGTTTTCCATACATTTTTTATGACATGCCCCATTAGACCGTTGCGTCGACGCGCGCGACGTTTCAACGGATTGACGGACAAGAGACGAAGCGGGAGGGAGGGTGATGCGCTGCGTTGACGGAGCTCCGTTGCGACGACGCACTGCGATCCACTGCTGGGTGGACTGAGACACAGCATTTGCATTAAATTTGCTACATTATAATTATTTTTTTAAGGTGAGGTGACTTGAAGGTGTTTTGACAGTTTTGGCTTTGTAGTTAGTGACCGAATCCCACTCAAGACAAACATTTGTACCCATGAATATAATAATAATAAATAAACTTAGTTCTGTGTCTGGATGTAAATATCTATAATATGTTTGTATTTAAACGTAATATATGTATATCAGCTATCTGGTTACCATAACACAAGCTCTGCTTACTTTGGAAACCGATTGGCCGTGTGTGAAGAATGTCCAAGGATATTTATTACTCGAAGGTAATTTTATGTAAAAAATGTCCCACTATTTTTAATTTGCTCTAATTATAAAAGGGATTTTTACTAAATACTAATAATGATAATTAGTTCAGGAACTTGTGTGAAAGCTTGTTTGAAATAAATGGCTTTTATTTTGAATTGCTTTTTTCTTTCATTTACCCAGAATTAAAGGTAGCTGTTCTGTCAAAAGCTCTAGTCCATTTCTGTAACAAATTTGTTTCAGTGGCTTATTTACTTTTGTATTCATGACTATGTTATGCGGTTGACCCGCCCAACTTCGTTAGCGTCCCTGGACCGTTTTTGCAACATTTTCGATTGATGCTCCGCTCCTATTTGTCGTAGCTTGATGTAGCCTGTAGCCTTCCTCGATAAATGGGCTATCTAATACTCAACAGTTTTTCAAATCAACATCTTTTTTATTCAAATAGGCCTCAATCAAGCACTTATGAATAGTCACTATTAATGCTCGGTTTTGAAAGTTGTTTTTATTGAGAAGAGCCGGCAATAAAATCAGACCAGTAGTTCCTGAGATTAGCAAACAAACAAACTCTTCAGCTTTATCTATACTAATTTTATAAAGAGGAAAGATTTGTTTGTTTGTAATGAATAGGCTCCGAAACTAGTGGACCGATTTCAAAAATTCTTTCACCTTTGGAAAGCTACATTATCCCCGAGTAACATAGGCTATATTTTATCCCTGTATTCCCACGGGAACGGGAACTACGCGGGTAAAACCGCGCGGAGGCAGCTAGTATATTTATAAGTTTGATAGAATCAATAAGTTTATTCAATCATTCTATATTGGATAAGCAGCCATGAGTCAGGTTTGTCACCTCGCGATATATTTATACTTGGTGATCGATCTGCATTGGTAACATACCCATTAAACATTATAATTATCTTGATGATAAATC
Source organism: Thyatira batis (assembly GCA_905147785.2). Taxonomy (NCBI): domain Eukaryota; kingdom Metazoa; phylum Arthropoda; class Insecta; order Lepidoptera; family Drepanidae; genus Thyatira; species Thyatira batis. The sequence continues at coordinate 1,234,068 of LR990498.1, read as the reverse complement.
CAACTATTGATTGATTAATTTTATATTTATTATCACAAGCCCCTGTACGGTTTCACCTATGTAGTTCCCGTTGTGGGAGTACGGGGATAAAATATAGCCTATGTTATTCCCTAATAATGTAGTTTTGAAGCATTGGAGTTACAAACAAGAAAAAATCAATCTTAATTGTAAGTTATGTTGTATCTGTGCTGGCAGCACTGCAATGTGTTCCATTATCCTTGACCATCATGTCGACTTGTACTTGTATTGTATCTAAAAAAAAAATTGTATCTATTAAAGAACTAATAAATGAAACCAATCTGCAATCATCTGAGTTTAATTAAATATAATAACACCATAAACAAAATTACATTTATTGTACTAAATAGTGTAGATTCGCTGTTTTTACAATATTTTTCAATGATGCTCCGCTCTTATTGGTCATAGCGTGATGTTACATCACCTTACTCGATAAACGGGCTATAACACTTAATATTTTATCTGATTCAAACCATTAGTTTTGGAGTCTATGTACTTTTCAAATCTATCCAATACCTATCTCTGTACCAAGTTTAATTAAAATCGGTTAAGTGGGTTACGCCTAAGACAGAGTTACATTCACATTTATAATATTAGTAGGGGTACTTACTAAACATCTGGAGTCATTCCAGAATCTAAGACTCATAATCTTTGATGAGCTGACATGTTGATTTATATAGGTCAAAAAGTTATGAAGTTACGTTGACTATTATATTAATGAATGGAGATATTTGAATGAATAAACTACAAAATCTGCAAATCACTTAACTTTTAAAACAGACAATAATACATTTATATAGAAACTAGTGGCGCCCCACGGTTTCACTCGCATACCCTATGGCCTATGTCATGTGTTATTCCAGAACGTATTCTACCTCTGTGTCGATTTTCTTCGCGATCCGTTCACCTGTTCTGGCGTGAAAGAGTAACAAACATACACATTCACAAACTATCGCTTTTATATATTAGTAGAATAAGATTCTTTTTCAAACGAAAAAGAAATGTCTACCATCGATTTTCTTTAAACCACATATACATATCGTTCAATTGGAAGTTAAAAAATAAATACCAAGTATTTATTCAAAACATACTTTTAAACTAAATGAATTTACTTTAAAAACAGCGAATTTGTCTAATCAATGATCAGAAAAAAAAAATCAAAAGGTAAAATAAAGAACATTCCAGCAAATTCTATCACATTCGATAGACTTTTAATATGACGCGGCTTCATCTAAAACTGAAACACAACATCCAATCAAAAACAAACTCTAAAACCGTTGGATAAAATTCAATTTATCTTGCAATCCAAATATTAATTGGTGACATACAATTTTAAATTTTACCTCGCTGAAATTTAGGTTTTATATCATTTGCCAGGTGTTTACCTGTTATTAAGAATAGAATTGGCAAGCGGTACTGATGGTAGATACTGTATCGGAGACGATGGCCAGCTCGGCTGAGTCACACGTCTGACAGGTCAGTTAACTAGGCATGTCTTCCGAACCCAGATAAGCATCAGAGATCTAAATTATGGGCACTCGTTTTGGTAGAGAATAAAGTATTAATTTTGACTAAAATACCTGAGCTTTTAAATGGATTATATTATTGGTACAATTTAAAGATGAAATGGTTACAGCCGTTTGGCGTTGTGGTTAGTGACCCTGACTTTTAAAGCGTCAGTTGTGGGTTCGAATCCCACCCAGGACAAAGATTTGTATGTATGCATGAATATGTCTGTTTGTTCTGTGTCTGGATTTTTTTATAAACTCAGAGGTACGGGCCAGGTATTTGACACTCATGATCGTGAGTCGGTGCGTTCCCAACTGAGCCACCACAGTAAGATTCATGAGGATTAATTATTTATTAGTAGGTAAAATGTATGTGCTTCAATCGTCAGTAAGAAAACTATTAAATTTAAGGTGCATTAGTGTTCAGAAATTATTGCAATTTGCATAGCGATGTCTCTTCTAGAACTATTAATCTTAAAGTATCTAATAAGTATAATTTTACTAGTTACATTAGTTTGTTATTTATTTAAGTATGATTTACGTTTTTATGAAATATGAGAATACACTTGAATAAATCATGAAAATATGTTTTTCGTAATTTTAGGGCGAGATTATGAACGAATATTTGACAAAAATTACTGGATATGTAAAAAAGTTTTTAAATAAATTATGTATTCAATCGCGTTCCAGGGGGATCTTCAATTTTCCAGGGATAAAAAGAAGCTCACGTGCTATTCCACGACTTATTCTTATTCTATGCCAAATTTCAACGTGATCCCTTCAGCCGTTTTAGCGTGAAACAGTAACAAACATAGTCACAAACTTTCGCATTTATAATATTAAAATAAATAAATAATATGAAAATATCGTGAGACATTTTCACACACGGCCAATCTAATTACAAACTAAGCTTGTGATATGGTAACCAGATAACTGATATACTGAATTTACTGCTTTTAAATAAATAGGTACTTATAGAATCCGCACTAGGCCCGCGATGTGGACTATGGCCTAAAATCCCCCTCGATGTCAGAGGAGGTTCGAGCTCCTCGGTGGAGACGTATATGAGCTGATGATAATGAAATCCAACTAATATTAGAAATGTGTAGGTATGTTTGTTACTCTTTCACGCTACATGGGTTCTGGATGAAATTTGCTACAGAATTAGAATATTTTCTGGAATATTTTCTTCCGGGAATCCGAGTGAATCCGCAGGAAGCCACTTATCATATTTTCTGAATGATATGTTTGTTACAAGTATTTTAGTTTGTAATTCTGCTGTAACATTGCCATGCTTTTTATTTTTATATTTGGTCGGACTTTAAAACTAATAAATAACCTAAGTAATTACAATTTTGCCAATTTTTTTTTGGTCTACAATATTTTTTCTTTAAGTTCAAGATTTTAAGGCTTTATAAATGCCTACTCGAATTCACATTTTCATTTCAAAACTTTCTTCCATTGATATAAAACCTTGTTCATTCATGAATCAGCGAAATATGTGTTATTTTGAAACTCGTAAATGCATCTGCGGGTATACGCTTACAGAATGTGAGAATTTATTGAGGTTACTGCTATATCATTCTATATATTATGTAAATACTTACTTATATATTGTTAATCCCGCGGTTTCACCTGCGTTCCCGGGGATCTTTATTTTCCCGAGATAATAAGTAGCATATGTGTTAATCCAATCGCTCCTGCCGTTTAGACGTGAAACAGTAACAAACATACACAAACTTTCGCTTTTATAATAATAAATATCTTGGGACATTGTTCACACACGGCCAATTTTATTCCAAAAATAGTAGAGCTCGTACTATACATATACTATTTATAAAGATACATCTTCCATGTTCCTGGGACAAAAATGTCTTCTCTCAGGCTCTAGCTAGACTATCAGTGTACCAAATTTCATTAAAATCGGTTTGTAGTTTTAGCGTGAAAGCGAGACAGACAGAGGTACTTTTGCATTTATAATATTAATATAGCTTTACATCCTGATACAAAACACTGGGATATGTTCATGCACATTGGATTTGGGCATAGTCAAATTGACATAAAACGTACGCTTAATGGAAAAGTCATTTCATTTACAAAATATCACCAGATTTCGATAGAAAACCTTTTAAAATGTAATATACAATTCATATATTATATTAACAAATTATTATGCCGATAAATAAAACATGTTTAAATGAGTAACAGAACGGTATAAAATCGTCAGAAATAAGACAAAACTGGGTCATTAGTGTGAAGCGGAAGACGAAGGAAATATTTTGGTAACGGATTTTCCATACCTGTTGGGCTTTGGCTTTTATTTTTATAATTAACTAGCTGCCTCCCCGCGGTTTTACCCGCGTAGTTCCCGTTCCCGTGGGAATACAGGGATAAAATATAGCGTATGTTACTCGGGGATAATGTAGCTTTCCAAAAGTGAAAGAATTTTTGAAATCGGTCCAGTAGTTTCGGAGCCTATTCATTACAAACAAACAAACAAACAAATCTTTCCTCTTTATAATATTAGTATAGACAAACGACCCGCCCCAGCTTCGTACGGGTGCAATGCTTATACTTCACATTAGATACCTCCAAAATTGACAGTGTTTCTCTAACATATTATGCATGTATTGTATATAAAAACCTTCCTCTTGAATCACTCTATCTATTAAAAAACCGCATCAAAATTCGTTGCGTTTAAAAGATTTAAGAAGACATAGGGACAGACAGCGGAAAGCGACTTTGTTTTATAATATGTAGTGAAGCTCTACCATAAATTACTGGTAGATTTATTAATGACAAGCCTCCGCCCCGCGGTGTCACCCGCGTTCCCTAACTACCTTTATTTTTACGGAATATAAAGTCAAAACATATTCTATATATGTGCTACAAATTTTCATCCAGATCGCTTCGGCCGTTCTGAGTGATTGAGTTAACAAAGATACATCCATCCATCCGAATTTCGATACTATTAGTAGAATCAAGAAGTTAGGTTGTATAGTCTGTGGAACATCCTATGATTGGGCAATATTAATCTGTGGTTTACTGTCACATGTCACGTTGACAGTTGACAGCTGTCCCGTATGTCAGTTTTGCCTTGATAAATATACACGCTACTTGAGTTACGCTTTAAATTATTTGTAAATCTAAATAGTCTTTATTATTACTATAATATATTCTCTTAACTTAATCGGCGAGCGATTTCCAGCGACCTTCGACTATTATGAGTTAAATTATCTAAGCCGGCGACATATTTCTTTTCGCTGTAGGTATAATGACGTCACAGAGTTATTTTATGATACATTCAATGGGACGGAAAATTAGAATGTCTAATAAATTTGTCCAAAATGTTCAACTTTCAATGGACAAAAAAACTACTCAGTAAAATGCTAAAATACTTTCTAACCTCTAAAAAAGTGACAACCTAAGTTTACCAAGGAGGTTTTAAGAAGTTCCAAATTAGAAAGTGTTTTAAAAAGTAATGATTAAAACTCTTTTGCCATCTGATCATGTGAACAGGCGCCACGTAGCGACAATAGGCAAACGGTCAGTGTTCTATATCCGTAGCGTGCCCTGATGGTTATTTCAGCTATACTATTTATAACGCGACAAAGATCGCACGGCCGATGTGGGTCGAGACGAGAATCGAGATTCCTTTTTGCTTTTTCTATGTACAATGGTTATAGCTAGCACGTGTGGGCTTTTGCGTAACTGAGGTTCGATTTAAAAAAAAAATATAATGAATGTCCGATTGGTTCGGGTTGCAGGCTCCATTTTGGAATTATTTTTTTTTATTTTTGTTGCCAGTTTTTTTTCTTTTTCGAGAATTTTATTTAATGTAGCGGTTGTGTTTCTGTTAAACGAAGTGGTATTTGTTAAGAAGTTTAATATTCAGTAATTCTGTAAATAAATAATTTTGAATATTTTTTTTTTAGCTGCATTTCATAGTGTAACTAACGTTTGGACATACAAAACGTTTTAATTTCTTTTTGTTTTTTTTGCAGCAATCTCATAATTTGTCAGGCAACCATAAATTTACCATTATTTTTATTCCGGGCTCAAATAGAGCTGACATAAGAATGATTCATAAAATGTTATCAGATTCATTTATTAGATAATTTAAGCTTATTTTAGTATACAGCGGACTCTAGGTCATTTCCATTTGATCTGAGATAGTGGAACGTACTTGAAGAATATGACGGACAGACAGACAGCCAGACGGACAGAGATTAATCACTGCTTAATGATAGTGCTGTGATGACGAGAAAGAGCACAGAAAATACAATCATTATCACAATATAACAAGGATATAACTGGGCTTAAATAAATGTAGAATAAATGACAAAAAAAGTGAAATGCCTTTTCTGGGGATTGTTACAAAACGTTTCAAAAAAAGAATTTGTCAGGTTTTAAGGAATCTTACGAAAATGCTAAAATCTTAAGGTGTAATAGATGTATGTCGGTATGTCACATTTATGTATTCGTTTCTACAAATGCCATTAAAGTAATAATTAAAGAAAGATACTTGACATCACCTTTTCAGTGAAATCTCTTTCCTACCAATATTGTTGAAGTTTGTATGTATGTTTGTTACCTTACTCTTTCACACAATTACGGCTGAAAGGATTTAGAAGAAACTTTAAAAATATACATTGTATATAGAAAAATATCCTGCAATATTACCACTGCTGACCATAGATTTCAGACTAAGTACAGCTTGTACTAGAGTAACTAGATAGCTGATATACATACTACTTTTAAATACATTACACAGACAGAACCAACACACATAATCATGCACACAAATGTCCTTAGGGAATCAAATCCAATGCGCGACCAATACCTCTGTTAAAAGTTCTATTAACGAAAAAACATTGGCAAAGGACGGAACGGCGATAAAATCCAACATACACCCGTCGTAACGGTAACAAACAATTTTATTTTCCATCCAAACTAAAATAAACGTATAATGTTGCGACCCAACGCTCCGAACAATCAGACATTCTTGGCAGCAATGGTAAACTAAACTAAACATCGAACGCTATGTCCAACACTGTGCTAATTCTAATAAAGTGCAAAATCTATACTAATACTAGTGACTCTCCGCGGTCTCCAGGGAATTTTCAATTTTCCCAGGATAAAAAGTGGCTTACGTATTATTCCAGGTTTTAAACTGACAGTGGTGTAGTGTGACGAGGAATGATAGAATTAGGAATGAGTATATTATAGGAAGTATGAAAGTGGCCTAATTACGGAAAAAATTAAAAGCCATCGTCTTTCGTGGTACGGCCACGTTATGATGAGAAAAGAAAGTCACGTTACCAAAAAGGCACTGCACCTAAGACCAGAAGGCAGGCGTAAAAGGGGAAGGCCAAAGAAATGGTATGATTGTGTAAAAGATGACATGAGAGAATGTGGATTTGACTGGAGATCGAATGAAAAGGAGAGAGGCGAGGAAAATGATGATGATGATAAACTATATTAAATCCGTTCGGTAGTTTTTGCTTGAATTAGAAACAAACATCCACTCACAAACTTTCGCATTAACAATGTTATAAGGAATATAAAACTGAAGCATGTTGCGACAGTTTTTTTTGTGTCTGGTCGTGGGTTCGAATCCCGAATATTTCTGTTTTTTTCTGTGTCTAAGATATCTTTATTTAGTATGTATTTAAAAATTAGTATATGTGTATCAGCTATCTGGTTACTATAACACAAACCTCTGCTTTGTTTGGAATCAGATTGTCCGCGTGTGAATAATGTCTTGGGATATTTATAAATTAATTTGTAGGATAAATTAATAAACACAAATAAATTAATTTTACCATGATTATGTGATTGAGGGCTGACTAAGTATCAGGTATCCTAGTTTGCCTAGTGCCAGCAAATATAATTGCTGAGTTTATTGCCAGCTCTTTTTAAGCATAAACAACCTTCGGAACCGAGAACCATTTTCGGGGCAATGTCAAATGAGCTACATTTAAATGTTATTTTAAATGCTCAATTTAAAAGTAAAAAAAAAACACTTTTTAAAAGTTTTCCAATAAACAGTCTATCCGATAGTACAAGTAAAGTTTATTGTTAAACAGTTAAATCAAATTGAAGCGATCAGTTTAAATTACATTAATTACGAATAAAATAAATCTTCTTTGATTCTTTATTGGGACGTTTTATTACACTTGTAATATTGCCTTTGTAATCTTATTGAATAGGTCATTAAAGGTCTCATTAATTAAATTATCTGGATAGTTTCAGTTAAAGCTTTAAAGCTATATATTTAAAAGTAATTGAATTGAATTGTTACTACAATTTTATTACATCGTTTCGGTGTTGCTTTTGTTCTGTATCAAAATGTAGGTAAATATAAATATAAAAGTAGGTAGTACGTATTTAAAGTTTTATAAATAGTTATATCTGCTACCTGATTATACTTATAGCTCTACTTAGTTTGGAATAGGATTGGTCGTGTATGAAAAGTATCCCAGAATATTTATTTAATTATTTTTGATACCGAGATTATGTGATTGAGGGCTAGTCACCCATGGATCTAAATTTGCATACATTAACAAAGTTACAAATAAGGCGGATTAATATCGTTTGATTTTTTGTATTATTATATTTAATATTGGTTAACTTAAGCCTAAATATGAGTATTTAGGCTCAAAATCAAGCCAATTTGATTATTTTTGGCCGAAATAAAATTCAAAGGCATTTGAAGGGCTGCATCCTCCCCCCTCTAATTATTGAGGCTGAGTCCCTGTAAAAGACGAATAAGCTGAAAATATAAACTAAATATCTGGAACAGTGATTGTAAATATGAATGTATAGCCTCAACATTATGCAACAGATCTAAAAATATACAATATCGCGTAACAATAACACAAACAAATTCCTGGTATTTGAGCCAAAAAGATTTTTTCGTATCTACTTACATATAACTACATATCTATACTAATCACTACATAGTATAAAACAAAGTCGCTTTCTCTGTCCCTATATCCCTATGTATGCTTATACTTTTAAAACTACGCAACGGATTTTGATGCGTTGTTTTAATAGATAGAGTGATTCAAGAGGAAGGTTTTTATATAAAATACATGCATAACATATATGAGAAACACTGTCAGTTTTGGAGGTTTCTAATGTGATGTCGGCGCGTGCCTATAACCGTGGCGGGTCGCTAGTTATATTTTTAAGGTGAAGAGATTGTTTGGTTGAACGCGTTAATCTCAAGAACTACTGGTCCGAATAACAAAATTATTTCAGTGTCAGATAGCCCATTAATTGAGGAAGCCTATGTGCTATATATCATTACGCTATGACTAATAGGAGCGGAGTAATAATGAAAAATGTTGCATAAACGGGTAAGTGACGCTAACGAAGTTGCGCTGGTCAGCTAATTTGATTAGATGAACAATCGAGAGGAGTTTTGATTCATGAGTTTATATTAAAAAGTTTTGACTTATTCAAGTAAACCCTCGTGATTAGGCGAGGCTGGTGCTCCTATGTATATGAGCTGATGCTGAGGAATATCCACAATACTCAATTACTGCATATTGATGAACTGCTGCTACTTAAACAAAGAATGTTTAAGTAGCAGCAGTTCATCAATTCATCAACAGTACACGTCTCAATTACTAATTAACAATATACGTCTCCACCGAGGAGCTCGAGCCTCCCCTAACATCGAGGAGGTATAGGCCATAGTCAACCACGCGGGCCTAGTGCGGATTGGCGAACTTCACATGCCTTTAATAGTGACATCTTAGGCATGCAGGTTTCCTCACGATGTTTTCCTTCACCGAAAGCCAGTGGTGTGAATCCGAACGTAAGTTTTTATAAAATCAGAGGTACGAGCCAAGGATTTGAACCGGCACCCTCATGATCGTGAGTCAGTGTGTTCCCAACTGAGCCACCACGGCAATAATAGCAGCAGTTATTGAGGTTAAATTTATTATCTTTTGTATTGTAAATCATGTTTGATTAGTGAGCTGATGTGTTTACGTCTGCAGTTCTCGCCAATTATAACTTGCAGGAAGCGAAAACATGCATAAGAGCGAAAGTAGGTTGAGAATGTAATAAAAAGGTTCTTTTGCCAGCTAAAAATCAGCGCTGTAGTTTTCAACCCACCTGATGGTAAGTGGTCACCGCCGCCTATGGACATTTGCAATACCAAGGGGATCGCCGATGTGTTGCCGACCTTGAAGAGTTCTCTTCACGCTTTTTTTGAAGAACCTCATATCGTAGTGCGGAGGGAAAACCATAGCGGGAAGCCCATTCCACAAACCAATGGTCCGCAATAGGAACGTCCGACTGAAGCGCTGGGTGGACGATCGCGGCAGTTCGAGTATACTCTTTAATTACTCAAAAAATAAATAAAAACCGCATCAAAAATTCGTTTCGAAGTTTTAAAGATTTATGAAAACATAGGGACATACAGAGGAAATCGACCTGGTTTTATAAAAAGTAGTGATATCAGTGTAGAAAAGCAAAATATTGCCTACGACAGCTTTAAATACACCATTTCGTTTTAAAATAGAACAGCTCTTGGTGAATTACAAATATTGTTCTAATATTACCTGATCCAGTACTAAATGAAGGCTGGAGACCAACTGGCGTCCAGCCAGCTGCAAGCGATGTGTCATATACCGACCACAGATTATATCTAATAATCGAAGACTAAACAAATGATGCGCAGGATTTAATACCTACTAGGGGCTTTAACGCTATATTCACTGATCTTATGCCTTTCAAATATGAAGCTTTATGTTATGACTTAGCATTGGAAGTTATTTTTATAAACACCACATATAATTATTATCTTTTATCCTTAAGAGGACTTTCACGACACGAAATTTGGTGGTCCAGAGAACCTAGTCGTTAATTATGGTAATGTGTATAAAATTTGCCTTTTGGAAAGAATAAAAAAGTCATATTGTTGAGCTGCTTGGTGGTTCTTCCCATTGAAGGCTATCGAAGCCGGTAGTAGTTGCAATATCTCTAAAGTCCCTGTTTTAATTATTAAATATCTGAGACGTTTTTCACATATGGTAAATCTGATTCCAGACCATGCAGCTTTTGTGTAATGCTTTTAACTAAGCATATTTGATAGGAATATTAATTACAACTCAATAACTAACCATAACATCAAAGACTAAGACTCCACTAGGCAAATATCTAGGCTAGGTCCTTAACTAGAATCTCTCAAATAATTCGCCTATACTACCGCGCAATGAGACTATTATGAGATCAAACGCATTAATAAATTGAGGTGGCAACTAATATCGTCACACATTTTAATGACTCCACTATTAAATCCACATTTAAGCTGAGTGTATTTAAAACTGCATAAATTTCAGGGTGTAATACTTTGCAGTAATTTACAGCGATGCTCTGCGATTTTATAGAACTTGGAACGCTATTTTGTTTCATACAAAATACCTTATCATCATTTATACACAAAATGGAACGGATTTTACATTTGGAGCATATTTACATCTTTCCATCCAAGTTTAACTGTGGTGGCTCAGTGGGAAAGCATTGACTCACGATCATAAAGGTGCAGGTTCAAGCCCTGGGCCTTGCGGGCGAGAAAACCTGCATGAAGGGAGTGAAGAGATTTTTACAGGGTCGGCAACGCGTGAGTAACGCCCCTAGTGTTGCAAGCGTCCATAGGCAACGGTAACCGCTTCCCATCAGGCGGACTGTATGCCTGTTTGCAACCTTTGTGGTATAAAAAAAAAATGCCCGAGACGTCACAATTACAGGTATGTGAAGTCTACTACCGCACAAGGCCCGAGACTAGTACTTAAACCCCCTCGTTGTTAGGGGAGGCTCGTGCTCCTCGGTGGTGTATATGAGCTGATGTTAAGGTTTTATTCTAAACAGTTTAGTAACAAAAATGACAACAGTATGATTAGTTTTATCGAAGACTTACAGCCCAGTAACATGTTCGAGCGATGATTCACAATTTATTTTGCTCCAGTGTCTCTATTAATAGACACTTAAGTATTTTTGAGTGGCTCTTCAGTTATAAATCTGTTATAATGATTTTACTGTCAAGGATTAAGTGATTTTTGGGTGTTCGTTGGTAGGATTATAGTTGGGTAGGTACTATTAAAGAAATGTGGTAAAATATTGAAGGTTTCACACGCGTAGTTCCCGTTCCCGTGAGAATACAGGGATAAAATATAGCCTATGTTACTCCCTGATAATGTAGCTTTCCAATGAAATAATAGGAAATCAGCACCGTAGTTTTGAGTTTATTGATTTATTAATTACAAACATCCACAAAAAAATATATTTAGTTACCTACTCTATATAATGCATTAATTATATTAAAAGCTATTTATTCAGTTAAGGCTTTTAAAAGCCGCTTATGATAAGATAATTAATAATGTTTTTATTGGGTTATTGAAATTATATACTTTAAGTGCATTATAGTCTTGTATCATATTATCAAAAGAAGTAATTTATATTCAATTTAATAAAAAATGTTTCTAAACCATTCCTAACTGGAAGAACTAGTGCGAAATCTGGTTAGTTATCTGATTGTAGCATCAAACTAATTTCGATTGCTTCTCGCAATGTTAAACACTAGAACACTATATGCATACAATTTCTACCAGCATGAGAAAAAGCGTCAAATTCTATACAGTTGCTCCCTTTTGTACAGGGTCGGCAACGCGTGAGTGACGCCTCTGGTGTTGCAAGCGTCCATAGGCTACGGTAACGCTTCCCATCAGGTACCGTATGCCTGTTTGCCACCCTTGTGGTATAAAAAAAATTCTTTCCAACAAATAAAAACTCTAAACAAATCCGAATATTATTATATATTTGAAAACTTAATCCGTTCCTTGATCCAGTAGATCTACTGAATGCAATATATTAGTTTATATTACTCTTATGACATTATGCATATTTTAATTAAATTACAGAGTATATGTCATATGTAATGCACTATAACGACATATTAAATTATATTTTATTACACATTCCTACATCTTCTACACTAATATTATAAAGAGGAAAGATTTGTATTTTTGTATGTAACGAATAAACTCAAAAAGTACTGGACCGATTTTAATAATTCTTTTTTCATTAGAAAGCTACATTATCACTGAGTAACATAGGCTATATTTTATCTCTGTATTCCCACGGGAACGGGAACTACGCGGGTAAAACCGCGCGGAGGCAGCTAGTTACTAATATTTTAAAGCTGAAGAGTTTGTTTGTATACGCTTATCGCAGGAACTATTCATCCGAATTTGAAAATTATTACAGTGTGAGATACACCATTTATCGAGGAACGTTATAGGGTATACAACATCACACTGCGACCAGTAGGAGCGGAGCATTGGTTAATAATGTTGCAAAAACGGGAAAAGTGACGCTGACGAAGATGCGCGGGTCAGCTAGTTTGTTTATAAAGCTTTAAATGCAGTTTTTTGTGTTTTTATTTAATAAATTGTTATAGAGGCGTGGATTAGGGGTATAAATAAAGGTTATTCTACTAATATTGTTAATTCAAGAGTTTGTCTGTTGCATGGATCCATATTTGTTACTCTTTTACCCGAAAACTACCGAATCTATACGGTGAAACCGCGGGGACCTACTTGTAGTAATTATTCTAGTCTTTAGTCTTTATACATCGCCAATTTTTTATTTTCCTGGAATAAAAAGTACCCCTATCCAATCCAAGTTATTAACTATCTGTGTTCCAAATTTCATCCAAATCTGTTCAGGAGTTTTTGCGTGAACGAGTAACAAACATCCATCCATACAAACTTTGGCATTTATAACATTAGTAGGATTGGCCATTTCCTTATAGATTTCTTTTCTATAGACCGATTTCTACCAATTTTAAATTGAGTCATCATAAAAGTAATATTTGACAAATATTGACGGAAAATTGTACGTACGCCAAATGGCTAACAAAAACAAATCCAACGAATATATCGATTTTATAACATTCGCCTGTTTATTTATTTTAGAAACTAGCCGATCCGTGCAACTTCGTCTGTGTCGCACAGAAACTTACCCCGTTTTCGCAACATTTCCTTATAATACTCCGCTCCTAATGCTCGTAGCGTAATAATACATAGCTTAAAATCTTCCTCGATAAATGGGCTATTCAACACTAAAACAAATTTTCAATTCGAACCATCACTTTTTGAGATAACCGCGTTCAAACAAACAAACTCTTCAGCTTTTGTAATATTGGTTTTCAATATAGGTAAGCTTCGGATGCAGTTTTATTGAGGATATCTCAATTTTAGTATTAGTTTCAAAATGTCGATGAAATATTTACATAACCGACTAATACTGTCTGAAATTATTTAAGAGTAATAAGTATACTAATGTCCTGGAGAATATTACAAATTATATTAAGGGAGCTACATATGTTTCACATATTTAATTTACCAAACATAATACACAGATTAGATAAAAAATATGTACACATTTTCTTAAGATTGAAATAACAGATTATTGTTATTTTTTAACGCATTGAGATTGTTTTTATAACGCAACTCACCCATTTTAAACTAAATAGGAGTTGTGCTACATATTTTTATTCATATAGGCCTTAAAGCGCTTATGTAATATATTTGATGGATATACCTACATAATAAAATAAGTCCCGAAAGTTATCATAATACTTTAGCATGTTAGCATGCATCTTACGCCCGATGTCAATAATCAATCCTGATCCATTTTTTGCTATCCTTAGATAGCAAAAAATGGATCTATCTATCTATCAATCTTAATTGATATATCAATCCATTTTCTGGGTGAAGCTTTTAAATCAATCTATCTTTGATCTACGATCGATCGAATCTGTTCGAAATTGATAGTTTTTGCTTGCCAATAAGCTATCCGACCATTTTGACAACTCGTTGGTTTTAATTACGGATTGGAGATAGAATTATTAACATCGGGCGTTAGCATGTTTCATAAGCTTAAACTTATTTATTAATCAATGCTTAAGGCCAAACTTTTTTTTTAAAGTTCAAAAGCGTTTAAAAGTTTGAATATTTCAGGAATGAAAAAATCTGGTAGAGAAAACTGAAGTAAATTATCACAATAATGATATATGTCTTTATTAAATACGCTCTCAGTTATAGATCGTTATAGCTATAGGCCATCAGAACATCTGGTCGACGTATCCGTTATGAGTTTTATTTTGATAACGAATCTTTTCATAATATCCGTCGTGTTTGATGTTCAATTTAAGTTTCGTTACTGATTAATAAGTAAAATATTTCAAAGTGTTTCATTTTAAAACCAATCAGATTTCTATTTAAATAAGCCTACAAATTCCACCGTCAATTCCCAGCCCTATAATCATTAATAACAATTTGATTAGACAACCGATCGCTTACAATGTTTACAAACGTTAACTTATCCAACATATAACCCTAGGTCTGTTTTCAATTACGGCAATAATCGTGGAGATCACGCTCCAGGCTCGGCTCCACGCATTTTATTTTGTAAACACGCCGGAAAACCCGCTGGAGAAAACATACTGTTGCATTTCATTAAAAAAAAGGAATAAATTTAAATATGTTCCGCTGCGTTCGGAAACACGCTGCGTCCAGCTCGACCGTGCCGCCCAAGTGTAAGGTAAGCTCGTCTGAAAGTGTAGCTGTAGCCCGGCTGGCATCCGCCTAAAATGGGGTGATCGCGGCCGGCGGTATCGTATTGCTGGTATAAAAAGAATCTGAGCTCCCCGCCGCCGGTCAGAACGGCTTCAAACGTGAGTACGCGCGCACGAGCGTGACCTGCGCGTATAGTGCGCCTATTAGTGGAGTGCATCTCTGACGTAGATCGCGAGTGCCCAGCACAGTGCATACACCAACAAAATTGAAAGTGACGTACCCGAAGGACGTGACACCTGATTTATCACGGATTGGATTGTGTGTAGTGGATCTTTGAAGTGGCAAGCTTCACGGTGCATGGTTTATGGTTCAAGGATTTAATTATAGAATATTGATTTCCGATTTAAATTTAACGGATGCTCATAAGTGATTTTTATTTTGGATTCATTGGTAAACGTTGCATTTATTTTGTTACGGTAGCTTCTGTTCATTAAATTTGACGCTTATGTAGTTTTTGCATTCGCATTTGAATCGTTTAATGCTTTAGAATGACAAATTGATTACAATTATTATGATAGAGACAAATAAAAATGAAAATATGAAATCAATCAAAATAAACGAGATTAAGATTGAGTAAAAAACCAACAATAGTAATCCAATTGACCCACCAACCAACACCATAAAAGACAATAAACAATCCAGTGACGGATAAATCGGTTGGCGCCTCTCCAGACTCGCATTCTTACGTGACGTAACATCCGCGAAGGGCCGTTCGGTGTAAGCTAATAAAAACGCAAGCATAAAAGTCGGTATTACGCAAACGCTAGAGCTGGCACGGTTCCCGGGCGGCCACTACTCGGGTTACATATCCACAAATAGACGCACGCGCTGTAGGCCGGCACTGGTTACTTCGCGACGGAACTTCAGTTCACTAACGCGCGGTGTGTGTTCGCAGGAAGGCTCCAGGGCTGCGTTCTCGTGTCTCGACTAGCCCAAAAGTCTCGTTAGCCCTCCGAAAATGCCGAAGCCAGTGGTCCAAGAGGGAGAGGACCCCGATCCGACCCCATACCTGTTCGTTTCTCTTGAGCAGAAGCGTATCGACCAAAGCAAGCCGTACGATGGCAAGAAGGCATGCTGGGTGCCTGACGAGAAGGAGGGCTTCCTTCAGGGCGAGATTAAGGCCACCAAGGGTGACCTGGTGACCGTCAACCTTCCGGGTGGCGAGGTAATTTATCAGTTTTCGATTGATAGGTAAACACTTTGAAGATATCAGGATTTATTGATTAATGAGATGGCACTTATGGATCCATGAATTTAGATTGAACTTTAAGGAAGAGACAGTTTCGTTAATTAAAACAATAATCAATCAATACGAACTTGATATCTTCATAAAATAGTGATGTTCTTTTGAACATTGATCAATTGTCAACTTTAGAATTAGATCTCAATTTCCCTTAATACTCAAATCGATGCAGTCCAAAACAAGATTGAACAAATTGGGACCTTACCTTACTCTTTAGTTAAACTTTTAACTGATATTAATAGTTTCAACAATCACATATTTAACGCATTTATTAAATGAGCAGGAGAAGACATTAAAAAAGGAACTCATCTCACAAGTAAACCCGCCCAAATTCGAGAAAGTCGAAGACATGGCTGACTTGACATACCTTAACGACGCAGCTGTACTCCACAACCTGCGACAACGATACTATGCGAAACTGATCTACGTAAGTAGGCGCCACGAGCGCCTTTACCATTATTTAAACTAATCCAAACATCTCTCCCGCAGACTAAAGACTTCAAGAAGGATGTTGTTGGTCAAGTCAACCCACCTAAGTACGAGAAATGCGAGGATATGTCCAACTTGACATACCTCAACGACGCTTCTGTTTTGTATAACTTGAAGCAGAGATATTACCATAAGCTTATTTACGTAAGTCAGCAGCCGGCGGGTTCGAGTCTTGCAGTGTGCATGCACATCACCTTTCCAATCTTTCAACACGGCAGACACATTTCATGATAGTATTGGATATAGACCAAGTTTTAAAGTGCATTTAATGTCCATGAACGGCGCAATTAATCTTGGATTGATGTTTCAATTTGAACGTTAAAAATAGCATCATTGACATGCCAGCTGTGTCTATTTTAGCACGTTATTTATTGTAGTTTAAGATATTTTTGTCGGGTTCATGGGATTACTCTCTCGTTAAATGTTAATGTTGATTTTGGGTTTATTGAAAATGAAAAAGATTGTTTTATTTTTAACAAAAATAGTACAGCTGAAACGTTAATTAAAAGCGAGCTACATGATAAACATATACCGTAAGCTCAATTACATGAAAATGTGTCTCTGCCCTCCCTTCCATTCTGTGACTAAATCAAAAAGACCTTCCCTTGAAAGCCGATCTTGAACCCTTTTGACATAGGACAAGTCGGTGGTACTGGACTCAGCGGCGTCCCAGGGTGTTCTTCTTTTGTTTTCAACTTTTTTTCTAGAGTTTAGAAATCTACAGCGTCAACGTTTTTGTTTAGTTTTGTGTTGTGTTCTAGATTATTTCATATAGTGTTGATTACAACGTTGATTTTGGATATACTCTCTCTATCTTTGTTTGTAGAGCCTAAAGGTATCATTACTGTACCCTAGCTCTACTCTTTTTTTATATAGGACTCTATACGGTCCTTATAATTTTAAGCTTTTGTACGATAGCAGAATTTTCTATTAAATAAGTATTTTCTATGGTCTAAACCCTCTCGTCGTCAGGGGGGCTCGTGCTCCTTCATTGGAGACGTATACGAGCTGATAATGAAGTATTTTCTTGAGTGTGATAATTACTATGATAATATTAATATTTAATAGAAAATTATGTTATTAGAAACTTCAAAATCGGAGACCTAAAGTATCAATACAATACTGTCCACCGGTTTGTGTGCCTCTGTTTTTTACATCGACATTCTGTTATCCATCTACAATATTTCCATCAAAAATCACGTTCCTATGAATTCCTCAACAACATCCACAGAATCCCTAATCACTGAACCTCGTTCATCACCCAGACCTTTTCCTACATCTCCTACGTGATTACCATCATCAACGCTCTCATCACGAGCTCCTTGACTGATCATCTCGTCATCACCACAGACGTACTCGGGTCTCTTCTGTGTGGCTATCAACCCCTACAAGAGGTACCCCGTGTACACGACAAGATGCGCCAGGCTGTACAGAGGCAAGCGTCGTTCGGAAGTGCCACCCCACATCTTCGCCATTTCCGACGGTGCCTACGTCAACATGTTGACCAACCACGAGAATCAATCTATGTTGATTACGTGAGTATATTGAGTTATTTACATACATTCAACGTTTATTTTTCTATTGTAAAATAATATAATAGAAAATATGCCCCAAATCGCTTCCCTGCGGAAATTTGTGCCAAGAATTTTTCTATGCTACTAATATAAAAATTACAAAAGTTTGTAAGTATGGATTTATGGATGTTTTTTTTATTACTCTTTCACGAAAAAACTACTTAACAGATTTGAATGAAATTAAGAACACAGATAGTTTATAACCTCGATTAACATATAGCCTACTTGTTATCCCAGGAAAATTTGTAAAACCGGGAGCCACTAATAAAGCGCATAATGCTTATGTAACGTCCGTTTTTATAAAACTTTGCAAGTTGAAATTGTCATTCAATATTTTGATTCAAATGTGTAAAAGAAAAATTAAAGAATAAATCGATTACATAAAAGTGCGTTTCAAAACTCAAACAGTAAATTTTCTAATTTAAAAATCTTTACAAAGACCATAAAACGAGTAATATTAAAGCTCTGTAAACTGTTAGAAAACATTGCAAAGTCCCGGACGGTCTTCGTCAAACTAAAACCACCCTTATTACCAACAGCGGAGAGTCTGGTGCCGGAAAGACTGAGAACACGAAAAAGGTAATTGCGTACTTCGCCACCGTCGGTGCCTCCCAGAAGAAGGACCCCAACCAGGAGAAGAAGGGATCCCTTGAGGACCAGGTCGTACAAACTAACCCTGTACTTGAAGCCTTCGGTAACGCCAAGACAGTGCGTAACGACAACTCTTCCCGTTTCGTAAGTATACACTTTATTCATTTTAAACATAAGTCAGAAACCTTAGAACATTGACTATATAACAATTAAAGCTGATGAATAGATAGTAGTAAATATGAAAAAAACAGAAAAAAAATTGCAGTGAAGAATGAGAAAATAATGAAATTCATAATTGCTTATTACATATCTTCCGAATATCATTAAAATATTGATTAAAAATTGGTTTGATTAATCAAACAAAATTTCCGGAGCAGTACTCAATAAAAAATCTTTTAAGGTCTTAGAGAATCAACAATGCAGTTTACAAATTCTAAAGCATATCCTTCATCCCCAGGGTAAATTCATCCGTATCCACTTCGGCCCCTCTGGAAAACTGGCCGGAGCTGATATCGAGACTTGTAAGTATTTTTTTTATGCGTCTTTTGTTTTTTCACTTGACACGAATTTGAGTTTCTAACTTACCTCTTACTTGCCAGATCTGCTCGAGAAGGCCCGTGTCATCTCCCAGCAAGCCCTGGAGCGTTCTTACCACATCTTCTACCAGATGATGTCTGGTTCCGTCAACGGACTTAAGGGTATGTATAGTGTTACATCAAGAGATAGAAAACCTTAAACGATAGTATAAAAAATTCTTCCAAATTTTGCAAATATCTACCTATTAAAATTCATCTAGATATTATTCTGTAACAAAAAAATATGACGATCTTTTGATATTTCTACTATTAGTTATGTTAAGTCATATAAAATAATTTATGTTCTACCGACAAATACAACAATAATGTACTCACCAACACTGCATCTGTATGCCCAAGAACACCCAGATAGAGAATGATTATGTTGTTATTAACTTGAATTTTCAAAATTTAGAGATGTGTTTGCTGTCAAACGACGTCTATGACTATAACATCATATCGCAAGGAAAAACTACCATCCCTGGTGTAGATGATGCCGAAGAATGTACTCTGACCGACGTAAGTTCAGCCTTCTTCGGGCAGAAGGCTGTCAGAGTTATCCGTATGTTTGCATCCTGCCGACTGTCACACCGCATACAACCAGGAGGCAGTCGGCGCTATCTCGCCGTAGTAACGGAATGAGATAGTCCTAGTTTAGTGATAGTTATTATTACCACTCCTAGTAGGATGTTGGCATGAGAATTGTACCCCCTTAGTTTTAAACGCCAAATATCAAATGTGACTGTATTTGGTGGTGTTTTGTAGCCAAATGCCTATTGTCCAACGACGTTATGGACTACAACATCGTGTCTCAAGGCAAGACGATTATCCCTGGCGTCGATGACGGCGAGGAAATGAGACTTACCGACGTGAGTCCAGATTTGAGACTACTGGATTATCTGTCTACTCATTCTGCCTCTTTGCACTATCTGCTTGCTTACTTCTTCCGAGTTCGCTCGGTTGTTGCATGCGTATGTCAGTTGTTTTGGTGTTCCAGAAAAGTTGATGCTAAGCAACCGTATCTCGGACTACCCTCTTATAAGTCAGGGGAAGACACGGATACCTGGAGTGAACGACGCGGAAGAGTTTGAACTGACGTTCGTAAGTGACGAACCGCGCATGGAGCGTGCGTCCCGCTTCAGTTGTCCGTGTACCGTGTACTACGTCCGTTTGAGCAAAACAGCTGACATACACGTGCCCGCCTCCCCAGCTCTTCCAAGGGTTATCTGCACGGATTTATTTTATATCACGAAACTTCCCCCCAGCACAAGCACTCCCACACACTAACTATGTGTGTACACAGACACGACAGGACAGATAGGTTTTACAGGGTATTTTCAGGACTTATTAGAAAGCAAATATATTTTTAATTTTATTATGGTGTTATTTAACCGACAGATATGTGTATGTTGTCCAACGATATACACGATTACTATAACGTCGCGCAGGGTAAGATTACGATCCCGAACGTCGATGACGGCGAAGAATGTGGTCTCACCGACGTAAGTTGTAATATATGGCAAAAGTGAACCCGGTTGGTCTAGCCACAAGATGGAAGATCTGTATTTGTAAAATACATAAAGATTTTCAAAACCATTAAACTGGACAGTAATGGAAACGTAGTACCTGTTATATGTACCCTATGTATACCGTATATGTTTAAAACAAAAGTCGACTCGTAGCAAAAAAACCCCTAGATATACCCAAATCGTAAGAGAATAAATACACCTTGGTCCTCAATTAAATGATGTATCAAAATGAACCAGTGCGCCCTCTCCAGCAGAACTTTATACAATACATATTTCTGCTTTGTTTGCTAACGCTTCCATTTCCTACTTCACACTAACAATATTATCCACTCGTAAGTATATATTATATGTGCCACGATTTCTTCCATTTCTTTAAATCCGTAAATGTATGTAAATTACTTTTTTATATTGTCTTTTAAAATCCAAATTTAGATCTCTCTTAGTGAGAAACTTAAACTCTATAATTGTCTAACTGTTAACTTAAAAAAATCCTAAAGATTCCCCAATTTGAATAGAAAACTGTCGCACCTTAATTATCTCAAATACTAAGACGTATTCTATATTATAGCAAGCCTTCGACATCCTTGGTTTCACCCAAGAGGAGAAGGACAACGTATACAAGATCACCGCCGCTGTCATGCACATGGGTTGCATGAAGTTCAAGCAGAGGGGTCGCGAGGAACAGGCTGAGGCTGACGGTACCGAGGTATGTATCATCATCTTATCATTATCCTATGACTCTTCTAGCTTGATTATCAAAGCAGGACAAAAACCCAGATCATGTTATTCTAATAAATAATCTCCACATTACAGGATGGTGAGAAGGTCGCCAAGCTCCTCGGCGTTGAATGCGCTGACTTGTACAAGAACTTGTTGAAGCCCCGCATCAAGGTCGGAAACGAGTTCGTCACCCAGGGTCGTAACAAGGACCAGGTCACCAACTCCGTAGGTGCCCTCTGCAAGGGTATCTTCGATCGTCTCTTCAAGTGGCTCGTCAAGAAGTGTAACGAGACCCTAGACACCAAGCAGAAGAGGCAGCACTTCATCGGTGTACTGGATATTGCTGGTTTCGAAATCTTCGACGTGAGTATTCGTATATGGACTTCAACAAACTGTATAATTAGTTGATATATTACTATGAACTGCTGATACAGATTATCAAGGAAACTGATGATGATGGTGAAGCTGAGGGCAAAAAGCAGTAATAATGTTTGAATATTCAAAATTGTACCTATGTGTACTTCGTTGGTATTAATATAAATTTGATCCCTTAGTTCAATGGTTTCGAACAACTTTGCATTAACTTCACGAACGAGAAACTGCAACAATTCTTCAACCACCACATGTTTGTGTTGGAGCAAGAGGAATACTCAAGGGAGGGAATTCACTGGGAATTCATTGATTTCGGAATGGATTTATTGGCCTGCATAGATTTAATTGAAAAGGTATACCGAGTGTGCATCTCGGTTGGACGTGTCTAGTGGCAATAACTATATATGTGTATAACTAACTACAGTGGTAACATAGATTAGTCTGTTTCGTTTTTAACCGCCCACTTATCTCGATTTTCTGTTCAAAAAAGTACAACGGTTTCGAGCAACTCTGCATTAATTTCACCAATGAGAAGCTGCAGCAGTTCTTTAACCATCACATGTTCGTACTCGAACAAGAGGAGTACAAGAAAGAGGGTATCAACTGGGCTTTCATCGATTTCGGAATGGACTTGCTCGCTTGTATCGATCTTATCGAGAAGGTAATAGATGACCCTGGTCATGTAGAGTGGTCCTACCCGTCGTTGCTGGGAGCCTTCTGACGGGAATACGTTAAGTTATTTGAACCAAATGCCAAATAGAAACCGGTATACATGCTACCTCCATCCCCAGGTCTACGACTATACTGCGGAATGTGATCCGTAGTCATAATCTGACGTACCTCGAACCCCTAACTCTACCCCTCCCATTACTTATTTACCTGCAGTTCAACGGTTTTGAACAACTCTGCATTAACTTCACCAACGAGAAACTGCAGCAATTCTTTAACCACCACATGTTCGTACTGGAGCAAGAAGAGTACCAGCGCGAAGGCATCGAGTGGACTTTCATTGATTTTGGCATGGACCTCCAAAATTGCATTGACCTTATTGAAAAGGTAGATGGCGTCAATAAAGCAACAATGAACGCTTGCCTTGCGCCACTTGAGTCCTCGAATTGCGTCTTTAATAATTTTAACATTTTCAACAATCATTCAAACAAACTTATTGCACTTCACTTCTTGGCATTTAAATGAAAATTCCGCATTCGAGTGACTCAATCAATGCTAAATGATTTCGTGTGTTACCTGTTGTGTTTCTTTCCATGTATCATTTTAAGTACACATCATCGATTTCATCCACACCACACAATTTACGGACATCACACTTTATACAAACAAGTACTATTAATTGAGAACCTCGATTATTTTTTCCATGTCTCCCGCGATCCAGACGAACGGATTTAATCAGATCTGTGTTAATTTCACAAATGAAAAATTGCAACAGTACTTTAATCATTTCATGTTCATACTCGAACAAGAGGAATATGAAAGAGACGGCATACAGTGGATCTTCATAGATTTCGGTATGGATCTTCAACCGACAATAGATTTGATAGAAAAGGTATTATATGTAATAGGTCCACGTTTAGAAGAGCTTCAGGCTGTTAATTGAACACCTGCAAGTGCCAAAGTAAATATTATAGTTGTTGTAGCTGCCAAAGTAAAGTATTAAGTAGAAAATGATGTATAATCGCTTGTATCACACACGCAAATCAATTATGCAAGCGATGCTGTTGCAATATATAAAGTACTTGTAATCATAAGTCTTGCACTGCTTAGTACGTTAACTTTACCGTATTCTTGATTATATATTTAAAAACTGCACACAAACGTCATGTAACTTTTTAACTCTTTGACTCATTCAAGTAATATTTTATATCCCGTAGTGTCGAGCACTGCTTGTACTATAAATAGTATTATTATTGCAAGAATAATTGTAATTTTCCTTCACATTGCACAAAGCGACCACACCATTTCTTTTCACTTTGCACGAAGCTTTTATCTGTGCTTATATTAAACCCTTTTACTATGCATTTTATTATAATTAATTTATTATTTCTTTACCGTATTTCAGATTTCTCTGTATTGTAAATTCATTATTAAAAAAAAAACACTTTACAATTTGTTAATTATTATAATTCTATTATTGCACAGTTAGTATGATTGAACATTTCTAATTATATCCTTTCCTAGGATATTTGTTTATTCAGCAAACTAATTAAATAAGTACACAAATAAGACATTCACATTTGTTATTTGCTAATCTAGTATGAAAAAAAACAATTCACTTCAACTCCTATTTTAGAAACCAGAGAAGTATCTGTATACGTTTATAACCTCGTAACCTCACTTCCGTATGCTAATCTTTCGAGTTCGATTTCAGCCTATGGGTATCCTCTCCATCCTTGAGGAAGAGTCTATGTTCCCCAAAGCCACTGACCTGACCTTCGTTGAGAAGTTGAACAACAACCACTTGGGCAAGTCTGCTCCTTACCTGAAGCCCAAGCCCCCCAAGCCTGGTTGCCAAGCCGCTCACTTCGCTATCGGCCATTATGCCGGTAACGTAAGTATCTATGGTTACTTCTACTTGACTAATCATTGCGTTTAGACCATAAACATATAATTTATATTACGCACTTGTATTTTCACCAAATAGGTCGGCTACAACATCACTGGATGGCTTGAGAAGAACAAGGACCCCCTTAACGACACCGTTGTCGACCAGTTCAAGAAGGGTCAGAACAAGCTGATGATCGAGATCTTCGCTGACCATCCTGGTCAGTCTGGTGATGCCGGTGGTGGCGGTGGCAAGGGTACGTACAATCATACTTGAAACATTAATGAAATTTATAAAGTCTTTGATATTCCCTTATGATTATATTATTATGAAATTTTGATTCAGTCACATAGTATTGTTACATCGATGGAGATACAGGTATCACGATCTATAAACATACATACTTCAAATCACTCTTCTCTATTGTAGGCTACACATCCAAACATTACATAAAAAAACAGCATCAATTTATTCACTGTGATACCAATGCTGAGATCACAAATCAATACTTCAATGATCTCAGTCCATCAATTTGCAAATATAAATGCTTGAAAACTTTCGATTTCTATCACAACTGCTGCACAGCATCAAGAGAATACTTCTTTGCAGCTTTTATTCTATTTTGACACTCTGTTTTGAAACAAATAGGCGCTGGTGGCAAGCGCGCTAAGGGTTCTGCCTTCCAGACCGTATCTTCACTCTACAGGGTAAAATGGAAAACATACGTTCGAGATTTGCTTCTGTGCCTCCTACGTGGCTTTACTGTTCTCGTCTATCAACATGCTTAAGACTGGCATTTATTGCACTGCTGTTTTATCCATATTATCATTATTGAAAACAATTAGAGAACAAATTGCAACAGTGCCAGTCTCACATGCTTTCACATTAATATCATGTTCATGTCTATCAATGTATATTGTGATACTGTCTCGCAGGTGTACTGTCCTCGATTACTGTAAAATGTCTAGGCGATTTATTTGT
Source organism: Thyatira batis (assembly GCA_905147785.2). NCBI lineage: Eukaryota > Metazoa > Arthropoda > Insecta > Lepidoptera > Drepanidae > Thyatira > Thyatira batis. The sequence continues at coordinate 1,208,253 of LR990498.1, read as the reverse complement.
GACGTCATTGTGATTGTCCTCATACTAATCATTGCTTGTTAATGTACGTTCATAGGCGGTCGCGGTAAGAAGGGTGGTGGTTTCGCTACTGTCTCCTCCGCCTACAGGGTATATAATGTTTCAGATTTATTGTTTAGATGATTTTGTTTTCTTTTTGTTGATTTTATCACCTCGCCGATGTAGTCAACTACCTGGATGTAGCTCTACATCGAGTGATTTGTTTTTATTTTTATATAATGTAATACTATACCTTTATACACGATGATAGAGGTAATGTAGACATTGTCATCTCACCGTACATATTATATTTCTACTTCATATATGTATGATTTAATATCACCTTCACTCATTGTAGATGCACAAAATTTACAATGTGTGCCATTTAATAGAGTGATTTGATAATTCCGCAGTCGCAAATCAATTATTTTAAACGCTGAACGCAATGTGATTTGATTTGCAACTGAGTAAAAATAACAAAAAGCTTTTTGTGTATTTGTGTTTTATGTTCTAACCTTAAATGTGTTTTAAATGTTATTTGTCATTTATCCATCAATATACTTCTTTAAATGTCATCATTACATTACGTGTGCAGCTATATTATTATTTAAATTATACAATAATTATGACTGTATAATAACTTTTACCAAAAATAATAAATTGTAATTTTTACAATTTTGTACTACAGCAAATTCAATGCCTAACGCTTCACAGTGTTCACTAACAAAAATTGCACTATTGAATACAAAATTAACGCCTATTATTTCTACAGGAACAACTTAACAACCTGATGACCACTTTGAGATCTACCCAGCCTCACTTCGTCCGTTGTATTATCCCCAACGAGTTGAAACAGGCCGGTGAGTTTACTATCAGATAATCCATCTTTATCAGCTATCATTTCTCTTTGTCATATTTTGATAGCATTATGATCATCAGAACCACACTTATTCTCGTTACCTTTATTACATGTACAAACATTGTCACCCAGGTCTCATCGACTCTCACCTTGTGATGCACCAGCTCACCTGTAACGGTGTGCTTGAAGGCATCCGTATTTGCCGTAAAGGTTTCCCCAACAGGATGGTCTACCCCGACTTCAAGCTCCGGTAAGCTTTCACATCAATAAACAACACCCACTCAAATCTATTTCTATATGAAGGTAATGCCACAAACATTCGTGGAATCTTGACTCATCATTTATGAACATTTATTTTATTTTCATTTCGACGGATTAAGTTTATTTTGACATGTTCATATTTTCGTCGGAAATCTTTTATGTCTGGAACGTTCCAGTTGGGTTTATTCTTGGTGCTGCAGCTAGTGGTTGCGTCATCTGAACATTCATGCACTGAGTAACATTTCTAAAAATATTTTAAAGATCACATGTACTTTACTTTTTATATCCAGGTATGAGGAGTTTATGTAACTATATATGTTTACAATGTATCATGAGTAACGGTAATAATTATGTGGTATTATTCAATGAACAGTTACATGATTCTCGCACCAGTCGTCATGACAGCTGAAAAAGACCCCAAAGAGGCGGCTAGGAAGTGTTTGGAGGAAGTCGGGCTTGACCCGGAGAGTTATCGTATTGGTCACACTAAGGCAAGAACTGATACCATCCTAGAATGGTGTTAGCATGAAGTTAAACAATATTTAAAGAAAAAGCTCTAAAGAATAGAGTTGTTTTCGATCCTACAATATTGTTATTCGTAGTGGATGCACCCCGTAGTTTCCACACTCATTAATGTAAATTAATATGAGACTCCATATAACCCGTTGAATTGAGTGAGTTTACAAAATTTTCAGAACATTAATTCAGTACAGTGAATTTTTGAAAGTTTTGCCCCTACCCTTTGAAACCCACATTAATTAGCAGGACAACCATCGGTTTTGATTGTTTTCGACATTCCCTCATTATATTTTGATAATGTAGCTACAAGATCCTGGCCCCTACAGCAGTGGACAAGGAAACCGAACCCAAGAAAATCGCCCAAGCGATCCTGGATGCCACTGGTTTGGATGTCGAGTCCTACCGTCTCGGTCACACCAAGGCATGTCTTGAACCCCGTTTCTGTAGTTAGCCGTTTTGTGACCACCAGCAATCCGGAAATACGTAGAGGATTGCAGCTTAGTTATTATGCTTGTTGGATTACACCTCGATTGACCGGTGTGGTAATTCGACCCCAAAACCCGTACCGGCCGCTTACCCCCTGGCGCCCAAGTTACTCTGGCACCAGCTTGTTGTTTCCTATCTCCTATACCCCACAATGTACATTTACACACCATTTTTTTACATTATTGTGTGCTCCCCTAACGCAGATACAAAATTCTGTGCCCGAATCTCGTCAAAGAGCCAATTACACCTGAGAAAGCCACCGAGAAAATTCTCGAGCATACCGGCTTGGACTCGGAGTCTTTCAGACTTGGAAAGACCAAGGTAGAGGATACATGCATGAGTACACACAACACACACACTATTCTTCTATTTTCGTGCATGTAATGGTAACCTCTATCATCCTATCCTATTACTTCCTGTGTGTTTTACGTCTTCTCTATATATTGAGTCTATGTACAGTCTTACTAACATTGAATGCTTGCTATATAAAATTATGAATTTATTGTGTTTGAAATTTATGTCCTTACAAAAAGTAAAGGATATTACAATATGTCTTTGTTAAATGGATAAAAATTAATATCAACCTTTTTTTAATATGAAATCTAACACAATGAAATCTTATATGAATCGGTGAGTATTCTAACACTTACAACGATGAGCAGGTATTCTTCCGCGCTGGTGTCCTGGGTCAGATGGAGGAGCTCCGTGACGACAGGCTGTCCAAGATTGTCTCTTGGCTCCAGGCTTACATCCGTGGTTACCTGTCCCGTAAGGAGTACAAGAAGTTGCAGGAACAGAGGTATATAAACACACCTGAGTTGGGACTCTATATTTGGTCACAAGGTACGGTGTCTCATAATTGTATTATTTTCACAGAGTATCTCTCCAAGTTGTCCAGCGCAACTTGCGCAAGTACCTGCAACTCCGCACCTGGCCCTGGTGGAAACTGTGGCAGAAGGTCAAGCCTCTCCTCAACGTCACCCGCATCGAGGATGAGATCGCGGTGAGTGTATATCATCGGTAGCATTATTAAATTGATCGAGCACTCTGACCCACTATAAGCAAATATAGCGCGCGTGATTCAGGGTAACACAAATAGAACCGACCGCGCCCACCTGTCGGTTACGCGACACCGCAGCACCTGTTGCGGCCATTTCTGGACTCCATCGGCCTCTCCGCGCCCCGCGCGTTTTCTCGATACACAATGTTAAGTGCGTGGGCGACGTTCCGCCCGCTGGAAATCTCCAGCGGGACTCAGTAGCGGAGCGGTCGGCGGCGCGCGCACCACCCCTCTATAATACGAACGATACGAACACATTTGCATTCCCATTTTTTCTGTTTATTGATGATTTAATTTAATTAACTAATCAACAATGGCGGCGGTAGTTCATGTAACCGAGTGGAACGTTGACAGTAATAGTGCGGAAATATTACAGAAACTGGAGGAGAAGGCACAGAAGGCCCAGGAAGCTTTCGAGAAGGAAGAGAAGCTCCGCAAGGAGGTCGAGGCCCTCAACGCTAAGCTCCTCGAGGAGAAGACCGCTCTGCTGTCCAACCTCGAGGGAGAGAAGGGCTCTCTCTCCGAGACCCAGGAACGTGCCGCCAAGCTCCAGGCACAGAAGGCCGACCTCGAGACCCAGCTCAGGGTGAGTACCTTTCATATTTACGGTGGTACTTTAATATTAATAGCAAAAAAGTTCTTATCGGCACTTAATTTAAAAGGTACAATAAACATAGGAACACGTTGCAGGATGTTAAGGTATTAAAATAGCAACATATAATTTAGGTCGTGAAAACACCACTTACGATGCTTAGCTAAATAGTAACTACTCTTTAACTAATTAGTTTAATTTAATTTGATGAAATATCTTCCGGTGGGCAAATATTATTACATACTATTACGTGTTGGTTGCAATCCAAATATGTAGAGGGATAGAATGTTGCAAATTTACCTCACCTCGTTTTTACTCGACGTGATTCTTTAAATAAACACAGGTTTTGTTTATACGGGAAATAGTTCGAGGGGTTTAAAAATAAACTGCACGTCTGCAAGTTGCACGATTTTATTGCAAACCGTTAATTGTTTTTACAATGTGGCGATAGACAAGAACCAGACAATTATAGTAAACTTTACGATAGTTTGATTTAAATCGAAATCAAAATAAACTTAACCAACGCAACCGTTATTTATCCTAGGACACCCAAGACCGCCTTACTCAGGAGGAGGATGCCCGCAACCAGCTCTTCCAAGCTAAGAAGAAGTTGGAGCAGGAAGTCTCCGGCCTCAAGAAGGACGTCGAGGACCTCGAACTGTCCGTCCAGAAGTCCGAACAGGACAAGGCCACCAAGGACCACCAGATCCGCAACTTGAACGATGAGATCGCCCACCAGGATGAACTCATCAACAAGTTGAACAAGGAGAAGAAGATGCAGGGTGAGTCCAGCCAGAAGACCTCCGAGGAGCTCCAGGCCGCCGAGGACAAGGTCAACCACCTCAACAAGGTTAAGCAAAAGTTGGAGCAGACCCTTGACGAGCTCGAGGACTCCTTGGAGCGCGAGAAGAAACTGCGCGCCGATGTTGAGAAGCAGAGGAGGAAGGTTGAGGGAGACCTCAAGCTTACCCAGGAGGCCGTATCTGACTTGGAACGCAACAAAAAGGAACTCGAACAGACCATCCAGCGCAAGGACAAGGAAATCTCATCTCTCACCGCCAAGCTCGAGGACGAACAGTCCCTTGTCAGCAAGAACCAGAAACAGATCAAGGAACTCCAAGCCCGCATCGAAGAGCTCGAGGAAGAGGTTGAGTCCGAGCGCCAAGCTCGTGCCAAGGCCGAGAAACAGCGCGCCGACCTCGCCCGTGAGCTCGAGGAGCTGGGTGAGCGCCTTGAGGAAGCCGGCGGTGCCACCTCCGCTCAGATCGAGCTGAACAAGAAGCGCGAGGCTGAGCTGAGCAAGCTGCGTCGTGACCTCGAGGAGGCCAACATCCAGCATGAGTCCACCCTCGCCAACCTCCGCAAGAAGCACAACGATGCCGTCGCCGAGATGGGTGAGCAGCTCGACCAACTCAACAAGCTCAAGGCCAAGTGAGTATTTTTATTTTATTACCCATGAAAAAGTATTTTATTGCCCACATTAAAAATCGATTAACGACAGCACAACTGCTGAATGTATTCCGAGATTACTTTTATTGAACTATGATGCAAATCCAGGGCTGAGCATGACCGCGCGTCTTGCTACAACGAGCTAAACAACACTCGCGCGGCTGTCGATCAAGTTGCAAGGGAGAAGGTAACATGTCATCCGTAGAGGCATGTGTACCGCCTGGGGTGAACCTTGCATGGAACCTTAGTCGTTAGATCTACATACACGACGCAATACAATACATAATGATTTATATTCAAATCCCCGCCATATCCTAGGTAACACGGTTAATGGTTTACTAAAATTGTGTGTCATCTATCTATCCAGGGCTGAGAAAGAGCGCTCTCAATACTTTAGCGAAGTCAATGATCTTCGTGCCGGTCTCGACCACTTGTCGAACGAAAAGGTATAAAAAGATGAAAGCAAAAATGTTTTGGCAAAAGCCGTCGCAGGTCAAACAACGCTTCGCAGCTTATCGCAGATTAATCGAGATCAGACGAGAAAAAAATAAAAAAAGAAAACACAACACATTTTAAAACACATAACATCCATGATTCCGGTGATCCAATAATAACTAACCGAATAATATTTTTCATCAGACTTAGATACAATTAGCATGAAAGCTAAAACTGCTTTGAAAGTAACTTAATAAATAAGTTATTACATTAACAAAACAAATGCATGTAGAACTTAATATAACATAGATATTTTTTACCGATCTAATAAAACTATTAACAACATTTAAACAATTTTGAATATATTTTTCTAACAATAATTATAACAAAACATGAACCCTCAAAAACATAACAAAAATTATTCATGAAAAATTTTGAAACAGCAATATCCACTATTAATTCCACATAACCTTATATCCTATAACACCATATGCAACAAAAACTCAATTGAAAATTGTCAAACAGGCTTCCCAGGAGAAGATCGTCAAGCAGCTCCAGCACCAGCTCAACGAGGTCCAGAGCAAGGCTGATGAGGCCAACCGCACCCTCAACGACCTGGATGCCGCCAAGAAGAAGATGTCCATCGAGAACTCCGACCTTCTCCGCCAATTGGAGGAGGCCGAATCTCAGGTGTCTCAGCTGTCCAAGATCAAGGTGTCCCTCACCACACAGTTGGAAGACACCAAGAGGCTCGCCGACGAGGAAGCCAGGGTATGTATTTGTTAATTTTAATATTAATATTAAGCACATACAAATAATAGGAAAGCCATTTAAAGGAAATAGTATTCTAATCGGTATTTTTTTCTATAGGAACGCGCCACCCTTCTTGGCAAGTTCCGCAACTTGGAACACGACTTGGACAACATCCGCGAACAAGTCGAGGAGGAAGCCGAAGGCAAGGCTGACCTACAGCGCCAGCTGTCCAAGGCCAACGCTGAGTCTCAACTGTGGCGCTCCAAGTACGAGTCCGAGGGAGTCGCCCGCTCCGAGGAGCTCGAGGAGGCCAAGCGCAAGCTCCAGGCCCGCCTTGCCGAAGCCGAGGAGACCATCGAATCCCTCAACCAGAAGGTCGTTGCCCTCGAGAAGACCAAGCAGCGCCTCGCCACCGAGGTCGAGGACCTGCAGCTCGAGGTCGACCGTGCCACCGCCATCGCCAACGCTGCCGAGAAGAAGCAGAAGGCCTTCGACAAGATCATCGGAGAATGGAAGCTCAAGGTCGACGACCTCGCCGCCGAGCTCGATGCCAGCCAGAAGGAATGCCGCAACTACTCCACCGAACTGTTCCGTCTCAAGGGTGCCTACGAGGAAGGCCAGGAACAACTCGAGGCTGTCCGCCGCGAGAACAAGAACCTCGCCGACGAAGTCAAGGACTTGCTTGACCAGATCGGTGAAGGTGGCCGCAACATCCACGAGATCGAGAAGGCCAGGAAGCGCCTTGAGGCCGAGAAGGACGAGCTCCAGGCTGCCCTTGAGGAAGCCGAGTCTGCCCTCGAACAGGAGGAGAACAAGGTCCTGCGCGCTCAGCTCGAGCTGTCCCAGGTCAGACAGGAGATCGACAGGCGTATCCAGGAGAAGGAGGAGGAATTCGAGAACACACGCAAGAACCACCAGCGTGCCCTCGACTCCATGCAGGCTTCCCTCGAAGCCGAGGCTAAGGGCAAGGCTGAGGCTCTTCGCATGAAGAAGAAGCTTGAGGCTGACATCAACGAGCTTGAGATCGCCCTTGACCACGCCAACAAGGCTAACGCTGAGGCCCAGAAGAACATCAAACGCTACCAGCAACAGATCAAGGACCTCCAGACCGCCCTCGAAGAGGAACAGCGCGCCCGTGACGATGCCCGCGAACAGCTTGGCATCTCCGAGCGTCGTGCCAACGCTCTCCAGAACGAGCTCGAGGAGTCCCGCACCCTCCTGGAACAGGCCGACCGCGCTCGCCGCCAGGCCGAACAGGAACTTGGCGACGCTCACGAGCAGCTCAACGAGCTCTCCGCCCAGAGCGCGTCTCTCTCTGCCGCCAAGAGGAAACTCGAGTCCGAGCTGCAGACCCTGCACTCAGACCTCGACGAGCTCCTCAACGAGGCTAAGAACTCCGAGGAGAAGGCGAAGAAGGCCATGGTCGACGCCGCTCGTCTCGCTGACGAGCTCCGCGCTGAGCAGGATCACGCCCAGACCCAGGAGAAACTCCGCAAGGCTCTTGAACAACAGATCAAGGAACTGCAGGTCAGGCTTGACGAAGCCGAGGCTAACGCGCTCAAGGGAGGCAAGAAGGCCATCCAGAAGCTCGAACAGAGGGTCAGGGAGCTCGAGAACGAGCTTGACGGTGAACAGAGGAGGCACGCCGACGCGCAGAAGAACCTGCGTAAGTCCGAGAGGCGCATCAAGGAGCTCACCTTCCAAGCTGAGGAGGACCGCAAGAACCACGAGCGTATGCAAGACCTTGTCGACAAACTGCAGCAGAAGATCAAGACATACAAGAGGCAGATCGAGGAGGCCGAAGAAATCGCCGCCCTCAACTTGGCTAAGTTCCGCAAGGCACAGCAGGAGTTGGAGGAGGCTGAGGAAAGGGCAGACCTCGCCGAACAGGCCATCAGCAAATTCCGTGGAAAGGGACGCGCGGGATCCACAGCGAGAGGAGTCAGTCCGGCGGTGAGTTACAACGTTTGCTAGTCATAAATCTTTCTAATGCTTTACAATACACTAAACTGTGCTCTTTCATCCAGGCGTCCATTAAAGGGCGTCCATAAACAGCACTGGAGTTATGTGTAAGTCAGCAACTTTTTGTTGCACGCCTCCCCTACAGCACAAAGAACAGTGCGGTGCCCAGTAGCATATAGAACCTGATGTATTATCCTCAACTTCTATATTATGCATCAAGCATGGATCCTGCACGTCTATGAATATATTTGTATATGGAACGGATTTTAATATGCCATTTTTGTTTTTCAGCCCCAGCGCACGCGCCCAACCCTCGCTGATGGTTTCGGCACCTTCCCACCTAGGTTCGACCTGGCGCCCGAAGATTTCTAAACGTTCCACTACAGAAACAAAAACGGACTGTACAGATTTTTCGTTGAAAATGTAACTTATTAATTTTTTTTATACATAGCAGTTGAATACGTGTTGCGTAAGCGTGAAACGAAAAACTGTAAAAAAATAATGTAAACCATACAAAAAAATATACACTAGTGATCTAATCTTTTTACGGAAGGCTATTTTGTAACTTGTTGATATTTATTTATATAATTTATTACCGTGGAGTATGTATCGAGAGTGAGAGCTTGAGTAGCGAAGCCCGCGCGACGGCGTCGCTTGTTCCTCGAGACACACCCCCCACCCCCGCACCGCGCCAGCGCGCGCGCCTCGCTACTGTTAGCCATTTGACATCTAATAAAGCGATATCGTTGTCATAAAATACTATACCTTGATGTTTCATTGCATAAATCCCTATTAGCAGCCCCACAATCTATTTCGATATAGAAGTTCAAGGATACTATTATTATTAGATATACTGATATAGAATTATTAATTGAACAAATAAATATAGTGGTCACAGTTGTGTGCCAAATTATGTCTTGTGTCATAGACATAATTTGGCACACAACTTTATGATCACTATTCGAGAATGATGATTCGAATCGCTGTGCAATTAGCCAGTACGTTCTTGCCAAAAATGCAAATAAAACAATCAATCTAAATAAATATTTTATTAAATACTTAATCATTAAGCACTCGGGGAATACTTTCTAGAGATCATCGACAGTATTTCAGCCAAAAAAACTTGAGCTTGCTATATGAACACGTGCTAGGTTTCACTAGTGAGTAGACAAGTATATTATCCATAAATACACAATATCTTCATTTCCTTAACATATTCTACCGAAAAACTGGTATATACAATAATAACTCATAGAACTAAACTAATTTAAGACTAAATAACAAGTAATCTTCACTGAGGCAGAAGATATGGTACAGACATCTTCATTCCACTTGATATATTTTAATTCCCAACGTCACAAATTACAGAGCACTTTCTTTATCCCTGGCATATAACCAATTTCGAGCTTCATATCATTATTTCTAACAAAACCTACCACAGAGGTGATTTAAAACTTGATTACCACTTAAGCACCTGTAGTACAATCTGAGGTATGAGCAAAATGGAGGAAACTGCCGTAGCAGTTACTGCACTATCAGGTACAGGGTCAGGGACAGTGTCAGGAACAACATAAGACATGTCACAGAAGTCCAGGTTAGTCTCAGTGAACTTCTGGAAAAGGTCTTGGAACTGTTGCCAGGTGCAGCCTTCGAGTGGACAAAGGGACGTCTCCTTCTCGTTAATGAACAACTGGACTCGGAAAACTTCAGACCCTGACTCTTGGCATCTGTAAACACATGCTTTATTCAAATCTTATTTAAGCTTATAAGAAGTAAGATTTAAAGTTATCGAAAGTAATTTACTTAAAAATAGACTCAATGCAATCTTATTGACAGCCCGGTTGGCTTTCTGGTTAGTGACCCTGACTCTCAAGCCGCGGGTCATGGGTTCGAATGCCACCCAGGACAAACATTTGTATGTATGAATATGTCTGTTTGTTCTGTGCCTGGATGTAAATATCTATGTATATAAGCATGTATTTAAAAGAAGTATATGTAGTATATCAGCTATCTGGTTACCATATCACAAGCTCTGTTTAGTTGGGAATCAGATTGGCCGTGTGTGAAAATGTCCCAGGATATTTATCTTATACATCCGGGAGCCCAAGGATAAAACCGTAAAGCTATGCTACCTAATTAAAAATCATACTTACGAATTCAAAACAGTAATAAGATTGACTGAGAATGAACTAATCATGCTGGTTCTCCACAATCTATCGGGGTGCCACGATGATCCCTGCAGAGGAATGGGGTCCTTGAATACCCCCATGGCACAGAACACCATCTCCAGCAGGGTGTCGTGTGAGAAGTAGGATATGAACTTCTTGCCTCGCCCTTGTACTGCTGCTTCTAAGTTTTCGTACATATCTTTCAGTGGGGGACTACCTAAGTTTACGTTGACCTGAGAAAGAAGATTACAAACTTTAGACAGTTCAAGTATGGGTACCACAGAATTATAGAATTATTATTAATTATGACGTATAAAGGATGTAGGGGGCTAGGTCAGGAAAAGACAGGGATTAAATATCTCCATAATCATTAGATGATCTGGTTCATATGATGTTACATCATATAAATGACTAACATTTGGTAACTAAATGAAATAATTTATCAAAAAGATGCTGTAATTAAAATGATAATAATGTAATCATATGTAGCACCTACCCAAGACCCGTATCCATTTCTATAGTAATGTCTGACATCATCATAGTACTCCAGAACACTCAGATCTTCATTGGTGAAGACTGAACACCATGGAGACTGAAGGTTTTCAGTCCAGGACCTGTAGAACCTGCACAGCTCGAAGATCGAGTAGACGTGGTCTTTTGTTAATTGTGTGGAAATCCCAAGACGCTGCTGAACGGCATTTTGGACCTACAGATGAAAAGATAATTATCTTTTCATTAATTTCAATTAATTATTGATCTTCAAGCCCGATTTGTTCGAATAATTTTATCAGATGATCATTTAATTCCAGAAATACACATTACAAAAATAGTTAGGATGGCTTAGTATAAGGTAACTAGCTGTCGCCCCGGTTTCACACACGTTCTCAAGGGATATTCTTCATGATGAGAACCTCTTGGGAGTGTGAGGTATAAAAGTTCATAGACATTATTTGCAATATATTTTTATCAAACTGCAGCCAAAATAACTTTAATAATAGAAGCATAACTTTACCGCAATAAATTGTGCAGTGTTGTAGTAAGCGTTCACTTGATCTTCCAATTCTTGGCCACCCTTCACATCTTGCTGATATCTGTCACAATTTTCATATGGCTGCAATACAAAGATAAATATCATATAAGTGATAGATATGTAACAGGTACAGAGTCTTTTCATCTTGGTAAGGTTGAGCTACAGAGTTCTACCCAAGTTTAGAGAGGCTCTTGAATTCCTGAGATAAAAATATATGAATGCCCTATCTTTCTACCAATATATTATCATCACAAGCTTTTGCATTCCTAACATTAGTGGGAAGTAAATATATGGAAAGATTCAAAATTTAAGCATTATTTAAACTCACTCTAATAACATCATCTCTCAGCCGTGGTGGATCGACGGGCAGAGTCAAATTGGTTCCCTCAGACAATCCATGAACAAAGGCCATGGCGCTGGTGACTGTTCTCTGCTCATTTGTAGACCTGAAGTAATAGTCGTCTTCAGCCCCTTGCAGGAGGTAAGGGTACTTCAGCCGGAGTCTGGTGGCGATGTCATATAGTTCCTCATACCCTGTTCCGGTGAGGAACGACTGGGACACTTCAAGAGTGGAGTTCCAAGTCCACTTTCTGAGCATGTCAATGTCCTGTGAAAAATAATAGTTATAGTTATTGAAATATTGCATTTGGGAATATGTCTTACAGCATATGAGTAGCGCATTACAAATATCATAAAATGGTAATTTTGTTATGTATTGTGATTTTGTTTGGAATCCCGGGTCGATGGACCTTTTGAAGTTCTTATCTTCTTCTTAATCAGCAATAATCGTCAGTAAATGAATGTATGAATGAATTGTGTGAAAGGTAATTTATGTAAGAAGATAACTAAAATTTAGTCAGTTGTTGAACCGACCTTGCTAAAGTGGGATGAGGGTAAGAAGAAGAAGTACATAATTCTCAATTTTATCAGGACTTTTAATACTATTATTTATGATATCCGATTTAGATGACGTCACCCGTCACGTAATTAATAAGTGTACGTTACAAGTGAAGATTTATATCTTTAGTTGTAATGATAAAACTTTATAATGATCATTTCGTTTATCTGTCTGTATAACATTGGTTTACGATTACAATCTACTGATTGGTATGCAGGCAAATATCAAGAATGTGTGTGTACTTAACACTAAGAGGCGTTTGTTTTTTAATCGGGCTTTGCAAGTATTTTTCTAAGGATCGTATGATTAGCATTGGTTTAGGTTCCACCATGCTTATTTACTGTACAAGCCGTGGTGGCTCAGTTGGGAACGCACCGACTCACGATCATGAGGGTGCCGGTTCAAATCCCTGGCCCGTACCTCTGAGTTTATAAAAACTTACGTACGGATTCACACCGCTGGCTTTCGGTGAAGGAAAACATCGTGAGGAAACCTGCATGCCCGAGATGTCACAATTAAAGGCATGTGAAGTCCGCCAATCCGCACTAGGCCCGCGTGGTGGACAATGGCCTAAACCCCCTCGATGTTAGGGGAGGCTCGAGCTACGTATATGAACTGTTGATGTTGATGATGCTTATTTACCTGCCTTTCTCTACTATATTTTTTAAATAATTAGTGAGCTTCAGCCTAGTCAGCTCAACTAAACCAACTTATACTTTAAAAAAACACGATTGTAAAGCTCTCTATTATATCTCCCGCAGCGTGGTTTCACTAACGTAGATCATGTTCCCGTAAGAATACAGGGATAGAGCTTTCTATTGCTGAAAGAGTTATTCAGATCGATAAAGCTACGGAGCCTATTAGCTGCAAACACACAAACGAAAAATCAAATCTTTCTAGTAATAGTGAACAAGTCGCACTAACCTGAGCACAGAGCTGACTGTTCCCAGCATCATAGCTGGCGATGATCTCGTCCTGCAGCCCTACCACCACCTTCATATCGTCAGTGACACTGTTACCAGGGTTCCTGTTGCCATGCCTGTGGAGGGACCAGATGCTGACAGCTTCGCAATCTGAAAGAATAATCACGCCTCGTAAAGATTTGACAGAATTTGTATATTGTAACTAATCTCATAGACATATATAAAATTCTCGTGTCACAATGTTAGTTACCATACTCCTCCGTAACGGCTTGACCGATTTTCATGAAATTTTATATGCATATTCAGTAGGTCTGAGAATAGGCTACTATCTATTTTTGATACCCCTGTGATCACGGGAACGGGAACTACGCGCGTGAAACAGCGGGGCGGCAGCTAGTGGCATTTACAAGAGCACTTTTAGACCGTCTTCAAAAAATATGCATATATACATTTCCGTACTATTTTTACATCCATACAAATTTATATACATATTCAAACTATTAACTCTCGGTTCATAGCCTTTTTATGATCAGAAGAGACGGCATTAACCTATGCAATTATTTACCTACGTTTTAAAAAAACTTTAATATATTTTGATATACCTATGGATGACAAAATAAATTACCTACCATTTGTTTGGTAAAAACGAAAAACTTAAGCAGACCAGCTTCACACTGGTTTCTATTATAGTTCATGTTTTGTCATGCTCTTGTTTTGGGTCGAAAATGCTTTGGTTATGCCTCTAGTTTTGCCTTCTTCAAATACCTTGACAATATATTTAAAAAAAACCTCATTCAATACTCTACACGTCTGCCTTACTGGGAATAATTGACCTCATGTTCAGTTACTTAATACTTTGGTTATTATTTAAAGGTCTATTTATAGCTGCGTGTGCGCATATTATACACACATTACAAACAATGACATGAAGACAAACCGTGAGAATTTTAATTCTCCTATTAGTCATAATCTATATATAAAACAAAGTCCCCGCCGCCTCTGCCTGTCTGTCTGAACGCGATGAACACAAAAACTACTGAACAGATTTTCATGCGGTTTTCACCAACCGGAGTATTTCATGGTGAAGGTTTTTATGTATAATACATCAATTTGGACCCGGTAGGTGGCGCTGGTGGGCAGAACGAAGTCTGCCGGGTCCGCTAGTAATCTATCTATTTATATGTTTTACTTATTTACATTTATTTATATTTATTACCTTATATGCATTTTAAAGTATATTAAACTTTTGTGTCGTTTTTCTTCTATATAACATATATATTCAAAGCTATAAATATCTATTTCAATGCCTACTTTATATTTAAAATGTACAAATAATCTGAATATTTTCTTATAACCCGCAAGTTGCACTAAAATGCTACATGCATTCAAGATAAACTAACCAAACAATTAACTGAATAGTTAATCTAAATCCAAATCTAACTCAAAGACTTAAAGACTAAATTAACAGGAACATCTTACTCTGTGGTACATCATAGTCTCTTATGTCACCACGAACAGTGTCATACGGCGTTTTAGTCGAGTGCAACAGATACGGACACTCTGCGTTGAAATAACACGACTTCTCACTTGAAACAACATTCACTACGAACAAAATCAACAGTTCACGGATCATTGTAAGATCTTTTACCACCTAAACTTGTATAAGATGATATTTGAACAGCTAACTCTATTTATAGGCACGATTTGAGGGGCTATTTAGTAACGTAGAGGAAGGTGGAAGTCACTATGCTCTGTCCTTGTCGTTGACTACGTTATCGAGTGAGAAGTCCGAGATTACTGTGAGGTAATATCTATTAGTGAGTATAGTTAGTATGTCGCGTGTTCGCGCGGTAAAGGCGAGTTTATATCATTGGGTTTCAATACTTGTTTAAGGTTAAAAATTTAATGCAGGTTTGGTTTTCTTATGTTTTTTTTGGGACGCGACCCTCAGCGTTCTACATATTTGTTTTTTAAATAAAGAAGATTTACCGGTTAACCCGTTTTATTTAAATATTATTTATGTATAAAATGTGTCTGTATCTACCTATCTCTATATTTTATGAGTTATTCAGGCTTGTAAAGGCCTATTTGAATAAAAAAAAAACAGATTGGATATGACTAACTGAGACTATTAATTGCGATGAAAAAAGTTATTTTTTTACTATCTAACCCTATCTTATCATTTCGACCATATAATTATTGGTACCCAAAGTGGTTCTATAAAATAGCTGTCCTAGGTAGCACACAATACTGGATTGTATGAAGCAGCTCAAGTCATACGAGACTAATCAAAACTAATGACCAGATTCTATGAACTGCTACGTTACATAACAAGCCGAAGAATATGACGTTTTGAGATTGTTAATATTGCTCTTTTTAAATAAAAAACATAAAGTTTATGTTAGAGAATGGCTGAATGAATCAGTGGAGGCTACTTGAAAAATTAAATAAAACACACTTGTCTTCGGGACGTTGCAACAGCGTATAATACATATTTAAACACGAGGCAGTTGAAACGTCAACACTTATCTTTATACATTTTTGATTTACGCCCGTTGTTAATAATCTATCTCCAATCCGTAATTAAAACCAACGAGTTATCAAAATGGACGGATAGCTTATTGGCAAGCAAAAACTATAATTTTCGAACAGATTCGATCGATCGTAGATCGAAGATAGATTGATTTTAAAGCTTCACCCAGAAAATGGATTGATATATCAATCTTAGATAGCAAAAAATGGATCAGGATTGATTATTGACATCGGGCGTTAGAGCCAGTACCAATATTCATATCGAACCTCCAACAGTTTATGATCTAAAGATTTTAGAGGAATGCTACTTTACGAGTGTAAAGTGTGTGTATTCGTTTGTCTTGTAACTGCGAACGTCTGTGGCGAATTAATATCAATAAGAATATAAAGAGAATTACAACTGTACCGCCCGTAAAAATATTTCAGACTCTTAGTTAAGGCAGTGCATAATTTCATTCGTAATTTTTATTATGGCCTCTTTATATTCTTTAAATATACAAATATTAATTTTATTTTAAATAGCTGCCAGTGCGTGGTTTCTTACGCATGGTTCCCGTTTCTGTAAGAATACGGGGATAAAATATAGCTTATGTTACTCCCTGATAATGTAGCTTTTGGTGAAAGAATCATTCAAATCGGCCTACTAGTTTTAAGTTTGCATACAAAAATACAAATCTTTTCTCTTTATAAGATTGGTGTAGTAAAAATCGTGAGGCTTTCACAGTCCCAATTTGAACGCATCCTAACATATTTTTTTACAATATTGTCTTACTATAATCTCGCTGTAAAATCTACAGATGTTATCGATTTCTGATATAACTGCGTTATCGTTATCACTATCGTTATCGTTATGGTTATAGAGTGTGGTCGTGACGTGATACCCACGCCTACCTTCCGTGTCGATACTACTGGTTGTTACAAAATTATAGTTCAGGCATAATTTCATTGACGAGAATCTCGCTGATCCATACTTACAATAGGTACTAATATTATAAATGCGAAAGTTACTCTGTCTGTCTGTTACGCTTTCACGCTAAAACTACTGAACCGATTTAAATGAAATTTGGTACACAGATAATCCAGAGCCTGAGAAAGGACATAGGCTTTTTATCCCGGGAAAATTTAAGATCCTCGGGAACGCTGGCGAAGCCGCGGGGAGCCACTAGTAACGAATAATGTAGTATTTTTTTTTATCTGGTTAACATATCACAAGCTCTGCTTAGTTTGGAATCAAACTGGTCATGTGTGAAAAATGTCCCAGGATAGTTGATTATTATTTTTATTTATAGACATTAATATTTTACCTGGGTAAAAATTATTCATTCTAATAGGCCTTTACAGACAAGAATTATCCTAAATGAAAAATTAAAACTTGTTGGAATCGATGTAACGAAAATGTTACCTCAGGGTAATATACCTTAAATAGATTTATACGTCCTGTATATAACGGAATTGAACCTAGGCTCCACGCTCTCAGAAAGTGGTTCAAACAAATTAAAGATAAAAAGGCCTATCAAAAATCTACTGATATAATGTTTATGCTATATCATAAAATGTTCTACAAAATTATTATGTCAATTTATTCAACTAATATAAATATTTGATACTTGCCTCTACCGTGGTTTTGCCCGCAAGGTTATATTTCTATATCGAAGTACTTAATCCAATGGAATTGGTTGAGCAGTTACAGAGATGAGTAGCAACAAAATAAACGGAGGAAACTTTAAAAAAAAATAACAAACATACATACTTTCAATAAATCTAATTCATGTATTTTGTGATACTTTATTAAATTGTTAGTATGTATTTCAAATTTTATACGAATATCATCGTATAATATGAG
Organism: Thyatira batis; assembly: GCA_905147785.2. Taxonomy (NCBI): domain Eukaryota; kingdom Metazoa; phylum Arthropoda; class Insecta; order Lepidoptera; family Drepanidae; genus Thyatira; species Thyatira batis. The sequence continues at coordinate 1,190,486 of LR990498.1, read as the reverse complement.
AAACATAAATTTTATATATAACTAGCTGACCCGGCAGACTTCGTACTGCCCCAATCTATACTTCAATACTAATATCATAAAGCGGTAGAGTTTCTTTATTTGCTTGAACGCGCTAATCTCAGAAACTACTTTCCCGGCAATTATTCAATTTTTCTCACCTTTTAAACCTTCCCTGGACCCCCACGAACATTTCAAAACCAAGGAAAGATAATCAGTTCAACCGTTCTCGACTTTTTGAGAGACTAACGAACAGCAATTCATTTTTATATATATAGATTAATTAATAACGGGTCAGAGATCAAATGCAATCATCACTAATAAAAAAATAATCAAAAAAATTTAATTTTATTGACATTGATAGGACAAGAACAGTGCGTTTATTAACTTTCTCCATACATTTTATTCAAAGAGGCCTTCACAGGCATTTATAAATTGTCAGACTCTTAACTGTTAGGTCGTCACTTATATTAAAGTCTTCTTCAGCCATCATGCTCAACTTGCTGCAAAACCGTGAAGAAACTGTACGAAGCTTTTATGATCTGTAAACCAAATATTTATACTTAAATGAAGATAATTTATGGGATATATTCCAGTATATTTTGACCCTGCGAGCCCCATATAAAATGAAAATGTTTTAAGCAAATAGGTTACAAGCACTTATAAATATAATTAATCAGACTCCAACGTTTCCAACGCTCGGTTCAGAAGAGGCCTTTACTAGGAGAGCCAGCGTTAAACTCAGCAATCACACTTTTAAATACATTCGGTTGGCTTTGTGGTTAGTGACCCTGACTCTCAAGCCGCGGGTCGTGGGTTCGAATCCCACCCAGGACAAACATTTGTATGCATGAATATGTCTGTTTGTCCTGTGTCTGGATGTAAATATCTATATAAGTATGTATTTAAAAAGTAGTATATGTAGTATATCAGCTATCTGGTTACCATATCACAAGCTCTGCTTAGTTTGGAATCAGATTGGCCGTGTGTGAAAAATGTCCCTGGATATTTATTTATTTATTTATTTATTTCCAATAAATAGCAATATTTGTGTTTTAAAACAAAATACATTAGATATAGCTAAGTACTTTACTAATTTGTAAAACTATAGCTAACTCGACTAGCAGCTCCGACAGTTGATACTTACAAGACGATATATCATAAAAGATGAGTTTCTTAGTCACATAAGCGCTAACTTATCATTTAAAATATTTTACATATGAAATCGGTAACTGCCTTTTCAAACCGTTAATTTCTTACTGAGTATCTTGCCGGCTCTTCTCAGTTAAAATCTTCCGAACCGGTACTAGCATTCGTTATTTTGTTCTTCATAAGAGTCATTAGTCAGCGTTATGTAGGCTAACTTCTGAACTTGTGGTAGCTGCAGCCACTTTAACCTTCTTAAATGGCTATACATTTTGAATGAATGTTAAATATCTTACATATATACTTACAGACATGAAACAAGGCAAAGATATTTCAGTGAATCCTCCAGCGATGAGGACCGTGGGACGGTGCGAGCGAGACATCAGCATGAGGACTGAACGCCTGACAGAGATGGAACATACGTACCAGGGACTGTCGTATGCTGCATCTGATATGTTACAGCTCTAGAATTAAAAGATAAAGATGTATATTGGGGTTTAGTAGTCTTGGTTTTATAAGAAAACAAAGATAAAGGAAAATTATGAGAAACTATTGGCTCCCCTTGATTTTAGCCGCATTGTACCTGTTTTCGTAAGGATATAAGCGTATGTTGATCTCTGATAATATAGCTTTCTATTGGTGAAGTAATTATTCAGATCGGTCAAGTAGTTAAGGATCCTCTTAAAAAACCATAATTCCTTCCTTAATAATTCCTTTTTTATTATAAGTTCTCGTACCTCTTCAGTAAGATGGTTGCCCTGGTAACAATATAAGAATACTTGTATCATCATGCATATCAAATATGTGGTCATCGAGATGAGGCGAATCCAACTGTTACTATTCTCCTGAAATTATAATAAACTAGTGGCTCCCCGCGGTTTCACCCGCGTTCCCGGGATAAAAAGTAGCCTATGTGTTATTCCAGAACATATTCTAGCTCTGTGCCAAATTTCAAGCAGATCCCTTCAGCCGTTGGAGCGTGAAAGAGTAACAAACATCCATACAAACTTTCGCATTTATAATATTAGTAGGATTAGTTATTAAATAAATAAATATGATCAAACATATCGTCATCTTTTTTTATTAAATAGCGATAGAAAGGGACATTGTAATATTAAGACATGAAATAATTTTGAGATCATTCTGGATAGATTCAAAGATCAATTTATTTTAGGCCTTTGTCTGCACAAACTGACTTGTGAACTTCTCCTACCGGTTCACAAGTCAGTCTTCAGCTTAGAAGAACTGAAAATAAACTAAGATTTTTTATATTTTTTTATAGTCTTACTAAATGGGGAGAAACTCCTTATCAGACCTAAAGTGGGAAAGCCATTAAACGAATTTAAACACTTAATGTAAGCATAGTATGTAATGTATATGTTAAGATATGTTTATTTTTATATATTACTTACAAGTGCTAATTGATATGCTGTCACGCATATGATAACCATCGAAACTGTGAACTGCGCCAGCATTGGCTCCGAGAAGCAATACTGAATCTGTGATGCTGCACCTAAAGTGTTCTGATGCTTGATCACGCACTGACGGAGTCTACGTTTCACCATCGCCTCTTCTGCTGGACCTAAGATCTATGTATATATTATGTATTTAGAAGGAAGACTCTTGGTATAGTTTGGACAGGTCACATCTATAAAGTGGTATTTTCGTCTCCAAAAATCCTGAGATCGTATCATGAAAGTTTAGCATTAAAAGATAAAGAGGTATAGTTGGGGCCGAATTGAGAACCTCCTCCTTCTTTTTGGGAAGTCGGTTAATAAATATAAACTAAGCTTTAGTATAACATTTTTGTCTTTTAGGATAACATGATAGAAGTAAGCAAATCATCAGCGCTACATACGAAACATTGTGAGTATGGATGTTTGTTACTCTTTCACGTAAAAACTACTGAACGGATTTGGATGACATTTGGAACACATATAGTTTATTACCTGTATTAACACATAGGTTACTTTATATCCTGGGAAAATTGACAATAATAGTTTGGGTGAAACCTCATCGATAAATCACAGTGCACACCAGTTCTGGGATCAGTTTAACCTGATCCTTATTTTAGGGTATTCTTACCTTGTCAGTATCAATGTCATAGGCGATTCTCCTGAGGGATAGAGCTATTAGTCTGAGTCTACATCGACATACTGCCGTTAATGACGTCACCAGTACATCCAGGCTCAAGTTCACGAATGCCACCATGATGACAGCTACAAACTGTAATGAAAATAAGTATTCTTGGGACATTTTTCGAACATGGCTTTTAAAGCCGTGGTTATGTGCCTGTGAAGGCCGATGATAATTTAAGTGCCTCTGAAAGCCTATTTGAATGATGAAAGCAAAATTCATTTCTGATTCCAAATAAAGAAGAGTTTTTACAATGGTAACCAGTTAGCTGATAGACGACATTTACTCAGAACAAACAGACATGTGCAAGAACACAAATGTTTGTGCTGGGTAGGCTTCGAACACAACTGCAGTCGATGCAACGCGAACCTAAAACTACAAGGTATAAGTCATTTTAGTAGTTTTAGGATTTATTAAAATTTTAACTGTCTAGTCGGAGTTCCTTTTATACTTAATTAGTTCATTATATTAACATACCTGATGAATGAACGTCAATTCATATGCTGGTGATTTTGTTGTGTCATATGGATACCTGAAAAATAATCGATAATCGAAAGATAAATTATGTCCATTATCTACTCGTACATATCAACTATTGGCTATTATCATGAAAAAATATTTCCCAGCATTTTTAACCGTAGTGTAAAAACTCAAAGAAACTTGATTATAAAAAACCCTTTTACTAATATAAAGCTATAGTATCTATTTCCGCGCGAACCGCCGCATAGTAGTAATATGTTAACAAACCTAGCACATAAACCACATAAACAAACGGCTGAGCGGATTTAAAACAACTCTGGCACACTTACATAGGTCTACTACTGCCCCGCGGTTTCATCTGCGTTCCGAGGATAACTTCAATTTTCCCGGGATAAAAAGTAGCCTATGTATTATTCCAGAACATATTCTAACTCTGTGCCAAATTATAAGCAGATCCCTTCAGCCGTTTTCGCGTGAAAATGTAACAAACATTCATCAATCCATCCAATCTCTTGCATTTATAATATTTGTAGAATATCTATACATATGTTGTATCAGATTCGAATAGGTATATATTCCTGAAATAATTTACGAAATTGATAGAAATTAACTGCAATTAAATAGTTGCAGGCCCTCCTGCATTATTTGCTTCGAATTGCCTCGTTTTAATTGTGTAATGAAAATTAAATGTCAAACCAGTATTTCTAACTATAATTTTCCAATATTATATATAACTAGCAGGCGCCCCGCGGTTTCACCCGCGTAGGTCCCGTTCTCGTGATCACTTAGGGGTATCAAAAAAAGATAGTAGCCGATTCTCAGACCTACTGAATATGCATATAAAATTTCATAATATACAGTCAAGCCGTTTCGGAGGAGTATGGTAACTAACATTGTGACACGAGAATTTTATATATAAGATTTCACACAGCTTTTACCCCGCGGGTTTACCTGAGTAACCATGTTACGATTTGAATACCACGCGTAGATAGAGAATTGGTTTTTTCGCAGCTCAATTAATTTCAAAGTTAAAACAAGAGTTGTTGTTGTCGAGTGTAAAAAAAATATTAACAATTTTAAGAAAATATACATGGAAGTAAAACACAGTTTTTAACAATATAATGATGAATAAATTTCAAGGTACCTAATCATCTAATAGTAGCTTTAAATCAAAGAAATAATATTTATTCATCTTCTTCAACACTCTTCATCAGCGTAAACAAAGAGTATGAAGCTTTAATTATCTGAAACACAAAAATCGTTATAAAAAATTACTATTTATTTTGATATTATTCCTTTCATATGCGAAGAAATTGCGACAAAGACGTTTCAAATAGTTAACTGACTGAGCGTTAAGTGAACAAGACAATAAATGACGCAGGGCAGCAATTTGTTATTACGTATTAGTTAAAAAACTTGTGAGGTGTCAAGGGACGGAACGAAGTTCCTTTCAATTAATTTGTGAAGGAATTGTAATATTTTTTTATTATTAACAAATATAATGTAATATAAACTTAATCAGTAGGCTCAATTTTTGTTAGGTTTGTGGTAACCGAACTGAACATATGTTTGGGATTCTATAATATTTTATTTAAATGTCTTGAATCCTGCATCCATGGTTTTATTATATTTTGCACGTACGCACATCAAGTAGTAGGTAGTATAGTGCGCGCGGAACTAGTAGGCCGCGCCTTGGGCCACGCGCCGCTCGGCCATGCTCGGCTCCGCTCGGAAAAGTGACATTACAACTTTTTCTGTTTAGCCCCCTTTTACATCGCGTGGTAAGGAACTCCATTCCAATAACAACGTAACCATTGGAATCTTTAAAAGCTAAGCTTGATGAAAGCATGGTTGTACAGACCGTGATAAAAGTAGCAAGTGAGAGCGTGGTGAACCCGCCGGCGGAGAGCTGCGCGACGCGGCGCGCGCGCACCATGACGGCGAGCAGCGCGCGCCGCACGCGCCCAGGGAACACGTACCAGCGGCACGAGTACGCCGCACACGATATACTCGAGCTCTATAAAGAGTATTTACAAAGAAGATAGAAGGCCTCAAGGCCCCATATGAAATAAGCACTGGAGGCTTAAAGTTCTATTGTTAATAGTAGGGATACGAATCACAAGCATAATTATAAGCACAATAATAATTGTCTTTCTCTCTATGTAGTTCAAAAACCTTTTTATTCCATAGTTACATCGGCATTGTTCCCGTTCCCATACGAATACGGGGATAACAGATTAGATCGTTTGGCACCATACAATATATGATATAACATATGACACACACAAGCAAGGTGGTCAAATAATAATCGATTATGTGGATCCAGAGGGGGCTAACCCTACAACCTTACAATCTCCACCTCTTTATAATATTAGTAAAGATGTTCAGGATGTTCAACTTGATCGTAATAATGTTTTTGATCATTTCATAACCTAAAAAAATTCAAATTGGGTGTTAGTTTGAGAATGCAATATATGATTACCTCTTCTGACAGCTCATTGCCTTGATAGCAATAGACGAATACTTGAAATATCATATTCATAAGGTAAGTTCCCATTGATAGAAGTCGTACCAAGTTTGTGGTTTGCTGAAAAAAAGAATTCCTTCAGAAAACATTAAGTAAAAATGTAATTTATTAATTATAGTAACCAAATAATAACATAATGTTCACACCAAAGATAAAGTGTCCAGAGACCGACATGATACAACCACTCATACTTTTCACTATTAATGTATACTAGCGGACCCGGCCCGGCTTCGTTCTGCCAACCAGCGCCACTTACCGGGTCCAAATTTATGTATTATTCATAAAAACCTTCCCCATGAAAATCTGTTCAGTAGTTTTTGTGTTCATCGCGTTCCGACAGACAGAGGCGGTGGGGACTTTGTTTTATATATATAGAAGATAGGTACCTACTTCTGATGAGTGTTTATTCTATACTTACCTAGCAATTTAAGACACTACTGAATACGCTGATAATTAAGAATGTCATATTTAAACATACTAACAGAAATCAACTGAAAAGCAGTGACGCATATAATGAGCAGCGAAACGGCGAACTGCGCGAAGGTCGACTCTGAGAAGCTGTCCTGCAGCACCCACGCTGCTGTCAACGCCCTCTGGTGCTTAACCACGCAATCACGCAGACGTCCATTCACTACCAACTCTTGCTCTGGACTCAAGATGAGCTGGAAGGATAACATCATAGGAATATCAGATTACTTGCTAGAAAAATACCCTTGGCAGTGAAATCGCTACAAGCTATTTCACACATTTTGCAAAAATCACTATTGTATTAGATCTAAGTTGGTTTTTGAAAAGATTAATTACTGAGTTTATTGCCGGCTCTTCTCAGTAGAAACACTACGACTACTATCCAATGAATTTTCAGTTGTAATTGGCAGAAAAGTAAATGATAACCTGGTTACTTAAGTCCGAAATTTTGACATTAATTGACACAACAAAAGCATTCCCAAAGTGGCAGAGTTTAATAAAAGGGCAGGTTAGTAATTGAGAAATTGTAGTATTTAGCATAAATTTAGTTACTGATCATTAAATAAAAGTCACATTTTTAGCCATTTATTCAGCTTATACCGCTAAAACGCACTCAAGATATATAAATAGAAAGAAGAGCAATATTAAAAGGGGAGCTTTAAACACATTACAATACTCTATTTTTAGAAACAGTTCACCTGAATTCCAATATCCAGGTCTCGGCAGAGAGTCTTCAGCGACAACGCCAGCAGGTTTAGTCTACATCGACACTGAGCTATCAGCGCCATAATCATCACGTCCATTGCTATATAAAGGGATGCCGCCATGAACAGCGTGCAAACTTGATATATGTATGTTAGCTCGTAGGCTGGGGACCGAGAGATGTCGTAGGGGTACCTGAATAGCAAAAACCATCTAACATAGTAAGATTGTGGTCAAATTTATTATTAATGACGGGGGCAGTTCATCATCATCAGCTTAAATACGTTCTTAGCAGGAGCACGAGGATCCCTTAACAAGGAAGCTGTTTAGGTTATTGTCCTCCACGCGAATCTAGTGTGTGGTAGCGTGGACTTCTCATGGTTTCCTCATGGTGTTATTTCTCAAGGAAAACCACTGGTACATCCATAAGTAAAATAAACTCAGAGGAACTCATAAATTTACACTTGCCCCCTCATGATCGTGAGTCGGTGCGTTCACCAATTCTTACCTGGCTCTTAAGGGCAGTTCTCCCTTCTCAGCACTTAGTGCCCAGCCAACTGAGGTGCTGAGAGTCAGGAAACAATACATGATTTGATGCTGCCTGGTTTCCTTATCAAATCTGAAACAACATTATTTATGATTCGTTTACGTGACATTCGTTAAAAGTTACACCTTCGAAGTTACCTTTCTATAATAACCCTTCCTTCTTCTCTATCTTCAGATCTCAATTCCTCATCAGCTTCATCGATGACAGCTTGGATGACGTGCCTCCTCGTCATCACTGTGAGGACTTTGATAACAAGTACAGAATACGTGAGAAGTAAGAATGAGGTTTCTGTCATGAGGGTTAGGTCGCCCCAAACATGTATCAATTCACTGGTCTGGACCATTATATAAATTCCTGAAACATAATAATGAAGTATTTTTAACTTTCAAGACTATATCTATGTCACGTGATAGATTTTTTGGTAAATTTTCATCTCAAAACATATTGTAAACTCGCATGACAGCAGCTTACTATTTTATTCCTAAAACACATTTTTTCAAAGTACGTCAGCTACTGTGCCTGGTCCTTTCATTATATAAGACATTATCAGCATTTCTGTCCATAATCACTAGCATGAGCCTGTCAGACAATTTTTTTAAAGTAATGGGTGCGTAAGCCTACCTAATATTAGCATTGCCCAAAATCCTGCATAGAACGGCCACAGCATCTTTTGAGTCTTCGTCAGTTCGTCTGGCACGAGGAAGCCGATCCATCTCATCACATTTAAGCTAAAGCTTAAGCTTCGGTTTATATTTTCAATGAAGAACTTCATGATATACCTAGTATTTTTTTTACTTGTTGATTGACTCGCGAAAATAACCTTTGGGTCCATTCAGAAAATAAATTAGATAAATGTTAAATCTAACTTAAGTAAGAAATATAGTAGTAACTAGGTATCCCCGTCCTATTTTACTTACTTTTAACCGCAGCCTAAAAGGTAGAACGAGGTTTTACATTCAAGATATATATTAAATACTTTTCTACAGATGTCCCGACTGCCTACTTCTCATAAAATACTCATATAATTCCTAGGTATTAATGAAAATTACTATCAATTTACAGTGAATGAATAATTCCAATCCAATCAAACATTGCTAATTTTGAAGTAAAATATATTGTTAGGAACTTAACTTTATTGCCCTGGAAAATCCTACCCCAGGGGTAATGTCCTCTACCTGTCAAATACCCTATATATGTCGCTGCCGTCGCGCGGTTTTACCCGCATAGTTCCCGCCCCCGTAGGAATACGGGGATGAAATATAACCGATGTTATTTATGAATAATGTAGCTTTCTATTGGTGAAAGAATTGTGCAGATCGGTTCAGTAGTTTCGGAGCCTTTTCGTTACAAACAAACAAATCTTTCCTCTTTATATTAGTACAGATTATGTGTCTTAAATTTTAAAATGGATAATCAGTTAGGTTATAAAAGGCAAGCTTAAGATTTCTGCTCGTGAGCAAAATGTTCAAAGTATCAAATCTGGGTTTACATGAGTTTTGTAGATACCTTATAGTTACAGCTTACCACGGGTATTAGAGTTATTAGTTGACAATTAAAATTGCATAATAGGTAGTCATTTTCCATAACTGCTTACAATTTTACATAATTATACGTATATTATTGCTTTAGGTTAAATTACCTCGTCACTTAAAGATACTAATATGGTTAAAAAAATACAATAGGCAAAGGTTTGTAAACACAAAAGATATTTTAAATAATTATTATGAATAGGTTAAAATGAAAAATAATATCCAACTAAATCCATGTTTATTTTACTGTTTAAACATTTTACTTTTTGTCTTCAACACGTTTGAGAACAGTGAAGAATGTATATGATGCTTTGATTATCTGAAATAATTTCATCATTATTAACATATTTTCTATGTGATTTACGTATTTAAAAGGATTTTTAACTGTAAACCTCGAAACACCATTATTTGCAGTAAATTGGGAGAAGTTAGGGTCGGTAACGCTCAAGCGATGTCCGTCGGTGATGTTGCAAGCGTCCATAGGCTACGATAACCGCTTCCCATCAGGTGGAAGCGTATGTCTATTTGCCACCTATGTGGTATAAAAAACTAGTCATCATCATCCGCTCATACAAGGAGACCTCGGGCCTCCCCTAACTTTGAGGGGGTTTAGGCCATAGTCCACCACGCGGGCCCAGTGCGGATTGGCGGACACCACATGCCTTTAATTGTGGCATCTCGGGCATGCAGGTTTCCTCACGATGTTTTCCTTCACCGAAAGCCAGTGGTGTGAATCCGTACGTAAGTTTTTTTTATAAACTCAGAGGTACGGGCCAGGGATTTGAACCTGCACCCTCATGATCGTGGGTCGGTGCGTTACCCACTGAGCCACCACGGCTTCTAAAAACTAGTAAACCTTTCTATTCTACAGTATACTTACGGACATAAAACAAGACAGTGAGAGCGTGGTGAACCCCCCGGCGGAGAGCTGCGCGACGCGGCGCGCGCGCACCATGACGGCGAGCAGCGCGCGCCGCACGCGCGCCGGGAACACGTACCAGCGGCACGAGTACGCCGCACACGATATACTGCCACTCTGGCACGAGCAAAAAAGTACTCATTTCTATATAGGGTGCTAGTAGTCTGCAGGTCTATCAGAGTCAATAATGTAATCATGATCCTGAATTGAGTGCGCAGGAAAGCAAAGTAATGCTTGAGTTAGTCGGCAGACCCTCGGATTTGAGTCATACTAGAAAGATATTGTTTACATTGTGAATCCTTATTGATATTTTTTAGTTTGAACGCAACTGACTCGTCCGTTCCGAATTTGGAGCAGCCGGAGACTGGAGCAGGAGACTGGGGTAGTACCTCCACCTTACAGAAGACCGCAGCCAAATACACCACACAACGTAAGTTCTTGCGGTGAGTAAGGTAGCCAGAGCTCCATGAGGAGACGATGTAGCGGTAGTGGGGGAGTAGCGGGTGGGTACACCAGTGATGGAGTAGCGTCATAGGGGTATGCAGGAGTGATGCCCGTCTAGCCCATCGACAAAAATACATTACGCTTTGTCCCTATCACTGCCTATACAGTTGCTCCCTTTTTTACAGGGTCGACAACACGTGAGTGACGCCACTGGTATTCCAAGCGTCTATAGGCTAGTGTAAACTATTCCCATCAGGTGGGACCGTAAGCCTGTTTGCCACCCTTGCGGTATAAAAAAAAAGGTTTAGTTATTAGAATCACCTCTTCCAGCAGTTGATTCCCTTGGTAGCAATACAGGAATACCTGAAGCATCATGCCGAGTAGGTATGTCGTCATAGCAGTGACGCGAACCATGTTACTCTTCTCCTAAAAATATATTTAAAAAAACTATATATTGGTATTGTACATTAAATAGACACCAAATTTTTTAGTCACTTTAAGATTTTTTTCAGTTATTAAAAGCTATATATTTCTTAGTAACATATCACTACCAACGCTTTATTGATTCTTGAAATATGGCTAAAATATGACATTTACAGATTAATACTACTGATATTATAAATGCGAAAGTTAAGAATGTATGTTTGTTACTATTTTACCCTAGAACGGCTAAAGGAATCGCGATGAAATATAACATAAATTTAGAATATGTTCTGGAACAACACATAGGCTACTAATGAAAAGTATTTTCTCTCGGGAAAAATTAAGATCCCCTGGTAACGTGGGTAAAACCGCGGGGAAACATAATATTATATATCTTGCTACAGTAACTTACAAAAGCCAATTGATACGCGGTAATGCAGATTATGATCATAGAGACGGTGAACTGCGTGAGGATCGACTCCGTGAAGCAAGTCTGCATCTGAGCAGCTGTTCTTAGTGCTGCTTGGTGCTTCACCACAGTGGCATAGAGGCGGGAAGTCACTGTCTCTTCGTCTTCAGGTGACAGAAGTAACTTCAAAATAAACAGAATGTTATTATAGGTGATTATTATAAGTGAGATCATGAGGCTGCGGGTTCAAGTCCCTGGCGCGTACCACATTTCAACATACCTCTTTAGTAATGGTGCAGTTCTGACAGAGTGTTCTGAGGGAGAGTGACAGGAGCCTCAGGCGGCAGCAGCAAAGCGCTATCAGTGACGTCACAAGGGTGTCCAAACTGACGTTTACTAACGCAGCCATGGTCAGTGCTAATGACTGAAAAACGAACGTATGTATTTCTAAGAAACTTCGCGCGGTTTCACCCGCATACTCCAGTTCCCGTAGGAATACAGGGTTAAAATATAGCCTATGTTACTCCCTGATAATGTAGCTTTCCAATGGTGAAAGATTTTTTGAAATCGCCAGAGCAGTTTTTTTCTTTTATTCATTACAAACATACATACATACACAAATATACAAGATATTCCTCTTTATACTATTAGTGCAGATGTGTTGACCTTTTAGCTAACTTAGTTTCATATTCAGATTCACTTATCACTGAAGTGATAGACAAAGGGCTTCTAAATATCCTGGGACATTTTTCACCCACGGCCAATTTGATTCCTAGTTTGGATATGGTAACCAGATAGCTGATATACTACTTATACTACTTTTAAATACATATTTACATCCAGACACAGGACCAACAGACATATTCATGCATACAAATGTTTGTCCTGGGTTGGATTCAGACCCACGACCCGCGGCTTGAGAGTCAGGATCACTAACCACAAAGCCATCCGGGCTGTCAAATTTCTTTTAGTCTTCTATTCTAATTATGGATCTACAATGCCTTAATGTGATATGTGGTGACCATCATTGCTGTCTTTCAGGCATATGTTCATTCCAAATTTTACCTGTAGCACTCAGTGACGGATTATCCCTTAAACAAAACAAGCAATTGCCTAGGGCATCACGTCTGGTGGGGCACCAGAAGACGCACAAAAAGAAACCATCCTTAGGGAATCACGTCTTACTCTCACGTCACCAAAAATGGTTTAATTTTTGTGTTCGTTTCTGGTAGACATAATGATAGGGGGCACCATGGGCGTAGATTGCTTAAGGCATCAAGAAGTCTTAATCCGTCACTGGTAGCACTTTGTCGTCATCTTCGAATGTTATCTGCAATAAAGTCTAAAGCTTTTGCTCTTACCTGATGTACGTAGGTCAGTTCGTAAGCTGGTGATTTTGAAGTGTCATATGGATACCTGCAGTAAAAATTTGGTAACATTTTACATGTCGCAGAGATATTGATAATATAATAGTTACTAAATGATATAACCAAAAGGGAATAAAAAATATTATGTCTGAGAACTTCAATGGGTTTATGGTCTCATATTGCATCCGGGATCCATTATTGAGTTTCAATTACTTTTTGATAACTCGTAATGTAGTGATATTATTAAAGAAAAGTATCCCTCTACTCAAATGAGCTACGTATAAACTACTAGCGGACCCAGCAGACTTCGTTCTGCCCACCAGGGTCACCTACCGGGTCCAAATTGACGTATTATACATAAAAACCTTCCCCATGAAATACTCCGTAATTTGGTGAAAACCGCATGTAAATCTGTTCAGTAGTTCTTGTGTTCATCGCGTTCAGACAGACAGACAGAGGCGGCGGGGACTTTGTTTTATATACATAGATTTACACCTTCAATTTTACCCATTTTTACTTCTTGTTGTGAACACTTTTGGGAAGTTCTTTATTAGTTCAAAATGATGTCTTAAAGGTACATTCAACTGAATATATGCAGTTTATAGCTCACCAAGCTCTCAAGGGGAGTTTGTTTTTCTCAGCACTAACAGCCCAGCCTAGCACAGTCACTGCTGATAACAAGATGTATAGGCATAGATGCCTGGTAGTCTGCAGGTTGAAACTGTAGAAAAGATACTTAAAACTTTATTATGGAGCATTTAGAATCTTAATACTTTTAACAGGTAGTTTGTGAGGGGGTAGTGAAAGATGTTAGATGATTCTTTTCATATCCATTATTCTGGTGAAGATCCTCCGGAATCGCAAGTTAAGCCGTATGGAGCCACTAGTCTTTTTCCAGAAATTTCAGGATTTCAATTCAATTTCAGATTTTGGATTTAGGAGGAATTCGAGGCTAAGCTGGTAATACCTATTTACAATTTCCTTGCCACCTTCGCGATCCTCCATGGACAGTTCAAGATCAGCTTCCTCAATGATCGCCAATATTTGTCGTCTCCTCAATGCAACATTTACCATCTTAGTGCCGAAAGCCAGGTTGGTGAACAGCAGGAAGGTGCAGCTGGTCATCAGGGCGAGATCACCCCACACCTGGATTAAGTCTCCAGTTTGGGCTATTACGTATATTCCTGGGAAAATTACGGCCGTTTTGAGACTACGAACAATTCAAGGCTAGAATTACCTAATCGCTTATTTGTCTTTAAACAATTCTAGCTTTCACCGTAATGTTCCCATTTCCATAGGAATATAGGGATAAAATAAATAACCTTCTATTAGTCACAGAATTATTCAGAACGGTCCTATAGTTTCGAAACATTTTCATTACAAGCAAACAGACTAAAAATCAAATCTTTCATAAGATGGGTGATAATGTGTTCATCATCAGCAGCTCATATACGTCTCCACCGAGGAGCTCGAGCCTCCCCTAACAACGATGGGGTTTTAGGCCATAGACCACCACGCGGGCCTAGTGCGGATTGGCGGACTTCACATGCCTTTAGTTGTGACATCTCGGGCATGCAGGTTTCCTCACGATGTTTTCCTTCACCGAATTAAGCCGTAGAGGTACGGGCCAGGGGTTTGAACCTCCACCCTCATGATCGTGAGCCGCGTTCCCAACTGAGCCACCACGGCTGTTAATGTGTTAGCTAGCACCTATTCCAGATTAAGTGGTCCGTCTGCCTAATTTATTTGGCACGTAAATATGAATAAGCTCGTTTATAAGAGATAGGCATAAAAATCTACTCACCAATAATAAACATAAACCAGAAGAACGAGTAACAATTCAACATATTTCTTGCAAACGATGTATCTGTGTCGGGTACAAGAAACCCATAGAATTTTAACACGTTTAAAGAGAAACAGAGGGAAGTGTTCACGTTTTTCACGAATATACCCATGATTGTGACTCCAGATTGGATTCTCACATAAAAATGTGTATACAATTCAATTTATAGTCCTTTAAACGTTCGCTAATTGTTTCATATCAACAGAGAATAAAAACCTACAGAAAGTTTTATTCTACCTACATATTTGTGGTTAGCGACCCTGACTTTCAAGGCACTGGTCGTGGATTAAATTCCCATTCAGAAACATTTGCACGTCTGTCCACGGTCGTACGAAGAAATGTTTGTCATGGGTGGAATTCTAACCCACAACTGGCGGCTTGAAAATCATAACCATAACCATTTTATTAATTTAACAAATTTTACTGAAGATTAACTGTCTTTAAAACATATTTATTTATTAAGATACTAGCTGCCTCCGCGAGGTTTTACCCGCGTAGTTCCCGTTCCTGTAGGAATACAGGGATAAAATATAGCCTATGTTACTCAGTGATAATGTAGCTTTCTAATGAAAAAGAATTATTTAAATCGGTCCAGTACTTTTTGAGTTTATTCGTTACATACAAAAATACAAATCTTTCCTCTTTATAATATTAGTGTAGATGTAGGTTTGGTTAAAAAAATGTGTAGTACCCCTGACTAATTGTCAGTTATTGCAGATAACTTCGATTTAATAAACACCGTAGGCCAATTAAGTTATTTGTCAAAAACCTAGTTTGAACCAAGCTATTATTTAAATCACTCTATTATTTCTCTATAAATAATTGTCAATAAATACTTTGAGGTGGACAGTGTTTCTAGGGTTCCGTACTGGTAGGGTAACTAACGGGACCATATTTTTTATACTACAAAGGGCAAACAGGCATACGGTCCCACCTAATGGGAAGCGGTGACCGTAGTCTCTGGACGCTTGCAACACCATAGGCGTCACTCACGCATTACCTGCCTTACAAAATTCGCTTCACTCCATTCTTGAAGACCCTATAAAGTAACCCGCTATCCGTCCGTCTGTCTGTCACTAGGATATATATATATCTCATGATAAAAATCGAACTTTTCAAAGAATGTGTATTTTTGCAACCACTATAACAACATATACCTAAGTTTTTCTAATAAATAAATATATATATATTTTTTTTTTTTGTAAAAAAAAAATATATACCTAGGTTTTTCTAATAAATAAATATATAAATTGATAGAAAGAATAGAATGACGTTTTATTTTTCTTTCTTGCAATCTGAATAAAGACAACAAGGAGACAAGAAGGACAAAAAAGCTTAAAATACGCTGAGTTTGTATACATAGTTTTTAATCTTGTTGTGCGGAACCCTTCATGCGCGAGTCTCACTCACAATTGGCCGGTATTTTTTATTATGTTTTGTTTGCCCCATCATTATATCCTATTTTGTTCCATGTAAGTGAAAATAAAAAAATAATGTATGTGTTTCAATACATAAGAACAATATGGCTTATATGAAAATCTATGGTTATGGAAAATGTTTCAACCAACTCATTGAATTATATATTTTAGGACATTCCACTAGAACTATAATATTTTATTTTGATCAAGGGCTTTTTGAATAAAAACAAAATGACAATAATTTTTTATTGACTAGATCGTAAATAACAGATTGTAAGGACTAAAAACCTAATTAATTTTTGTGTTCATTTTTACTTCTTCTCTTCAACCTGCTGTAACAGCGTGAATAAGGAGTATGAAGTTTTAATTATCTGAAATATAAAAACATACACTTTAGACAAACACTTCTATTGCTTAATAATAATAAAAAAAAACTTTCAGAACCGAGCATTATTAGTGACTATTCATAAGTAATTGTGAAGGCCTTTTGGAATAAAAAAGTTTTTGATATGATTTGATTGAATACTGTTCAAAAATAGTATATCTTTAAAAAGATAGTTCACTAGACTCTACATGAGGATTCCCTGTGTCAAGGAGACTAGTCTCTTTCATCTAAATTGTAGCTTAGTCAACATTGCTTTAAAAGTTCATGATAGATCCCCAAAATTATTATCATCAGATATTGAACCATTCCTAGATTTATAAATAGGCCGTATGGGCTGCGGCATAGGGGCGGTAGATTTTAGAGGACGGTCACTTGATTTCAGAGGATAAAAGTCTAACACGTCCAAAGGTTTTCTCATGGTTTTTCATAAGATATTATAAATGTTTTTGCTATTTAAAAGGGCTTTTTTTTACGCTCCGTCTTAATGACGAATTCTAATTTTATTTAAATTTAAGGCCTTCTTTACTACAAATGGAAAATTATTACTTTAGAAAGATATGTAACTACATGGGCGGCGGAAATAAAGTGGCCTACATTCATAAAAAATATTAATCCGGCACTGTATCGAACCTAAGACTAAAATATACTAAAATAGACTAAACATACAGCCATGAAAGTAGCAAGTGAGAGCGTGGTGAACCCGCCGGCGGAGAGCTGCGCGACGCGGCGCGCGCGCACCATGACGGCGAGCAGCGCGCGCCGCACGCGCCCCGGGAACACGTACCAGCGGCACGAATACGCCGCACACGATATACTCGAGCTCTATAAAAGCCAAAGGTATTTCAGTATAGCGCAATAAATTCTGCATAGATATGATCGATACTTATCGTTAGTGATGAAATCGATGTTTTGACTTCGATAACATCGACAATTATTACGCAGAGCGTGGTATTTAATTAATAAAATTTAGTACACAGATAGTCTAAAGCCTGGCAATGGACATAGGCTACTTTTTATCCCTAGTCAAATGGAAGATCTCCCGGGTACGCGGATGAAACCGCGGGGAGCCGCTAGTCTATACTAATATTATAAAGAGGAAAGATTTGTTTGTTTGTTTGTTTGTTTGTTTGTTTGTTTGTTTGTTTGTTTGTTTGTTTGTTTGTTTGATTGTTTGTTTGTTTGTTTGTTTGTTTGTTTGTTTGTTTGTTTGTTTGTTTGTTTGTTTGTTTGTTTGTTTGTTTGTTTGTTTGTTTGTTTGTTTGTTTGTTTGTTTGTTTGTTTGTTTGTTTGTTTGTTTGTTTGTTTGTTTGTTTGTTTGTTTGTTTGTTTGTTTGTTTGTTTGTTTGTTTGTTTGTTTGTTTGTTTGTTTGTTTGTTTGTTTGTTTGTTTGTTTGTTTGTTTGTTTGTTTGTTTGTTTGTTTGTTTGTTTGTTTGTTTGTTTGTTTGTTTGTTTGTTTGTTTGTTTGTTTGTTTGTTTGTTTGTTTGTTTGTTTGTTTGTTTGTTTGTTTGTTTGTTTGTTTGTTTGTTTGTTTGTTTGTTTGTTTGTTTGTTTGTTTGTTTGTTTGTTTGTTTGTTTGTTTGTTTGTTTGTTTGTTTGTTTGTTTGTTTGTTTGTTTGTTTGTTTGTTTGTTTGTTTGTTTGTTTGTTTGTTTGTTTGTTTGTTTGTTTGTTTGTTTGTTTGTTTGTTTGTTTGTTTGTTTGTTTGTTTGTTTGTTTGTTTGTTTGTTTGTTTGTTTGTTTGTTTGTTTGTTTGTTTGTTTGTTTGTTTGTTTGTTTGTTTGTTTGTTTGTTTGTTTGTTTGTTTGTTTGTTTGTTTGTTTGTTTGTTTGTTTGTTTGTTTGTTTGTTTGTTTGTTTGTTTGTTTGTTTGTTTGTTTGTTTGTTTGTTTGTTTGTTTGTTTGTTTGTTTGTTTGTTTGTTTGTTTGTTTGTTTGTTTGTTTGTTTGTTTGTTTGTTTGTTTGTTTGTTTGTTTGTTTGTTTGTTTGTTTGTTTGTTTGTTTGTTTGTTTGTTTGTTTGTTTGTTTGTTTGTTTGTTTGTTTGTTTGTTTGTTTGTTTGTTTGTTTGTTTGTTTGTTTGTTTGTTTGTTTGTTTGTTTGTTTGTTTGTTTGTTTGTTTGTTTGTTTGTTTGTTTGTTTGTTTGTTTGTTTGTATTGAATAGGCTCCGAAACTACTGGACCGATTTCAAAAATTCTTTCACTTTTGGAAAGCTACATTATCCCCGAGTAACATAGGCTATATTTTATCCCTGTATTCCCACGGGAACGGGAACTACGCGGGTAAAACCGCGCGGAGGCAGCTAGTAATAAATAAACGTCATTGCTGAAATAGATTTCCAGTTGTATTTCCAAAATTAGTTCAAGAAATATGGATGGATATGCTTCAGTTACCTCTTCGGACAGCTGATTCCCTTGATAGCAGTATATGAAGACCTGGAAGGTCATGTTTAGGAGATAGGTTCCCATTGATAGCAGACGCACCATATTTGTGGTTTGCTGGAAGGATTAGAAAGAGTATATTTTATTAGGAACGATTTTTTATCAAGTCATTTTTTTTTTTAATTTGCTTTTTATATTTAATAATAAATTTATTAATTGTCTATTGAAACTCAAAGAACCTTTCTTAGTCAGATTAAAAATCCCTACTTCCCTACTTATATTATAAATGCGAAATTAACTCTGTCTCTCTGTCTGTCAGAGCCTGAGAAAGGACATAGACTACTTTTTTCCCGGGAAAATTGAAGATCCTCCGGGAACGCGGGCGAAGCCGCGGGGAACCACTAGTATATAAATAAAACGTCCTTTCACTTCTACTCAGTTGAAGGCTTACGAACTTGAATATCATCAGCAGCTTTGACCCACATATTTGTTCGTTTCCCTTTCTTCAAATAATAATAAGACTATTTAAATCTTAATGTTAGAATTCAACTTACAGAAACCAGCTGAAAAGCAGTGACGCATATAATGAGAAGCGAGACGGCGAACTGCGCGAAGGTCGGCTCCGAGAAGCAGTTCTGCAGCAGTTGGGCTGCCACCAATGCCCTCTGGTGTTGCACCACGCAGCGCCGAAGACGGGCGCTCACCACCAGCTCTTGGTCAGGAGTAAGCATCAGCTGGGGGATATGGCATTAGAAAATTGTACAACAGAATTGTTTTTTACTAGCTAACTCGTGGTAGCAGTCGTTAAGGAGACGGTAAAAAAATCCTTTAAGAAAGGTGAGAGATGAAAAAACATATATACTTATATTGAAATATTTATGACATACAAAATATACCTACATGTTTAATAAAACGTGTTATTTTTTATGTACTAATGATAACCTCTTTAATTAGTTTGTTCGCAAAACATTATGAATCACATAAATATTTAATAATTCATTAGTTTTCATCTTTTAGTACCAAAATATAATATAAAACCCGTGGTTTCACGCGCATTCCCAGGAGATCTTCCATTTTCTCGGATAAAAAGTTACCTTTGTCCTTTCTCGGGCTCTGGACTATCTGTGTACCAAATTTCATTTAAATCGGTTCGGTAGTTTTGGCGTGAAAGCGAGACAGACAGACAACTCGAGTTACTTTCGTATTTATAATATTAGTTAGGATATTGTAATTGCTTTTTGGATTAATTGATTACATCCTACTAATATTATAAAGGCGAAAGTTTGTAAGTATGGATGTATGGATGTATGGATGTTTGTTACTCTTTCACGTAAAAACTACTGAATGGATTTGAATGAAATTTGGAATAAAGATAGCTTATAACCTGGATTAACATATAGGCTACTTTTTATCCCGGGAAAATGGAAGACCTCCCGGGTACGCGGGTGAAACCGCGGGGAGCCACTAGTGTCATATATAACAATTATTTTTAGCGACATCTACACCGTGACAATGTCACTACTGAGTTACGACATTGTGCTACAGCTACGAGCCTACGGAGCTACGAAAGTTCCCTACGTAGCGCTCTACGAAATAAAAAAACTTTGTCGTATACTGTGAGATGTCGCTGTTTTACTTTTTAACCGACTTCCTTATTGGACTAAGAGCCCGTGAACGCCAGACCTTCGTTATTTTATAAAAGCTGAAAGTTCGTCTGCGCATGCTCCCAACACAGGTAAGAACGATGGCCAATTATGAAGTTTGGGTCATCGTGGCTTTGGCAGCTATACGGTACTAAAGGTGTGTATAATACCGATCTAGTTTCGTCATTTTATAAAGTGTGATTTTTTGGTATTATCTTCAGAATATTATTAAAAATCACGTTATTGATTGCCAGACACTTCTCATCGTGGCAAGCCCTTGCCAGACACCCCTAATGTTCATGAAATTATAATTCTACTTACGTTATAGTATAAAAGCTGATTTTTATATATAATACTTAGGTAGTAATTAGATGATGTTTCCTCATCAGCCAGACATTTTTGATAGTTCCAATCCCTTGCCAGACAATGATGTAGGGTCGCTGTAGGAGCGAGCGCGAGACAGTATATGCTTGATAGATGGCGAGATAGGTCTATCGCGATTCCTCAATATCAGATTATAAAAAAAAAACCAAATAAATAATACTCAAAATTTAATTAACCCGTGAGGAGGCGCGTAAATTTTTATAACATGGAAAGGCGCGCGGGAGCAAATTGCTCACACCACTTTAAACGCTCATATATCTACCGTGGTATTACTAATTGGCTTATAATGGATATATATCAATAAAACAAGGTTTAATAAATAAGGAAATAAGTATTTTAATCAAAACAATGAAACGTAAATTCAACTTCTAGGCCAAATAACAAAACAACTTAATTTTATTCTAAATTTTTTGGCAGTTTTCATAAAAATCCCATTAACGATTATATATAACAAAAAATTTAAAAAAAATCTATTCTATAAGATCTTGAGAAATTTGCCTTTCGAAACATACTAAACACATATATGTGGTATGTTCGGTGCAGAGTAATTGCTTGCATAAAGTGCACGCTTTTTTTGAGCTTTTATTCTTACGTCTTGGACGTATAGCACAGAAGGGAGTGAAGAGATTTTTACAGGGTTGGCAACGCGTGAGTGACGCCCTTGGTGTTGCAGCGTCCATAGACTACGGTAACTGCTTCCCATCAGGGCCGTATGCCTGTTTGCCACCGTAGTGGTATATAAAACAAGAAAACACGCACATATTTGAGCTTGCTGTCGATCGTCTATTTTTGATGTTTAATACGGCTAAAACATAAAATATATATTGTCTCACGAAGACATAATGGAGCTTTAATAAAACTCTAAATAGTTGGTTTAAACTATATTTAACAAAAAGTTATAGTACAAAACAAAGTGTACGTTAGGTTAGCTGAAGACAAAGTGAGTAAAAAAAAGTTTTAATGTTCGTAACCTCTGTTAAACGCCTACAGTAGGATAGAAGCAATGAAATGCAGATATGCGTATACATATATTATTAAAATAATTATTCAATTAATAATACTTGAAGAAAGCATATAAGATTATTTTAGCTGATGTAAACATGTACTAAGTACTAATACATGCGCAGTAGAAATAACAACTGTGCAGTGAGATATCGCGATAGACCTTTCTCGCCATCTATCATACATATACTGTCTCGCGCTCGCTCCTACAGCGACCCCACATCATTGTCTGGCAAGGGGTTGGAACTATCAAAAATGTCTGGCTGATGAGGAAACATCATCTTATTACTACCTAAGTATTATATATAAAACTCAGCTTTTATACTATAACGTAAGTAGAATTATAATTTCATGAACATTAGGGGTGTCTGGCAAGGGCTTGCCACGATGAGAAGTGTCTGGCAATCAATAACGTGATTTTTAATAATATTCTGAAGATAATACCAAAAAATCACACTTTATAAAATGACGAAACTAGATCGGTATTATACACACCTTTAGTACCGTATAGCTGCCAAAGCCACGATGACCCAAACTTCATAATTGGCCATCGTTCTTACCTGTGTTGGGAGCATGCGCAGACGAACTTTCAGCTTTTATAAAATAACGAAGGTCTGGCGTTCACGGGCTCTTGCTCCATATGTTTTTTTTGGATAATATAATTGACACAGTGTCCTAAACATAATAAATTGAAATCTTTATGTTAATTATTTTTGATCTTTTAACAGTCATTCTTCGGAAACTAGATAGGTTATTGCAAAATGAACAACATAATTAAAAATTATGTATTTACTTTAAACCAGCCAGAGTATCCTACCATTCACTTCAAAATTTTAATATTTCCTTTCTTTTACTTCCACTTACCTCTTCTGGCTGTAGTTTAGAGCCAGTATATTTCTATGGATTTATACTTAAAATCGGTAATCTAAGGTCTTCATAGGTGGCGGTATGACTTACCATCAGGTAAACTTGGACCTGCTTATCAACGTACAGACAAAAAAACTCACCCCAGCACCAATATCCAGATCCCTGCACAGTGTCCTCAGCGATAAACCCAGTAGGTTCAGCCTGCATCGACACTGAGCTATGAGTGCGGTGACCAGGGTGTCCTTGGCTACGTTCAGGTAAGCAGCAATGAACAGGGCGCCCACTTGGTGCACATTAGCTCCCTGGTATAGTGGTCGGTAGTCACTTACCATCAGGTAGACTTGGACCTGGGTGTCAACGTACAGACAAAAACTTACCCCAGCACCAATATCCAGATCCCTGCACAGTGTCCTCAGCGACAAACCCAGTAGGTTCAGCCTGCATCGACACTGAGCTATGAGTGCGGTGACCAGGGTGTCCTTGGCTACGTTCAGGTAAGCAGCAATGAACAGCGCACCCACTTGGTGCACATATGTGAGCTCGTAGGCTGGGGAGCGGGAGGTGTCATACGGGTACCTATAAATGAATCTTAATGAAATTTATTAAATTCATAGGCACATATGAATCGTCAACTGAAAGAAATAATTCTAATAATTTTTCTTCTATTTCTCATTTTCACTCCATTTATGCTAACTAATAAGTATTATAAATGAAAAATATTGTGAGATTGTATGTTTGTTCCTCTTTTGCACCAGAACGGCTGAAGGGATCGCGATGGAATTAGGCACGGAGTTAGAGTATATATTCTTCTTGAATAACCCAGAGGCTACTTTTATCCCGGGAAACTTTAAGGTCCCCATGATCGCAGGTGAAACCGATGAGCCACTAGTACACCATATTACACAATTTGAATATCAGAAAAAAATACTATTACCTACCCTTTCTATTATAGTGAAAATAAATAGATCGATCCTACCGCGAAAAAAAAACAACAAGAAAATTGAGATTTATTACCATGCTCTTAAGGGTAGTTGTCCCTTCTCAGCACTTGATGCCCATCCGACGGTAGTGATGACAGTTAGAAAGAAGTAGAGGATCTGCTGCAGACTAGTTTCCTGGTCACACCTGAATAACAAACGTAGAAATCTTGGTAGAAATGATTGCAAAATATAAAAGCATCATGATATAAAATTTATTTAGGATGAGCTACCGCGCGGTTTCATCGGGGTAGTTCTTGTTCTCTTGGGAATACAGGGATAAAATAATATTTATGTTTCTAACTGATAATAAGGTATCCATTTGTGAAAGAATTATTCAGATCTTTCCAGTAATTCCGAAGCCTATTAACAAACAAAAAAACAAATCTTTCCTCCTTTAATATTATGTGTATCTAAGTATTAAAAAACGCTAACAAAATTCCCTACCAACAACAGATTTATGGATTTGGATCTCTAAAGTTATGCAAATAAAGTACCTTTTAACAATTTTCCTAGCCTCCTCACTCCTGACACTTCTCAGAACTTCGTCAGCTTCACGAATGATGCCTTGTATCGTGGACTTCCTCGCCAGCATTGTGAACACCTTGGCAGCTTGAGCCATGTTCGTGAACAGAAGGAAGGCTGTTCCGGTCATCAGGGGAAGGTCACCCCATATGAGGAACAGGTCTACCACTTGGATGATTAGGTATATTCCTAAGGAATTGGGGTTCAAAGAAAGGTATTTTTGAGGTTGACATATTTGTTTTCAATTATTATTAGATTGACCAAGTTACCTAATTACTAAAATTAAAGGAAACAAAGTATTTACGTATTTTTTTGTTTTTAAGAAAAATTGTGAAATGGTCCTATGTAATTTAAATAAATTATAATTTTTTTATATTTTCTATATTTAAATACATTATTTATGTGGCTTCCTTTTAAAAATGACCATTAATAGATTTATATCCAAGTATTTTTAACAAAATACCTACTGAATTGGAAATCTCCTCCTTGGAACATTATGTAGTAGAATTAGCTTTCGCCCCTGTTTCACCCGCGTAGTTCCTCTTCTCGTAGGAATACAAGGATAAAATATAGCCTTTAAACTTTTTCCTTAGTGGTTCCTGAGATTAGCGCGTTCCAGCAAACATAGAAACTCTTCAGGTTTTTATGTTAGTATAGATTTAGTACAAAGATCTGGCCGTTGCAAACAATATTAAAATGCGACGCCTTTCAATAAATACTTTCTCATAAACAAAGTTAAAACAAACCTATCAAAAACGTAAAGCTAAAACACGTATAGCAGTAATACAAGATCTTCAGGTCTGCTGTCAGATCTTCGGGCACCCAGAACCCGACCAGCCTGAGGATCGTCAAAGACCTGCTCACTGATACATTCCTGTTCTTCACGATAAACTTCATTGTGATATTTTATTGAATGACATGAATCGAGTGATGAAAATTAAAGCTTGAACCAAATTGATTTTGATTCTTGTACAGGTGTGTGTAACATTTGTGGTGTTTTTAAGCGACTTCAAAAAATGAGCAGGTTGTATGTTTCACTGTATATGTATACCGTATGTATTTGTATACCTATATATTTTAAACTATCAGAATCACACCACAAGTCTATTTTTATGGCGATTGCTAATTTGAGTGAGTTTTTTTTATTTGACTGTTTAATAAATACAATACATACATAAAACAATATCATAATTTGACTTTAAAATATGCCATGATCAGGATTAATATACCTTTTTTGACATAACTGAGTTTTGTCTATTTCCATCATAGCTCGACGTCATTTAAGAAATGTAATTATAATCAGAAAAAAAATGCTTATGTAACATAATTATTTATTTTTTTAACATGTAGGTACTTGCCATTGATCTAAGTGTGCAATGAAAAGAGTAAATAGTCCACCATTAACCTTTCAAAACGGGAGCGTTAGAGACTATTAATTAAATTTGAACAAAAAATATATTATCAAAAATGTTGCCAACGCCTGCATGTTCATTCAATATTCGTCAGTTACACACGCGGCTATGGCAAACACAATTATGCTATTATCTAAAACATCACCTTCCATACACAACGACTATTATATATGAATGTTATGTGAACAGAAACGAACACAAACGCCAACTGTGTAATTAAAACATTAATATTGTAAGATTTGATTTAAATTGCTTTTGTACGTTAAAATGATGCATTCGTTGGACTACTGTCAAAGCAGTATGTTAAAACTAAGGAAAAAATTAAATAAATTTCCAAAAGCATTTCCAAACAACTGTAAACTAGCTTACGCCCCTGTTTTACACGCGTAGTTCCCTAGTTCCCGTTCAAAATTCGAAAAACCTTTACAAATAATTTCTATGATATAACATGACAGATTTATTTATTCTAATTACTGCGTTCCTGGTAAAAAAAAATTAATATGTATTTTTTCAGAAGGTGAATTTTTTTTTTCATTAAACAATAAAAAAATGAAAGAAATGTATTCAATTCAGTTTTTTTTATCCTGGGACCTTTTTCACAAACGGCCAATCTGATTCGAAACTAAGCAGAGCTTGTAATATAGTAACCAGATAGCTGATATACTACTTTTTTAAATACATATCTACTATATCTTATTATATATTTATATCCATATATAGATAATTTGACTTAATGAAAGTTGAAATGACTGAATATTGGGACAAAATAGGGTTTAGAGTTAGGTTATTACTTTTAATTATGAGCGTAGTTTTATGGATAAAACCGCGGAGCAAAGCTAGTATAATATAGAGGAGATAGTAACGATGCGGCCCGCATGTCTTGTCACTGACTGGTCCCTTATCAGATATGTCATGAACTTATAATACAGTATATTTTATACAATGTAAGTAATGTAATGAAATAATGAAAAAGGCGAGGAAGATGATGATGTTTCTAAGTCTATGCCAAATTTCATATAAATAAATAAATGTCCTTGGACATTTTTCACACACGACCAATCTGATTCCAAAGTAAGCTTCAAAATGAGCTTGTGCTATAGTTATCATCTTTGGTTATCAGTTTGTGTGGCTGATATACTGCATTTACCTACTACGTTTTAAAATACATATTTCTAGAGATATTTAAATCCAGACACAGAACAAACAAAAAAAGCCGTGGTGGCTCAGTTGGGAACGCACCGACTCACGATCATGTGGGTGCCGGTTCAAATCCCTGGCCCGTACCTCTGAGTTTATAAAAAACTTACGTACGGATTCACACCACTGGCTTTCGGTGAAGGAAAACATCGTGAGGAAACCTGCATGCCTGAGATGTCACAATTGAAGGCATGTGCAGTCCGCCAATCCGCACTGGGCCCGCGTGGTGGACTATGGCCTAAACCCCCTCGTTGTTAGGGGAGGCTCGAGCTCCTCGGTGGAGCTGTTGATGATGATGATGATAATGACAGAACAAACAGACTTATTCATGCATACAAATGTTTGTCCTGGGTGGGATTCGATCTACGACCGGCGGCTTAAGAGTCAGGGTCACTAACCACAAAGCGATGTGTTGTATGAATTTAAAAAGTAATGTCGATCTATATGAAGTGTATCAGCTATCTAGTTACTAAGTTAGCTTGGAATCAGATTGGCAGTGTGTGAAAAATGTCCCAAGATAAACTATACCCAAATCCTACCAATATCCAAATTGCAAAAACATTTATATAAGTACGATACAAACCATTTGCATTACCATAAAAAGTAAATACTTTGCGAAAAAAAAGTATCACTTATTCACCAGGTTTCCTTAATAGGCGTCATCGATCAGATTCAGCAAGTGAGGAAAGAAGCAGTGAAATGATTGGTCAAATCTGTGAAGATCACAAGGCGTAGTGTAGGCGGGTCTGCCGTAGTTTTGTGTTGTATTTATTTATAACACCCCGTAAAGGTTGGGACATGATGGCTTTTTGGATATATTTTTATTGAGAGAAAGGTTATTTTAATGGTAAATGGTGTAGGATTGTTAAATAGGCAGACAGTTCATTTAATGCTACTGTAACGATGAATTGTGATGTAAAGTACTCGCTAAAAAATATTATATTTATTTATAAATTATATACGATTGATTTTACTGTGAAAGTATTTGTTTATATCACACTAGCTGCCGCCCCGCGATTTCACCCGCGTAGTTCCCGTTCCCGTGATCACTTAGGGGTATGACAAATAGATAATAGCTGATTCTCAGACTTACTGAATATGCATATAAAATTTTGGACGAGTAACATTGTGACACGAGAATTTTATATATGTATTAGATATTATTTGATTTGAGTCTACAAAAGACTAAGTTAAATACAATGTTGAATAAACGAACACGTGGATGCTTGTGGGTAATATCATATAAGTAAAGGTATATTAAAAGCTTAAATACTTATTGATTCATAGTTATGACGTCACTTGCTACTGTTTTGAATTTACTAAATAATTCTATATACGCTTTAGCAACATATTTAAGTTTCACTGTTCGGTTGGCTTTGTGATTATCAACCCTTTTAAGCAACTGCCGATTGTGGGCTTGAATCCTACCCAGGACAAATTCGTGTAGAACATTTCTGTTTTTGTCTTGATGTACCCCCTAAATATATCTATAAATAGTACATATATCAGATATACAAGCTCTGTTAAATTTCCAATCAGTTTTGGCGTAAAAAAAAATTCTCAACAAATGTTTCCTTCCACCACATATACACTAAGCCTAAGAAGGCTTTTCAGAAAAGTCTTCCGTTCACAGTGCAACTTGTTGCTGGGGGCGTGGCCTCCGCCCACTTGCCAGCAACCAGCCCATGCCAGCCCGTGCCAGCCCGTGCCAGCCCATGCCAGTGCCACTCCGACCGCCGCGCTCTACACACGATCATGGCTGGCCTACTGAGATTCGACATGAGACTCCTGACACCGGAGCGCTGACGTCTACTTAAACAGAAGGTAAGGGTAGATTTGTGGCAATTAATTTATTTAAAGTAATTTTAGTTGACAGTTGTTTAAAAGTTGTATAAAAATTTAAACGTAAAAACGTTTTTATATCGAAATGAAAAAATATTTTTTAAAGTTGTCTAGAATAATTACAAACTTCTAGGACTAAAAAGGTTTTAAAAAAATCTTATAACAGTTTTTAATGTATCTTATAACTTATATCGGCAGTTTTACGAGTGCAAATATAATACTTGTTCGATTAATACTTGAAAAATTACGTCAAATGTTTTATGGACTAAAGATAAAAAAAATTAAGTAACAATAAAATGGGCTACATAATAGAATAAGATTATACAAATTAATGTTAAATTTCTCATACATACCTACCATGAAATAGGATAAAACTAGTTCAACCCTCGAAACTTTAAGCGTATATTAAAGTTTCATTGCATTTTTAAAACTAAGCTAAACCTTTGAATGCTCAGATATTGGGAGATTACATAAATATCAAGATACGTACCTACTAAAACATACAACGACCAAAAATCTAAAGTATGTTGAACAAAAATTAAATTAAAGTTATTCATAATTATCACAGAACAAATTTATAATCTAGGTATGGATAGGTATGTAAGACGACGAAGAAAGCCAAGAAAAAGTATATACTTGGTCAATTTTTCAATGAAAACTTATCAAAAGCTCGATTATCAGGATAAACATAAGCTATATATAAGCCCGTATTCCCACGGGAACGGGAACAACGCGGGTGAAACCGTGTGGCGAAAGTTTGTAAAAAATACGTAAAATTTTTTCCAGACAAAAAAGCGAAATATTGTTTACACAATAAAATTCAATTTCAATTGTACTTATGTACTTTTACTTACCGATTTAGTAAAAAATAATGGTAAATTTTATTTACGCACTTAGAATCCCACAAAAGTAACTCAAAAGGAACAATGCAAACAGTAACAAAGTGGAAGGAAGGAATTTCAGCTATTTCAGCAATCTACTTTACAATTTTTGTTTGTTGTTAACGACAATGAAGTTGTGTTTAATCGTTTTTTTGCGTAAACTTTTAAAAGAAAAGGCTAAACTTGATTAAAATTTGTATATTCACTGTATGGCGAAAATGACCAATAGCTGTTTGACCTTTGGTTATCTTCATGCTTAAACATACGACGGCAAAAAAAATCAAATTATTTCAAAAAAATATTTTACTTTTAGGTACCAGAGAAATAAATATTTGCAAATAATCTCAAAGACTTTAT
The DNA here is from genome assembly GCA_905147785.2 of Thyatira batis. NCBI lineage: Eukaryota > Metazoa > Arthropoda > Insecta > Lepidoptera > Drepanidae > Thyatira > Thyatira batis. The sequence continues at coordinate 1,160,282 of LR990498.1, read as the reverse complement.
TTAATTGTACCTATTCTATAGGTAATATGTTTTAAATGAGATGTCATTAATAACTAAGTAGTCTACTCACAAGCCACTTCGATTGCTGCTTTTGCAATACGATTTTATACGTCTTCGCCATTATTTTTTATTCTCGTTCAACAATCTACCAATTGGCATAAATTTCATACAAGTTTTCTTTCATCTGATAGATCGTGTCTCCATACAAAATAGAGGAGCATTAAACGCTTTTAAATATGAAGTCTTTCCCTTATAACTAAAGGACCATAACCTTATAAACATTAATACCACTACTTAAGTTTCAAACCACATTTACTAACCTAAAATATCTATATAAACAATAGACGGATATCTACTCAGTATAATATTATGTAATATATTAAAACAACGTGTAATACTGTACACTAAACGATAGCCAGAGGGTCAAAGTCAACCCTCAAATCTAACTTTGATGTACTTCATAACAGCATTGCAAATAGGGATGGCGACAACGCATCCTATCTTAAATCAATAGGTACTTAATATTATAAAGTTGAAGAGTCGGTTGAATGTGCGAATTTCGGGAACTACTTGTTAGATTTGGATAGGACATAGACTCTAAGCTTTATAACATCATGCTACGACGAATAGGAGCGAAGCTTCAGTAAAAAATGTTGCAAAAACGGAGAAAAGCTGACGTAGACAATGTTGCTCGGGTTATTAACGATTTAAATAAAACTTTAAAACAGAAAATATCTTAATCAAATTAGTACAAAACAGTACAGTTTACTAGAATAGATGATTTTTTCATATAGTTAGAAACAGTCACATTTGCGGAATAAACATTTGTTTATGCCGCAAAAATTGTACCTCTGAACTTTGGAGTGCTCATCAGGGTTACTAGCAAACTGTGCAATTCGTATTTCTGCTGCACGAGACAAAAATATGGTGAATATAAACGAGACACAAAAATATTACAAAAATCCTAAATATCCACTTAAATGTATATTTGCATCAAGGGTAACGGTCGCTTGGATAAATAATATAATACATAGTTAAAAATCCACTGAAATGTAACTAAAACAGTGCAAACGTTTTAAATGTAAAATGTTAAATTTTTTCAACAGAATTATAGTAGTAAATAAAAAGTAAACCTCTAAATAGCAAAAATAAAACGTTGGCATTTTTGTGTCCTTGTCCAAAATAAACATGTTAGTTATTTTGTCATTGAAAAGCAAAATCTTCTTATATATAAAATTCTAGTATCACAATGTTAGTTACCAAAGTTTCATCATAAAAAAGCTGTGCAATAATTAAGCTTTAAAACAAATAATAATAATTGTTATTTAATTATTCTCTCTCTATACAAATGTTCTTAATATCTAGGTAAATGACAATCATTTTAGGTCGTCATTCGCCCAATAAAGCTAAGATCCATAATAATTTAATTTCCTTATCTAAACCACCATAAATACGCTTTAGAATTGAGCTTTTATACAAATGGGAAAGCATCTCAAACCTACATTGCTCCAACCCCTAAATTACAGTATAAAACATGCTTCATTTTGTTCAGAAGCTTTGCTACCAGATTTTCTAATTAAAACCTACATGCGAGATTATTTTACTCTAGTTTAGTCTAAAGAATATTCTGAATTTAGCATTCCTTTTGACAGCTACTTATAGTCTCAACTATACAACAAATCTGGTCCTAATCATAATGATATTAATGTCAAAGCAAATCCTAACTTATAAATGCGGTAGTAACTCTGTCTGTCTCGCTTTCACGCTAAAACTACTGAACCGATTTAAATTATATTTGGTATGCAGATAGTCTAGAGCCTGAGAAAGGATATAGGCTTCTTTTTATTCTGGGAATATGGAAGACATACCGGGTACGTGGAAACCGCAGGGAGGCATTAGTACGACATAAATAAATCTTAAACCCTTCTATGATCAAAATGGTCATTAATCCGTTTGAAATACAAGAAGTCTTTCTATTTAAAAAATAATTATTGAGTTAGGTATAAGATGTTCTTTATAATAATTGCGTCCATTTTCATTTTGTAAACAACAAAATATTACATCACATACCTTTTTCATATATTCGCACGAGAACGCGTAAAGTTTTAAGTATTTGCAAGCCCTTGTGCCAAGGATCAATGAAATAAGTTATATAAGTAGTTACATAATATTGTGGTATTTTAAATATAAAGTATCAGCGTTCCCGGGGAACCTTGAAATTTCCCGGGATAAAAATTAGCCTATATCCTTTTCTCAGTTCTACTCAATTTATGTACCAAACGTCATTTAAATACGTCAGTGGTTTAGGCGTGAAAGCGTTACAGATAGACAGGTATTAAAGTTACTACAGTATTTATTATTAAGTAGGTATTAAAGGCTAATAAAATCACAGTAAGTGACAACCCTATAGGTGTTTTGGTGAAGATAACAAGTTTTGACACCTGGTCACATCCTCGAATAACTAGCTTTTAGTTTTGTGGTCTACACTTGCCCTTGTTTTCGAACTGCGTTATATCTATTAAAGCTTTCTTAACTGTAAAAGAACGATTGGCGCCCAACGTGGGACTAGCTTTAAGTTAATAGTCCCACGTTGGGCGCCAATCGTTCTTTTGTTTTTTTTTAACCATTACATTAGGTGGTACAGTAGTGAAATATCATATAATTCAGGTATTTTGTTATTCTGGGTTAATTAAAATAAGTGAGTAAAGCCACAGTTAAGTTACCTACTAGTGACTTTAAAACCTTCCTGTTTAAATGTCTATTTTTCTGCTCTATATTTATATTGTACATGTTGTGATATCCTATTATGTATTATATTTCAATATATTCAGCATGTAAACTTGTAAATAGCTGTTGGATATATAAAATAAACAAAAAAAAATTGAATATCTAGTTTCTGTTAAGTTAAAATCTACTTGTTACGTAATTTTAAAATACGAACAAAATCATTAACACCCAACTTATAAATTTTCATCTAAATAATATCTAATTCTCTCACCACAACTTTAAAAGTACTTATGAATCTTAAAACTTTTGAGTTGCCTACATTCTGAAACCTCAAAACGTTACAAAAGCGAGTTACCTCGATTGTTACGATTCCGGGAATTCCCCGTCCCCACTTCCGTTTGAGAAACGGCGGATATACCAAACAATGAAGTAAAGGCAACTTTTCAAGGTCATTTACCTTGTAATCCATATATAGGTACGTCTGGTAAAAAAGGATAAATAGGATTTCTGACTTGAACAAAAACTAGAGTTTTATTGTTGTTTATTACTTTTACCTAAAATGTCATTCATAAGTATTTTAATCACATTTACTTACACACATTAATAGTACCTATGCATATTAATGATCGTATGAATAATCAGAATAATAGGAACACACAATAAGTCAAATTGTAAAAATAACTTTTTAAATTACTTAAAAACTAACTAAATACCTTCCATCGGAGTAGTTATTCCATAAACACTTGCATACACTTCCTTACTCTGGATGTAAATATCTATAATATGTATATATTTAAAAGTATTATATGTAGTATATTGCTATCTGGTTACCATAACACAAGCTCACTTTGAAGCTTACTTTGGAATCAGATTGGCCGTGTGTGAAAAATGTCCCAGGATATTTATTTTATTTTTTCATACCCTACGGTTATCAGTTTTTTTTATTAACAATTTTTTTCCTCTATGTATTAAATAGAATCGAATCCACGACTACAAAGTAGGCGGTTTACCACAAAGCCAACCGGCCATGAAACAGTCAAACTATTAGCATAATATGAACCTTGACAAAGCGACATTACACAAAGATATGCGGGGTACATTCCACGTGTTGCGTAGTACCCCTCGAGTACCCTAGTACCCCTCGTTCCATACATTTCTGAGTCAGACTTGGGGTACTAGTGAATTTCAGAAATAAGGTTTTGACAAATTGTAATTTCCAGTCAGAAATATACTATGATTTAATCCATACTTCCATACTAATATCATAAATGCGAAAGTGACTGTCTGTCTCAATTACTGTCTCTGTACCAAATATCATTCAAATCAGTTTAGATTTGAATGATATTTGGTATAGAGACAGTCTAGAAAGAAAGAACAAAGGCTACTTTTTATCCCGGGAAAATGGTAGATCTCCCGGGTACGCGGGTGAAACTGCGGGGAGCCACTAGTATATAATATGAGTGAGTCGGTACGTGTTATTTATGGAGACTGACTGTGGCTTTTCAAACATAATACTTAGTATGGAAACGGAATCGGTTCAAACATATTTTGATTTTGATTGATGTTTAAGAATGTCTGACAATTGTTTTCGATGTACTTGAAAGTTTTTCATATTCTACTATCAATGCAAGGAGGTACCTATTTTTATTATTTTAGACTAAGACTTCACTATGTACTAAAACTATAAGAAAGGATTGTCGTTAAGGGTCAAAAGCATAATATATTATTATTCTTAATTGGATTAAGTCATCTCAGAGCTTGTATCATTGCGACCATACTAGGTCTATTGTGATCGGCACAGAAAAAAACATGATATAAATAAAGCCTAAAGATCCATATTAATATCGAAAACCACCAAATCATACCTCAGTTCTATATTGTCAGAATAGGTACCATCGAAACAGTGATAATATGGGTCATCCTAGTTAGACAGAACTTTAATCAGGATCCAGTCCAGTAATCTGTACTTCAAAGGTAGCCGAAGCCCTATCTCTGGACTTTGCTATATCAACCCTTTATGTTAGGTTCTGAAATTTTGGGACCCATTTTTTGGTAAAATTATTGTAATCTTTGTCAGTAGGTATGGTCAATTTTAGATCGTATAAAGAATTGGATTTATCTTAAGTTACTATAAAATAACTAGTTTATGGGTGCGGGTGTTCTTGTCTTAATATAGAACATAATAAATGGTGTTTATTTAGTTGGGCTTTATTGTCGAAATATTTTTAGCTGTTGGTGTGTGCAATAGATAAACAATCATCCATCTTTACAAACTTTTAACGTTAAAATTTTAAGTTGAATTTTCTTCAATTTCTTTTAGATGTTAATAATCAAGTTCGATATATCTAATAAGTAATCTATTATTGTGACAAATCAAAGAAAACGCTATAAAGATAATGATGTTAAAATAAAGAGACCGAATCCTTACCATGTAGCTATGATAGCATTAAAACTAAATAGGGGAACCTGTTGTACCTTGGTCACTTTTACGTTCAACTATTAAAAAAAAAAACGGTTATAACTAGTGCGATTTAACAAATGTTACCTGTGAGACGAACTAATGTGGTTCATAATATAAATTATACAAAAGCATAGATCATCCTTTTTACAGGATTTACATAGATTTAAAAAAGTTTGGAATGTTGATCAAGGTACAACAGTGGTGATGTACCTAGATCCACCTATGTTGTACCTTGGTCATAGTTAGAACTTATCAAATAAAACCAATATTTCTCGACAAATAGCAAATATTTTTATTATTTCCAGCTTCAACACGTCTATAAATATCTATGACATATCAATTAACAGCATTTATATGAATAAAATCAGTATTTTTCGTAACACCTAAATTAAACATTTTAATCAGAAGCACAGAAAGTGCTGTTTTAGCAATAGGAGTACGTTTGATCTTGTTTTTGCTACGAGGCATTTTACCTGTATAAAAAACAACAAAATAATAAGTATGTGCGTTACTAAACAAAATTAACAAGAATACATTTGAATGTATGTACCTTGACCATATGACCAAGGTACAACTGTTTTACTATGGTCAAGGTACAACACCCCTACTCTTATATGTTTAGTCGCAAATGTAAATATGGAGATTATGATTAACTCTAATAAGTATACTAAATTCAAAACTTGGCTAAAGTACTTGTTTAAATCAAATGGTTTTAAAAATGTATGTAGTAAATAACAGAAGTAATGAAAGAAATGAAAAATATTAAATATCTTACTTTTTTGCAGCAAAAACGTTAAAGTGATCTCCTATGCAAACTCGATGCAATGGCCGCCTGCAACTAACTTGATGTTGATTAGTCTTGTCAAAGTTCACTATACCTTAGTCAAAGAGACGGAGAAGAGGCGCGAACATTTCAAAAAAATAAGTGGTTCTAGGTACAAAGGGTGTCAATGTACAACAGGTTCCCCTATATGAATTGTTAGGTCTAAAAATCAAACTAAACCTACAATTCGACATAAAACAAAACAAACCACGACCTTGTTAAATAAAAAGTCAATTAATGAGTAATGCAGCGACGCGCCTAAGGATTCCGTACACAAACACGACCAAAAAAAACTAGCGCAAATATTTGTCGAAGTGAAAAAGCAATTATCTAGTGAATTCCTGTGGACCGTTTCGGAGGGCGGCCTCCGGTTAGTTTTTGTCAATGTAACACTTTAAACAACTTCACGACGTTATCGTGGTGAGAAACTTTTGCTTTCGATTACAATTTTAAAGTTTACTGGGGCATTATTTTAGAGGCGTTAAATCAAATCATATCAAAAAATCAAAAATCAAATCAAAATCTTTTTTATTATAATAGGACACGTAATAGGCCAAATAGGTTAACACATCAATCACATTGTTTTTTATAAGCTAGAGCTTGATCGCGATCCCACCTGATGGTAAGTAGTAAACTTGATGGTAAGTAGTAAACTTGATGGTAAGTAGTGAACTTACCATCAGGTGGGATCGCGATCTTGCAATCTTAACTGAAACATTAACAATAATTAGCACAGACTGGTTGGCTTTTTGGTTAGTGACCCTGACTTTCAAGTCGCCGGTCGTGGGTGAGAATCCCACCCAGGACAAACATTTGTATGCATGAATATGTCTGTTTGACCTTTGTCTGGATGTAATTATCTATATAAGTATGTATTTAAAAGTAGTATATCAGTTATCTGGTTACCATATCACAAGCTCCGCTTAGTTCGGAATCTGCCTGGCCGTGTGTGAAAAATGTCACGAATATTTATTTAATTCTTTAAACCAAAAGAAATCGATTACTAAAAACATAGGCAGGTATAATAAAAATATCAATGCTGGTAATATATTCGATTTCCATCGAATCGCTTTCAAATTAACAAAAAAAGTGTCTAACACAAATAAGTCTTTCCGAAATTTAATTAAAATGCAAACCAAAGGTAAGAGTAAATTTTGATCTTTTATCTAAATTAAATGAATATTCATTGATTTTTAACCATCAATCTTTCTCAATATTACACTTTAACCTAACTTCAAATGCCATGAAATGTCAATCTTCTGGTTTGCTTGCGGTTATTCATTTCTTTGCCTTCTTTTAAATTTTATCTCGAAATTTCCTTAAAATACTAATGGCTCCCAGCGGTTTCACTAGGGATCTCCATTTTCTCCAGGAAAAAAAGTAGCCTATGTGTTATTCCAGAACATATTCCGACTCTGTTCCAAATTTCCTTGCGATCGCTGTTATGGCGTGATAAAGTAATAAACATACCTACATCGATACATTCTTACAAACATTCGCATTTATAGTATTAGTAAGATATATACAAGGAATAATATCTCTGGAGCATTAATCACATAATCTGATTCCAAACTAATAGCTTATTTAGCAACAGGTAAGACGCATTTGCCTAATAAATGGTATGCAAGTGAAACTCAGTGACTATCTAGTCAAAGTTACAGAGTGTTACAAAATTAAAAGATAAAATGCTAAACACCATACGTAGGAGCAATTCGTTCGGCTCTTTGTGTTCACTTTATGGGCATATAAATGTTATCGTCCATAAAAGAGATATTTGCCTTCATAGATTTTAAGGCTGCACTGGTTAGCATATTTTTGGAGCATTTAGGCATATATTGCCGCTCCATGGTTTGTGACTTTAAGCCAGTCGTGAGTTTGATGATTTAGGTTATTCATATTAATGTGCATGTACATATTTGTAACTAAGTGTAAATATATAGAAGTATTAGTAGCACTCGCGTATTTACCCGGGAGATCATCCATTTTCCCGGGATAAAAAGAAGCCTATGTCCTTTTTCAGGCTCTAGACTATCTGTGTACAAACCAAATTTCATTCAGTATTTCTGTAGGTTTAGCGTGAAAGAGTAACAAATAACCATCCATCCAAATAACCACACTCATAAACTTTTGCATTTATTATATTAGTAGGATAATATACCTTCTTGTTTTTAGATCTTTATTCGTATAGATTTATTAGCTAGCACCACTAAATAGACCATCCTAGATACTTTCTCCTCGAGTGCCTCGATCTGCCAGTTTTCATTACCAATCTCACACAATGCATTAGCTCTAAATTAAGCTTAAGTATATCTTCAGGGGAACAGCCCATTATCGGGCCGTATAGTTAATTGAATAAACAAATTAAATGCTTAATCCTACCGTTAAACGTATTTCTTATTGCGTTGTTCCTTCGGGAGTAATAAATAATAGTGTTTTATGCGATTGTTTTACTATATATGATGTCTTTTTCATTCATTTTGTAAATTTTAAAATAATTTACTTCAAAATAATGTAACTCTATTCATATGTACATCTCTCATCTCTACATTTGATTTCATTATAAATATTTATTTAATTTCATTAAAATATAAATTAACCTAGCTATCATCGAGGCTAATACATCCAAACTTACTTTTGTTAAATGCTAACGATGTAGGTATATTTATGGAAAATTATTTGTATCTGTACCTATACACAGTACAGTACCTATTTATAGGACAATGTCGTAATCATACGTATAGGAATAAAAAACGAATATTCAAAATTAGTACATACCTTTAAGGATAACCACTTCAAGCAAAATAAAAGTTCAACTTTTTTACCAATTTTTTAACAGTTACCTACCTCACCCTCCTTCCGTTAAGCTTCGCAACGTTACAAAGCCACCAAATCAACGAGAGGTCACTCTTCATTATTTTTATTTGCAGAGCAATCAGTTTCGAGCTTTCTCCGACAATGTTTGTCAGTCGCGAACAAGTACATACAAACACGACGAAATGTGGGTACACAGCTTACATAATACTAAGCTTTCTAAGGAGATTTCAAATTAACTTCTTAGGTTTTTAAACGTGAAACTCTAAACAGAGGTTATGAACACGAGTAAATATTTACTAAACAGCAATTCCAGTGGGTACCTGCTGTTTGATGTGAAAGTAATAAGACCCATAAAATAAACGTTTAAATAATTTCAAATATTAATAAGAAATAATTTCAAAGTTAAAGCAAATAAGTCGTTACATTTATTAAAAGTTGAAGATGAAATGGTTACCTGTGCCGTTACTTAAAACATAGTAGATGAACATGTACTGCCTCATTAATAAATGTGATTAATTCAATAAACGCATAATACTAACAACAGAAATTAAAACAATTGTATGCTTTCAAGTTTTTATTCTAAATTATAATCGAGTATTTTAATAACACACCTTGTTAAAACAGAAGCATTTAGCATCTAGAACAAACATCTTTCAACTATTCTTATAACTACTTTTAAATAACACTTAACATAGAAGCCACAACCCCTAAATATAAAAATTCATTCATTCATTTCATTTTTTCATCGAACCAATAACATTATAACCCATAATGATATTAATAAATACTTTAATGATAATCACGATGATGATTCTCCTCAATCCTTAACACTGGTTGATGATAATCCAAGTGATCCTGGTACAGGGGGAGAGCCCAGGGCCGGTGCGGCGAAGCGAGAGCGAGGGCGGGATGCAGACGCCGGACGCGCCGCCCGCGCCCCCGCTAGACCCACCTACCACCGTGGTAAGATCACTGAACCTACCAATTTCATAGTAAACACTCCAAAACTTGGGGGGTTTTCAAGTTAGCTAAGGAAGATAGAATAACCAAAGCCCATCATGACCCCCTTAAAGCCCCACATTGAGTTAGCAAGGAGAGATAGCACTGATTCATCAGAAAAAATCTAAAATATTTGACGCACTGTACAAAACTGATGTATGGTCAGGGTCACACTTGTTGTAGTTGGGATCAATGAAGACAGATGATGATGATGTACATAAATGGTGGAATACAAAGCCAAAGATCTAGGGGGGACTATCAGAAAGAATACCAAAAAGATTAAATATTCGTGCAATCCTTCAAATGAGATCAGAAATTTTGGCAGTAATTTATAGCACTATATTATGTCTTCTACCTCCCTATCTAATATCTACTATACCTCCTCAGCAAACCACAAAGACCAGGTCACTAGTGGTGTCGCTGACACCAGCACGGCAGCGGGAGACATGGGCGAAGAAAGCGGAGTTCCTGCTCGCGGTGGTGGGGTTCGCAGTCGACCTTGGCAACGTGTGGCGGTTCCCCTACATCTGTTATCAAAATGGCGGTGGTGAGTTTAGTTTTTTAGGTATTGGGTGCCCAAAACTTGAAATCGTCTATCTTGTTTGACTTAGTCTTGCATAAGGTTTCCTCCATAAGGAATTTATCAAAATTTCCATGAGAAATTACGCTAAAATCAGATCAATGGTAAAATCTAACCACTATCTACCTACTAAGCAATATTTAAAAAGCTTGAGACCTAATTATGTAATGAATCCAGACAAATAATCTACATGAAGAAGACAAATCTCAGAAAATACATAACATCTTCGGAAAATACTCAACTTCTTATTTCTGATGACTAAATAGAAGACGCTTTCAGGTGCATTCCTGATTCCTTACTGCGTGATGCTCCTGTTCGGTGGTCTCCCACTCTTCTTCATGGAGCTGGCCCTGGGTCAGTACCATCGGTGCGGCTGCCTTACTCTGTGGAAGAGGATCTGTCCTGCTCTCAAGGGTAAGTGGAAAATCTAAGTTGAATTTGGAGATACCATTGATAGTTTAAAATTAGAGTTGTCGAGACGCTCTTCGTGCATCTGATAAACAACTAATAATTTATATGGTGAAAACAATTAATACACACAAAAGTTTTTGGGCGATGATCGAACCAGCGACTTCTGTCGAGATTTTTGGGTATGTAATCACAGCCAGCCCGGAATTTAGCATGATTATGATTATCTTTATATAGAATTGTGAATATTTAACTTTACCTAATTTATTGCAATATTGCTACTATTTTATTAGCCGTTCTAAATAATAGGTATATCCCATAAAAAATATTTTATATAGATACTGAGATTTGTAGCAATAAACAACATTAATATTTTGAATGCCCATTAAAATATACACTAATATCAAAAACATTAAAGCAGCTACTTATAAAAACTCTCAAATCAAAAACCTTCACAATGGTTTCTGAACGATTGTCGACAGTGCATCTCAAGAGACTGTTCTGTCTAAGTACTTCCCTGGGGCTTATTGGCTTTTAAATAGTGAATAGGCCTCGGCCGACCGATTGGGAAATTAACTAAATAGGCTCTTTTATGATGATTCAAAGACATATACTACAATAATATAATTCTTTCTCTGCATATTGTACCTGCTGTCTTATTTCTCTCATACTTTTAATACTGCTGTAAATAACATATAGATTATATTTTGTATCACTCGAAAGGTACCTACATTTAAACCAATGACAGTGGATACAACCTAAATTATGTAAAATCGTTTACCATCAAATTTATTAATACCAAAATTAATATATGATCGTAAAGGTTGAACCTAGCTTGAATGAGCATTATTATAAAATAGACTCGATAGTTTTAAAGATACATTAAAATATTAGAAACAATTTATCTAACTGGTCGATACAATAAAGGCTAATTTCGATTGTTATTTACATGTTTACAATAGTAATTAAAAAAAACCGGTTAATTTAGAATCTAAGTCAGGGTAAGTAAAGGCTTTAGTTGCAAATATAACAGTAATAATAATAATGCTTTATTGATACAAGACCTTACAAAATACTTAATATCTAGCTGAGGTTCACAAGGTTATTTATTAAAGGCGCACATAAGTTGAAACCCTGACTCCTAAACTAGGACAGTGTGTGTCCACCTTAAAAACTCGATTCCTTTCAACACGGTCGAGTAGCCGTTCACATCACATTATACGTTTACCTAACGCCTTATAAATATACAAAAGCCAATGCTTTTAGTGTGAAGACAAATGGTGGCCGAGTAGGTACTGCTAGACTTGTTAAAATGTATGAAATCTTTGCGGAAACCAATTGGTTTTGGTCGAGTTCTGTGCGGTCACTTTTGGTAAGAGTTGGGGACTTGTGGTCAAGTGGGGATAATGTTGGGGCATAGAGTATTGGGGAGATATGATAATGTCATTGGAATAATGACTAACTATTGTTTTGCTGAGAAGAGCCGGAAATAAAATCAGGAATTACTCTTTCCAAAACAAGTTTTAACAATTTCTTTAACAATAATAATATTAGTCCTGCTAGAACGAGCGTTATACCCAAGCCTCGCCATCTATACTAATATTATAAAGAGGAAAGATTTGTTTGTTTGTTTGTAATGAATAGGCTCCGAAACTACTGGACCGATTTCAAAAATTCTTTCACATACAAAGCTACATTATCCCCGAGTAACATAGGCTATATTTTATCCCTGTATTCCCACGGGAACGGGAACTACGCGGGTAAAACCGCGCGGAAGCAGCTAGTTATTAATATAGAAATAAACCATCTGTACCAAAGCTTATTTAACTGGTCCCTAATTCATAGGCAATTCTAAAATATTTCTACGCATTTTGTTATAAAAAGCGTGCACCAAGACCTAAAAATTATCCTAGTCGACACGACTTACGCGACACGATGCGACAGCCAATGAAGACCACGACAAATATTTGCTGGACAGATCACATCTTTTCGCTTGCATTTCGCTTCGGATTACATGACTCATATTACTTTTCTACATGAGAACTTAAAGTTGAATTTAACGGTAGGTATATTATGTAGGTCTTATTGATAGACTACTGAATTGACGATTTAATTATAAACATTTATATATATTTATGAAAGTAAGTTACGCTAAAGCAATAAAGTAGTAGTACATTTTTTATTCTTTTGCATTGCAAAAAAATACAAATGTTTATTAAAAGGGAATTAATATAGTAAATATTTATGTCCTCACCTATTAAAAAGCAGTATGTAAACCCAAACTAATACTAACATTTTACGAGCTACAAGAACTCTCATACTATATCTATGTAGGTATATGACTAACTGAGATCTTCTCGAAAGAAGCTTTTCGTTCGTGACCTATTGGCTAGCAAAAGCACAAAAGCTCCCGAACGAATAATTTGACCAATAACCTGTTGTTACTTTCTTATAAAACTCCTGCTTCTGCGTCCCTTTTAAAAGTCGTAGAAACTTTTATTCCTTGAAAACTTTCCTTGAGGTTTTGAACTTCGAAAAGGTATTTTAAAAATTTTGAAATCGTAATTATTTTGTAAGCTTACAGACAATTAACATAAAGTTTTTATTTAACGACTAGCTGCCTCCGCGCGGTTTTACCCGCGTAGTTCCCGTTCCCGTGGGAATACAGGGATAAAATATAGCCTATGTTACTCAGTGATAATGTAGCTTTCTAATGAAAAAATAATTATTAAAATCGGTCCAGTACTTTTTGAGTTTATTCATTACATACAAAAATACAAATCTTTCCTCTTTATAATATTAAGTGTAGAAGAAATTCAGTATACAATATTACACATTCTTAACTAAGCAGGGCAAATATGTATATTTCTAAGCTCAGTTAGAACGAATTGCTTGAATCTTAACTAATATTATGATGTGAATGTGAGTTTGTTTGTTACGACTTCACGCCTAAACCAAGTAACCGATTAACGCCCGATGTCAATAATCAATCCTGATCCATTTTTTGCTATCTAAGATTGATATATCAATCCATTTTCTGGGTGAAGCTTTAAAATCAATCTATCTTCGATCTACGATCGATCGAATCTGTTCGAAAATGATAGTTTTTGCTTGCCAATAAGCTATCCGTCCATTTTGACAACTCGTTGGTTTTAATTACGGATTGGAGATAGATTATTAAAATCGGGCGTTATAGAAAATTATTTCACTAATGAAAAGCTACATTATCAGGGGGTAACATAGGCTACACCTTTTCTCCGTATTCCAACGGGAACGGGAACTATGCGGGGGACGGAAGCTAGTATGCAATAACTTAATAAATAAATAAATATCTTGGGACATTTTTCACACATGGCCAATATGATTCCAAACTAAGCAGAGCTTGTGATATGATAACGAGATAGCTGATATACTACTTTTAAATACATACTTATATAGATATTTACATCCAGACACAGAACAAACAGACATATTCATGCATACAAATGTTTGTCCTGGGTGGGATTTTAACCCACGACTCACTAACCACAAAGCCAACCGGGCTGTCATAACTGAATAAATAATACAAGTTTCAAAAGGGCTATTAAATAAACAATATTATGAGTAGCTGGTGAAAATTCTGTCGTATTTCACCAATGTATCATAAACATACAAATCTACAATTCTTTTAGGTATCTCACAATACGACTTTATGAAGTGCAATCAATCTCAACGTAGTCGTACAAGTGATACTTTGCGAGGGGATATAGGTTCTGCTCCCGGCGCGTTTGAGGGGGAGGCACCGATAACGATAATGAAGTGCTACATTACGTTATATGGATGAGATATCAGCACTCTTTCAAGGTTATGAATAACGTATGTTATGTTTGTTCAGTCTCTACGAATACATCCTATGATTGGTCCGACTGATTTCGGCCATGGCGACCACTTTGACTCCTAGTCAGTCCTATGTAGCCTGTCTCATAAGCCATCTTCGGGTGCATCAGCGCCAGATAGGTACTAATATTATAAATGTGAAAGTAACTCTGTCTGTCTCGCTTTCACGCAAAAACTGCAGACCTGCTCTGTCTGTCTCGCTTTCACGCTAAGCTACAGAATCGACTTAAACGAAATTTGGTACACAGATAGTCTAAAACCTGAGAAAGGACATAATTATAAATGCGAAAGTAACTCTGTCTGTCTCGCTTTCACGCTAAGCTACAGAACCGATTCAAACGAAATTTGGTACACAGATAGTCTAGCTAGAGCCTGAGATACGACATAGGCTACTTTATATCCCGGGTACACGGGTAAAACCACGGGGAGCCACTAGTAGCTGTATATATGATTGTAGTTGCACAAACAAAATGTATCAATACAAAGCAGATAAAGCGAGTCGTGTATTCGCAATCAATTCCATTGAATACTGCAGCGACATTCAATTTAAACTAAGACATCAAATCAATGTTACTAAGTTACGAAGTTATCATTTCGCATCGCCCCATCTAGTGACACATAAACTAATTACTTGATGCGATATCATTCGATTACCGCCCGACAGATGGCGTTGATTCAATTTCTACATCGCGCCTTCGAAGTTTGCAAGTTGTTCCGCGGAAATTGGCAGCGAGCGAGATATGATTAATTACATTTCAACTGTTTGGAATTTATTTGTCGAGTTCATAAACTGTTTAAATTGCGATTTAATTTCATTAGTTTTTGTCTATGTGAGCGATTGGTCTTTGCATTTATATTAATTTGGATTAATGGCGGGTTCATTGTTGTTTGATGACACTTTACAATATCAAATTAATTGTTTTGTAAGAGTTCATTTTATCGTGGACTTACTTCCGCAGCGCGGTTTAATCCGCGTAGTTCCAGTTCCCAATGGGATACAGGAATAAAAAATAGCCTATGTATGACACTCATAAATAACTTAGCTTTCTATTGGTAAAGGTTTTGTTTAGATCAGTCCAGTACTTTTAAAGCCTAGCTTATTCTATACAAATAACCAAACAAAATTTGTTATCATCTGTATAATATTAGTGTAGACTTATTCAAGACTCACGCATTCACCTGACATAGTTTAAGAATGCCACTCTGGAATATTATTCGTTCTTTCTTTAATAATAATTTCTTTCAATTGTTACTTATTTTACCGTACCATAAATGTTACTACGTACCCTTAAACCCTTATAACAGCGCCAGTATTTTCAGAAAATCTCGGCTCACCCTTCGCATTGCAAAACGCCTCGCTAACCGTCGTCCATTATTCATCAGGTGTGGGCTACGCGATCTGCATGATTGACATATACATGGGGATGTATTACAACACTATAATCGGTTGGGCGGTGTACTACCTTATCGCATCCTTGGCCTCCATCAACTCAGTTCTGCCCTGGACCAGTTGCAACAACGAGTGGAACACGCCACTGTGCATGCCGGTCACCTCGCCTCAGATCAATCCGAATTCTTCGACGCCAGCCAAGGAGTTCTTTGAGTGAGTTTATTGTAAATATTTTTTTAACAGTTAACCATAGGTATTGGTTCTGAAATTATTTGTGCAGTTTTAAAGATCTTAGCATAGTGACTTAGTTTTAAACAAGTATGTAAAGATGCATGCATATTTTGTACTGAAAACGCGTGCATAATTCATGAACGACTACTCACGATTACATTCAATGGACATATCGGGACGTTGAAGGGTATCAATAACGCACCGATTTTATATAATCAATTAATGTTTATTTGGTACTGGGTACACGTTATACATAGGTGGTGGTATATAGTAGGTATATAAATACAAGGCACAAGTATGTACAGTATAATATAATACAATGGACTGCGTGTCTTACACGGTCGTGGGCGTAAGAGGGAAGAACGGTTAGTCGTTCGACCGTTTGAATTAGGGGACGCGACCAGTGACAATCTTACGGCGGTGTTGCCAGCTAGAGCTGAGGCAATTTCGCCACACCACCCCCCTACGAAGAAAGAAAAACCAAAAGAAAGAAAATGTAAATAAGTACAAGAGAATAAAATAGCGACTATAGGTCAAGAGGGAGTTTAAAATGGACAGTCCGACCCGAGCGCGTAGTATATTCTGGCTTCTGTGGTGGTGGTAAAGGAGATGGTTCCGTTAGAACAGCAGGTACAGGAGTATTAGGTGTTGTGGCAGGAGACTGAACTTGTTGTGCATCGTGGTCAGTGTAAGCCGGTTTGACTCTATCCAAGCTGACCACGACGTTCCTATTTCCAATATTGATGGTTACCGTCTTATCGCTTCTGGCTAACACTTGATAAGGGCCTGTATACGGCGGCTGTAGAGATGGTCTAACGGAGTCGTCTCGTAAAAAGACGTGTGTTGAGGAGGCCAGGTCTTTGAAAACAAAGGTGGCCCGTTGTCCGTGGCGCGAAGCAGGTGTTGGTCGTAAGCGAGCCATGTGTCGTCTCAGTTGAGTCGTAAAGCTGCTAAGGTCTTCGACGCGATCAGATGCTGGAGAAGGGATCAAAAACTCGCCAGGTAGGCACAGGGGTTCCCCGTACACTAGTTCAGCGGGTGAAGTTTGTAGATCTTCTTTTAATGCAGCTCGCATGCCGAGGAGTACGACGGGTAAAGCTCGATGCCAGGACTCTTGGTGACACATCAGGGCAGCTTTTAATTGCCGATGCATGCGCTCAACTAAGCCGTTCGCACACGGGTGATAACTCGTGGTACGAATACGTTTGGCGTCACAGAGCTGGAGAAGAGTCTTGAAGAGTGCCGACTCAAATTGCCGGCCTTGATCGGTAGTCACGAGGGAAGGTACTCCGTAGCGGGATATCCATTCTCTGGTGAAAGTTTCAGCGACCTCTTCCGCCGTGATACCGACCATAGGCCATGCCTCCGGCCACCTCGTAAAGCGGTCGACAGCAGTTAGGCAGTATTGAAAGCCTTTACTGTGAGGTAGAGGTCCTATGATGTCGATATGGACATGACGGAATCTTTTGGTCGGGCTGGTGAAGTTGCCGAGAGGGGTGCTCGTGTGTCTACTAACCTTGCTGCGCTGACACGCAATGCAAGAACGAGCCCAATTGCGACAATCTTTTTGCATGTTCGGCCACATAACGCGGTCAGCCACTAATCGAGCGGATACTCGCGCACCAGGATGGCTGAGGTTATGCAATTTGGTGAAGAAGGCTCTGCGGAAAGATGGTGTCAGGTAAGGACGTGGCTTCTTGGTAGACATGTCACAAAATATTGTGATATCAGTACCGGGAATGTCTACCTTTCCCAGTTTTGAGGAAGGATTATCCAAAAATTCCTTGAGCTCTTCATCAGTAGCCTGGTCTTCAGCAAGGGCGGTGAAATTATCCTCTAGGCTTACTGCCTCGATACGGGACATCGTATCGGCCACGACATTGTCTTTGCCTTGGATATGTACGATGTCGGTGGTAAATTGCGAGATAAAAGACAACTGATTAAGCTGCACAGGAGGCAACTTTTCTCGCCGCTGTGAGAAAGCATAAATAAGTGGCTTGTGGTCCGTGTAAATCCTAACGTGCTGAGCCTCAAGAATATGACGGAAGTGTTGCACCGCTTCGTAGACCCCCAGCAGCTCCCTGTAATACGCAGGCCAAGTACACTGGCGCGTGTTGAGCTTCTTGCTGAAAAATGCAAGGGGTTGCCAATCGTCGTTGACGCGCTGTTGTAAGCATGCGCCAACATGGGTCGAAGATGCATCGGTGAATAGTCCGAGGAGGGCGTCAGGTACAGGATGAGCCAGGATCGTTATTTCTGCTAGATGATCTTTAGCCTTCTGAAATGCAGCTTCCAGGTCCGGGGTCCACGGAACAGGTTTATTACCTTTTAACTGAGTGGACGCTAGAATATTGATCAACGGGGCCTGGAGCTCAGCTGCGTTGGGAAGGAAACGTCGGTAAAAGTTTACCATGCCCAGGAATCTGCGAAGACCTTCAATGGTTTTGGGCAGAGGGAAGTTCCGAAGGGCTTCGATCCTCTCGGGAGGAGGGTGGGTACCATCCTTGTTAACTCGATAGCCAAGAAAAGTAACTTCGCTATCTGCCAGCACACACTTAGACGGGTTAATAATTACTCCATACGACGATAACCGCTGAAAAAGAGCACGAAGGTGTTCCACGTGGTCCTCAGGGGTGCGCGAAAAGACGAGGATGTCGTCTACGTACGGGTAGCAGAAGTCGAGGCCCCTCACGACTTCGTCTATAAATCGCTGGAACGTTTGCCCGGCGTTGCGAAGGCCGAATGTCATGAAGGGAAACTCGAATAACCCGAACGGAGTGGTGATGGCGGTTTTGTTGATGTCGGCTGGACTGACAGGGATTTGCTGGTACGCCTTTACGAGGTCTATCGTACCGAAGACAGTGGCCCCAGCTAGATCACTAGTAAAATCAGCTATGTGACGAACTGGATAGCAATCGGGAACAGTCCTGGAATTTAAAGCACGATAGTCCCCGCAAGGACGCCAGCCTGACTCACCTTTTCGTGCCAAATGTAATGGCGACGACCAAGGACTATCAGATGGACGAGCAGTACCACATCTCACCATCTCTTCAAACTCCTTCTTGGCCACCAGAAGTTTCTGTGGTGCGAGGCGTCGAGGACGGTGTGAGATAGGTGGTCCGTCTGTGGTAATGATGTGATGTATCACGTCATGTTTGATAGTCCTGGGTAAGCCAGGAGGTCGTGTCAGCTCCGGAAACTCTAAAAGAACTTTAGTATAGGGGGAGTCATCAGCTACTATGGTCTTGACACTTACCTGTTGCACCTGGGCGAAAGGAGCCGCAATGGAGAGCTTAGTGCTGCCATCGATCAACCGTTGTTGGTTGCAGTCGGGCAGCAAGTGGTAGTAGGCCAAGAAATCCGCACCTAAAATAGGGCAACTGACGTCAGCAATGATGAAGTCCCATCTAAAGTCTCGCCGAAGGCTGAAGTTCAAACACAGGGTAATAGTACCGTATGTCTTAATGGTGCTGCCATTAGCCGCGCGTACATCAAAGTCAGTAGAGTTGTAATGACCCTTAAGAAAACGACGCGGAAAACAGCAAAGATCAGAACCAGTGTCAATCAAAAATCGACGGCCTGATCCTGAATCTGTAACGAATAGGCGGCGGCTAATATGTGCACAATCAGTTGCCGCTTCTACTGATTGCCGGTGGCGTTTCCCTGACCATTGTCTTTCCAGCTGCAGGGCTTGATGCATTTTGATGCATTGCTGGCGAACCGTTTATGATACCAGCAGAGACGGGAGCTGTGAGCTGAAGATGAACGGGATCCAGGTTGGCTGCGTGAGTGTGATCTCGCACGGTGAGGAGTCTGGTTGGAGCCTAAGGAGTCCACCCTTTTTGCCAGGTCGTCAATGCGGCGCATGAGCTTCTCAAAGTCCGCTGAGGAGACACTGGTTGCGTGGACAGCAGCAGGTGCAGGTGTAGATGCAGGCGCAGAAGAGTAGGGCGGCGCGTCGACAATAGTGTCCGCTATTTCCGCCACCTTGTCCAACGGAAGTTCTACCTGGGCCATGAGGATCCTCTGAACCTCTTGTGGCAGGCGACGCATCCATAACTCGCGGATAATGCCTTCATCACCTATGCTCTTACCAGCCAGTGATCGCAGGTGACGCAAAAATGCCGTAGGTTTCCTGTCGCCGAGTTGTTCTTCACTGAGAAGTTGGCGCACTCGTTGTTCCTGAGATGTGGAAAATCGCTTGATGAGCTCTTGTTTCAAATGCTCATATTTGTTTTCTGCCGGTGGGTTTGTGATGATATCCTCCACCTCATCAGCCATGTGAGCTTCAAGTTTGGCTAGAACATGGCCATATTTTGTTGTGTCCTTGGTAATGCCTGCTACCTCAAATTGTGCTTCTGCTTGAGCGAACCAGATTTTAGGCTTATCCTGCCAGAAACTTGATAACTTGACAGAAACAGCCATAGCGCTCGGGTAGGTAGGAGAAGAAGAAGAAGAAGGTAAAGAAGAAACTTGTAGAGATTTAAGTTGAAGCAACTGGGCTTGTAAATCAGACAATTGTTTTCTTAAAGAATTTACTTCTTCTTTCTTGGACATATTGAAACGGTGGAAAAGTAAAGAAACCAAAAATTGAATTTAAATAGCAATATGGAAGAGCTACAACACCACCGTAAGATGCCCACACAAGCAGGTTACACACACAGAATATAAATTATGTTAATAAAACATAAAACACAAGGACATACACACAATAAAAGAAAACAACAATAAAAACATTCAAAATACACAAGAAATTACAACATCTTAAAATAAAACATGCTATAAAACCACAACCTGTATAAAAAATAATGTAAACACACGCACAAAAAAAAAAATATTTACACAAGAACCAAAGTGTTGGGTCTCCTTTTAAAAAAATGTTAGTAAGGCAGATGAGCCTTCGCCTTTATAATATTTATAAAAACAAAATGGTGTAATTTAAACAAATTGTTAACAAAAATAAACTGTTCTGTTTTAAATGAATTGAAATTACTATTTTAAGAAGTTAAATTGAATTATAAGTTACATTATATCAAAAGGTAATAATATAAGAAGTTAAGTTTCATTGTATTAGCTTATGTTCTTGTATCAAAAATAATACAAACTACTAAATTATTGCTAAGAACAGTTAGACAAAGTTATAACAAGATATTATGAATTTTAAGTTTAAATATTGTAAGTTTAATTAATTTAACAGAATTGAAATTATTATGAACAGGGATTTAGTGTATATTAATATTAAATGAGTTAATGTCCATATATATAATACACTAGGAAGAATCCCACACTTGTAAGTTGGAGAACACAGGCAGTATAAATAATGTTAGTTCACTCACAGCGCTCTGGTAAAAGTCCTACCAGAGTATAAGCAGGCAGCCCGGAGTCACAATGTGAAGTTGTGCACCTCTGTGTAAGGCAGGCACATGCAGTATGTAGGGAGTACTCACACCATGCAGGGGGGGACAATGCGCTTGGGGACATGCACGTGCAAACACAAAATGGCGCACAAAATGAAGCACAAACACCACGGGAAAAACGCGTACAGCACTTGAATGTCTCATTCAGAACAGCTTGAGGAGGTCATCAATAGCATAATAGCACTTGGATTGATGCCTAGCGTACTCAATGTTCGGGGTCACCAATATCGGGACGTTGAAGGGTATCAATAACGCACCGATTTTATATAATCAATTAATGTTTATTTGGTACTGGGTACACGTTATACATAGGTGGTGGTATATAGTAGGTATATAAATACAAGGCACAAGTATGTACAGTATAATATAATACAATGGACTGCGTGTCTTACACGGTCGTGGGCGTAAGAGGGAAGAACGGTTAGTCGTTCGACCGTTTGAATTAGGGGACGCGACCAGTGACAATCTTACGGCGGTGTTGCCAGCTAGAGCTGAGGCAATTTCGCCACAGACATATATAAGTAAGAAGGTATTTTAAAAATATATTATTATTTATATATTATATTTTAGCATACCATATAAAAGATACTCTACAACCCAAAACATAGGCTACAATCGGCTACATCCTATTACAATATTTGCAGCATTAACTATTCAAAATATACTTACTTGAAAAATAAATGATTGCGAAATGATCTCATGATAATGTTTTTTTTCCTCAGAAAGGTAAACACTTTACAATTTATTTTACCATTTATTATTAAACAATTAAAGTTCAATTTTCTTTGTATCCAGACGCAATGTACTGGAACAGCATAGATCTAATGGATTGGACGATATGGGACCCATAAAACCATCGCTGGCACTCTGCGTGTTCGGTGTCTTCGTGCTGGTGTACTTCTCACTGTGGAAAGGTGTTAGGAGTGCTGGGAAGGTAAGGGAAGAGACATATGTAGATATAATTCTTAGGTCAATCTGTCTTGGGTCACAGTGCATTTGTGACTATGTCAATCTTCTCCTTATTTGGCGATCTTCTATGCATAGTTGTAATTCATAGATAGTAAAAACTCATTACATTATTGAATTTTAGGGTTACAAGAATACTTTCGCCTCTTAAAGTACAACCTACCTTGTAGTATATAAGGATGTTTACCCAATTGTTAAACACAAACTCAAGCAAGTAAACAGCACAACTAAAAACTAACCTACGCTTTTGTGCGATTATGGATCTGATATCAAACATTAAGCCGCACTTGGCAAAGATACTTACAAATTAAGTAGTTCGAAATATCCTTTTCTTGTCATAAGCCATTTCTTCTTGTCAGGTGGTCTGGGTGACAGCTCTAGCCCCGTATGTCGTTCTGCTCATACTACTGGCTCGAGGGGTCACCCTACCAGGGGCAACAGAAGGCATTCGATACTACCTGACTCCGGAATGGCATAAGCTGCAGAATACGAAGGTAAGTGGATCATTTGCCATTTGGTACCTTCTCGTGATCAGTCTAAAACTTTTTTCGTTGGTTGAGTTAGAATATGGATATTATTTATTTTTTGACGTTTATAAATTGATATACTTCCAAAAATAACCTAGTTATTGATTCATCTGAAACGTAAATTAGGTGAGTATTTAATTTATTTATCTGTCTATAAATTAAACAATATACCTATAACCTATTTAATTTAATTACTGTGTTTAAGTAACGATCATACCTAAAAGAGCCAACAAAATCTAGAGAACTAACATACTCTCTCAGGGACAAACTATCATCACGACTTATAAAGTAGACTAACTATACCAATATCCTTTTTGGTAAACCCTAGGTTTGGGTGGACGCTGCCTCCCAGATCTTCTTCTCGCTCGGCCCGGGCTTCGGCACTCTCCTGGCGCTCTCCAGCTACAACAAGTTCAACAACAACTGCTACAGGGATGCCCTCATCACCTCCTCCATCAACTGCCTCACCAGTTTCCTTGCTGGCTTCGTCATCTTCTCCGTTTTAGGGTGAGTTAACTGCTACTCTGATTACATGATCTCACTCTGATTGCTCGTCAGCTAGATTATGTTATATGTTTCGTAGTGAAAGATTAAGAACATCTGATCATATTTAAAGTATACCTACCTATTCATAAAACGAAAAGTGCAATATAATATTTTTCCTTATGAAACGAAAAATATGTTATTAAACTTAATGTTTTTTGCGATTTTATTTACCCATGAAACAGCTACTCAGTTTTCTATTTATAAATCCAAAAAAGCGGAGGTGTAAAACAAATTGGTAGTAAATAAATATGGTAATTACCGAATCAGGTATTATTTGATACTTCGATTCCAAATTGGATTATTTGATATCGCTTTTCAAATTTTAATAATGAACGTCCCTTAAAATTTTAATGTTAATAATCGTGGATTCGATCAGCGCTTCAGATGTTCATCACCCTCAAATGATTACCTTTCCCAACAGGTATATGGCCCACGTCCAGAACAAGAGCATCGAGGAAGTGGGCCTTGAGGGTCCTGGCCTAGTATTCATCGTGTACCCGGAAGCCATCGCCACCATGACCGGCTCTGTCTTCTGGGCCATCATATTCTTCCTGATGCTTATCACTCTTGGCTTGGATAGCACTTTTGGTGGTATGGTCATATTTTTTATTCAAATAGGCCTTCACAAGCACTTATGAATAGTCAGACTCTAATACTCGATTCGGAAAGTTGGTTATGCTAGGGTTGCCATCCGTCCGGGTTTCCCCGGATTTGTCCTAGTTTAGAGGGCATCCGGGGAGCGTCCGGGGAAGGTTTCATTTATAGACCGGGTTTTCAAAAATAAATCAATTTGTAACAAATTGTAATATGATTCTGTTTTGTTAAACTACGAATGAATATAAAAACCGGTCAAGAGCGTATTAGGACACGCGTAGTGTAGGGTTCCGTAGCTAGATTAACAAAATTCAATACTTTACGTATAGATAGGTACATACGATTTACTTAAACATTTTTTTTAATATTGAGGTGGCAACGAAATGGTTAAAAGTCGTATTCGATTGATTTTCTGATCTTTTTTACTTGGCTGACTATAACTCGTTAACCTGTAAAGCCATCTTAGCCGTGATAGTTTTCCTTTTAAATTCATTATACACTAAATACAAAAAGTTAGGGATATAAATAAAATTCGAAAATTTTGGGCGATTTTCAACGAGCTGTAACTCCGAGGAAAATAATCCCACAGCAAAAAATAGAAAACCACACTGTAGCTTCAAGTGTCTTGTTTTTGGATATGGTCATGATTTTTTTGTATCATGTTTGGATCTGGAGAAATTCTATGGAAACTACCAATAAACAAAAATGCTATATTTTGTAATCTAAAAAAAGGTCTAGGGGCTTAAAAAAATTTTTTTTTTATTGTTTTTGTTAAATGTTCTGGCAGTAAATTTAATGCCCTTTAATTTGTTGTAATTAATCAATAACTCTGAGAATAATGATCGTATAGGAAATCGAAGATGGGTTTTGAGAAGTACACAGTTTTCTCTATAAGAAAACGTGAACGGCTTTTATTGAAAACATTTTTATTGAATTGAAAACTTTGATTGAAAAAAAGGATTGAAAAACTGTGTACTTTTCAGAACCCATCTTGGATTTTCTATACGATCATTATTCTTAGAGTTATTGATTGACAAAGTTAAAAAGTTCTTTTTTCGGTTGATTGACAATAACTCCGTGATAAATCATTGTACAGGGTTTTTAATTACAACAAATTAAAGGGCATTCAATTTACTGACAGAACATTTAACAAAAACAATAAAAATAAAAAAATCATTTTTGAAGCCCCTAGACCTTTTTTTAGATTACAAAAAGTTTGCATTTTTTCCTTGGTAGTTTCCATAGAATTTCTCCAGATCCAAACATGATACAAAAAAATCATGACCATATCCAAAAACAAGACACTTGAAGCTACAGTTTAGTTTTCTATTTTTTGCTGTGGGATTATTTTCCTCGGAGTTACAGCTCGTTGAAAATCGCCCAAAATTTTGGAATTTTATTTATATCCCTAACTTTTTGTGTTTAGTGTATATGCTACTAGCATGATTTTTTTTACTACTCTACAAACAATGGTTAAGTTTTTAGAGGGGGGGGCACATGACTCTAACAAAAGTTTCAGTTTAAAAGCTTAATATTTCGTCATGCTATTTTTTTATAAGCTATCCGACGATTTGACATACTATAAGAATAAAGAAAAAATATTTTCTTCCCGGTTTACGTGTATGGGAGGTGTTTATGATTCAATTTTGTCGACGCTGTTAATATCTACTACCATACCAAATTACAGCTCTGTAGTATCAACGAACGGACGAACGGACATGGTGAAACTATAAGGGTTCGTAGTTGACTACGGAACCTTAAAAAGGTGATTTATGACATTTTCAACTGTTTTTAGGGTTCCGTACCTCAAAAGGAAAAAACGGAACCCTTATAGGATCACTTTGTTGTCCGTCTGTCTGTCCGTCCGTCCGTCCGTCCGTCTGTCAAGACCCTTTTTCTCAGGAACGCGTGGAGGTATGAAGCTGAAATTTATATCAATTACTCAGGTCTACTGTCCCTTGAAGCTGTGAAAAAAACAAACTTCTAAGCCAACGCAATCAAAAGATACAGCCGTTTATGCCGCGAATTTTCGACACTTGCAAGGGAATCAAAACCTACAGGGTGCTTCCCGTGAACTCAGAATCTTGAAATTTGGTACGAAGCAACGTCTTATAGCATAGATAAAGGAAAAATTACGAAAACCATAAATTTTTAGTTACATCACATAATATATTTTTTTTTAATAATTTTAAACTTACTACCCATTTCCTCATAAACGCGTAGAGGTATTAAATTGAAATTCATACCAAATACTCAGGTCTATAATACCTTTAAGCTTGTAAACCTTGCAGGTTTGTACGGAACCCTCGGTGCGCGAGTCCGACTCGCACTTGGCCGTTTTTTTTTATTACATTGTCAAAGTAAACTAAAAAAGGAAGTAAAGTAAAAACAATGTTGACATGACATGTCCGGCTTTCGGACTCTAAAATCCGGGGTTTTCACGCGTCTTGTCCTGTTTTCCGAATTTTAGAGATGGCAACCCTAGGTTATGCTGAGAATAGCTGAGATATTATGAATAGCGATTGTCATATTTCAACAAATTAAGACATAACTATATTAAACGTAAAACTTTCCTCATTGATCACTCTATCTATTGTTGAAAACCCCATTTAAATCCGTTGCGTAGTTTAAAAGATCTAAGGGTGATAAAATGTAAAGATGTAAAAGTTTGTATGGATATTTGTTACTCTTTCACCCAATAACGGCTGAAGGGATCTAAATCAAATTTGACTAAGTGTTATTATATTTTTTGGAATAGGACATAGGCTACTTTTTATCATAGGAAAGTTAAAGATTCCCAAGCAACACGAGTGAAATCGCAGGGCGGAGGCTGGGAGATTATAATCATATTTGTGTAAAGCTCACCTGTCTTTGTAGAACTAGTATTAAACATAGTAAAAAAAGCGATTTCAAAATCAACTTAGATTTATTCTTGATATTTATGTAATACATATTTGCTTGTGGCAAAGAGAAAAACTGTTGTTACTCTCAGCTGAGGTGGCTTTGATGGCAATTACAGAGGTTTCCTTTACAAATACAAAATGAAAGAGTTGAACATTCGATATATTTTTTTAATGTAGCGTAAACAATCCATTTCGTCTATAATTTGTTTATTTTTTGCGATAATATCTATAACAATACTTTTCATAGCCTTTTTAAGGTGACCCTAACTTACCTACTGATCATAGATTTACGCATTTTTACTACAGTTTACATTCTCGTTAGATTTAGAAAAAATAACCGTTATGATCTAACGTATTTCTTTTCTATTTCACGATGAATAAATGCGTAGGTACTTGAGTTCCATTGATTGTTATGCTTTCGCGACTAAACTACTATACCAATTTAAAAGCTTCATAAGTTTATACGTTACATTCAAATCTTTCCTCATTAAATTATTAGATACCTACTAGTATTACTACTAGTAAGTATTAGTTATTAGTACCAATAGATTTCCCAGTAGGCTAGTGCATCCCAAGCCTCGTCTATAGAGTTCTACTTAATAACAAGTGTTTTTATATTTTCTTCATCTCATCACTGCCAGGTCTGGAAGCCGTAACCACGGCGCTATGTGATGAGTACCCCAGGGTGCTGGGCCGTCATCGGGAGGTTTTCGTGGCTGTTCTACTGCTGTTCATCTACATTTGTGCACTACCCACCACTACTTACGTAAGTAAATCACCACTTATCATGAGGTGGACCATCCACCTATTAGCCTTCATAAATATCGTATTTTGAATAGTAAAACTATAGGTAAATAGTAAATTTCAGGATATTATTTTGTATACGGCCAATCTGATTGCATACTTAGCAGAAGTTGTTTTGTAGGAACCAGATATATTGCATAATTTTGTATTATTTGTGTTTCTTAATTAGGTATGCATTTAAAATACGTACCTAAGAATATATTTATACCCAGACACAGAACAAACAGACAAGTTCATTCACACACATTTTATAAATACATATTTTTTACTTACATACATAATACACATATTATAGCCATTTCTATTTCATATTTTGATAGGATTATTCCTCTGAAGTATTAAAAAATCTCGTTAAATTGGTTGACTATTAATTTATTTAAATTAACAAACAACATAAATCAATAAGTTTCTTCATGTACCTAACTTAAAGAAAAAGTTAGATATATCAAAACAAGGGACCACAACAAATATCAAATAATCATTCTACCGTCTTTATCTTGTACGTAACTACGAAACTATAAGTACGGTTGGCTTGGTAGGCTTGGTAGGGTACGTTGGGTAGGTTGGTAGTGTGTCAGCACAAAATATTATTGCTCAATCATAGGAACGTATCATCGCATTACACGGGCGATATGAGAGGCTATCATTTGTCTTTTCTTTCATTAAATTTGATACTAGTGATTTCACAGGATTCACTCGCATTTTTGGGGGATATTAAATATTTCCAGATGTTCTAGGATAAAAAGTTAGTCTTACTCAGTGTAAAATTTCATCTAAATCCGTTAAGATATTGTAGCGTGACTGGGTGAAAAATACTCGTCCCTCTTTAAAATTTTCGAAATTATAATATTGAAGAAATTGTTTCAGCTATTCTGAACTGCGAATAAAAAAGTTTCTGGCTATAGTGTACAGTCATAATTTGTTGTTTTCTAGCTATATGCCATTTAGCATTAATCGCTAGACACATGTAGGTAAGTTATCGGTTTTTTTTATGTACAAACTCTGCTTAGTTTGGTATCAGATTGACTGTGTATTAAAAACACACACAATTGACCCGCGCAACTCCGATAACGTCTCATGCCCGTTTTTGCAACATTCATCGATTGATGCTCCGCTCCTATTCGTCATAGCGTGATGATACCTCATAGCATTCCTTGATAAATGGGCAATCGAACAGTGAAATATTTTTCAAATTGGACCAGTAGATCCTGAAATTAGCGCGTTCAAGGAAACAAAATCTTCAACTTTAGGGATGTCTCAGAATGAAATCAAAGATACTAATATATCGTTAGCTAAGTCAAGTAGCGTACCAACAATCAATACAAAAACGTTAGACCAGTTAACACATAGGTACTATTAGATAAATTACACGCGGCGTTATCTAGGAGCATTCTAGGAGCAAGCGTGAACTGCTACTGCATTATTCATCACCGAGCACTTAGGGGGATGACCTGACACTGTGTGGACTCGTATCTACTTGTTTCAGATGTGTACATCCATTCTTACGCTTTGATTTTATTATACTTTAGCTCTGGGAATTGATTGTTGAAAGCTTTTCTGTTTTCACACTACGATTTGCAGGTTTCGCTTGCTAACTTGGTTAGCGGAGCATCATTGTTATATTTCCGTGGTTTATTACGACACAATATTAAACTATCCATTTGTATTGTTCTTCTATTTATTGTTAATGTCACATTTTAGTTTAAAAGATGTAGGTAGATATGTGAAGCGACTTTGTTTTATGCTATGACATTTTTCGGATTATTTTCTATTGCTTTTTACAAGTACGAGCTTTTTTACACTTTGCACAAAAGGTACCTGCAATAAATTGGGCGAAAAGATTCTCACCTGTTTGAGACATCAACTTCGTGGTTTAGTTGATAAATGATGTGAAAATGTTAGAATTTCTCAACTTTTAGACGTATTTTCGTAGTGTAGGTATCTAAGAAGTCTAACGAATTTTAGTAGTCTCGAATACCTATACAAATAGTTTCTTAGACAGTGGTGCTAGCTAACCTTTACGTTAAGTAGGTAATAAAAAATCGCTTCAACATTCATTCTATATACATAATCACAAATTTTGGATAAAATGGAAAGGATGAACATATCAGCTTGATATTAACAGATAATAATTAACGATCCTGCCTTTCAAATAAAATAAAAAATAAAATTAAAAAAACTGCTCTACCACCTTCACCCATAATCTCGTCCTCGTCTCCAGGGCGGAGTATACCTGGTGGACCTCCTGAACGTGTACGGCCCCGGGCTGGCGATCCTGTTCGTGGTGTTCGCCGAAGCAGCCGGGGTCTGCTGGGTGTATGGCGTGGACCGCTTTTCTGAGGACGTGAGGACCATGCTGGGGCACACACCCGGGTGGTTCTGGCGCGCTTGCTGGTCTTACATCAGGTGAATTAAAAACCATTTTTTTTGAGTTGCGGCCCATCTGATGGAAAGCGCTTACCGTAGCCTATGGACACCCGCAACTCCAGGGGCATCACGAATGCGTTGCCGACCCTTCAAAAACCAAGAATTTATTTAGTTAAGGTCGAACCTGTTGAAGGTGCTGAAGAAACTTCATATCGAAGTTAATGTTGGGGTTTGTTTGATGACTCTGATATTTCGATGCAGACCAATAAATCTAACAAGATGTCAAAAATATCTGCTTTCTACGCCGTTATTTAGAACTCGATCGACCGTTAGTGTCTTTGAAAGTTAAAGAAAAAGTGACATGGATGGTCTTCATATAAATTGTGGTACTTACACTAATGGTCGAAGCTTTCTGTGTTCTGTAGATAATAAAAGCATTATTTTGGCGGCTATTGATCTTTGACTGACTCATGCAATGTTATAGCTATAATCAGATTTTTTTTTTTTTTTTTTTTGCGTAGCATTACACGGCTTGTGTATTTGCCAATGTCAAGTTTTTAAAACGAGGAAACTTTTAATGTAATAATCATAAAAATAGAGAGAAATTTGGAAAAGGAAGCAAAAGGATCAGGGGAGTAAGATAATACGGAAATGAATTATGATAGATTACATAAAATTACATAAAGAGGGATGAAAATATTATACTTTTATATTATTAAATGAAAGATACGATTCTATTGCAAGATAAATATCGATATTAAAGGATATAAGTAGACAGCTTATAGAAGTAGGCAAAGGAACATTTAATGATATTAACGTAT
This sequence comes from Thyatira batis, assembly GCA_905147785.2. NCBI lineage: Eukaryota > Metazoa > Arthropoda > Insecta > Lepidoptera > Drepanidae > Thyatira > Thyatira batis. The sequence continues at coordinate 1,129,028 of LR990498.1, read as the reverse complement.
TGATAAATGATAAACGGCAGAAATTGCGACAAGAAAATATTATATGGTTTAAGTCACCCACATCCTCACCACAAGCACAGAGTGGACTATTCATCATTCCCAACCGTGCCAGATGAACCGGACAAGAAGTGTGACCCAGCCGCATGCGTATTAAAACACTAGTGAAAGTTTTGGAGAGGGTAAAAAAGAAAAACCACGGTTTCTTTGGAACAACCGGTTGTATTTGAAATAAATGTTTGGCTTTAATTTTTGAGGAATCTTGCCAAAGCATATTCCAGCTTTCATAGAGGAAATCTTTCGGTAGTAATAGAAGGTCATTAGGTTGAATTTTAAACGGATGAATGTCACCAGAAAGACAAGCATCTTTCGCCAGACTGTCAGCCTTATCGTTACCAACAACGCCGCAGTGCCCAGGAACCCATACGAATTTCACGGTTAACTGTTTTTGATAGCATTTATACAACAAATTTCTTATATCATATACCGTAGAATGATGAGTGTTATTCCGGAAGGGAAATTTTTGAATAGCCTGTAATGCACTTTTTGAATCGGTAAAAATTAAGGTATTAGAAAGGTTAAAGCTATTTATGTAATCTAAGGCTTTGAAAATTGCAAAACATTCCCCAGAAAACACTGACGATTCCTGAGGCATTTTAATTTTTTGTGTAATGGTAAACTGTGAATGATACACACCTACACCTACGCAACCATTAGCAGGTTTCGATGCATCGGTAAATATATGATGCCAACTTGAAAGTTCAATATTCTCGGATATGCTAAGTTCAGAATCAGATTTCAACCTTTCACCTAGATCGAGATCTATGGAAGGAGAAAGGAGCAGACAATTGAAATTATATTTAAACAAAGGAAATAATGGTAAATTGTTAATAGGTGCAGATAAAAAGGAATACTTATTCCAACTATTCACCAAACATGGAGGGGTCTTATGAACCCAGTACGGTGAAGACCTAGTGAGATCGGATAGTTGTTTTAATTTCGTTATAATTGGATGATTTGAATATTGTAAGCATCGAGATAAAAACCGATCAGAAAGATACTGACGGCGCAATTTAAAGGGGGGGTCGCAACACTCTATTTGAAGACCATTCACTGGACTGGATTTCATAGCTCCAGATATGATTCTAAGACACTTGGACTGTACGCGATCTAATTTCACAAAACCAGCTAAATTACCGGGTTCTAAGAGAAAAGTACCATAGTCTATAATACTTCTTATCATTGCATTATAAATTAATTTCAAAGAGTATGGATGTGCACCCCACCAAACTCCAGTAAGGCAACGTAACATATTGATAAGTTTTTCACATTTTGCAACAATATAATCAAAATGAGCACAACCAGAAAGCTTAGAGTCCAATAATAACCCTAAGAATTTTATTTGATTTTTAACAGGTATAACAAAATTATTAAAATGTATTGAAACAGGAGGAGGTAAGCGCATTCTGGAAAACAAAACTATTACACTTTTTGAAGGAGATATATCAAGGCCATTTACATCTAAATACATTTTTAATATTTCTAAGGAACGGTTTAATTTAGAACAAGCATCACTAACTGAGCTGTCGATAACATAAAAAAGTAAATCGTCAGCATACTGAAGAATTTTTACAAAATTACAGCAAATAGGTTCTAAATCATTTACATAAATATTATATAGCAATGGACTAAGGACCGATCCTTGAGGAAGTCCTCTGTATAATTCTCTAGACCTTACTGAACCGTCTATATTTAAAATAATAGAACGATTCGATAATATGTTAGTAATAAAATTTACAATAAAATTTGGGATTTTTAATTTAATGAGTTTGATTTTTAATATAGATATTACAACATTATCATATGCAGATTGAATATCGAGAAATGCTGCAAGCACCGATTTATTATTTGAGAATGCCAACCTGCAATCTGTGGTGAAAATTGCTAGGTTATCTATGGTACCTTTCCCCTTCCTAAAGCCGTATTGGCTTTTTGATAATTTGTTATTGTTTTCAACAAACCATTCCAAACGATTTTTAACTAAATGTTCAGCTACTTTTAATAATACCGAAGACAGAGCTACAGGACGGTATGATGACGCGATTGAAGGCGGTTTCTCCGGCTTAAGTATAGGAATGACTATTTGTTTACGCCAAGCGTCTGGTATATTACCAGAAATCATAATAGAGTTTATTAGGTTAAGATAATATAAAAGTGATGGATCATTAAGGTTAGCCAGGAAAGAATATGGTATGCCATCAATACCCGGTGCAGTGTCTTTAATTTCAGAAAGAATACCTTGTAATTCTGGCAATGTAAAAAATGCATTAATCTCATCTTGGTGATCATCAAAATATGATGAACCTACATTGAGTGATATCAATTCATTACATTCCATTACACTGGGAGGAGCAAGAAGATCTAGGAATGAATCAGATAGAGATAATGGAAGTGTTGTTTTAGGAGGGTTAATCCAACCACATTTAAATCTCTTTATGTTTTGCCAAACTATTGATGAATGGGTATCGGGGGAAATGGAAGAACAAAATCTACGCCAACCATCAAACTTCTTCTGTTTTAGAAGTTTTCTGGTCTGTTCCATTATCTCTGAAAGAACAGTAAAGTTTTCAGATGTCATATTACCACGATATACTAATTCAGATTCCTTTCTCTTCTTTACCGCAATAGTACACTCTTCATCCCACCATGGTGGTGATGGTATATTACCTGAATTTCTTTTTTTTTTTGGGAATACTACATCAGCAGCAGATAATAATGAGTCAGAAAATTTATTTAAGCATAACTGTTCTTGTCCATGTTCAATGGAAGGTAAATATAAAACTTTTTCATCTACTTTAACTTTATAACTTTCCCAATCAACATCTTTTAATTTATATTTCAAACGAGGTGGTGCAACAGAATGGTCAGGAGTAGGGTTTGGAAATGATACTAATAATGGGAAATGATCACTACCATAGGTAGAGCATAATGGTTGCCATGACAAGGTGGAGGATAGATCAGGAGTGCATAGAGTTAAATCAATAACACTAATATTCCCATTTGGTCCGGTTCTCCTAGTGGGAGCACCTGTATTAAGTAGACATAGGTTAAATGTGTCTATTATATCAAGTAAATCTTCACCATATGAGTTAGTTATAGAGCTTCCCCACATTTGGTGGTGTGCATTGAAATCCCCTAACAGCAAGAATGGTCTTGGAATAAATTTCAAAATATTATTTAATTCTCTAAATATATGTTGTGATGGGTGGGGTATATATATAGAGACAAAGTATATATTACATATGTTCACAGCAATTATAGAAAAATCATTACTATGAGATGGAAGAGATAAAGGAGAGTATGAAAGAGAGTGTTTGATGAGGATGGCAACACCCCCATACCCATCAGACCTGTCTTCTCTGACACAAACAAAACCTGGCACCCTAAAATGAGAACCAGGCTTTAACCATGTCTCAGAGAGACAAAGTACTGAAGGATGATATTTATTTATAATGTATATTAAATCAGATTTCTTACTAATTATACTACGACAATTCCACTGAATTATGTTTGTTAGCTTGGCCATTGATTATAGAAGAACTTAGTATACTATTAATAAGAGAAGCAACGTTGGACGGTGGAATAAGATTACACTGAGAAAGTGCATTTATCAATGCAACAATGATGTCAGAAAGAGCTAATTGAGAAGATTCATCCTTGGCATCAGATGATTTCAATGCACAGCCATTAATGGAAGGAGAGAAACTATAATCTTTTGTCAAAAGATCATGTGACTTTCTATCATAACCTTTGACTGGGGATGAAACTTTTTTTGGATATTTAAAAATTGTTTTTTTGTAAGATGTAGTGCCACTAGGATTATTTTGACTATTGTTAATACTTGAAAAATTTATTGGACTACTATCATTATGAGAATTAAAATTAAAAGATTGAATTAATGCCTCGGAATATAGTTTATTGTTGACTGGAGGGTGAAGTTTAATGGCTTCTGCATATGAAATAGATTTATTTGCCATGGATGATTTGATGTCCTTTTGTCTTCCAAACTCTGGGCAAACCCTACTGGTAGCAAAATGCAAACCCGAGCACATGCAGCAAGATGCCACATCATCCTCAACCTTACAAGACACCCCAGTATGCTCTTGTCCACACTTGTAACATCTTGGTTTGGACCTACATTGAACTTTTGTATGTCCATATCTACAGCAATTAAAGCATTGGATGGTAGGAAAAATGTATGTTTCTACTGGTAAAGCATTGTAACACATAAATATATGCTTAGGTAACACCTGACCATCAAAAGTAACTACGACTGATTGCGAAGGCTTCCAAGTGGGACTACCTTCAATCATGACCTTAAAATTAATTCTCCTAATTTTTATAACTTCTCCACATCCAAACGGTACAGATATATTATTTTTAATTTCTTCAATAGACCAGTCTGCAGGAACCCCACGAACCAGGCCAATGCGAGTAATATTAAAAGATGGGATGAATGCTTTTAAATTATGATTTGATATCGAATCATGACTAATGAAGTTGTTGGCATCAGTATAGTTGGAAAATCCTAATGAAATTCTATTCCTACCAATTTTTTTAATACTTCCATTTATAATGCTTTTAAAACTATTTTTTTTCAAAAAATTGCCGAATGCGACTGGGTGAAAAGAGGTACCATCATTGACCGTTGTTTCAATTTTTTGTACATGTACGGTATATGGTGAAGAATCCATGGCGGAGTATAAGCTACGTCCTACTTTTATGGGATGTGGGGATGGGGTATCTGAGGAAACAGGTTCTGAGGCTTTGGATGAAGTACCGTCAGTTCCGTCCAAAGACCCAGAAACAGGTGGAACGTCGTCTGCGATACAATCGCTATCCGGGCATTTGCAAGATTCCTTATTTTTATCGCCTGCCATTTTGTTCATTCTTTTTTTCCTGTTGCAATTTCCGCATATTTTTTTGTCATGATTCCGCTTTCGCGGTTTCTTTTTGCATATCGATGAGTCGGAATCATTAGGCTCTGATATTGTTACATAGTGAGCTACGTTATTGTTTAAATTAGAAGTATTAGAACCCCCGGGATCGGGGGGATCGTTATCGTCGATCATACAAAATAAAGTAAAAACTCACCTATATACAGCAAACTAATGTGAAAACTACAGAAAATAAACTAAATACAAATAATAAATACAATGAACACCTCCACTGATCACTTATAATTATAAAACATTAAATAAAAATTAATTTGAAAAAAAGACACCCGTGTTGTTCGAAGTTTCCCGCGCTTTCCTATAATCAGATTATTCATTGTAGGCAGAGAAATGAAGTTTCCAGTGTTGCAGTTTTTTAGTCCCAAATAAATAGTGTTGTGGTAGATTCAAATTTTTACAACTAAAAGTCGGCTAAGGACAAAGGAAACTCGACTAGAGTTTCCTTTTTTTTTTCAATGTCAAATTGCCTTTATATTAATAAAAATATGTATTTTATGGTAATAAAACAGAAGACATACACGGTAGGTAATTAAATATTACATAAAATACTCCTAGGTATATTATTTGTTTTGGGCTATTGGAAGAACTATAGTCATCACTTGTCACGCTATGGACCTCATTTTGTTTTGAAAGTGACTATTTGTACGGGTACTGGACAAATAAATTATATTTATTCGTACATTTATTAATTTTTTTTAATTAGGCATGAATTGGATGATTAGCCTATTTATTATTTATTTAATTTTGGTTTCAATTAAATTCAAATTTAGTTTAAAACAAAATGAAATTTTGGGAATTTCGACTAGATTTATGTATCGGATACTGAAAGAACAAAACTGCCGACCATCACTATTGTAGCGGGTCACCCTTTTTTATATCAGTGACAGTTGCACTTGTCATTTTTGTGACTCGAATTATTAATCCGACTATATACAAATATTGGGTTTTCATTTTTAGAAGTTGCCATTTAAAAATTTAAATTAGTCATATAATGTATGAGTTTCTTAACATTAATCTGTATTTTCCAGTCCGGTATTCCTGCTTGTGCTGTTCGTATTCTCAGTGCTGGCTCACGAAGAGATGTTAGGTGGTGAGTACACCTACCCTCCCTGGTCCATCACCGTGGGGTGGGTGATGACAGGGACAACAGTATCTTGCATCCCGCTCTACATCCTGTACAAGTTGCTGATCACCCCTGGAACTTGTATTAACGTAAGTATTTAATGGAAGTTTTTATTTATTGGGTATATATTGTAGACTTTGAATAAAAGGCTTCGTTGACGTGATAATAAATTATTTAAATTTAAAATTCAACAATAAAGTACTAGTAGCGCCATCTAATGTACAGCGGTGTTAAAGCCTTATATTGTTAGCACGTTTATAAAAAATGGTAAATCGTAAATTAAAAATGTATACAAACCGATATAGGAATCGAGGATTAGAGTCGATTCATAAGTGCCTATCTGCATTTTTTTTTTACTTTAATGTGGAAAACAGACATACGGTCCCACCTGATGGGAAGCGGTAACCGTTGAATCAATAACATCTTTTTCATATACCCTGTAACAGTTCAGTTTTTTGTCTGCATTTAGTAACACTTTCTATATAATTTCCAGCGGATCAAGACCATAGCTCGTCCAGAAGTGACGTCGATACCACCGGCTGATTCCACGCTGTGCAATCTGTGACCTGACCATTCCAAATACCACGTACCTTCAGCCACCAAACCGGCTATCGAGTGGCTGGTCTAATTTATACTCATTTATGTCTTTTCCTACTATAGTAGTGGTAGAATTTCGTAGGATCTCATATACTTATTTAAAACTATCGGTAGGTATTATAACAATACTTTCTATATCATTATCATTATGATAGAGAACATACTGTCTTAAATAATTTGTAAGTAATGATAAATGACAATATTTACTCACAATATATTCGTTGATATTTATAGTGCAACGAAAATATATCATAATATAATCTGTGTATTAATATTAAGTAATTATATTAAGTTGTATATATAAAAAAAAGTATTGCTGGACAGACTATAAATATAAACGTGGGAGCATTAATTCTTATATTTCTTTGAGAATATATTTTTTTAATAATACTAAGGGAACCCCATTTGTAAATAAAATTAAATAAACATGAGAATAATGTTCACATTTCTGTATTTGCGGGCAATGAATGCAGAAATGTTATTAAACATTGTTAAAAAAATGTTTATGATAGTGTTTTATGGGATCATATGCATAGTTATTGAATTCGAAACATTTATAAACAAAAATATATAAGTAGATATATTAATGTGTATGTTATATTATAATATTGTCTCAATCTTATAATCTTAATGTACGTACAGTAGATGACTTGGAAAAATATTTATATAACTTTAGAGATTGACATTTATACTCATTGAATAAGGCATGTTACTTAAGCACAAGTGAATAATCATTCTTTTAATATGTTTTTACAATATCACAAATTAGTATATATACAGTCATAGGAAACTTTTTCACCAGGATTCTTGTATTAAGAAAAGACAGATAACTTTATATAAAGTATGCGTGCAGTCACTATCCGTATATAGATAAAGTTTATTTTAATATAGTTACTTATATAAATGTAGCAATGAGGTTTATTTATAATACAGTATTTTAATATGATTATTTTGTGTTGTAATTAATATATTATTATCTATGTATGTAGATTTTTTATATATTTATATTATTATTACAATATGATGGCATTAAGTAATATATATGCTTGTAGCTGAATATAATATATGTATGTGGAAGTTAGTGGTGTTATATAGAAAATGTCTATATTAATCGCAGTTTTGATCTCGTATTATATATAATATATCCGTTTATGGAGTAATACAATATAATGTAGGAAATATACAATATGTACTGTACTTACAATAACCTATAGGTGTTTTTATAAAAAAATATTTAAAAAATATAGTTCATATACCCACAGAACTTTTTAAAGTTTTATATATATTGTTGGTAATATAAGTATGGTTTTGTTTAATATTGTGGCTTAGAATGTGTCGGTGTTAGATAAATATTCGTGTTTAGATTAGAAATAAACAGCAAATGTTTAGATTTGGCCTGTAGCAGCCATTACAGGTCTGTCTAGCCATTTGTTATAACTTATTATGGTGTTTTATTTGAAACAAAATATCCTATATGTATTCCTAAAAACTTTTTCAGTATCCACAGAAACTTTTTTTACGCTTTTTCATATGAAATGAAATTTTATTGCATGAAAAATTTGGCGAAAAAATAATAATAAATCTTATAATAGTAATTATAAATCGTCTAAGTGTCTATAGACAGAATTTCTTTAACTGCTTTATGGAGCCTAAGTTTAAGGTAGCTAGGTACCTACCTACTACCTTAGATGAACATAATGGGTCGAAAAACAACATAAAGATGATAAACATAAAATAAACAACTACCACCAATAATGCAGTATGCAATAGATAACTATCAATTAAAGAACTAATGATTAAATGAAACACAATAACTTAGATAAACGAACAACAAAATTATCGTAAAGATTTAAAAAACACACAAAAACTATTACAAAATAAACAAAAAGTTTTTATTCCAAATTGACTACACTTTCGTCAAATCCATAGACAATGCAAACAGCGAAACGTCAAACAGTACGAACGCATGAGTTATTAAGAAAATCAACAAAAAAATCATAGTGCACACAAAATTACCAATGAAAATGTAAAGGGAAGATGTTAAGACTAGGGAGCGTTTATAGTATGATACCTCCACCACATATATGGCGGGTAAATCTGTAAGCTTCAATACACACTGTGTGAGTTTTTTACCCCTTACTAATATTATCTACTAGTGGCTTGGCTCCTCGCGGTTTCCGTGAGAGCTTCAATTTTCCCAGGATAGAAGTAGCCTATATGTTATTCCAGGTAAACTATCTGTGCTCCAAATGCATTCAGTAGTTTTTGCGTGAAAGAGTAACAAACATTAGTAGGATAGGTACATAGAGGTAGCTTTAAGGGTCGTACTAGATAAGTATATCTATCTATAATTATATAAAATAAAGTCCCCGCCACCTCTGCCTGTCTAAACGCGAAGAACACAAAAACTACTGAAGAGATTTTAATGCGGTTTTCACCAAATTACGGAGTATTTCATGGGGAAGGTTTTTATGTATAATACATCAATTTGGACCCGGTAGGTGGCGCTGGTGGGCAGAACGAAGTCTACCGGGTCCGATAATATCTATATACAGTTTATGTCAGTTACCTATTATGTGTCACCAGACCAAGACCTACTTGAAATTCCCAGTGATCAGTCACACTTTGTAAAAATGTGAAATTGAGTTTGCTTATCGTGTCATTTAAATGATGTGTATTTTTTTGCTTTAACATAGCTTATATGACGGAGAAGGTGGGTAACACTTACATAAATAACTTAATAGTTTAGTAAAAGATAGAAACATTTTTAAATAATTAATGAATATGTAATATGTGTGTTATATATGAAGTATGTATGGCCCAAGCTCTGCTAAGTTTAGAATGAGATCGGCCGTCGTGCATCATGCTGAGTTGGGACCTTTTTATGGTAAATTCTTGCCTTTGTTTTCCCTTCCATGTACCTACTGTATATCTTTTTGCTACAAATAAATGTATTTTCTTTTTTTCTTTCTTTCGTGTCTGATTAATGTCCCAGAATATTTATTATATCCAGAATTTATACGAGTCCCAGTGGGAGACGTTGGCTAAATGGCTGAGCTGCAACGGCGAGGTGTGGGGAGTGGGACCGACGGCTGTGTTCGCCAGCGCCGCGGCATTGTTCCTCTACAACGAGCTGGAAGCGACCATCTTCATCGCTGGAGACCACGCGCACGTGTCGCTGCTCGAGAAGACGTTGGTTGTAAGTATTATCTTTTCTATTCAATTTGTTATTACATGAAACTCTGTTATACGCTAATTTGGAAATGTAAATAACTAGCTGATTCGCGCAAGCTTCGTCTTAGTCACATCTTACCCAATTATAGAAATGTTTATATTGTCAAAAGCACAATAGTGACATAAGAAAAGTTAATATGGTCCTAAAGTTAACTTACATTTTCTAATATACTACCTATAATTTTTCATTTAAAAGAACCTTCTCCTGACAATAACAAAAGAATACCGAATTCCGGTCCAGCCGTTCACGCAAGACGCCACAATGACATATCTATACTTTTCAGTCTACCATGCTATTGGGTATGCTGGCTCTGATGATCCACCTCTGGGTATGCTCAATGCGTTTCTTCCAATACTACTTGGACACGCTTATAAGAGATGTAAGTATTTCCAAGTTTAACGCAGTAAAATCTCCACACAGAACTCTTTTTGAACAGCTTTCAATTCCAGAGCCCGAGCATGCTCCTCGAGATGACGACAGCTGGCCTCCTCGGCGGGAAGTCAGAGCTGATGCCACTCGGACCACTCACTCGGTTCCTCCGCCAGCAGCAGCCGCAGATCCACATCACCATGTGCTGGTTCCTGTCGCTCTGCTACGCAGACTACGTGAGGAAGCATTACTGCACGAGGTTCAATATGCCCTATCTGGAGCAGTGGTTGGTAAATTACTTACTGATGCACCTATTTACTAGCTTTCAGGCTTTCTTTGGGGGCTTTTGAGTGGATTATGGCTTTATTTGGTTTAGAAAAATTTTCATTCATTTTTTATTCAGAACAAAAAATACAATTACTTTATTTATCATTAGCTGCAATAGCTAACAGCTGCCAAAAACTAAGACTACCTTGGCAAAGACTAAACCTTGTGACAACTAATTCCTTATCTTATTCAACCTATGGGCTATGTAATATGTTTCCACACGCTGGCTGGGTCAGGCAGGCAGAGCTGCACGAGCGCGCAGCCAGAGGCGTCAACAAAACCATGGAGAAGGTGAACAGCTTCGTAGGCTCCATCCACCACCGGCTGCGGGGGTTCTCGGCACCGCTGCGCAACAATGAGACCCATACGTAATGCCGCTTTATTTCTTATTTGCTTCTTCTTTTTGGATAATACAGGATTTTTGGGGTTCAAATAAACGCCAGAGCATTTGATGATCTTATCAATCCTTTCGTTTAAAAAAATAAGGCCCTTATACAACTTTGGGCTTTCATGATATGATTTTGTTAACCAGTCAGACTGTCATTTCTTAGTTAGTAAATAGGGATTGCATGTGCAAAGATCCTAACGTAATAAACTCTGTCCTAGCACATATACTTCAGATTATACGACCAAAAGTGAGTGTTTCGATTAAAATATAAAGGGCCAGTGACTTAAGTGGCATTTAGAACCTAACGAGAACCTACGTCTCCCCGTCAGCTCACACAATCTGACCCTCAATTTTAGTAGTTGCGTAGCTTCAGGCATAGCATTCCCAACTAGAGTGAGAGTTCATCCCCCAAGAGATCCTCCGTGGATGTCAGCGGGGCCGCCAGCAAGGTGTCCTGGGGTGCTGAGGGGTGCGGGAGAAAGTGCGCCAGCGACGACCTGGTCGCCAAGAGGGAGAGCGCGGAGCTGTGTGTGCGCCTCGTCGGACAGTCGAGCGAGACGACTGCTGACGCTATTGAGAAACTCCGATCTTATATCCAGGTATGCCGCGACATTTAAAATGGAGTGGGGGGGGAATTGTTAGTAATGGTGGACAGTAGTCAAGCCTAGAAGGTTCGATAAGTAGTCGGATTATACCGGCAGGTAAATCAATCGTGATTTTAAATGTACCTATAATGGTGTGTAATGATATTGTCCATTAGTTACATTAAACATAATTTTTATCGAAATTTTGTCCGCGTCCTGTTTTCAGCGACACAGGTCTTTTTCTTAGGCACTTATTATTGTTGCTTTATTGTGCCAAATCCTTTTGTGCTCATTCCTAATAAATACATTTCAAATGTAGTAGCAAAGGTACATAATGCTCTGAGCCCCTGACCCACTCTCTAACAAACGAGTCAAGATTTTATAAGTGATATGTATTACAGACGACAAGATGTCCGTGCGTCCGTCCACCGAACCCCGGCGTCGGTGGTCCTACCGCTCCCGTTCCCTGAGCAGACGTACGACGACTGCCCCTGGAGGAGCATGGCGCAACTGCCATTTAAATGACATTAAATTTTGTGTCTAAACCATTTGACCGAAGTAAAGTTATTGATTGGCATGGTGATCTTTAATTTTTCGTGGCTGAACCTGAACCTACAGATATTTCCTTATGGTTTACTGTTATAGAGAATACTGATTCAAGGAAAGGAGTACGTAACCTACCTACCAATATTTGTAGTATTTCCGAAATAAATACAAAATATAAAGAAACTTATTCAGTTGGCCCTAATAGCGTAGTTATGAAGGCAAAGTTGCTGAAGCGACGAAAGTCAGCCTTAAATGACTAGAGTGTATATTTACGGCGATTTAGCAAAAATACATCCAACCAATAGTTATAAAGTAAGGTATAAGATTTAATAAAAATATTGTGCCGTTACCAATTTATTGGAAACAGAGCAGACAAATTACTCTCAGAAGCCATATAATATACAAGTATTCAATAAGTTCAATCAGTATTATATATATATTATATGTTATATTAAGTACCTACTTACAGTAGCCGATTTCTTTTTTTTTTTTTTTTTATACCACAAGGGTGGCAAACAAGCATACGGTCCCACCTGATGGGATGCGGTTACCGTAGCCTATGGACGCTTGCAACACCAGAGGCGTCACTCACGCGTTGCCGACCCTAAAAAAAGGGAGCAACTGTATAGGCAGTGAAAGGGACAAAGCGCAATGCACGCCGAAGGGCCAAACAGGCATTTCGTTAGATAAGTAAGCTTTGCTCAGTGAAAAAGGGTTTATAACAAAGCTCTTCTAGTTGCTACATCAAAAAATACTATAACTTAACACGGACTTCATAACAATCTATAAAAGACAGACATTTACTGTCAAAGCGATCATGGTGACATAAAAGTCGTATTTTTCATTGAACAATAAAAAAATTCCAAATGTTTAAATGTCGTCATCAATTTCAAGGACATAAAATTTTGTAATGTGGGATACCTCTTTATGGAGATATGCTCAAGTTGAGGGAAACGAGGTTGGTGCCTTGTTCTAATTACTTACTTGATAAGCTGCATATTCAATTCAAAAAAGCCTATTCCACTTAGTTTCCATTAAAAACATCAAAATTCAAAGACATTTATTCAGTTTAGGCCCTAATAGGGTACTTTCGAAGGACGAAGCGCTGAGGCTACTACTTCCTAGGACTATATGTCCATGAACAGATAAAAGTACCTTAGCGTAGTCTCCCCCGCGCTCCCGGGGATCTTCCATTTTCCCAGGAAAACCGTGCGTGTAAATCAACTTTTCCAGAACATCACAAACTCTGTCCAAATTACATATAGATCCTATATTTAGGATCCTATATACAGGAAACATAAAACTACTTTGACTGACAATGATACAATTACGCTCGACAGCTGAACTCGAAAGCTGTTCCAGAGATATATCAGGCTAAAAATCCAAGGGTTTACTTCGCAGTTAATCGAATGGGCGAAATGTGGGGACCATGCCATGTCAGTAATACCTACAGTGCTCTGGGCAGTAGGTGCTGCAGCCATGTCGCAGAGGCTCCTGGGGGCGCTGTTCAGGAGGTTCGTCTTCAGAAGAGTGCCCATGTGGGAGCTCATGTTACAAGTAAGACAATGGATATGTTTCACTTTAGGGTTCCGAATTTAAAGGGTTTGCTTCAGACGACTTTAATAAGTTTTCCGACTTAATGGTTCTAGTAGCTCGTCGCGGTTTCACCCGCATATCCAAGGGGTCTTATATTTTCCCGGTATAAATATTTTATACTTTAGGTATAAATAGAGTTTTGACGTGATCCTGCTGATCAAATAGGTACTTTGATATAGTCATAATTCTAATCCTATTTGGGTGAAATATTTTTTTACATCAACACGACTGTTTATTCTGTAATAGCGGGAGCCACAAATAAATTAATAAATTATCGTTCCTTTTCAGCATCTGTTATTCGTTTGGATGGTAATATACAGTCTACACTTTTGGATCGTGCTTGTAAAAGTGATGAAGATACTCATAGTATACTGCTACATAGATGTAAGTTAAAAAACAAGTATGTATTATCATCTGCCCGGTTTGTTTCCAATCAATTTAGCGGCAATTTAGTATCTATGACTAGCTGACCCGAGCACCTTAAATAGTTTTTGCAAAAATTTCATTGATGCTCCGCTCGTATTTTTTTTTCTATTTGAACTAGTAGTTTAAACCAGATTAGCTTAAGCCTTCCACAACTTTGGCCCTAAAATATCACAACATATATAATCTTACAGGATGAAAGCCCTCTGATGACAGAAGATGTGATCCAAGGTCGGAAGTCTATGCAGCAATGGGTGATATGGGTTTGCGGCGCGGCCCCCCTGGCGGCGTACATTCACACAAGGCCTAGGCCTGAGCCCTCGCCGCTCATGATATGGTTATACATTTAAAATTTAAGGCTTTCTTTTAGACCTATGAAGGACAAAACTGCTTAATCCACAACGGGTTCTGAAGCTAGCTCTCATCAGAAATGAATACCAACTAAGCGTTGAAGTTTTGAACTTCGCGCTTTGAAAATTACCTCATGTGGATAAATTGCCAATATGAAAAATTTATGGAATCATATTGATGATTCGAGAAACGAATTTCCAATTACATTTGCAGCTATTTAGGAATCGAAATTATAAGCAATGTTTGATGATCGTCTTATCTACCGTTTATTTTTTATGATGACGAAAATACTCGTATTAAGATTTTGTTGTTGATTATTGAGGAAGTGAGCAATACTTCCTCACTATTTTTAAAGGTATATAACGGGACGATTCGCGCGTATTCGTCATATGAAAACGTCACGAAATTTTAGTTAAAAAAATGTCATTTTCTCAATAGACTATTCGTCAACCAGCATCTTTTTGAAATAGTCGCACATAACCTAATATTCCTCTTTTTCCAGGATAACTACAAGCCCATGGCAACGGCGCGAAATGGGACCCTACGGGTACTACCTGAACCGACCTCTGTCCTCACTCCATTCTTCCACTAACGTCTCCATTCACCACCAAGCCATGACCTTGAGGAAAGCCTTCAGCGACTCAAAAGTGGTCATCAAAGAACCACCGAAGAAGAAGCGATATTCTAAATCGATTTAATATGACTGTTTTTAATGATTTTCTAAGAACATTAAGAAAGTAAAATATATTTTTGAAGGTTTTGTTTTATTACAATACAATACAAGCTTTAAGAGTTCCAGCGCTGTAATCAAATATTCAACACCAAGTTTTTACTATTCATCAATATCACGTAACGGAACGACAAGTTTGTATAAAACTTGATATCAGGAAGATGAGTACCATATATTGCCATTATATACTTGAAAACCGTGAGGTTAGATCGCCACCGCATTTTACATGGTGTCATGTAAAATGTAAATGTTTAGGCCAATTAAGGCACTAAAATAGACAACATAAGAAAATAGTACATTATAGAGGAAGTTTGAATATAGCGCCAGACGCAGATAAAATAAGGAACCATAGTATCGACTATAGACATACTTTGAAGGATGAAGATCATGTCACGAGGAGTTTTACGAAGGTATGCAGGATAGTCGTAAAAATATAAGAAGACTATGGATGGATTGTGTGAAAAGTAATATGTGTAAGAAAGGAGTGATGAACGAAATGACGGCCGGAAGAAAAACACATGTTGTGCCAACCCTGTTGACGCAGGAAGAAGACGAACTATCTAAAGTCGAATACATCAAAATCGAAATAAAAGATAATCAAAGATAGGCTCAAAAATAACGAGAGTACATGAAGAACATGAAATTTATAAGAGAAAAAACGTTTTCGAATACAAACTTCTTTGTTGAATGTGTCACATTCAAAATAAAATCATATTTCACCCAAAAAACGTTCGCAAATCAATTTTCTAAACAAATGATCGCCTGGCAACCCCCAATGTTACAACAATCAGCCAATAGATGTCGTTGTTTAGTGCAACTACATCGCACTGTTGAGATCCTCCGGCAATTGCATAAGACCTCGGGCCGTATGACAGTTCGGCATACTAACCTTGCGTAGGGTGTACCGTGATCAACAAGGCGGTTGCCCCGGGCTGGTGCCAGTCATTGCACTGCGACTGGGATGTGCCAACCTGTGACTATTTCAAATGAAATATGTCGTGCGTGCAATTTTTGGTAGTAAGGACTTGCGTACTGCGCAGTCCTTAACATTAATCTAGAATATGATACCTTATGGTTACGTGGCTGATTGATTTCGCATAGTTACGCTTTCACGGCTTAACCACTGGACCTTTGGATGATATTATTTGGTAATTGGTACAGTGATAGACAAGAGTAGAGCTTGGGAAAGGACATAGGCTACCTTTTATCCCGGGAAAGTTGATGTTAGTCCCCGAGAGCACGGGTGATAACGCGGGACGGAAGCTAGAAGTAGAGTGGAAAATTTAATAGTGCAATTTTGAAGGTCAAAGGAGCTACTAGCTAATCGATTGACCAAGTAACCTAGAACTCTAGCTAGATTGTAGTATTATGATCATTTCACACAAGACAGAAACAGAACATGGGTATAATATTGTAAAAACTGAACTTTCTTTATACTATCTATCACAGGAAATAATTTATTCGTTGTATATGGGTAAATTATGATAACAATAATGTTAAATTAACATTGATAAATACACAAAACCTAGAAGGAAACTAACTCCTCGCTAGATATTCTTATATTGGTTATCTTCCCTGCCTATAGCCCATAACATCTGTAATTATCTATGTGACACTCCATTAAAAACAAACACTCCCAGACGGAACCCAAACATCATAGAAACACAAAAAAATACTAAATTTTGATCCATTTATTGCCGGCTCTTATCAGCAAAAGCAACCATCCCAAGTGTTTCATAAGTGCCTATAAAGGCCTATTCATATAATTTACCCTGTTCGCCAGGCGAATCTATATCGTGGCAGAAGGCATATTTGATGTAAGCCTCAATCAATATAAATGTTTTTTTATCAAAAAAAACCTGCGTCGACTGGCCTTCATATTTATACGACGGAATAAGTCACTACGTGAGGGTTTTGCATCTAGATTCAGTGCCGGATTATCCACGTAGCAGGAGTAGCAATTTCTACGGGCCCCGCGCATATAGGGCAATCCAAAGCCTCCACCTGAGCTTAACTTTTGAGTTACTTTTAAGCACGAGATCATATGATCATGAATATTTGCTACAAATCAAATCAAATGAAACCAAAATCTTTTTTATTCAAATAGGCCTCAATAAAACACTTATGAATAGTCACTATTAATCTCGGTCGGTTCTGATAGTAGTTTTTACTGAGAAGAGCCGGTAATAAACTCAGTAATTACTCTTTTCAACTACTCTTTCGCTACGGGCCCTGGGCTTGCTTAATCCGGCACTATCCAGATTTGAAATGATCTATTAACAGTCTGCGTATCGGTGTAAAAGCCATCTGAGGCTAAAATCTTTTAGTCCATTAAAAAAAATACAATAACAAGTTGCGAATACCGCATATTATACCCATGTTCGACAACATCAAGTAAAACAAATTAATATATTTGACCAATTTATTGGTACTAACCGATTCCAAAAACTAACCATACGATATCACGCTACCACGAAACTCGACCGCACACTGTGTGAGAAAAAGAAACACAAAATGAGACACATTTTATTTCTTTACACATTACAATATAATTGAAAAATAACAAAATGTAAAAAAATACATTTATCGTTATAAAAATATCGTCATCCAGCAATACTAACAGGACGCTACGTGTCTCCGGCGGCGGCCATCTTCTTTTTGACTTCAAACCCTTTCAGTGGATCGTTCTTTCTCGCCTGAAAATAACAAAAAATATATGAATAATGCATCATTACTACTAAACATAACTACAAGAAAAACCAAAACATTTGCAGCTTTCACTTCATAATTTATTAAGAACTAAAATTAATAATGGTTCTAAATTATTTTTATGATAACAGATCTTGGAAATGCTTTTGTTATTTAATGAGATTTTAATATCTACATAAGTGTGTATTTAATTTTAAGTAATATGGTTACCACAGCACAAGCTCTGCTTAGTAGGGAATCAGATTAGACATGTGTGAAAAATTTCCCAGGATATTTACCCACTTTATTTAATAAAAAAGCCTTGTTTACTTATATTATTAGATTAGAAAAGGTGGATATATTCCACACTTATTTTGAAATTATCACAGGCAATAAGAGGGATAAGTTTAGGTAATTCTTTGTTTTGTATTTATTAATAAATTAGTTTTCTATATAGTTAACATGATATTTAATTGTAACTCTATTTAAACAAAACAGGAGGAAAACAGGTTAAGTTGACAATTTGGGAGCACAAAATAAACGTACATACCTGATATTTATGTCTCTTTGCACTTCCATAATTCTGTGTCTGCTTCCGTTTCTTAACCACCTTCTCTGTGGCTACTTCTTGGGCTTGCTCGTCTTCGCCTTCCTCATTCCTCAGTGCAGCAGGCAGTAGGTACTCTGGTACGTGGGACAGATGCTGCTGTATCCTCACTGTGTGGAGAGCTTTGTCTCTCCGCAGAGCTGCCAAGTCTGTCGGGTTATCTTCGAAGTAACCCTGGAAGTTATGAGTTGGTTAAATTTGGTCGGTGATGAAGGGAGTAGGGTGGGGTGATGAGTGAGTTCAGGGAGAAGATTAGTCGTTCATCAATGTGATATGTGGTGTGGTTGTCATCATATGAAGATTGAGGTATATACTAGCTAATGTACAAGTAAAGCACAACTTTGTCTGCATCACATCTTCCATGTTTTAGCAATATTTTTCATTGATTCTTCGTACCTATTGTTGTTAGCAGGATGCTTTGTAGCCTAGAGCCTTTCTCCATAAATGGGCTATTCCCACACAATGAAAGAGAGACTTAGAGTGGACGTTTCACACCCAGTGAAGGCCCTAATAGTTTTTTTTCTGTTGTCTTTACATTCTAGGTTTATTTTATTACTTTTCTTGGGTGTCGTTAGCCTTTGTTTTGATGGTGTCTATGTGCATTTTTACCTTGCGATTAGATACAGGGGGCCCTACTAGTTGAAGGTATACCTTATGTCTTAGAATGGACGTTTAAAAGTGTGTGAAGGCCCTAGCTAGTAGAAGGATGGGTATACCTGTAGCTTCTTGCAGTTGACGAGCTCGTTCCTGATCTCCTTGAGGCGCGCCTCGCGCACGGCGACCCGGGTCACGCTGCGCCACGCGTCGCGCGACCGGTACCGGAACCCCTCCACCTCCGACAGGGCGAACTCGTACTTCCTTCATCAATAAATAAATATCCTGGGACATTTTTCACACACGGCCAATCTGATTCCAAATTAAGCATCAAAGTGAGCTTGTGTTATGGTAACCAGATAGCTGATATACTACATATATGTACTACTTTTTAAATACATACTTATATAGATATTTACATCCAGACACAGGACAAACAGACATATTAATGCATACAAATGTTTGTCCTGGGTGGGAATCGAACCCACGACCCGCGGCTTGAAAGTCAGGGTCACTAACCACAAAGCCAACCGGGCTGTCAAGCTGTTCATCACAACATACAATCATTATTTCGCTTCTTTACAAGAACAACGTGATATTTTTTAAACCACAACTTTACAGACGAGCAATTTTAAACATTTAAGCGTTGATAAATTCTCAACTATTGATAATTTTACAGTCGGAAAACAATTATAAAATGCCGTGTTTTTGTAGAAAATAAAATTCGATATTGCGGTTTTAAAAATCAATTATTTAAAAAAAACGCTTGTTTATGAGATGTCACGTTGTTCTTGTAAAGAGGCGATTTGTGAGTATTGAATAGCCGTGGTCGCTCAGTTGGGAACGCAATTAAATTTCATATCTTAAATTTTAAGTTATATCTATAAAAGTACTAACAAAGTTTTCTTTGTAACTAAAACATGGATCTATGTTGTCCGACAAATAAATAAATTATTATTGTGTTAAGTTAATAAATAAATTAAACTCACTGTAGTACTTGCTGTGTCTTGAATCCGTTTGAGAGATGGGCCTCCACTGCATCCATGAGAGGTTTCTCCCGTATCGACACGAATGATAACACTGATCCCTGTGGAGAACAATTAGTAACATTAAATACATATTACTGTATTAATAAAAATTTCAGTATTAGATAAATGACTGTCTTTCACAATGACTTAAAATCCTTTCCATCCAAGTAACGGTTGTCTGGAAGAAATCGCTTTTAGCGATCAGACCGCCACTTGTGCAGTTAAGTTCTACTGTTATTGTTTATTTTGTTTTGTCTTTTGGTGTACAATAACGAGTTATCTATCTATCTATCTAAATGGGCTATCTAATACTGTTTTTTTTCAAATCAGACCATTAGTTCCTGGAATTCGCGTGTTCAAGCAAACAAACCAACTTCAGCTTTATATATTAGTACAGAGTATAGATGTCTGTATGCGATGACAACTGACTAGCAGTAACCTATCTACACTAATATTATAAAGAGGAAAGATTTGTATTATTGTACTAGTGGCTCCCCGCGGCTTCGCCCGCGTTCCCGGGGATCTTCAATTTTCCCGGGATAAAAAGTAGCCTATGTGTTATTCCAGAACATATTCTAGCTCTGTGCCAAATTTCAAGCAGATCCCTTCAGCCGTTGGAGCGTGAAAGAGTAACAAACATCCATACATACAAACTTTCGCATTTATAATATTAGTAGGATGTAAGGAATAAACTCAAAAAGTACTGGACCGATTTCAATAATAATTTTTTCATTAGAAAGCTACATTATCACTGAGTAACATAGGCTATATTTTATCCCTGTATTCCCACGGGAACGGGAACTACGCGGGTGAAACCGCGGGGCGGCAGCTAGTTGATATATAAAATACCTGGTTATTTCCCCTGGCTGTTCTGCCGGCTCTGTGCACGTAGGAGTTGACATCCAGCGGGAAGTCAAAATTGATGACATTGGAGACGTGTTGGAAGTCGATGCCGCGCGACACGCCTGACTCTTTGTCGCGCTTGCGTTTTGATGTTTGCTGGAAAACATCATCATCATTATATATAACTACCTAGTTTCCAACATGTGATTTCCCTGGGAACATTACATTTTACCGAGATAAAATAACTAATGTCCGACCGAACTTTCGGTTTCGGTTTCGGTTTCGGCCGAGTTTCGGCCAAAAATCAAGTTTCGGCTGCAGTTTCGTTTTCGGCCAAAATCGGCCGAAACTTTTGCCGAAACCGAAACTTATCTCGCAAGGTCACGCACGTTCGCCTATCTTCGTTTTCCGCGGCAAAACTGTGTCGTAAGCCGTCGGCTCTGTTCGGGAATCATCGTGTGCCGTTCGGATAGCTCCGTAGTAATGCAATAAAACTTAGTCAGTGCGTGTGCGTCCGACGGAAACATTATTTGGAGGTTATGTTTTGATGGAACTGATAACATGTAAGTTTTTGTTTTGTTTTAGGCCTATAAGAGGTACCTAAAAACACTGATGATTATTCTAAGTACAATCCAAAGTATTAAATAGAAAGATCTCAAAACTTAGTATTTAGTGAAACAGTAACAATTATATCGTATTATCGTATTATTTGATTATATTGTCAACTGAAAAACATTTTGCTATGAGAACTTACTTTGAAAAAGTATTAAAAATGTTATTAAGATTTTTTAATATTGTATTAAATAAATGATTACAATACAACAAACTGAATTAATATACTGTGTTTCCACTTCATGCCCTAATTAATGCAAAATAATGGTAAAAACACCAAATTTCAGTATTTTAAGAAATTTTATACTTGACCATGTGAGTTTCGGTTTCGGTTTCGGTTTCGGCCGAAACTGAAGCCACGGCCGAACATTCGGTTTCGGTTTCGGCCGGAAAACCAGTTTCGGTCGGACACTAAAAATAACCTATGTGGTATTACAAAACATATTCTAACTCCGTGCCAAATGTAATCGCGATCACTTCAGCCGTTGTCGCGTGAAAGGTTTACTAACATCAATACATACAAACTTTTGCGGGCAATCTTCAATTTTCCCGGGACAAAAAGTAGCTTAAATTCCAAATTTCATCCAAACCAGTTCAATAGTCTTTGCGTAAAGAGTAACAGACATACTCACAAACTTTTGAATTTATATTAATAGAATGTAAGCATAATGCCTGTGTTTTTCTGACATGCATATCTTAGGATGAAAATTATATCAATTATTTCTTTCACACAGCTCTCCGCTTCATTAGACTTCAGATAACACATAGAAACTAATATTTTCCATTAAAAAACATGAATACCTTTTTCTTCTTAGTCCTCTCTTCAATAGGCAGTATACCACCATCAGGTTTCTCCAGGGCCTTCTCATCAGAGGCAATGATGATTTGATACCTGCCCCTGTTGAACTGGTCTACAGAGAGGCAACGGATGGCCGCTGGCAACTCTGAGTTGAGCACACATGAGCCTATCTTGAACTGCTCCAGGTATAGTTTTAACCTGGAAGAAATAACTCACATTTCTCAAAAGTGGTTACAATAGTCTGTATTTATATATTACTAGCGGTTTTACCCGCGTATTTCCTGTTCCCATAGGAATACGGGGATGAAATATAGCCTATGTTACTCATGAATAATGGAGCTTTCTATTGGTGAACGACAATTCGGTCCAATATTTTTAGAGCCTATTCGTTACAAACAAATAAATCTTTTTAT
This sequence comes from Thyatira batis, assembly GCA_905147785.2. NCBI lineage: Eukaryota > Metazoa > Arthropoda > Insecta > Lepidoptera > Drepanidae > Thyatira > Thyatira batis. Next base: position 1,106,163 of record LR990498.1, on the reverse strand, counting down.
TTTATTTTTATTAGTCTGTTACATACTTAAATGTAAAATAATGACAAAATTATTCATAAGTAGCTTCCGCCTCGCGGTTTTATCCGCGTTCTCGAGAACCTTTAACTTTGCTGGAATAAAAGGTAGCCAAGCTCTAGTCCTATCTCGGCACTACTATTTTAATTCATTAAAATCATTTCAGCGGTTTAGGCATGTGAGCTTAATAAACAGGATAACTCTCACATTAATAATATTAGTAGGGCTTACTCACTTATAACATCGATCAACAGTTCTCACAAATATGATGCTCTTCCCTCTGATGAGGTTCAGTTTCAACAGGGCATACAAGATGGCCGCCTTATCATCCTCCTCTGCGAACAGATGGTAATGCTGTAGTTGCGATGACGGCGCCAGTTCCGGCTCTTCCAGCTTCAAGGTCACCGGGTTACGGAGGACTATCTTCTTGAGACTCAACACGTCATTTGATAGTGTTGCTGATGCTAAAACTGCTTGGTAGATCTTGGGCACGTGGCTGTGGGAGTTATGTTAAATTATTAGGTGCAGAATGAATGTTTTTGTGGCTGAAGCATGTTTGTGTACTTGTAAAGATTAATTAAATGGCTTAATACAATACAACTAGTTTAAAAAAATCAAAACATTACTGTATTTTAGTCAGTTAATGAATTTTATTGCAATATACTAAGGCAAATTAACTAGTTACTTTATTTACTTTGCTATTTATGTTTGAATACCTACTATATCATGAATTTTGACCTGTAAATAGTAGTAGTAAAATAAAATTGTACCCATATTTACCCCAACAACTCCTTAACTTCATCTTCGTAGCCAAATGAGAATATCAAATCTGCTTCGTCAACAACCAACACCGCCAAATCATCCTTCAATCTCATATTATTTGCTTTCAAATGTACCAATGCTCTTGAAGGTGTGGCCACAACTATATCAGGTTTGTCAGATAATAGTGACTTCTGTGTTTGTGTGTCTTGGCTCGACGAGATGTCTATGCAACGGACTTCTCTGGCACATTTGAGTGTTAAGTCTGCTATTACTGATGTTATCTGAAGCATAAATGTTTTGACTGTTTTAGTTTGGAGTATATGTACTTGGAGAAAGATTTCCTTAGTTCACAAAAGATTTGATTGAAAATATGTGTGTCATACGATATTTATAATGATCAGCTTGAAGTGACCACATATTTACCATCAATTTGTATAATATTTCAAGAAAATGTTGGATGCTATCTGACTATTCATAAGTGCTAGTCAAGGCCTGTTGGATAAAAAATATTCTTCTTCATAAAATGTGCTATGAATATGTTTTGTTCATATTTTATTTCTGATATATACTTTTTATACTAAATGAAAGATAGGAAGCAGACCGTCTTACCAGTTACTGTACAGATTAAATATTTACCTGTCCACATAGCTCCTTGCTCGGAGACAGTATAAGAGCTCTGATACATTGATGTGTGCTTGTGTTCTTCAGATTCAATATTTTCTGTATAACAGGTATTGTGAATGCAGCTGTCTTGCCCGACCCTGTTCTTGCTCTCATGAGTACATCTTTACCTTCTAGAAGAAGTGGTATTGCCGTTTCTTGGATTAGTGTGGGCTCCGACCATGATAACTGTGATATGGCCTGGGAAAACATAGAAAATGGTTTTCAGCGACTAATAATAGTGCTCTTGTTTAATATTATTTTCATATGACTTTTCTAGCGAGCTCTACATTGACTATAAAATAACTGTTTCTTAACTATACAGTGGTCAATACACTTTAAATAAGACACATTTTAGCCCCATGAGATAAACCGTGTGCTAAATATTTTGTCTCGTATTTTAAGAAAACTAATGGCCCTAAAATAAATGTTCAAGGACATTTGTAGTGTATTAAGTTCGAGAACGAAACGTGTAGCATTAGAATTACTTTTGGGGTTCTACTAGTAAGTAGTAAATAAGTTATTGTCTTTATAAAGCACCATGCTTGGTATTGAAGTGATATGCACTAATACTGGTCCTTGACGGCTGTTCATCGTCGGTTTACAGTACGTAACTATGTAATTATTTACTATTTAATTCACAAGAGCAACTGCAAGTTACTTACCTTTAAAATTCGATCATCAAGTTCCATTTCGTGAAACATAACCTTAGTTTCTTCGGCCATGTTTTGATATTTTATGTTATGATTATAAGTTCTACAGCTAAGTAAATATATTCAAATTGTCTCAAGTAACATGAACTTATATTCAAAATATCTCTGAAATAGGAACGATTTAATACAATTTTCTCAATAGAAAAATAATTACGCGCATATTACGCGACAACAACGTGCGTGAAGTGAATGATCAATCAATGAACACAGATAAAAGAAAGAGTTGGTTTTGCTGTCAGTCTAATCAGGTCAGATCAGTCCCGTCAGTATTTAGTCAGTCCATCCAGTCTTGAACTTCTGGAAGCAACATATTTAAACCAATTCTCATCAAAAGCCATTATTCCTTTTTTTCCAAAATTATTATAATCATTTCGTCGATTTATTCTTTATACTTTAAACGCTTTGTTGGAGCCTTTTTTCATTTTGTTAGCCACCTAAATATAGATCATAAGCAAAAAAAATCCTAGAGAACATGGTTTTATTACAATTCGAGCAATAAGTTTATTACATAGATAAATAGTCAAAGTCATTATGTAATCAAATGCCTATATTGTTTTGTTATTATAATGGGCTTTTTATTACACGAGGCTGGCAGCGACAGCTGTAACAAGAAGATTTGCTTTGCTTGCCCTATTTATAAGAAATATTTTTCTCTGGCAACACTAAACTAAACGAACGGCAGAGTTGTTTCTGCAGTGCATATTTTCAATAAAACGAAGTTATTTTTATCTATTTTTAATATCTAGCGATTGTTTGTATCCCCATAAATTCGTATAAGTGTATTTTTGTTGAAAATAGTCAATTTAATGTAAACATGTTCGACTGCAACGGCGTTACGGACATCAGTTCATTGCCTTATGTAAAACTAGAAATGGTGTATCTTCCGTGAACGACCGAAATAATACGGTGACTTGTGAGTGTCGTTTCGTAAAGTGGTGATAAAAGTGCGATTATGTCTAATTCCACGGCTCAAGTGTTGATGAAGAAAGGGAAAAGAGGGGCCGCTGCTTATATTCATGCAGACTGCGCCAGTGGGTCTCCTCAGCATTTGGGGCCGTTGCTGGACGTTTTACTGAACCCTAGTAAGGCTATAGATGAATGGGAGACCATAGACTGGTGCCGTTGGCTGCTGGCCGGCGGGCGGACGCCCGATGAGTTCGCGTCCATAGGTGAGTCTGCAAAACTAACTGTTGTTCGTTTGAGCTCTTTTTAGGTTATGAACTTGTATTTATTGTCATTCGGGCGATGCTTTAGTCATTCCCCATTGTTTCGCCTTCTTCGACACCGAATATTTTGATCTTTGATTTGCTCTCTCAGATCTTAAGTATTTCGTCAAATCGTAGTCCCAGATTATATGACTATTTTTTTTTATAAAATTATTATTATTCTGCAATAATAATGACTGGTTTATGCAAGAAATCAATAGTGAAGTATTGTGGATTACTACTTAAGATTGATGCTTAAGATGAAGCAATAAAAACTTAAAATTTTACCCACATAAGTAATGGTCTACTGAAAGACTTGCATTACACATTATTTACCTTCAAGGAGTTACCAAACATCCACTTCTTCATATATTTTTGAAATAAACAAACCCATAATTAACTCACACTACAAGTAACCATTTAGGATCCAAAGTGATTTATTTATTATTTTTTAATTTAGATCACAATGAAATTATTTTTTTAAAGCAATCTTTATTAAAACCAATATGATTTGACTACTATTTACTGGTCACTCTATAATAGAAAAAACTGGCACACTAATACATTTTGAGTATCTAAAGAACTTAGTTTATTTGTCTGTGTATATCAGAAATTCTGTATTCCATACATTCATGGTGGAGAAGAAAAAATAAATGAAATGCCACTTTTACTGAAAATTAGTAGATAGAGAATTCAAACTCTATTGAACTGCATTTAAAACTCATTTTAGACCGAAGTAAGCAATAATAGAGGCTATTAAGCAATATACCCTAAGTTAAGTGGTTGACCATCATCTTTGACCATTTTAGCTGTTCCAATGTCGTGACATACAGATGTTGTAACCTTGTGGAAATATGAATCATAAACATGTATTTATTTATTTATTTATTTATAAAAAGACACACCAACAGTTTACATATTGTCACATTCATTACAATATTGTGATCAAATCAAGTACAGATATATAAACCTATAAGAGGCGTGTACAGCATTCGCTAGCATAATAATAACAACGAATAGTAATATAATAAGAATACAATACAATAATAAGAAAACTAAACTAGACTAAAGTAAACAAGAATAACCTAATAATTAATTTATATAAACACAAAAAATAAATACTACTTTTTATCATTGCGCAATGCGAATGATTTCAGTACTTTGGATTTAAAGACAGCTAAACTTTCATGATAAATGTCGATACCTATTTTGCTATGTACGTTGTTGTACTCGTTACACATTCTTATTGCCGGCGAGTTGAGGCCGAGATTCGTTTTAACATGTGGTATATAGAATGTCTTAGTTAGTGGATGACGTGGTATTCTACTCGGAACCGTTAATGAAATACGGTTGAGAATGTTGCTGGAATCGATAATATTGTTGACAATCTTGTGTAGAAATATTAAGTCATGGGTTTTGCGGCGATGAAATAGGGACTGCATATTGAAAAAAAGTAAACGTTGATTGTAACTACAACGGTGAGAGATGCCTTGTGTGATGAACGCAAGATACCGCGTGAAGGCACGTTGTATACTTTCGATGCGTTGGGAGTGGACAGTGTAAAGAGGACTCCAGATATGGCACGCATACTCCAGGTGACTACGAACTAAGGCGTTGTATAAGGTGATCCGCGTATTTTGTAGTTTGAAGCCTTTTGTATTGCGTTTGATAAAGCCAAGCATTTGAGCAGACTTCTTCACAACATGATCTATGTGTGCATTAAAACGAAGTTCCCCATCCATCACGACGCCAAGATCTCTCATGTTATCCACTTTCAGTATAATGGTGCCATCGATATTATACTGAGAATCAATCGGTTTCTTTTTTCTGGTAAATCTCATGTGGAAGCATTTGTTGATATTTAGTTCCATGTCGTTATTAGCGCACCACAGACTGACCCTGGACAAATCATCCTGAAGTTTTGAAATATCCTCCGGAGACTCAATGCTCATATAAAGTTTTAAATCGTCGGCGAATAAAAGAAACTTACAGTGTCTGATGTCATAACATATATCATTAATGAAGATGGAAAATAAGACCGGACCAAGATGAGAACCCTGTGGTACGCCAGCGACAGCATAATAAGGATTGGACTCATAACCGTTTACAGAAACAGTCAAAAGTCTTTTTGCTAGATAAGATTTGAACCAGTCCAACAGAGAACCCAGAATCCCAAAGTGTTTTAATTTTTTAATGAGCAGATGGTGATTTACTTTGTCGAAAGCGCTCGCGAAGTCGGTGTATATTGTGTCTATCTCTCTACCATGATCAAGTTCAGAAGTCAAATCGGATACAAACGAGTGGAGGTTGGTTACAGTAGAACGACCAGATCTAAAGCCATGTTGGTTTGGAGACAAGATGCTGTCAACATAGCTTGTTAAGATGGGGCATACAAGTGATTCAAACAATTTGGAGAAGCAAGATAAGATGGCTATTGGGCGATAGTTTTTAGTGTTACTTGGATCTCCTTTCTTATATATCGGAATTATTCTTGCTCTTTTCCACTCATCTGGAAAACATCCGTCCCTTAGGGATCTGTTGAAGATAAGTGTCAAGGGCAGAGCAAGAGCAGTGCAACATCTTTTAATAAACACGGGGGGTATATTGTCGGGACCTGAACCTTTGCAACTTTCGAGCTGTTTGATTTTATGGTAGATGTCACGCTCGGTGAGCTGAATGTTGTTAATAGATTTATTATGAGATTGAAAATCATGGTCAGAAGAGTCACCTATTGAGTGGTTCGTGCTATCGTAAGTGAATGAGAACTGTTGCAAAAAAAGGTTGGCAATGTCTAAACCACTATTAGCAAAGCTTTGATCTTTGTAGATAACCGCTGGTATTTTACTTGCGTTCTTTCCATTTTTTTGTTTAATAAAGCGCCAAAATTCTTTTGGATTTTTGGATATGTTATCTTCCATCGATCTTTTATAATTAGAATAACATTTGTGGTGAACTTTATGACAATGATCACGAATTGCTTCAAAAGATAGCAGGTCGAGCGGATTTTTATACTTGCGGTATTTAAGGCGCATTTTGTTTTTTTCGGCTAGTCTTTTTATTAGAGAGTAGTTAAACCATGGTGGATATTTCGATTTCTTCGGCTTGTGTTTCGGTACATGCTTCTCAACTAGATTGTAAATTATATCGTATAGTACTGAAACCATTGCATTTGCGTCAATGCATTGCGAAAAAACATAACCCCATTGTATAGCCTTCAACTCGTTAATAATTTGTTCATAATTAGCATTAAAAAAATTATAACGTTTTAATTGATTAACTTGAGATAAAAAAGTATTGTTGTAGGCACAGGGTAGAGTTATGACTAAGCCAGGATGTTTAGGATCTAGTTTGCTCAAAGTGTCAAGTGATTCATTTACAGTTACATTGTTAAAGTTGCCAATAACTAAATCCAAAATTCTATCATCACAGTTTGAGACACCGTTAAATTGCCACAAATTATTGACTGACATACAATCAACCAAAGAGTAGCCTAAAGAGTTATTATAATTAGTAGGATTCATATAAGGAAAATAATCATCCTTCGACCAGTTTATAAAAGGTAAATTGAAATCGCCAAGAATTAACAAATTGTCAACTAAGCACGTTGTACTGTTCACGTGATCGAGATATTTGCTTATAGTCTCTAGCCGGAGAGGTGGAGGAAGGTACACAGCGCATATGGCCAGATTAATTGGTTTTCCGTTCATATTAATTTTAACAATAACCCACAAGTCTTCGCAGTCGCTTTCATATTGGACCGCTCTAGAGGATAATATATCATTAGACACGGCTATAAGAACACCTCCTCCATCTCTCTTCAATGTATCAGATAGATTACGATCTCTACGATAAACTGTATATCTCGAATCAATGAATTCGTTATTACATATTTTTGAGTTCAACCAAGTTTCCGTGAAAACAATAATATTGTAGTTGCAAAGCAAGATATTGTCAAATATGTCGTTAGTCTTAGTTCGAACACCGCGTGTATTTTGGTAATAAATACTTAATTGATCGAATTTAGGAGCAGCAGACCAAGCAGCTTTGATACAGTAACAATAATTAGTAATTAGACAATGAGTTTCAAACTTTCCAAATTGCGTATTAAAAGGGCCTGGGAAGATTCATCCTTTCTTACGTAAATACGTCCATTCCGGATCCACACAAATTTATAGTTCATTGCTTTTGATTTTTGACGTGTAGCAGCATGCAGCGATTTGTTAAGTGGCGTAAGATGCTCAGCCACAAATATCGGTACACGAGAACCTCCTATTCCTAGATGGTGTGAATTCAATTTGTCATTGGGATTCTTCTTATTGAATTTCATCGTTGCGGCCAGGACGGAGTCACGATGGCGTGGAGTGCGTAGCTTGACGATGACGGCACGTGCCTTATTGTTGTCTTTCAACAATTTAGCAACTCGAGTCACATGTACAATATCCTCATTGGTGATAGGATGATCAATAGCTTTCGTCAACTGAACTATCGTATTGACTAAATTCTCAGTACGGTGTTCGGGAATTCCATTCACCTCTAAGTTGGATTCACGCATATGTTGTTCGGTCAGGTTGAGCCTCCCAGACAAATCCGCGACTGATAAATGCAGAGTTTCGTTGTCCGATTGCAATTTCAAAATAATTTCCGATTTTTCTTGCACGCTGTTCTTTAATTCTTCATATTGTTGACTCATGAAGGAAATCGATTCCTGGTAGTCAGACATTTGCTGTTTGATAGCCTTTAGTTGTTCGGTGACTTGCTCACGGACGACTGTCATCATCTCTTGCTTTATAACATCTCTGATACTTTCTAAGGTGATGCTGGTGTCAAGGCAGTTGGAAGCGTAGCGGTTTTGCGATCTCAAAGTAATGTTATCAGAGCACGGTGACAATGAGTTATTCCCAGTACCGACTGGCGAGACGGGTGTTGGGCCTGCACGAGCCGGTGTGTTTTTATTGTCTATCTTCGGTTGCTTGCTTCGACATTCCGGGCATTTCCACGTGCGCTTCTGTTCCTTGTCCATATTATTCTGGAACCGCTTTTCGGATATATTGGCGCATAGAAGATCATATTTTAGCGCACATAGAGAACAACTCAAACATTCCTTAACTTTTATTAAGTTCTTGCAACCAGCACATTTGTTATTCGTAGATGTAGCCATTTTAACACAAAAAAAAAAAGAAAAAAAAAAAAAAAAAAAAAATTATAATAAATAAAAATAATTTGCTTGTGGGATTTAAAGCGTTGAAGCGCTGAAGCGCTGCGGAGGCGTGTGCATGCAATAGGTACTGTTCATGCGACTGATGTCAATGTGTGCGTGTAGGCGGTCTGCGGGTTGTCGTAGGTCAGGTTTGCAACAGATTTTGGCCGTTAGAAAATGCTTTCTACGATTACTCACGAACCAGTAGTCACCTCGTAAAGTAAAGTACACCAATACAAAGCACAGTTCACGCACAATAATTTGAAACCAAGCACAGCAGGAACAACAAACTTTTAACCACAATTTTGAAATAAAGAAGAACGATAAAAAGGAGCGTATGTTATTGTTACGACGGCCGGAGCGAGAGAATGTATTGTATTGGGTTGAATATTGAATGTAAACAATCGGAGTCATGTTGTCATGCTTCATTTATTTATGTTGCACTCTATGATTACTTATTGGCTCTTCTATTCTAGACTATTCTAGAAGACATGTATAACAGGTTGGCTCTGTGGTTGGTGACCTTAACTTTGAACCCTGACTGGTCAATTTAATTGTGGGTTTGAGCTCGGGAAACATCATATAAAAATGTTCCATGAAGTAATGTAGTACCTATATCAGTTATCGGGATAACATAGAACAAGCTCTGCTTAGTTTAGAATCAGATAGGTTGTGTGTAACATGTCCCAGGATATTTTTTTATAGTTTTGTTCTAGTGACTATATTGAACTATTGGCTACACTATCTGTTGATTGTTATGACTTATTCAGACATAACTATTGCTGTGGGTATAATGAATAAGTTCATGAAAGCATGTGGTTTATGCTGTACATACATAGACTGTTCTTTAAAAAAATATGTTGGAACATAATAATGTGAATATTTACTTCATTCACTGCAATCAATATGTTATTATGTTGTTCAGAGCCCGAGCTCTGGAACACCCTAATCACCACACAAGGGAGTAAAAGCCATCTGATAGTACATTAATGAAATAACAAAAACGTTGTAAACACATTAAATACCTAGCAACTTTAATCCCAATGAATTTGAAATCACAAATGAATGTGCATTTATTAATGAAATATATTATTGTTGAATTTAATTTTATTTTATTATGTACTGATTTAAGAGCAACTGGTAAATCATAATAATAAACTAATAGGCATTTGAATAAATTGGTTGGGTAATTTAGCTTAGATCTTTGAAGGTCACTTGTGAAGGTCAGTGTCATAGATATAGATGAGTAGTTCATATGTCTTAATGATAATATCCAGGCTCAAACACCACAAAACAATCAATATTGATATATAAGAATGGTACATTCTACTAATATCATAAATGTGGAAGTTTGTATAGATGTTTGTAACATAACTCTTTCACGCAATAACTGCTAAAAGGTTGTTTAGCACAGAGTTAAAATATCCTTAAATAACCATAACCACCGGTGGCTAGTGTTTACCAAGGCAAATTTAAGCTACTACAGAGGAAACGGTGGGCCTTCACTAGATTGCACCAAAATAGTTTATGTGATTAGGTTGCAAGCAACACTGTGTCGCAGAGTTAATAAATTATACCTGGCAACATTGTTTTTTGCCACCAATCTCGCTCGTGCCAGTTAAATGTCGCCACTTGATGCGCTTGACCTGAATTTTTGCGATTTTTATTGTTGTTTATCATTTTTACTGTATTTTATTTATAACTTACGCCTTTTGAAATTGCTACGTAAAACAGAGATTTGTACAGTAAGACTTTATAAAATTACTTGTGAGAATGTGTCTTTGGATGGATGTATGTTTATATTTTTTCACGCCAAACCACCTCAAGGGATCTGTATGAAATTTCGCACAGAGTTAGAATATGTTCTCCAAAAGCACATAGCTACTTTTTATGCAGATGAATTTAAGGTCCCAAGAGATCGTGGGTGAAACCGCATGACAGAAGGTAGTACGTCTACATAGAGGTATATATGCGTTAATACCTTTGTCCTTTTCCTGATTGGTTATTTATAATTCCATTTACGGAGATGTATGTGGTTTTCCAATATATATATATTGGTGCTATAGGTTATTATAGCCATTTTCGATATGGAAGAGAATTCAATACGTTCTTGGACACATGACTAATCAAGAGATCTCGGTTTGTTTGATGAATAAGTATACATTTTAATTTATGATGCATATGTGATTATAACAATGTTTTTGTAATATTACCTTGCCTTTGTTCTTACGGTTTGAGATCGCGAGATATTCATTTGGTTCTGAATTGAGATAAATGTTTGTTTATAATACTTAATCACTACATATTATAAAGCAAAGTCGCTCTCCGCTGTCTCTTCCTATGTCTTCTTAAATGTTTTAAACTTCGCAACGGATTTTGATGCGTTTTTTTAATAGATAGAGTGATTCAGGAGGAAGGTTTTTTATAAAATACATGCATAATATGTTAGAGAAACACTGACAATTTTGGAGGATTCTACTGTGATAAGCATTGCACCTGTGCGAAGCCGGGGCGGGTGGCTAGTAAAAATACATATAATATTATACTTTCAAGTACAAGCAACACTTATGAATAGTTAGTTTGGATGCTTGCTTTTGCTGAGAAGAGCCGTCAATAAACTCGGCAATTAGTCTCTATCCACTGATCAAGATATAAAAACACTAGCATTTGCCCCACGGTTTTACCTTCGCTCCCGGAGACCTTCAACTTTTCCGGGAGAACTTCTAACTTTGAAAGCGAAACAGACAGACCAGAGTTACTTTCGTATTTATCATATTAGTTGGGATGTAATGACAAGGGCTTGTAAGCTTTTTGGATAGGTTTTTGTTTCAAGGTGCGGGTCGTTTTTTAATCTACTTCCAAAAAAGGAGGTTCCCAATTCGCCTGAATGTTATGTCATGTCGTAATTTTGACATGTGGGTGAATTTGATGAATCAAAAGATGATCTAATTTACCTATTTCGACCACATTAAGTCTATAATATACCTACCTACTTCAAATAAATAAGAGTTGAGTAGGTATATATGTTTTGCAATAGCCTACGTGATGCCACAGCTGTTTAAAGGCACGTGACTATTTACCTATCCGATTGAAAGCCTTTGCAATGCAGTACTTATGACGTCATCTAGTCAGACTAGCTCGATGGTTATGAGCTCAAAGGCCTGGAAAGGATGAATAGGTGGTAGTTATAATAAGTTTTGACCCTAATTGTTATTATCGATTTTCGATTAAAGCCAAACCTGCTATGTTGGAATCCTTATATCCTCTTTTATCCGTTATCGCGGTGTATAATCTCCATACCATATACCTTTGTACTCTGTCATACCTACTTCTATTAGTTATTTTAAGTAGATACTAGTTTCCGTCCCGCGGTTTCACCCGCGTTCCTGGCGGGTCCAAATTTCATCAGAATCAGTTCAGTGATTTAGACGTAAAGAGCAGCAGACAGACGTAAACATTTGCAGTAGAGATGGATAAGTATATAATATGTCAATTATTTTCATGTACCTACATACATACTTGTTTTTAAAACTTTTATTATTTAGTTTGGTAGGTACGCTCCATCAAATCATTTTAGATTCCAGACATGGAAGAAAAACCCATAATAACAGACAATAAAATTATCCCTTAGGAGTATAATAACGCCCAAATATGACTCATTGCAATCCAACAGAGGTCCATAACCCGAGATTTGGTCACGTAGCTGCTGATCTGAGATTTGGTCCATTGCAGTATCTGGCATAGCGTTTTCACTGCGGCACTAACGATTTTAGATTCAACAGAATCAATTCAATGTAATAGTAAATATCTTGGATATTTGTTTTTTTATATCACAAGGTTGACAAACGGGCTGACGGTCCACCTGATGGTAAGTGGTCACCGCTTATACTTATACTATGCGAACACAGCACGAGCTTATACTATGGTAATACAATTTCTGATATAAATACACAGAACAAACACACGTGTTTATGCACACAAATCTTTGTCCTGGATGGGAATCGGATTTTCAAAAGTAACTTTAAAAGTTAGGGTTGCTAACAACAAAGTCAACCGGTTATCAATTTATAAATGTATCGAATTGGATGCATTATGTATTTAATTTCTCTACGGTATTTATAATAAAGTGAAGAACTCACTTCATCAGCTCATAGACGTCTCCATCGAGGAGATCGAGTCTCCCCTTAGGGTTAAGGGCATAGTTCAACTCTCATTTAAAATGTAAACTTACTGTTCCGCGGTTATTCCCCGGTGCAAGGTTGCTTATGACAATTCATTGGTAAAACAGTCTTAATCTCAAACCCGTCATAACCAGTCGTAAAACAAAAAAAAATTTCACATTTGTTTGCAAATTGATTTTTTGTTTAAACAAGAAAACCTCGCAGACTTGGTGATTTAAATTTGCATTGTATTCGGAGTGTAAAATTCATCTTGTCTGTTATCGATCTGAAATCTATATAGGTACCTACTAATATTATGATCTATACTGTCCATACTTACTAATATTATAAAGATGAAAGATTTGTTTGTTTGAAAGCGCTAATCTCAGGAGGCGCTATTACGCGCGGAGGCGCGAAAACGGGGAAACTGACTCTGACAAAGTTGCGTGGTTAACTAATCTTCCATAAATGTAAACAAGGAAGTGTCGTAAAACACGTAAAGTGTTCGCACATCGCATACCAATAAAGGTAACCCACATTAACCCCAAAAGTGAGTCACATCGAGATTCGACATCCATTTTGGTACAAGCCATCTCGTATGCAAGACTGTACGTTAACCGCCACATTTCGAGAGGAGTCCGTGTTCTTTGCCAGTGCAATGACTCGACTGCGTTTCGTATCGGACGGTGCTATTCACCGGCCGTGTCGTTCGTCGACCTCGGCTAACAAACAGCTGATCGCGGTCCAACAAACACGTGCCTTGCTCTTCCCTTGTCTCATGCCCTAACCTTTGTTCCATTACTTAAAGGAATGTCGCCAACAATATAAGCTTAAGCTTCTCTTCAAGTTAAATGATTTAGTTCATTCGTATATCGAAATTGTTATACGACACAGTATCCAGGGTCAATGAACCATAGTTTTCAAATAATACTGCCATATGGAAGCTAGGAGCTAGTAAAGACTACATCAGTGAGCTGGTTTCCGAGTGAATTTGATTTTTAGATGCGATAGGTCATCGTGGGTCGTGTTGTTTACACATCTCGACGCCATTACATAAATTTCAATCGATTTTTCCTGTAATTTACAAATGTTTACGACCGTATGCCGGAGATGTGTCTAAGTACATGTTGCGCAACTCAAAAGTACCTGTTTTTAAATACAATACAGAAGTATAGTGGTATAAAAAACATAAAAGTGTATTATGCTTAGTTTGGGCTAATGTAATTTTATATTTTAAGTTAAAGTTTTTACAAATAGATACTAGTTTAATCCAGTTTGCTATCGAAGGACTGTATTTAAATTGTTTCTTTTTTTTCTAACAGTCACTAACAAAAACTCGTTCTTCAAAATCGGTTGCTATTCTAATTAACTACCGATTAAAAGATGTAACGTGTGAATTGGATTCCTTTGTCAAAGTTAATGATAGATTTATAGCAATCCACATGTATGGACTATTTGATAAATTAGTTCACATTTTATATCCAGTTTTCTAACTTAACGAGATGTGATAATTTACGAGCGCACGTTTCCGTGATTTTCTCTACCTGTTTTGTCTATAAATATTCTCCCTGTTTCCTGTTAAAACACTCGTGCACCTCATGGGCACTTGAACATTTTTTTGCTGAGTTACATGAAAAACTGAATTAGCCTCCCGAGTTCGAATCTCTGTATAGCTGACCCTCGCAACTTCGTTAGCGTCACTTCCCCGTTTTTGCAAGATTTTTCATTGATGCTCCGCCCCTATTGGTCGTAGCGTGATGATATTAGCGGAGTAAACGAAGCGAAAAATACGGTCTTACCTCCGAATTTTTTTACTGTGAACTGATTTGCATGAATTTTTTGGAATTAGGCTCATCTTACCCTTAACTTTAAAAGTGAAAATGATCTGAACTCCGCCTATTATTTTTAAGGGGTGTAAACCACCCCTTAATGGAAAAAATTACATTGAGCCATTTTATCGCTAGAAAACATGTCTAATAGCAAATGGTGAAATTGTAAAGTATTTTCTTACATAATTACCTCATATTAAAATCATTTTCAACCCCTTGAAAATCTTACAACCCTTGCAAATGTGTCATAGTATGGTATAAATATATACCATATAAATATATTATGGCGATAATATTTGTGTATTATCGCCATAATATATTATTAATATAGGTTAGGGTGCGGCGGGGGTGGCCCTCGGGCCACCCTTAAGCCTCGAACGTCTAAATGTTCTGAAATGAACACAAAAAAAGTGACAAAGACTTACTGTCCTAACATAACATTGATTACTACGCCCAAATATAGTTATTTTACACATTGCCGGTGGACCAGCAGGTATTCCATATAATTCCGAGGAAATTTATACATTTCCTAGGATATCGATGCATTAAATAGTTTTTCAAACAATATTGTACACAGTTCCTAAATAGTATCGGAACTGTACACATTTCCTAGGATTTGTATTCAATTCCTTGATTTCATACATTTCTAGTAGCATATATACACATTACAATAGTTGTGGGTCTCTATTATACTGCGTACTTTCACATTGCTCCAAATATTCGCACTCCGAAATTTTCAGTTACTAAGTAGATAAAAATATGTTAAGTTTTTGGACCATAACTCCTTCAATTTTCATGCTATCACAAGTTATAAAACACCATTGTAAAGGTAATTAAAAGAGCTACAACATCCTTTATTGCAATATATAGTAAAAAAACCTTTTTCTGAAACGGTGAAGGGTTAAAGGGCTTAAGAGAGGCTGTGATTCCGCTGCCACGCGCTCTTTAAACAATCATAACTCCGTCAATTTTTGTTTCGCAGAAAAACCAAAACATCCAAATTGTTTGTCAGAAAATTATCAATTTTTTTATTTCCACACTTTTATACGTATCTGTCGTCCTTTTTGAGATATTATGAAAAATAGGGTGGAATTTTATAAATATTTGAAAGTTTGTTTTTTATATAATCATGAATTTTTTGAAAAATATGTGTCCTGAAGCAGCCAAACTGATACTATCCATCAAACTCTTCATAATAAAGTTAATTCTAGGCGGAATACGATTAATTTTAATTGTGGTGGAAATGGCACTTATGAAACCCATTGATTTAAAAGAAAAAACATTAGATGCTCCCCTTATTTGCAATACAGCTCACTTATTTTACGTGCAAAAGACTTTAAATAGTGCTCATTTTAAAGCTTATTTTATGCGCTACAAAACCCTTTTGTATGTAAATGCATAAAATGCATCTGCTCGCCACTAGATGGCATTGACCACATCAATTAAATTTCAGATAAAATAAAACACGGCTTTGATCTTTAATATCTAGCTTAATATTGCACGTAGAATACTTTATAAAATACCAAATTGTTCATTGTTTTACCTGCTACAACTTTGTTCTTGATGAAATTTTCGATAAACGTATATTTTTGGAGATATTTGCAAAAAACCGATGAAAACCGTGAAAAAATTGCAAATTTTCAATAGCCAATAACTTGAAAAGTATTGGATTTTTTGAAAAGCTATAAATAAGATTTTTTCTTAAAATTAGGCCTTCTATTGATATCCGAGGCAATTTTGAAAAAAAAGAAATTCACCCCCGAGAAGGGGTGGCAACCACACCCAGGGTGGTTGCGGAGTTCAAATCATTTTCACTTTTGAAGTTAAGGGTAAGATGAACCTAATTCCAAAATTGTATGCAAATCGGTTCACAGTAAAAAAAAACGGACCCATAATGCTTCATTTACTCCGCTATATACCCTTCCTCGATAAATGGGGTATCTTACACTGAAATATTTTTCCTAATCGAACCTGAGATTAGCGCTCTTCAGCTTTATAATATTAGCATAGATCTAGATTAATTTCAAAGTCATATTACGACTTATATTTCTATTTATACTGAAATATTAGATACATGAATCTATAAAAAACTACTTTTACCGTCAGGGTCAGGGCAATAACCACTTGGTATTACAAATGCTGTAGTAATGGATAGCCGACCGGCGCGCGCGCACCACGCACTGAGCACGCGACTAGTAATTATTGATGGGACTATACATAGACAATGTTGTTTACTATCTGCTAATTGGTCTGCATTACTTATTTATACACGATAAATGTTTTTGCGCACTTTATCTTTCGAACACTCGCGTTATTGGTTTCTGATAACTTATCTACCTGCAGGCCTGATGAGCCGGTTTGAGTACGCAAATCCTATTAGATATTGATTGTTTTTTTGGTTAGTTATTCAAAATAGACCAGACCTATAATCTTACTAGATGGCGTAAGTACCTCAATTTATGTGAAGAACTTCTTCTTTGACGTCCGAAGGCAATGACGCGATGAGATTTATGCAAGGTATTAGGTGGATGTAATCATGATATACCTATATATATATATTCTGGGCAGACACACCCAGGAGCTTCGCGTCACGGAGATGAAGATGCTGAGGTGGATGAGCGGCGTAACGCGATCCGATCGCATACGCAACTCGTTAATCCGAGGTAGTCTTGGTGTCCGTGACGTGGGGGAAAAACTTCAAGAGTGTCGTCTGCGATGGTATGGCCACCTTATGCGCCGCCCTATGGAGTACGTCGGTCGGAGATGCATGAATATGGCTGTCCTTGGGGCTAGGGCCCGTGGTCGCCCACGCAAGCGCTGGCTGGACGTCGTCAAGTCCGACATGAGTGCTAATGGCCTGACTGAAAAGGATGTAAAAGACCGGGCAAAGTGAAGAAAGCTCAGTCGGAAGGCGGACCCTGGCAATAACCGGGATTAACGCCAGGTAGAAGAAGAAGAAGAATCATGATATACCTATATTTTTTATATATTCTCTAAAATTCTAGATAATTCTAGAAATTACGTGACGTCTAGGTGGCAACTTAATATTTATGAAGGACTCGTGGTTTTGCCCGCGTACACAGGATCTTCAATTTTCCTCTATACTCCTAAGTTTGTGCCAAATTTCATCGCGATCCCATGAACCGTTTTAGCATGAAACAGTAGCAGACATACATCCAAACATTCTCACAAACTTTCGCATTTATAATATTAGTAGAGAAGTTATATATATTAGGTATCTTTCTACTCAACGCAGTTGTATCTAGAAATATCTTATGACACACTCGACGATCTGGGCAATGACCTATTGAATTCTGAGGTCAACTGTTTTTCGTTCGTCCTTACACCGTATGCTCTTCACAAATGTATATGTATATTATAAAGCTGTAGAGTTTGTATGTTTGGACGCGCTAATCTCAGGAACTACGGGTTTGAATCGAAAACTGATTTTAGTGTTGTATAACAAACTAGCTGCCTCCGCGCGGTTTTACCCGCGTAGTTTCCGTTCCCGTGGGAATACAGGGATAAAATATAGCCTATGTTACTCGGAGATAATGTAGCTTTCCAAAGGTGAAAGAATTTTTGAAATCGGTCCAGTAGTTTCGGAGCCTATTCATTACAAACAAACAAACAAATCTTTCCTCTTTATAATATTAGTATAGATTTATCGAGGAAGACTATAACATCTATACAACCAATAGCAGCAGAGCTCCGAAACTACTGGACCGATCTGAATAATTGTTTCACCAACGGAAAGTCACATTGTCTGCGAGGTACATATATTTATCCCCGTATACATAATGTATGAACTACAGGAGTGAAACCCCGCGGCGGAAGCTAGTACCTTATATTCCAAGAGACAGTTGGTTGACAATGTTTAGCCGAAAATTCTAGAAATATCTAGATAATTGATTTGGAGACATGCGAGACTCTCTAGTGTGTATTGTTTTTGATTCGCAGCCAAATACTTTTTATTGGCGGTAAATACTCCCATTAGTAGTATCGAGATGTTCTATAGCCATCCTCGATAATGGGCTACCCGACATTAAAATCAGATGAGATTACCGTGTTTAAACAAACTCTTCAGCGTTTTTATTAGTTTAGATTATGAATAAAGGTGGATTTATATTAAACCGGGACGTATCGCGTACGTGGTCCGGACGGGATACGGATTTGAAACGTCACATACATTCTGTATGAAGCAGTTGATATACACAGGGTCGCCAGTCGTCTGCGCCGGACAGGACGCGAATCATGAATCTAATATGAAACCAATTTTATTCACGTAGCATTTATTTTTAGTCTAAAATTGTCGTAGGTTTGTTTCCAGCGCGTTAACTTCTAGGGGAATATTCAGGGCGTTATAGCCTTAGTCAAAGATGTTGATCAGTTGAAAGATGTTTCACTGAAACAAAATTATAAAATAGAATGTTCGTCGCACCACATAATAAACTAGATGACGCGCGCAACTTCGTTAGCGTCACATCCCCGTTTTTGCAACATTTTTCATTGATGCTCCGCTCCTATTGTCTATAGCCTATAGCCTTCCTCGATAAATGGAGTATCTCACACTGAAATAATTTTTCAAATCGGACCAGTAGTTTTAAAGATTATCGCGTTTAACCAAACTCTTCAGCTTTATAATATTAGTAAAAATATATATTTACATTGTTACGCGAAGTAAAACAAGCAGATTTTAAACTTGATTTTAGACAAAAGTCTTAGAAGTTTAAATGTTGCCTCGGGCACAGATTAAATAATAGTTAAGCACACTGGGATGTTTAGACGGGCGATGTAACTGGGTATTTACATCATTTAATCATCACTTTATAGACTGTGTGGCTGGCGGAGCACGCTAACTATTAGGTTCCGGCTCCGGCTTCCATTCTAGCATCATTAGGGGGCCTGGAGACATCTCGCTGCTGTGTCCCGCCAGCGCTAAGATGTATGTGCCGTA
Source organism: Thyatira batis (assembly GCA_905147785.2). Classification (NCBI taxonomy): domain Eukaryota; kingdom Metazoa; phylum Arthropoda; class Insecta; order Lepidoptera; family Drepanidae; genus Thyatira; species Thyatira batis. The sequence continues at coordinate 1,086,665 of LR990498.1, read as the reverse complement.
GTATGATCTTGTGAGGTTTTGTCAACTATCTTCTATTTGCCGTCTTATCAATAATTATAAAATGAATCGAAATAAATGAATAAAACTATATAGATATACAAATAACAATAGCAAAAATATCAGTTACCCATACATACAATCAATTGTTTGTTAGTATTTAAATCTTTATACTTATTGTAATTGGGGGTAGAAATCTGAATCCACTGCCACTCAGCTCTTTTCTCGTGAGCTAAACCTAAGGATTTTTCCTCATAAAATATGTTTTAATGCTACGTACGCCCTAAATTTCCTGTTAAATAATAGTGCTGTCTTGATTCTACGAAGCATTTGACTAAAACACATACTTACCTATTCAGAAAATAATCGATTGATTAAAAACATAATACCTGCTTTGCAGTTTTTAACGTCTGTTAGTGGATTTATCCTTGAAATCAATAGCAATAACTACTAACATTAAATGTAAATCCATGGTAATTATTTAAAACTTCTTGTACAATATTTAATTGAGACAGACAGCATTTGTTCCGCTCATCTCAATAATAATGATTTTATTGTAATTATGTTAAATGACTTGACTATTTTTGCATTAGGATCTTCTCTACGATCAAAGTTGTCTCTAGATTGAAGATCAGTGATTAATATGTAGCGAATATAGCAGTGTCAAAAATTATGTAATCCTACTAATATTATAAACTAGCTTCCACCCGCGACATTGTCCGCGTGGAATAGTTACTTTGAGCGAACGCCAACTATAAGCCGCGACTTCGTTTAAGTAAGCTGTCAAGAAGAAAAAATACCCCGATTTTGAAACATTATTTATTGTCGCTCCGCTTTGCGTCGATAATTGGTTTATCTAACACTGTCACAAACAAATCGGACCGGTAATTCATGACATTAGCGCGTACAAGCAAACTTTTCAGTTTGGAATAGTTACTTTGTGCTAACGCTAACTTTCAACACGCTACTTCATTTACGTAGAAGGATGGAACAATTCTGTCATACATCATTTTAGGGAAACTTTAACCGTTTACGCAGCGGAAGCTCTCAAAAGGAAATGGAAACTCCCGATTTTGAAACATTCTTCATTGGTGCTCCGCTGTTTTTGGTCGTAGCGTGATGATATATAGCCTATAGCCTTCCTCGATAAATGGACTATCTAACACTGTCACAAACAAATCGGACCGGTAATTCATGACATTAGCGCTTACAAGCAAACAGACAAACAAGCAAACTCTTCAGCTTTATATTAGTATATATGCGAAAGTCTGTGAGTATGGATGTATCTTAGACAATAGGATAAGATATAGCAATTCGGTGAAATATTCAGATCGGTCCAGTCCAGTAGTTTTTCAGATTATTCGTTACTTACAAATATGTCTTCTTTATTATATTAGTATTTAGTATGATCTGAAAAAATACCGTATTTTGAAATTTATGTTCTAGTATCATTAATCGTAGATCAGTATAAACACGTGTGCAATTCATCAGGCATATTATTTGTTCATTATTAGCTTGTCTTGTGCCAAGATTGTTCGGAATGATTCATTGCTAATATTTGATCATTCAATTAAGGTTGTCAACCGAGATTTATATCTTCTTAGTTATGACGTAAGAAATGTGCAATGATTTGTTGAATTGTAGACACAATTGTATAAAATATGTAAATATGTATAAAAGTAAGTAGTTTAATAGTAGTGTAAGAAGTATATCAGCTATCTGGTTACCATAACACAATCTCTGCTTAGTTTGGAATCAGATTGGCCGTGTGTGAATTATGTCACAGGATATTTATTTATGTGGGCTGTACTGTTACTTATGTAATAGAACTTAAGTAGATGACGTCATCAGTCATGGGGGGATCTATTATATAAAAAGGCTTTTTGGGCTGCAGCCATCGAGCATGTAACCAATAGAGTAGCAATAGTGAGCCATTTGTTTAGCAACGTTTCGACGATTTGTCACGTATAACTACCAAGCCACGCCCGAACTAAAACAGTACCCGACCAATAAGAGACCTGTGTGTATGTCTAGTGCAACACTTGACCTTGAGTCGGCCAATCAGAACACAGAGGCCGGCGCAGCGTTTTGGCGTATTTTGTTTTCTAACAAAACTGTTAACAGTTCTACTCTATTGGTTACATGCTCGATGGCTGCAGCCCTATTTTTTTTACATTATTTTGTAACACCTAAAATATTCGCCCTGGGTTCAACCCATTCAATTCCTATTTAGAGAGGTATATTTCTGTAGGTATGTTTTGGATGCATATTCATCCATGACAGATGAGTAACGTTTATGAAGTTGTCTCTTTTTATCCTTAATTCAGATACATTTCGTAATAATTATGTCTTTTATTTCCAGTAAAATATGACTCAAGTAAGATAAATTCTCGTTTTTTCCTTACATACAAGATGTAACTTGTATGTCATTCAATTTAGGTACTTAAAATTATGATAATATATATGCAGCTGTTTGTAAATGCTAGTCTTTGGTAAAAATGAAATAAATATTTACGGGAGATTTATGGAACAATGGTAGGTATTAAATATAAAAAATAATTAGGTATTCTACTTAGGGCCTAGGGCACTTATAAAGGTCAATAGCTCATAAAGCTACTGCCGGGTCGGAAGTCAGTCTTCAACTTAGGAGAACCGGCAAAAAACTCAGCATGTACAGTATTAAGTATTATCGATGGGAAAAGCCTATGTTTAGCAGTGACGTCCTATGGCTGATATGATGATAATGATGATTAAGTGTTAAGCTGTAAAAGCTCAATGGTTAACGCACCGACTGCCTATCATGACGGTGCAAGTTAAAATCCCTAACACGTAACTGAGTTTCACTTTCACATCATTTCGGTTTTCTTTTAGGAAAACAAGGATTTGAAGCATATTTACTAGATAATATCCATTATGTAAGATATTCACCAGACGTGTAGCCAAGAAGTGTCGCAGTTGGCATTAATCCAAAACTCTTTTTATATGGTCCGATTTTTCTTACTTTAGGTACCTACGTGTAGTGGTCTCTGAGGAAAAGTACCTATATATGTATTGTGATTTTTTTGTAAATATGTTGGTTAGGTAGTTATTCAACATTTAAAATGTATGACATGAAAATTAGATCCCAAGTGAATTGAAAAATGTGAATTGAAAAATTTGGTGGTTTGGTAGGTTTTTGCTGAAGCCAACAATAAACATAAAAGTTACTTGACAAAACGTGCCAAGTTTTTATGAATTTCTTTTCCTGCTATATTAAGAACGAGATCAATATTTTAACATATACTTATACCTACCTTACATCACTGGCAGGGGTGGGTGGCTGGCTAATGGCTATTATGCTTGGTATCATACTAACTATTTACTGAAGTAACAACGGTGTCTAACAATAAATTCCTACTTAATTGTTTTAAGGGAAGAGTATTAGGTATGTTTTATATTCGATCGACACTATTTAAAGCTTGGCCACCCATGATCTATAGGTACTCGTGTTATATGATGGTATTGTTTGTAAGTTTGTATGTTCCAATATTTTTATTGTCTTAAACTATGACATCCCTTGTGACATAAGTTATTCATTTATTTGTTAAAAAAAATCTTCGTTTTTTACGTTAAATATTGAATATGCTTACTGTACTTTGATAAATGAAAAATATACGTAAATATAAAATGTTACTTTGAACTTCCTGCCGGTGCATCCCAGTTAAAGGCAAACTTTAGAATCGGAACTAGCTTTGGTAGCTCCGAACTTCATTGGTGCTCTTTTAGAACCTAAACTGAATAAATAAAGGGGCTTAAACTAATCTGCTAAACCTCGGTTCAGAAAGTCGCTTCTGCTCAGAAGAGCCGCCAATAAACTCGATATTTAAAACTGACTTTTATCAAAACTAACTTAGATCTACAACAATAAAGATAGCACTAACAATCCATCTCTCTCCCACAGTGCGCAGCTACGACAAACACGACAAATGCGGCCTAGTCTGGATACCGCGCGTGGTCGCCTACCGTTGTCGCACGTGCGGTATATCGCCGTGCATGTCGATATGCAGGGAGTGCTTCCACCGCGGCGACCACTCCACACACGACTTCAACATGTTCCTGTCACAGGCTGGGGGGGCGTGCGACTGTGGAGATAAGTCTGTCATGAAGGAGGACGGGTGAGTACGCTGTGTGATCTAGGAGGAATGTCACAGGATAGGCTGATGGGATGATAATGCTGATTGAAACAGATAATAGAGAAAGCTTGTGAAGATGGATGTGTTTGTCTATGTATCACGTCACAGAGTAAGAAAATGCTCAGGAATAACACATAGGCTACCTTTTATCCTAGGGAAATTAAGGACCTCCAGGAATGCGGGAGACATCACAGGACGAAAGCTAGTATTATAAATTCGAAAGTATGTGTAGATACATTCCAGAACTGCTAAAGGGATCGCGATGCAATTTGGCACACATTGACAAATTTTTCTGCGACTCTGCGAACGCGGGTGAAATCGCGGGAACCACTAGTGATAGAATAAAATTGTCGTAGCGACCGACAACTGCAACTGAGTAGAGTAGGTCAGAATAGGGGGATTATAGGCGTGGGTTCAGACCTTGCTTACGTCATCTATATCTATAGGTATTTATATATAAAACTAAAGAGTTTGTTTGAGCGCGCTAATCTCAAGAACTACTAGTCCGATTTGAAAAACTATTTAAGGGTTAGATTAGATAGCCCATTTATCGAGGAAGGCTAGAACGACTAGGAGCGGAGCATCAATCAAAAATGTTGCAAAAACGGGCAATTGACGCTAACGAAGTTGCGCGTGTCAACTAGTATAACATAAACCTAGTAAGGACAGATTATGACGTCATGATACGCCCCCGCATTTTGTCTCTGGTTGAAACGTCGACACAAGAGTATTTATGGTTCTAGAACAGTGTTTTTCAATCTTATGGTACACTAGTCACTCGCCGCGGTATCACCCGCGTTCCCGGAGACCATTTCATTTTCATCCAAATCCGTTCTTTAGTTTTGGGTGAAAGAGTAACAAACATACACATCACACACACAAACTTTCGCCTATATAATATACTAGCTGCCTCCGCGCGGTTCTACCCGCGTAGTTCCCGTTCCCGTGGGAATACAGGGATAAAATATAGCCTATGTTACTCGTAGATAATGTAGCTTTCGAATGGTGAAATAATGATTAAAATCGGTCCAGTACTTTTTGAGTTTATTCGTTACATACAAAAATACAAATCTTTCCTCTTTATAATATTAGTGTAGAAGTGTGATATACAAAAATACAGCGGTTTATAATATTAATACATAAGACCGTATCAAAATCCGTTGCATAGTTTAAAAGTACAAAAAAGATTGCAGACAAACAGTAGCAGATAACGTTTGTTTAAATAATATTAAGAAATAGATTACATCATACACCGCACAGCTGACACACATGACCGTGAAATAGATCTAATCTCAGAATGTTCGAATGATAAGCAGAGCCTATGCCTCGCCCTTGTCCTAGACACTGATCGTGACCATGGCATTGACAAGTAACACCTGTATGTTATTCTCTGATATTTAAGTGCATGAACATGTCTGTTTGTTCTGTTTGGATGCAAATGTATATCCCTACAAATATTACCTACAAATGCGAAAGTAACTCTGTCTGTCTGTGACGCTTTCCACTGAACCGACTGAAATTTGGTATGAAACTGATAGGCTTCCTTTTATTCCCAGGAAGTAGGTCCCCCGGGATCGCGGGCAAAACCGTGGGGAGCCACTAGTTATTCATATATCCGTAACCTCCTTAGTAATGATTCTCACGCAGACCACGTCAGTAATTACTAAAGTACAAAAATCTATGACGATTAATACACTTTCGTTACTTATACATTTTCGTGCTCTGCACTGCAGTGGATGACGTAACTCGTGACGTCACATATCTCAGTGCCAAGGTCGACGCGGAGGTTTAGGTCAAGTTCGTGTGAGGGACGCCGGAGGCCTGAGGTCACACGTGTTACATTAGCAATAGATAAGGAATAGCTTTTGGACTCGTGACTTTTTGTTTGTTATTCTGAACCTCATTCTTGACAGCCCGGTTGGCTTTGTGGTTAGTGACCCTGACTCTCAAGCCGCGGGTCGTGGGTTCGAATCCCACGCAGGACAAACATTTGTATGCATGAATATGTCTGTTTGTCCTGTGTCTGGATGTTAATATCTATATAAGTATGTATTTAAAAGTAGTAGGTATATGTAGTATATCGGCTATCTGGTTACCATATCACAAGCTCTGCTTAGTTTGGAATCAGATTGGCCGTGTGTGAAAAATGTCCCAGGATATTTATTTATTGTAACGCCGTGGTGGCTCAGTTGGAAACGCACCGACTCACGATCATGAGGGTGGTTCAAACCCCTGGCCCGTACCTCCGAGTTTAAAAATTTACTTACGGATTTTGGAAAAGTAGCCTATTCGTTATTCCAGAACGTATTCTAACTCTGTACTGAATTGTTATTGCTTGACAGGGTCACAGTCATCCATTCATACAAATATTCTCATATATAATATGAGTCGGATATTATATGAGTTTCAGTTAACAAATTATTTCGGATTATTCGATAGTTTCGGTTATAGTTACGAAGCTATAACATCCCGAATTGGTTTCTCGACATAATAAATATAGAATCGTGATTTATTTATACAACTCGTCGATGTAGGTACTAATGCTTTTGAAGGCCGATCTACGTGATCTTGGTATCTTGGTCTTGGAATCGGTAAATATCGATTTAGAGGTTTTTCGCTTATCGTTTGTCTACCTGAGGCTCAAAACACCTTTTAGTGCATAGGTACGAGTATATATCTAACTAGCTGATCCACGCATCTTCGTCTGCATCACATCTTCCCTTTTTTTGCATTATTTCTTAATGATACTCCGCTCCTATTAGTCATAGTGTGATGTTATATAGCCTTCCTTGATTACTGAGCTGGCTAAAACAATTTTTTTTTTATTTGTACCAGTAGTTTCGATCGAAGCCTATAACGCCCGATGCCAATAATCAATCCTGATCCATTTATTGCTATCTAAGATTGATATATCAATCCATTTACTGGGTGAAGCTTGCCAATATCCAATCCAAGGATTGGAAAGAAGAAAAATCGAAAAAAGAAAATGGTCTGCCGAGATCAGATATTGGCACGCGGATCGGAGATCGATCGACCAATATGCAGCAATCCAAGATTGGTTTTACTCTCGGATAGGAGATAGATTATTAACATCGGGCGTAAATCTACATAAAAATTATAGTCTTCTCTCTTTATAGACTGGTGTATAAAACAGACTCTGATTGAAATGCTTATCAAATTGAAGTCTTAATTAGGTCCCTATAAATTCAAATTTTAGAATGACCAAGGATTTATGAATCAATCAATGAAGTTATGAAGCTTATTTTGGAATCCGATTGGTCGTGTGTGAAAAATGTCCCAGGATATTTATTTATTTATTAAATATTTACCTAACGTTACAGATTCTGCAGTAACCATGGTAACAAGTGCCCTCGCCCCGGCACCGCCCCGGCCGAGCTCATGTGTGTGGCAGAAGCGATGATGCCCCGCCTCATACTGCGGCTGCTGCAGCATTTCAGAGAGAACAGGTACGATATTTATCTCTTTCTATTTTACTAAAGTGGAAAGAGACGTGAAATAATTATATATAGCCTATATATAGGGTTCTTCAAGAAGGGAGTAAAGAGATATTTACAGAGTCAGCAATGCGTGAGTGACGCCCCTAGTGTTGCAAGCGTCCATAGGCTATGGTAACCGCTTCCCATCAGGTGGGGCCGTATGCTTGTTTGCCACCTTAGTGGAATAAAAAAAAGCCTATAACCTACCTCGATAAATAGGCTATCTAACACTTGTAGATTTTTTTCAAACAAACAAATTATTTTACCTTTATAATATCACTAGCAGATACAAACAAAACATAAATCTTTCTAACCAGATAAATACCAAATCAAATTCAATTAAATCTACATAAACTCTCTACCACTAAAACTAATTTATTCACAGTGATTTTCTCACGATGATAATCGGGAAATAATCTAATTAGAACAAACAATAAGTAAATTAACACCTTGACTAGGAAAACTTGGTAAACGGCTTTTGAATGTAACGCTCGGTTAACCCCGCCTTGTGGTATACAGATGACCCTCAAGTGCGTATACGGCTTCATAAATGGTCTTGAGTGTCTTAAACTAGGACTGGCGGCTTGAACTGTCTTACTTTATTATGTAAAGTATCCACGGACAATCTTATTCCAGAAGCTTTAATAATCAGATTGCTGATATGCTATATATTTTGTGCTAGTAAATAGTTTTAAATAGCTTACCACAAAATATTTACGCACAAAACCTTTCAAACTGCAAATACCCCATTATATTTCTCTGCTCCAATCCTTAAGGACCAATTTATCCGTTAAATAATATTTATGTTAACAGCTCTCTATAGAGGTTGATTTTCTTTTTCAAGTACTGTCTTCTACCGCGTGGTTTCACCCGTTCCCAGAGGAATACAGGGATAAGATACTAGGCTTCTATACTCCCTGATAATTAAGCTTTCCATAGTTGAAAGTAATTTTAAAATCGGTTTGTTCGTTAAATAAAACGTAACAAACAAAGAAGCAACCTCAATTTCCTATAATAATATTAGTATTTTTAAATTTTCCAGTTGCGGCACACAGACCACGTCGAACAGCTACAGGATCGCGGTGCAGGAGTGCGAGGGCTACGTCCAGATGCTGATGGAGTTCAATAACATGGGTGACCTGATGCGGTCGGCCATGACCAAGGCGCTCATCAACCCTCAGGTATGTAGTATATTAAACTTAAAGTCAACTTGAGGGTTTGAGACAAGCCAAGTAAAGACAACGAGCAGTCAAGTTGAGGGTGGTAGCCCCCCCAAATAAAGACTAGGACCATGCTATGGTTTCCTCATAATGTTCACTCTTCACCGAAAACACCTGCACGTGACCCTGACTCTCAAGCCGCCGGTCGTGGGTTCCAATCCCATCCAGGACAAACATTTGTATGCATGTATATGTCTGTTTGTTCTGTGTCCGGATGTAAATATCTATATAAGTATGTATTTAAAACATACTATATGTACTATCTGATTACCATAACACAAGCTCACTTTGAAGCTTACTTTGAAATCCGATATGCCGCGTGTGAAAAATGTTCCATGGTATTTAAAATTTTCTTCTTTTCCCCGTTCCCCAGATGTACCGCAACTTAGTGGAGCCTCCGTTCCCCGAGACAGAGTACGGCTGCTACATGGCCGAGTCCAACAAGATGTATGAGCAGGCCCTAGAGCTGTTCCCAGCCCCGGAGCCGCCCGACGAGTAAGTATTTAATTTATAACTCTATGTGTACGTGATAAGGTCTAAATTGACATGTTTCACAAGATTCAGATTGGCTATGCCGATTGGTAGACGAAGTTTAGTTAAGTCATAATTATGTAATTATAGTGAACTAGTGGCTTCCCCGTATCGGGACCTACAACTTTCCCGGGATAAAAAATACCCTATGTATTTAAGCTGCAGTCAGTATCTGTAACAAATTTCATGAAAATCAGTTCAGTGGTTTAGACGTGAAAGCGTAACAGACAGACAGACAGAGTTAGTTTCGCATTTATAACATTAGGATAATATCACCCCTTACAAGATCTGTTAATTTTAGAATCAGATTGGCCGTATGTAAAATAATGTCTTTACTAATATTATAAAGAGGAACGATTTGTTTCTAATAAATAAACTTAAAAACTACTGGACCGATCTGAATGATTCTTTCACCAACGAAAAGCTGCATTATCAGGGAGTAACATGGACTATATTTTATCCCTGAATTTCTACGAAAACAGGAACTACGAGGGTTATTATAATTTAATTTTTCATTTCTAGATACCGGCATCTCCCCGCGCTGGCGCCGCGCCTCCAACACAACACACTTCTCGACGAGTTCATATTCTGGACTTTCAAGTACGAGTTCCCTCAGAACGTGGTCTGTTTCCTGCTCAACATGCTGCCAGACCAGGACTATAAGGTATGTATTGATTATTTAAAACAATATACAGCATAAAGCCTTATTGGCTAGGGAAAAGAAAGAAGAATTTACATTGTGTTAATTTTTATCATTTTGTACCTACAATAAGATTTGTTATTATTACATGGGAAAAGTTTAAATGCTTTTAAAATAGCCAAAAAAATAATCGATTTTTTTGAAAATGCCTAAGTTGTTATTATTGTTACTCAATCACGCCGGAACGGCTGTAGAGGTCTGAGGTCTGGACGAAATTTGGCACAGAATATATTCTCGATTAATACATAAGATACATCTTTTCCTAGGTAAATTGAAGATCCCTCGGGATCGTGGGGTGGGTATCTACACTAATATACAAAGAGGAAGAAGGCTCTAAAACTACTGGAACGATAGTGTTTAACTTTTGGGAACTGCGCGGGTCCCCCCTGTGCCCCTAGACGAACGCTTAGTTAGTCAAAATATAATAGTCTAACAACATTATTATATCCCACAGGAACACCTCACCCGCACATTCGTGATGCACTACGCCCGCATACCGCTCGTACTAGAAGCGGCTGCCGACCCTGACACTCTATCCAACCGCGTCGTCCACATGTCCGTGCAACTGTTCTCCAACGAGGCCCTCGCCCTCCGCTGCGTCCAGCAGCTCCACCTCCTCCACGTCATGGTCCTGTCCCTCCGCCTCATGATGGGCAAGATCCTAGTACAGAACACGTTGCACGACCCCGATCAGAACTTCCACTACGTGATAGATTGTACCAAGAGGGTGATGAAGGAGCACTGCTACTGGCCCCTTGTGTCGGACTTCAATAATGTGCTCAGCCATAAGAGTGTGGCTCTCCTGTTTCTACAGGATGATGCGCTGGTCGATATGTGGTTCGAATTCTTGTCTATGTTGCAAGGTTAGTTATTATTTCTTATGTTATTAATTACTAGTGGCTCCTCGCGGTTGCACCCGCGTTCCCGGGGATCTTCAATTTTCCCGGGATAAATAGTGGCCTATGTATTGTAAACCCCTATATATTTGGTCATAAATATCAGTCAGAGTCGCATAGGAATATGGGCTTCTTCGTTTATGTAAATGATGTATGTATGGGAGAGGACTCTGGTTTTAACCCTTAGAGAGACAACCATTTAACGGTTACATAATTTTGGTAGGCAACTATGCTGACCATGGTGGAGACGTATGATTATAATTAAATTTTGACCTTTTGTAAGTCCCTGTAATGGAAATAAATTGTATTGTTTCTTCCCCAGGCATGAACGTGAACATCCGCGAGATAGGAGGTCACATAGAGTTCGAGCCGTCGTCGTACTACGCTGCGTTCTCGTGCGAGTTGGAAGCGGGCGCGTACCCCATGTGGTCGGTGCTGAGCCACCTCACCGAGCCGGCGCATGCACCGCTCGCTCGCCGCATTGTTGCCGCAGCGCTCACTTACCTACAGGAGTGGCTCGACGCAGTGCACTTTACTGCGCCACCAGCGGTCCATGCTCACTCGGGGGGATCCCCGCAGGCAGAGAGGGTGAGTCACATAGACTAGAGCCACCCTGCCACCGCCAGATTAGTCAGATATGGTCGAGAGCCGCCCTTCACGCAGCCCCATGGACAGAGAGGGTAAGTCGACCCCCCCATCCCCCTTCTGCAGCTCAGTGGTCAGACAAAGAGTCGCCCTGTCCCTCCCCCCTCCTGCAGCTCCCGCATCGTGGCCGCAGCGCTCACCTACCTGCAGGAGTGGCTCGACGCAGTGCACTTTACTGCGCCACCAGCGGTCCATGCTCACTCGGCCGGATCCCCGCAGGCAGAAAGGGTGAGTCACGTTGCCTCCACCCCCTCACGCAGCTCCGCGGGCATAGAGGGTGAGTCTACCTTCCCCCCCATCCTCCTTCTGCAGTTCCGCGGGCAGAGACGGATAGTCAACCTGCCCCTCCTGCAGCTCCGCGGGCAGAGACGGATAGTCAACCTGCCCCCCTCCCCATCTCCATACAGCCAACCTGCTCATCGCCCTCCTGCAGCACCGCGTGCAGAGCGTGAGTCATCCCCCTCCCTACCCCCCTTCTGCAGCTCCGCGGTCAGAGAACGTGTGGCGACCTGCCCCTCCCCCATCCCGCAGCTCCGCATGCAGAGAGATAGGTAGAATCACATATAGACTAGAGCCTCCCTGCCACTCCTCAGATCAGTCAGATATAAACTACATCCACCCTGCCTCCTCCCTCCCCTTAGATCAGTCACATTTAGACTAGACTCACCCTGCCACCTCCAGTTTAGTCAGATATGTACAAGAGCCGCTATGCCCCTATATTAATATCTATAAAATTAGTTTGCAACATTTTTCTTTTTAGCTAATTCTTATTTGATTATTTTACCGATGGAAAGCCACATTATCAAAGAATTGCATAGATCATATTTTATCTCCATATGCCTACGGTTTCCAATGGTCGCAACATACCTATATATTTTTTGCAGTTAAAAGACATATCTTAAAACTAGTGGCTCCCCGCGGCTTCGCCCGCGTTCCCGGGGATCTTCAATTTTCCCGGGATAAAAAGTAGCCTATGTGTTATTCCAGAACATATTCTAGCTCTGTGCCAAATTTCAAGCAGATCCCTTCAGCCGTTGGAGCGTGAAAGAGTAACAAACATCCATACATACAAATTTTCGCATTTATAATATTAGTAGGATTAAGACACCTTTCTATACTCAATTAATAAATGGTAATTTATCGGTGTACAGTCGGAGGTGATGCACGCGTCGTTCCACTTCCCCCTGCACCGGTACCTGTCCGCGTTCCTGTGCGCGGCGGTGCGGTGGATGGGTGTGCGCGCCGCCGACGTGCTGCCCCCGCCCGACCTGCTGGCGCTGCTCGCTGTCCACCCGCTCAGGGTGCAGGTAAGTCGTTTATATATAACTAGCTGATTGAGGAACTTTGTACTGCCTTACAGGCAGTAGATATCAAATATTTGATGGATTTTCGTACCAGGAAGCATTTTGGGTAAATTTTTTCATCATATTAATTTTCGTAAATTTTCCGTTCCTCTCCTATTTGAGGTAGACACAATAGATAGACTACCGTCCGTACCGTAATGGGTAGACTACCGTCCCAAAGATTTTGCTTTTTCAGTGGACATATTAATGTATTGTGTAAAAGGGAAATGGATATACATTTAATATATATATTCAGTGATTAAAATAATACAGTTGTAGACACTCACTTATCGGTTGCGACCGTACGTACAAAGAATATAGTGCACTACATACTATGCTATTTTTGAATTTAGTTTTTTTATCCCAAAGTTTTACCTGAATGTTGATATTATACTTTTGATAGCATTTTCTATCGCAACAAAATTTGGAATCAAACATTATAAAACCAATATTTGTCACACGTCTTTATTTCATTAAGACAAAACACAAACGCAAAATATTATAAACAAACTTTATTTATCAAAATGGTTTTTATTCTAATTACTCTACGTTACAAAATATTGAGTATACGATAATTGACTCTAGCTTAATTGACGATGGGCATAAATTCGGTTGTCTCGCCATCCTCTGAGAATTCGCTGGGCGGGGGTTCTGCCTTCACGTGTCTCGAGTAATCGTAGGTGATCAGTTTAGTTGCTATGAACCCTCCCGAGCCCCTTACTCCGCGGTGGATGAGACCAGCTCCCGATGATAAGCTTCCACCTAAAAAATGTAATATTTTAAGACACCAAGAAGCTTAATATAACGTTTCTTTGGGGAATTTGTAAAGTTTTCGAATAGGTCGTTTCAGGCAATTTACTTCAATTAATTCTCTAAATAATTGCCATTTACTTGACTACTAAGTGTTAGAATTATCAGGATTAAAGTGTCTTTTAGAAGGCATAAAATAACTCGGTCAGATATTACAAAAATCCGACAAGTAAGCTACCTTTAGATGGAACGACGGCTTGTATATCTACAAACGGCACAGTCGACTGAGCAGCGTCTGCGTCTAGGTCCGAGTGAGTGAACTCCACGTACTGATCGTGCGCGGAGTCCACGGGCAGTGGCATGTTGGAGTGGGTTGGGATGTCTGGCTTGTAGAGCTCGAGGCGTTTCCTGGAAATTACCAGATTATACTGTTTTATCCTCTTTTATGTTTAAAGAAGGAAGGAAAGATTCCTGAAATTCTGTGGCCGTCTGAATCAACAGATTTTCGTTTTATGTCAATTTTTGGATGAGACTCAGTTCAATTAAATAAGTCTCTCATGTTTATTTACTTAACGTGATCATAAAATAGATAATTTTCGAGTATGAGCTCTAAGTCAGTATAATATATGCCTCACCTAGGATTATCGATAGCCCCCTCAGTGTTGTCATTGCTGATCCATTGACTCCTGTCCGGTGATAGTCTTCCAGTTGTGTAGTTGAAGGGCGTCGAACGTATCTCAAAGTGCAAGTGGGCTCCGATCATCCGTAACCTGATGGTCATAAGGTTGAAATTAGCACATTATAAACTTATTTCTAAAGACGTTAGCAAGTCTCATATAATATGTGATGCACGATATGAAAAGTGGTTTAAATGTTGCACCGACTCGAAATTGTTTTAAGGTTAAGTGTTGTCTTTCTTTTTCGATTGTCCAAAAATAATTTCGTCACAGCTTTTGTATATAATTGTCCTTCGTATTCTTTTAAGTTACTTAATATATTTAAATGGCCATTGTCATTGTCGCTGCCTTACAAAGGTCAATCCATGGTTAATATACATGTCAAGCTTAAGAAAAACAATAGGTACCTGACGCCGGTCAAGACGTAGCCAACCGGTGAATCCAATTCGTCCAAGTCGATCGCCCGTCTCTCGTACGTCATCGTATGGTAGTCCTCGCCGTCTCTTACTCCGGGCTCTGAAGGGTCGAACTTCTGTACCGGTACCCATTCACCTGGCTGCACGAATCCTCTCTCCCCTAATGTACCCTCGTATACCTGAAGGTGGAACACCCTACCGTGCTTCACCAAACGAACACCTGTCACCACCCTGAAAGATTTGTACATTAATCATATGCCCGTAAACAGCGTTGTTTATTGGACACCCGCACGCATACCCATGCCGTTAGCACCATGAATGATTCCTAGAGAAGAGCAGAAGTTAGTTACATGTTTTACAGTCCCCAGATAATATGTCATATCCACGAAATAAATGTGATAGTTCGACAGTGAAAACAGTTAAGTTGCCTTTGTTGTTGAACGGCGCTTAAAACACGAAGCGAGAGTAAGAAGCCCAAAGCGTTTCCTCTAAATGGAGCAAGGACAGAGATTGCTCTGATGACCCATCATCTAAGTCCAGTACTGACTTGTTCCTGTAAATGTCTGTCGACGCTTCCCTCATGCTGAAGAAACGTTCTGATGTGGCGACGCTGTCTTCGCAAAGGCAAAAGCAGTACGAGCAGTGGAGCAGATTCCACCTCCACCAGGAATCGACCTTTGGAGGAAAATTTTATCATTAAATACTGGTCATGCTTCGGTGGCATTCTTCATGCTAATCATTCTGGGGCAAGGTATTCCTATGTGCGGGTGTCCCAAATATCAAGGGACACTAACTTGTTGTTGTTCACGTCTGACGTCGCGTCCCAAAGGCTGAAGTAACGGTCGGAGTCTTGGGTGTCGTCGCAGAGGCACATGCAGTAGGAACAGTGCCAGAACAGCCACCGCCACCATGAGTCGACCTGGGGACACTCGCATGTTTCATTGCTTGAAACTTTACAACACAGTGAATTGGTCCCTTAGAAAAAAATTACATTGTCTTTGAAAATATCCTTTTTAATTGGAATAGTGGCACATAGAAGCGTAGTTCCTGTTATGTAGTTTGAATTAGTTTGTTTTCTATGCCATTTGTGATTAATTAAAATAATAATATTAGAAAAACAATCTTTAGTTGCCTATATATATAAACTCGTTAGTGATTTGTCAATCAGTTGACCTCATTAACACTCCGGGTCTCGGAGATAAGCCCCTATAGCGTTGTTAATGCACCAATTGGCCAACGTGTGATCAAACGTTTGTCCTAAATCTCCCTTGCGGATGCGATGCAGTATTGGTTATGATTGGGGATCAATTGGCCTCACCTTGGTTGAACCCCGCGTGCATGTCCCGACCTTGCCCAGGCCGCGTCCGTTCTCATATGAGATCCATTCGTAGCGGCGGTTGCTGTTGAGGCTCTGAAATTGTTTTATTCACAGTTATTGGGAGAACCGAATTTCGATATGTCGTCTGATAGAGATTTTTAAACTTAAAACAAGTCTACCGATTTGGATAATTCTTTCACCATGGGAAAGCTACATTATCGGAAGTAACATAGGCCTTAATGTACCAAATAAGAATAACTATCGATGAATCATCTAAAATTGTTTAATGGTCCTGGAACTCTTATATAACTGGCAATGATATATTAGCTTCTATGTAACTTACAGCCGGACATATCCACATGTCAGAATCGATATATTGGCAGTCGATGATCCTCCCTTTGCAGATCCGCTGTCTTTTGCAATACATGTCTTTGAAACAGCCGTGGTTCTCGGCCAATGAGTAAAAGCCGCAGTTCTCCCTGCAAGTGCCGTCTGTGTTCATGTCCACTTCGTTTTCTATGTAACCTTGGAGGAGGCGGGTCACCTCGTCATAGGTCACTCCTGGAATTGAAAGTTTTTGGATCAGTACTAGTGGCTCCACGAGGTTTTACCCCCGTTTCTGGGGGATCTTCAATTTTATCGGAATATAAAGTAGACTCTTCGTTAATCCAGAACATATTTGAAATCTTCCCTTCTTATCCCTCCAGCAGTTTTGGCGTGAAATAGTCACAAACATACATACTCACAAACTTTTGCATATAATATTAGATCGAGGAGATGGAATGGATGGAATTGGAAGAGGAATACCGGTTCACAAGGAAATTCAAGAGGAAATCTGTTACCTTATTGATCAATACTGGTGCAGACAAAAGTATTTAGCTTTGATTGTTTTCTTTGTTAGTTGAACTGTACAATCTTTTGTAATTGTAATGCCGAAATTATTCGCTATCTCATGGCCTAAATGAGAGTCACTGCTCGATTTTGATGAGTTCTTAACTTATATGTTTTCTCATAAATTCGACTTATATATATATTTTTTAAATGTTGTACATTTGTATAAGTTTTGGTTATTACCGTTTCTTAATAAATCTTTGATTTTTTGCGTAGGCTGATACACAAATATGGGATGTGATTTCCTTTATGTTTAGTGTGTTCTACATATTTTTTTTAATATCCTGGAAAATTTTTCACAACGGCCAATCTGATTCTAAACTAAGCAAAGCATATGATTACCAGATCGCTGACTTACTACATTATAATCGATAACCAGAACAAACGGACATATTCACGCATGCAAATGTTTGTACTGTGTAGAATTCGTCGCGACGTTGAAAGTTAGGGTCACTAACCACAAAGCCACCAAGTCTGACATTTACTGCATTTAAAAAGGTATCAGTAACATACCTTCCTTATGCCGATGAGGGTCGCAAGCGTACACGTCGCGTTTGGCGGACGACAACGCAGCCCTAGCGGCCGTCGCCGCCTGGCTGGTCCTCTCGCTGTACCTTTGCCTTGTGAGACTTGCCTCCTGTGTGAAGTTGCCTGAAATACATTTTTACACGTGAAATTGAGTTGAAAAATATCCTAGAGCATTTTTTCACACACGGCCCCTGAGCAGAGCTTGTATTGTGGTAATCAGATTTGTGAAATACTGCATATAATACTAATCTATACTAATATTATAAAGAGGAAAGATTTGTTTGTTTGTTTGTTTGTTTGTTTGTTTGTTTGTAATGAATAGGCTCCGAAACTACTGGACCGATTTCAAAAATTCTTTCACCTTTGGAAAGCTACATTATCCCCGAGTAACATAGGCTATATTTTATCCCTGTATTCCTACGGGAACGGGAACTACGCGGGTAAAACCGCGCGGAGGCAGCTAGTTTAAAATACTTTGATAGATATTTACATCCTGGATGGGAGTAGAACCCACAACCGGAAATTTTCTGTACAAAATGGATGAGTTAAGTTTTGTAATATAAGTAGGGATTTATATAAGTATGTATTGATTGATTTAATTAATGCAGCGTAGTTATAATGTGTCACTGGACGTGATTAGCAATGTTTGTTTATTGTTATATATACGTATACATGTTTAATAAACAAAGACTTCCGTTCAGTTAGATAACATGTAATAATGTTGATTTATATATTTTCTTAAATAAATTGTAATTCTAAACTAAGCCTATACTGGTATAAATTGGTAGTTCTATGGTAATTCGCGTGTCAAAAAGCAGCTAAAAATTCTGCTTTCTACACCGTCGCTTAGTCCGCGAACGCGAAAAAGTGACATGGTTGGTCTTTATACAAATTGATTTATTTAGGAGTTTATTTAACTAAATATTTAATAAAAAAAGAATATTGTCAGAATGTGTGTTGAGTAACTACTCATTCTTTTTCTATTATAGTTTTATTACACTCAATGAACCTTTTATTAACATATTTATTGCACAATTCACATTATTACGCATAATTATGTTATATATACAATTATATCTAATTCATTGTTTATATAATAAATAGTTTTCTGCATCATCGTTTTGATAACATTGTGGTAATGTTGGTTTCTATTAAATATTAAATTAAATGGAAGTAATAGCTTTATTCAGGGTTGATTACTTGGTTTATATTAACTTGGTGTATTTAAAATTCTATTAAATTTCTACCAATGATATTATAAGAAAATTATACTTTCCAAAACGTTATTTGGTTAAAACTCTAGTAAAGCAATATAGCTTGTATAACATTAGTTAAAGGGTTCAAATACCTTTGCCGTATATCCTGAGCAGCATCCACGAGAACTGCATCATGGCGTATCCCTTGATCTCTGTCAGTGCTATGGTGTTGTACATGTCGTAGATCAGCTGATGCGGAGACATTTGTAGCTCGCACACGTCTGACGCCTCATCCTGATGAAGAACAATTTTATAAATTTTTATTTAACTTAGCAAAAGCAACCGTCTGACCCCGGCATTAGTTTGAATTAAAATAAAATAATTTTCAGAAACAATAATTTGTAATTTTTTTCGGTTCTTGAGGAGACCACAAATATTTGCGAAAAACATGTTTGTTGGCCTTAATGAAAAACATACAACTTTGTCCTCTTTATATCAACGTAAATAAAAGTTACGTTGTAGATACTACGTTAATAAAAGTCTTAATATTAATTTGTGATATAACTGAAAGTGCTCTCCAAAATTATCTTTCGTGATTCAAAAACTCTGTTATACAATATTGACTCTGTCGAAAATAAATTATTCGTCATAGCTCCACTTGAGTTTGCAAATAAAACTTCCGCACATATTGTTGTTCGCATTAGTCAGTTCATTTGTTTAAACTAACTGTTTATCGTGGAAACGTATATGGTAGAAGAATTTGCATTCCAATGAGTACTGTTTGCACAGAAGATTTTTCACTAGAAACCCATCTATTGTGATGCTAAGTTGTTTGAACGCGCTTTTAAGAACCTACCGGTTAGAATGGAAAAAATGTTTTAGTGTTAGATACCTAGCCCTTTTATTGAGGAAGGCTATAGCTACACAACATTACGCTATGATCAATAGGAGTGGAGTATCATTTAATTTTTTTTAAACGGGGATTTATTTTATATTTGTTTCGAAAATTAGACTGAAATTAGTTTGACGCAGCTAGTCTCTGTGTATATGTAGGTTTTTTAATACGTATTTTAATCACTGAAAGTAGAATCTTGCTTTAATTGAGAGCAACCAAAGAAAAAGCAATGTTACTAAGACAGTAGTATTTTTTATGCTACAGCCTGAATTACATAAAATATTTCACGAAAATAAAATCTTATAGGTACATTGCTTTTGGATTTTATGTTGCTTTCTTTATTCGATTTAATACTGAAGTAATTTTGTAAGAAGAAAAGTATATGCTCCGCACTAGTGTCAATGTTAATTCCAGACTACAATATGCTCTTTCGACGTTCAGCCAATTTATAACAATTTAGTCCCATAACAATATTGTTTGTCGCGATTAATTAAGACTTATAAAAACCATTTATACATTAATTAGCTCTTAGTTTAGTGGCTTATTAACCACTTGTGTTTCCCTGTGGTTTCACCCGCCTATATGTAGGTATTATTCCAGACCACTTTCGGTTCATTTTGTTGTTGCGTGAAAGAGTAGCAAACATGCATCCTTACTCGCAAACATTCGCATTTATAATATTAGTAGGATTCTTACATTAATTATCTCTCAACTCAGCTGCTTATGTACCTAGGTACAATTATTACTACTTGTAAGCCTATGTCATTGAGATTAACCATATATGCATCTTGTACGTAGTAATGCAATACACCACACTGTTCTAGAATTCCCCCGTTACCGGGAAATCTCCCATTTTTCCCAGGATAAAAAGAAGCCTTAAGCAAGGTTATAAAGTGAAAGAATTTCCGAAATCAGCACAGTGGTTTTTGAGTTTATTCATTACAAATATACACACGCACAAAACTATAATTTTCCTGTTTATAATATTAGTATATACTAT
Organism: Thyatira batis; assembly: GCA_905147785.2. Taxonomy (NCBI): domain Eukaryota; kingdom Metazoa; phylum Arthropoda; class Insecta; order Lepidoptera; family Drepanidae; genus Thyatira; species Thyatira batis. Next base: position 1,065,993 of record LR990498.1, on the reverse strand, counting down.
TGGACCAGGCAGACTTCGTTCTGCCCACCAGCGCCACCTACCGGGTCCAAGTATATGTAAGCTATCCTATCTCTCAAGTTGGATCGAACTGCACATGGTGTGCGAATTTTATTATAATCGGTTAAGTGGTTTAGGAGTCCATTGAGGACAAACATTGTGACACGAGATTTATATATATTAAGATATTATGTGTTATATACTTAAGTCAGCCTATAGCGACATTGCTGTGGTAGCGTTTTACCTATACCTACGTGCACAGAGTAAATTGCCTACTGACCTGCATACAAACAAGGTGTTGTATATCGTCATACATCTTTGTTCACAACAATAATATTACTAGCTTCCGTCCCACGGTATCACTTGCATTCCAGAGTGACCTTAAATTTTCCCGGAATAAAATGTAGCCTATGCTCTATGCCAATAAATGTCAATAAATATTTTTCTTTCTTTCTTTCTTTCTATGTGTTTTTGACCGGTTGACTCAATCAGTGACCCTAAATATCAAGCCGGTCGGTCGAATCCCACCCAGGACAATTTGTATGCATGAATATGTCATTTCTGTGTCTGGATGTAAATATCTAGGTATATGAGTATGTATAACATTAAAATGAAATATATGAGCTATCTGGTTACCATAACTCAAGCTCCGCTTAGCTTGAAATCAGATTAGCCGTGTGTGTGAAATGTACCAGGATATTTATTTATATTCCGCAACATATTCTTATTCTCTGCCAAATTTCATCGCGATCCCTTTAAGCGTTGTTACATGACAGAGTAACTAACATCCATACATACATTCTGACAAACTTGCATTTATAATATTAGTAGGATTATGCATAGGACTGTTTGTTTAAGAACCGTCATGATTTCATAACTACATATACTCCATTCTCTGCTTCACTATCTACTCTTAAGTATTCCCACGAGTGTGTTATCACTTATCAATATTGTCAATATTACTTAATTTTTTTGCTGTTTAGTCATAAACGGTGAAACTTTTGGTCTGGAAATGAATTACTAGCTTCCGTCCTAAGGTTTCAACCGCGTAGTTCCCGTATCCGTAGGAATACGGGGATAAAATATAGCCTTTGACGCTCGCAAAGAACGCCCCTCCAACAACATCAACCTGAGCCCCTACAAACTCAGAAACATTACCTCTTTATAATAGTAGTATAGATTCAATTTCGTAATGTAAATTTTTCGCGCTCATTAAAATACTTTAAACAAGTAAGTAGGTACCAACGCTTGTTTGTTTTTCACAGTAACCTAGTTTATACATTTTGTCATCGTTATCATTTACGGTATCGAAAAGTCTCGTCAGCTCAATTAAAATGTTTCTTTCGAAAACCGGTCAGAATCGTTGCGCTCGTAAATACCTAATGTGATGATTCGAACATTGACAACTCTCTCCTTGCATTACCCTGTTACTCGCACATTTATAAACACAGATTGTTTAATTTCGCATACCCAGTTCACTGACACCTTACCAAACACGGTATTAGTAACGGCTCAGGGATTTCTTTGTTAACTTTACCACACCAAGTTTGGATTGATTACTCATGCAAGTCGCACTATAATACCTTCATTGCCAATCGGAACATGTCGTCGTGCTGCAGCAACTCGTGCAGCTTCCGCACTGACTGCGCCACTGACGCTTTGGGATCCAGGAGAACGCTCTCGGCCAGGTCGAGCCACTCTCTCACCGGCGACGGCACGCTACCCGGCGAGGCTTGTCGCTTCACAAAGTCCAAAAAGTTGAGATACATTCCATCGATGACCCTCAATTTCTCCAATGCTAGTTGCCACTGTCCCGACCTGAGTGCCGGTCGTGGTGGCATCGGAATCGATCCGATCGCTGCGTCGAATGCCACGAAGGTCTTTGTTAACTCGACATCGCCGCCGAGGCCCGCCTCTCGCCACGACGGGTCGGTCACGTTCTTCCATAGCTCGTCTTCGAGGGTGTAGAACTTGTCTCGCATGAAGTCCACCGCCGACGGCTCGCCGTAGTCGCCGGCGAGCGCGGTCGCGAACAGCGCAAAAAGCGCCGCAAATCTCATTGTAGCGCACAGTTTGAAGTGAAACGTTTTGGTGCTCGGCTCTGCATCGACTGATGCGGAGCGAGGGGACAGGCGGCACCGAGCGAGTGGGGTCGGGTTAGTGACGCACCGTTATACAATGTCGTTGTTGTCGATAAACGTCTCTCCAGTTCGCATATTACCGGTAGATTGAGCGGACAATACGTGTTAACCGGTTATTTATTTGTCACCTTCGCGTAGCGGTTTCCTATCGTTTGTCATTATCGTTGCTACTCTTATAATGATTACCTTGTATTGATGACGCTTCCGTAAGGAAATTATGTGAATTCTCAGAGGTTTGTCTTCGCTGAATGTCAAATGTTTGTCGTAGAATGATTACAGCACCGTCTACTTGCTAACAATAAAAACTTTAATACGTCTCATTAAATTGTATTTATATTCAATGAAGCGTATCGACATCGGCATTATTTCAACAGTAACATCCCTACCGACCCGCATATTAATATTGTGAGTGCGGCACAATCTCCACAATGCTGAGACTGTAGCTCTTATCACAATTGAATAAGATTGCTATTTGATTAATGAATCATTGAGTTGGTTTTGTGGTTTGTTATTATTTGCTTGTTACGCGCCTGTCGAGTCAGCTGGCCGACTCCCGCGCAATGTCTCTGAGCCTTTGTTGTTACTTCTTGATGATTCTCGGAAACGTAATGTTCATATGTTAATTGCTCTTAATTTTGCTCCACAGTTTTTCAGACTATATTTTAGCTATTTATGGGATAATTTAGTTCAGATACGTTTTCTTTGTTCATAAGGGTTTATTTATATTTGAATTAAGTATGGCAGGAAAATAATTGTATAGGTAACAGCTGGAGCTGCGACTCGTTTCATAATCGTAATGAAACTTCAAAAGGAAAATCTTCACGCTCATTATACCCTTAGAAGTAGGCAGTGGTGTATTGTAAGCCTTGGATATATTATTGATTTACGTTTATTAAATTAAAGAAATTTTTTCCTGTTATTCGTACAAATGATAAATAAAAGTAATTTAAATACCTACCTACTTAGTTATTCTGTCTATATTATGTAAATGTGTATTTAGTCAAACACTAATATAATAAAACATGTTGGTAATGAATAATCTCAAAAACTACTGTGCCGATTTCATAAATTCTTTCACCAATGAAAAGCTACATTATTAGAGAGTAATATAATCTATTTTTTATCTCCGTATATTCCAACGGGAACGGAAACTACGCGCGGAGGCTTGTAGTATGTGTAAGAAAGTTATTTAAAACATGACATCTAAATATACAAAATTTATTGAATGTCATTGTCATTTAAACAAAGATAACAGTATCGTTTGTGGATGTTACATCCTGTAGTATCGGGGTGAATGGACGACCAATATGTAGGGGCGAGGGTGACGGATCACTCGTCTAAGTAATCTGTACCTAGTAGGTACCTACTTAATATTAGGAGAAAGTTTGGATGGATGGATGTTTGGAAATAATCCCTAGGTACTAATAAGCATGAGTAGGGATTCCTTATGTCTGATTTTAATGATACAAAGATATACTTGGGCTAAGACTGGCTTAGTACGGGAAAGTTCAAGAAAGTCAGAATCTAGTGAAATGTTTACACAGGCCCTCATAAATTCTCGACTCTAGACCTCTAGTGCTCAACTCGGTAAGATTTTTTGCTGAATTGCCATCAATAAACTCATCTGCATTTTAATTGATTTGCAATAATCTTTTTTAAAAGGACTTAAGCTTAAAATCTTATTGAATCACTTCAAATAATTACAAAGGTCAATTGTAAATGTAAATAAACATACAATTTGCACCCATTATACGATAGGAAGACCATAATGTCATGTTTATATTGAATTTCCTGTCCCCACTCTGAATTATTTTCATACAAATAAAAACAGTTATTGGCTACGGAAGTGTCAATTTATCCTTCAAATGGATTCGGTGGCCCCCTATTCCTGCAGATTTGATATGGTTGTCACGATGTGGACGCCATTTTGAAAAAAATATATCAAAAAGATTCTAGATAGATAGAAGATACCTAGTGTCTCATGAATGTAAGAATCGGAAAGTAAGAAAAATCCAGGTTGTAAACTATATGTGTTCCAAATTTCATTCAAATTTATGTGTAAAATAGTAACAAACATACATCCATAATCACAAACTTTTGCATCTATACCTACTAATATTATAAATACGAATGTAACTCTGTCTGTCTCGCTTTCACGCTAAAACTACTGAACTGAATTTGGTACATAGAGCCTGAGATTTTTATCCCGGGAAAATGGAAGATCACCCGTCTACGCGGGTGAATCCGCGGGGAGTCACTAGTTATAATATTAGTAAGATTTACTCTCTACCACGAAACACTATATTAATTTTAAGCTTCCATTAAAGTTAAAAATACGTGTTAAAATCACTGTAACATTATCATAATGTCAATATTAAACTCCAAACTAATTGTTATTGTCTAGTTACAATTGTTTTTATTCCCGGAAAAGATTTTAAACGTGTCGTCTTTTCTGCTTAAGAATAATTCTGTTATGTTAGACAGATAAGGAGGTATATAATATGAGTGAGACAGATATATTTAAGAGTTCATTATAGATATGGTAGGTACGTATTTGGGTGGTCTGTTGGCTTGGTCAGAGACTTACTGGTCATTGGTTCGAAAACAAACATAGTACATGAAATATGACATGTGTGTTCTCTGCCAGAATGTAAATTTATTTTCAAGTAGTAAATATATACACAGGTAGTACGTCGTCCCCGTTTTGTTACTTTTTGATTCTATACATAAATATAATAAGTAAATAAGTTCCATATGTAATGTTGAGTCTGATTTTTCATAAGCGCTTGCGAAAGCCTATTTGAATAATATCATTAGCTCCGTCCTGTAATACGGGTACACAAATTAGATTAGGTATATTTTTATTATAGGTATAATAGTTAATATGAAATTAAAGCTAATTTGGTTAGAGTGGGTCCCCCATGACAGATGTTATGTCGCATGTGGGAATTCCAGATGGATGGATGTGTTAAATTAGTAGGTAGTTAATTAATTTACCCGCTATTTGTGACATAAGTCAGACATTTTGTTTCTAGCATGTTGTTTTATACGAGTAAGTATAATCAGATTATTCATTGTAGGCAGAGATATGACATTTCCAGTGTTGCAGTTTTTTAGACCCAAATAAATAGTGTTGTGGTAGATTCGAATTTTTACAACTAAAAGTCGGCTAAGGACAAAGGAAACTCGACTAGAGTTTCCTTTTTTTTTATCCAATGTCAGAATGCCTTTATATAAATAAAAATATGAAATTTATGGTAATAAAACAGAAGACATACACGGTAGGTAATTAAATATAACATAGTATATTATTTGTTTTGAGCTATTGAAAGAACTATAGTCATCACTTGTCACGCTAAGGACCCCATTTTGTTTTGGAAGTGACTATTTGTACGGGTACTGGACAAATAAATTATATTTATTCGTACATTTATTAATTTTTTTTTAATTAAGCATGAATTGGATGATTAGCCTATGTTAGGTTAATTAAATTAATAACATTTATTCGATTTTATTTATTTAATTTTGGTTTCAATTAAATTCAAATTTAGTTTAAAAAAAATGAAATTTTGGGATTTTCGACTAGATTTATGTATCGGATACTATAACAACAAAACTGCCGTACATAACTATTGTAGCGGGTCACCCTTTTTTGTATCAGTGACAGTTGCACTTGTCATTTCTGTGACTCGAATTATTAATCCGACTATAGGTAAATAAGTTTTACTTTAAGTTTTAATCCGGGGTGACAGCTAACTACATACCAAATTTTAAATCGCTCCAACTGTTAAGACGTGAAGAAGTAACAAACATACACTCACAAACTCGCCTTTATAATATTAGTGTAATTATATACTTAGTAGGATTTGTGCATTTAATATCATCTAACATTCTAACCTTCAGTTTTTTTGATATTTGACAATTTATACCAAACTAAGCTTCGCCTATCATCCGCTAATATGCCCAATCCAGTCAAGTAAGGACGTGTCACATTTGCAATTTTACGCGGAAGGCTTGCACGTTTATATTACCCTGGTACATGACCTCATTGTCTCTAAAAATAAATAAAATAAAAAGCTTTTATTTCATGCAAAAAAAGTATGGTACATAGTTAATATATGATGAATATAGATATTGTTTACAAGTTATTTCACTTACTATTTATGATATCAGTTTGGTTTCATGAACCCCTCCTCAAGTGAAGGTGAAGGCCTCCCATTGTCCCTAATGTCTACTATGTCCATTGACCATTCACAATGGACATAGTAGACAGAAACCGACCTTCACGCCCTATTGTATTGTGTGGGAATTGACCATCGATTCATCGTTATGTCTTCAGTGAAATTCTATTGAATTGACATGCTGAAGAGGTAGTTGATACTCTGTTTGTTTTGAAGTTTTTATTTGGTTCGTCACTAGCATGCTGGTCGTAAGTTTGGATGTATGGATGTTTGTTAATAAAGCAAGCCAGGACGCCTAAATAGATAGATACACAGTGTTTAAATATGTTCCGGAATAATATAGATGTCTATCACGGAAACGACAGGTGATACAAAAGTACCCTACTGTTATTTTCAAGTAAAATTTTTGCTATTAACATTCATTCGACAGCCCGGTTGGCTTTGTGGTTAGTGACCCTGACTCTCAAGCCGCGGGTCGTGGGTTCGATTCCCACCCAGGACAAACATTTGTATGCATGAATATGTCTGTTTGTTCTGTGTCTGGCTGTAAATATCTATATAAGTATGTATTTAAAAGTAGTATATGTAGTATATCAGCTATCTGATTACCATATCACAAGCTCTGCTTAGTTTGGAATCAGCTTGGCCGTGTGTGAAAAATGTCCCAGGATATTTATTTATTATTATTTATTATTATTTATTCACAGAAAGTGTTATCAAAGTTTTATTAAAATAAAAACAATGACACAGAAATACTTAGAGAGTAGACTATTATCATCATCATTAATTATCTAATACAAATTTTATAATTAACAAATAGTAGCATAGTTCATTAAACTAAGCGTAGATAACTCCCTTAATTTTAAATACATGTTAATGTATATTTATTTATAAGTAGCATATATACCTACATTATATAGGTATGTAGGTAGGTATATATGAAACGTGAACACGATTGTTGTATCACTGTTATTACGAACCTAATTCTCCGTGACACAATTTCCGAGTAATTCATACGCTGTACCTACTCGGTGTAAACTGTTTAAATTTTATAGACATCTGTAAAAAAGTCTAGCACTAGCGACTACCTACTACCTACTAGTACCTACTAGCGACCTACCTGTGCCGTCATATTTTGTCCAATTTACGGAAAACAGTAATTAGGTGTACACATAAAACATTCAGCGAACAAACCGTTTGAAAATCCATCTAGTACATTTTAATTTTATCTTACAGACCGCACGGGGACTTCAGTTTTAATGTAGTGACATTTCCTTGTATAGAAATGTATATCTGTAAGAATTGTCAAAGTACCTGCCAGACTAAAAAGCCAGCTGTAGGAGATATAATGTACTAGCTGCCTCCGCGCGGTTTTACCCGCGTAGTTCCCGTTCCCGTGGGAATACAGGGATAAAATATAGCCTATGTTACTCAGTGATAATGTAGCTTTCTAATGAAAAAAGAATTATTAAAATCGGTCCAGTACTTTTTGAGTTTATTCGTTACATACAAAAATACAAATCTTTCCTCTTTATAATATTAGTGTAGATACCATCAATCTAGTTCCTTCCAACGTAATTATAAAACATCTACAAAATCTTGTGCATCTATTATTTCTGACATAATTAAAGTAAAGTTTTATTTTGAGGTGCACTCCCTTTAACAACTTTAATCCCATATCACACCCCATCCCAAAACCGAGACCAGACGCGGCAATGAACAATAAATAAGTGGTCAGAGCAGAGTACACTTGATATCATATTACGGTGGTCGTCTGCACTTTATGAGCTCGTAAAATTATATTAACTACTAGTGGCTCCCCGCGGTTTCACGCACGTAACCGGGAGATCTTTAATTTTCCCGGGATAAAAAGTAGTCTATGTCCTTTCTCAGGCTCTACACTATCTGTGTACCAAATTTCATTTAAATCGGTTGAGTAGTGTTAGCGTGAAAGCGAGACAGACAGAGTTACTTTCGCATTTATAATATAAGTATTTTTTTTTGTTTGTAACGAATGGGTTCCGAAACTACTGGACCTATATGCATTATTCTATCACTAATACAAACCTACATTATCAGAGAGTAACTTAGGCTGTATCCTACAGGAGCTACGCGGGTGAAACCGCGCGTGTAACCTCGTATAATAAACTGGTATCGCCCAGTATCACTTGATCTCCTGGACGGAGGCGCAGATCAGTAGCTCAATCAGCATAAGTTACTTGACCCCTATATATATGACACATGAGTCATATGTTACAGTTATGCCTTTGAATCTTTAGTGTCGATTGTTCCTCACAATATTAAGTTACTTACCTTTTTAAATGATGCTTGGCTTTTGTTGAAATGTATACAATGAAAGTAAGTGTCAGTTTTGCATGTACACATACTCGTAGCTATTTATTATCCCAGGGAAATTGTATTTCTCCCGGGACCAGCTGAATGTAGAACTAGCTGCCTCCGCGCGGTTTTACCCGCGTAGTTCCCGTTCCCGTGGGAATACAGGGATAAAATATAGCCTATGTTACTCAGTGATAATGTAGTTTTCTAATGAAAAAAGAATTATTAAAATCGGTCCAGTACTTTTTGAGTTTATTCGTTACATACAAAAATACAAATCTTTCCTCTTTATAATATTAGTGTAGATGTAGAAAGATATAGCCCAAATCTGAACCATGATCGTGTGTCGGTGCGTTCCCCACTGAGCCACTACAGCATACACTAAACATACTAAGAGATATATATCCTACATTTGAATCAAACTTGTATAACAGGTAGTTTGAAGTCTGCCCGATTGAATGAATCAGCTGACTTTAAACTAACATAATAGCTGTTACGGTTTGCTTAACCTCATTCAAGTGTACTTTCAATTGGCCTGCATTGTCTGATACCTTATTTAACAATGTATTGCACTGTTACCCTCATTTTTTATCAAATTACAGTAGGTACTATTTCCTACCCTGCGTTCCCAAGTTATCTCACGCATTTTAAATATCCTTTGTGTTTGATAAATACATAATTGAGATTATAATATAACCTTCTCGTGTAGCAAATGTAATGAAAAACCGATCAGTATTTCAACCTAAAATATAAGTAGATACTGACGCTATGACTAACAGGAGTCGCGCTTAAAAGTTTGTTATGAGTCACCATTAACGGCTTTTCAAAGTTTGATCACTCATCGAATATACAAACGGACATAAATTTCCAACTGCCAACTTTTACCCTATATTTATACGAACCTGTAAATTATCCACGGTCAGCTTAAGCAACCCCTGGCCCAACAAATGTTTGTGTGGCGGTACTATCAACGAATGCACGCGCTCCAGTAACCCTGGCAACGCGCCGGGGTCGTGAGACACGCACCACTCCGCGAAATCCACCAGCGTACTCCGCTCCAAAGATTTCTGTAGCCCCACGTACTTCCTCATCTGCTGGTCGGCCGCCGCCACTCGGCCCAACAAGTCCGACAGTTCATGCAAACGAAGCTCCAACCTCGTCCCGCGGCCTCCGCTCTTGGCCAAGAACAAAGCGACCGCGCCGGCTTTCTCAATATTCAGTTCTAGCCTTTCGATGTGACGAGTGATCTGTGCCATGCGAGCGAGCACCTCCCTCTGCCTTCGCTGCACGATCGGCAGCTCGACTCCCGGCGTGGCATTGAACGGTTTCCCTATGAGGTCCCACGAGCTGAGTACTTCTTCGCCAATCTCCTTGCCGAGTTTCAATACGTCGAGCACGTCATCTACTAACGCGTACGCGGTGGTCGCGAGCGCGAGGAGCGCGAATACGGTGCGCACGCGTCGATCGGACATGGCGGCGGACGCACACCCACTGAGGCAGAACACCCGAGGTCGTGGGGTTGCCCGCTCGCTTAGCTCATTCCACCGGCAAAATGTACCAAATTTATAAAACAAAAATACGGATGCTCGACTGTATTATGTTGCGGTATTGAAATAATATTCACATGATCTTAATTAAATAAACATGTCTCTTACGTAGTCGCGACGCCGTACAACTGCTGCTACTTGTGCAACCAGTTAAACTTGTATTAATATGTATGTATGTAGTTACTCGATTTAATATATAAGTAATAGTCGTGACTATAGTTGTGTTGCGAATATTTGAGGTCAACGAATAAATATATTTATAGATTGTTATGTTTTTATATTTCGAGTCCTTGATTCGAGATGCTAAGCTTTTGTAATGTTGTTCTTGAATTTCAAGTCCTTTGTTTTTGTTTTATTTTATTATTAATTAAATATATAATTATCGAGATGATAACCCACAAATCTAAATAAAGCAATACTCAATAGTTTTACGTAATTCAAAAGACTTCAGCATGTACGAACTTCTGTTATACACTAGACACAAAAAGTTAAGGATATAAAAAAAAATCGAAAATTTTGGGCGATTTTCAACGAGCTGTAACTCCGAGGAAAATAATCCCACAGCAAAAAATAGAAAACCAAACTGTAGCTTCAAGTGTCTTGTTTTTGGATATGGTCATGATTTTTTTGTATCATGTCTGGATATGGAGAAATTCTATGGAAACTACCAAGGAAAAAAAAATGCTAATTTTTTGTCATCGAAAAAAAGGTCCATGGGCTTCAAAAATGATTTTTTTATTGTTTTTGTTAAATGTTCTGTCAGAAAATTTAATGCCCTTTAATTTTTTGTAGTTACGAACCCTGTACAATGATTTATCACGGAGTTATTGTCAATCAACCGAAAAAAGAACTTTTTAACTTTGTCAATCAATAACTCTGAGAATAATGATCGTATAGGAAATCGAAGATGGGTTTTGAAAAGAACACAGTATTCTCTATAAGAAAACGTGAACGGCTTTTGTCGAAAACATTTTGATTCACTCAAAAACTTTGACTGAAAAAAAGGCGAAAATTTGCATAATTAAGGATATTTAGGTAACTTGGTATAACTTTGGATTAAATCAATGAATGAAGGATATCGTCGGTAATTTTTTAACCTTAAAGTGTCCCGGAAAATCCCTGAAAAAACTCAAAGCGCTGCAATGCTTCTTACTTAGTGTCCCGAGGCTCTAAATTTATTGTTTTCGCTAAAAACACCATTATGAACAATGGTTCGATTTCAATCATTTTTTCAATGAAAACATTTTTTTTTCTCAATAATCTTTATTGCATTGATGAAAATGATCGACTTTTTTTTCAAAATGTCGAATAGAAAAAAAAACATTCGATGATCTGTCATCATGCGAGAGCGCTTACGAGCTGTGACCCAAAACAGAGGCAATACGCGGTACTGAATTGTGACCTGTATACGTGCAGACCCTTCAATAGCTACAGATGGACACACAGACAGACGGACAGACAAACATACACACACACACAAAGTCAAGAAAAAAAAAAGAAAATAAAAAAAAAAAGTTTGTTTTTCTATCCAAATTTTTTAAATTAAACCGATCTTTTACATCAAAGCAATAAAGGTTATTGAGAAAAAAATTATGTATTCTTTGAAAAAATTATTAAAATGCAACCATCATTTATAATCGTGATTTTAGCGAAAACAATAAATTTAAAGCCTCGGGTCACTAAGAAAGAAGAATTGCAGCGCTTTGAATTTTTCAGGGATTTTGCGGGATACTTTAAGGTTAAAAATTACCAACGATATCCTTCATTCATCCATTTTATCCCAAGCTATACCAAGTTATCTAAATATCCTTAATTATGCAAATTTTCGCCTTTTTTTCAGTCAAAGTTTTTGAGTGAATGAAAATGTTTTCGACAAAAGCCGTTCACGTTTTCTTATAGAAAATACTGTGTAGTTTTCAAAACCTTTCTTAGATTTCCTATACGATCATTATCCTTAGAGTTATTGATCGCCAAAGTTAAAAACTTCTTTTTTCGGTTGATTGACAATAACTCCGTGGTAAATCATTGTACAGGCTTCTTAATTACAACAAATTAAAGGGCATTAAATATCCTAAAAGAGGATTTGACAAAAACCATAAAAAATAATTGTTGAAGCCCATAGGCCCTTTTTTAGACGACAGAAAATTTGTAATTTTTTTTCCTCGGTACTTTTCTTTGTATTTCTCCAGATTCAAACATAATACAAAAAATTCATGGTCATATCTGTAAACTAGACACTTGTAGCTACAATTTGGTTTTCTTTTTTTTGCTGTAAGATTATTTTCCGCGAAGTTACAACTCGTTGAAAATCACCCAAAAATTTCAATATTTTTTTATATCCCTAACTTTTTGTGTCTAGTGTAGAATATTTTTTTCATCGCCTATAGTTTTGCTTTATTCAACGCTACATTACCCCACAATAAGGTAGATTTCTCGAGCTGGCAACACAGTACCGTTGCTAAGTAAACCCTCGCCCATCGCTCCCTGCCAGTCAATGTCAACAAACGGCTTTTTGTACCACTCTCGATTTTATTATACCGTATCCAAATTTTTTTACACTAATTCTTAAATTTGAAAAGGGTTGGGATTTTACCTGGATGCTTTAACAAAATGACGTGAATAACGAATAACGCCATGTCGGGGGTAGGCAAGAAGCATAACGATGATTTTAATAGTTTTATCAATGTAATATGTACATTATTTATTAATGTATAATTTGTGTATAGATAAATTTTACTTTATTTCTGCCACAATTACAAAAACCAATACAATATTGTGAGACATAAAAATAAAGACAAATTTAATTGCGGGAGACTGGTGCCTAAACTAAACAGAGCCTGAATTTCAGGACACCAGGTCTCCACCCCGCGGTCATTCATACATGTATAGATGAAGTTAAGCTCGGAATAGGCTACCTTTTATCTCGGGAAAGATGAAGGTCCATTACTGTATTATTTTATTTCAAAATTTTATAGACCTTAATTTCTAAATATAAACAAACTACATTAAAATGATTTATTTTATGTGTAGATGTATCAAACTTCCTGACGAGCTTAGCACGAAAAAGCTTCGTATTACAACGAGGGGATTTACAGGCACGTTTTCTGAGTAGTTTAGAGTTACCTACAGGATGTAATTGAGACGCCAATGTAGCAAGAGAGTGCAGTTTTTACGAGGGTAGGTACTAGCTGATCCGCGCAACTTTCCCTGTGTCACATTAGTATTTTTACCCATTTTTTCTGATACTCCGCTCTTATTAGACGTAGGATGATGTTAACCTATTTTTTTTATGGACTAGAAGGTGTAGAACTAGAGGACTGTTTCGGTGAGCGCAGAGGGCTCTCAACCGAAGGAGAATTGAAGCGACAGCGCTGAGGGTGTCCCCTGCGGGACCGTGCCTCGGCTCAGGGCGTCGCTGGGGGAAGTGGGGACTCACTTGGCATGATTTACGGTCTATAGCCGTCGTCGATAAATAAGCTATTCAACATGAAAATATTTTTTAAATTTGAACCAGTTCCTGAGATGAGATCTATCTTGATCGAAAGAGACACGTGGACATGTTACATAAAACATCAGTATTGTTAGCATTTTTGCTTGAAACAGCAAATAATGGTGTTTGTAAATTTATACATTCTAGTAATATGCGAAATGCGCGGTATTCCGAATAGCTTGCATGTCCCCGCTGTATCACCCACGTTCCCGGGGAGTTTCCATTTTCCCGAGATAAAAAGTAGCATATGTGTTAATCCTAGTTATAAACTATCTGTGTTACAAATTACATCCAAGCATAATTAGTACAATACTCTACCCTCGGTTCGGAAGGTTAGTTTTGCTGAGAAGAACCGGCAATAAACTCAGCAATTACTCTTTTCAAGTCAAACTTAGATTTGATCTGACGATCCTAATTCTACCATAATTGTCCACAGAGTCTGTTCTACGAGATCCTGGCTGGTGTGTGGGTGCGCAACGGCTTACAGATCAAGGGCCAAGCGATGACGTACATACAGGCGAACTTCTGCAACTCTATGGTCGACATGGACATATACTGGCTGCAGATATGCGCCGCACATCTACCCGCCGACCAATTTATGGACATGTGTATTGATATGTAAGTTTCTTAAACGATTTAGCCTATAATCTTCCTGCATAAATCATACAAAGTCAATTAATTAGTTTCGAAGCTTATTCAATACTAACAAACACACAATCCTCTTCATTATATTAGTGACGATAAATGCAAAAATATGTGACGATGTGCGAATTTTGTGACTCTTCTACGCCTATGAAATTACAGAGAGACAAAATACGTGCTGAAATTAATAACCAACTATATACTTTTTATCCCATTGGGAATGAAGATGGGGGGTGAAATTTGGGTGGATACTAGTTTATAATATCAATGTTTTGTTCCAGGTTCGGCGTTCGCGAATGGTTGAGCATGCTGCCAATGTCACCAGTGCAGGCAGCCGAGCAGGACGCCATGGTTGAGGGGTTGTTGACCTTCCTGGCAATACTAGTCTCATCACGAACTAACCTTGGTAAGTCAAGAAGTTGGGTCTCTTTCTGATTGGGTCACTGGCCATACTCATCTCTTTGCGGACATTCCTTGCTAAGTGAAGGGAGGGGTATCTTTGTTTGTGCGTCCCAAACATTAAACTGTCTCAGTATCTTAAGTTTGTCAATAAGCAAGTTAAAATGTAATTTGGGCACTTATGAAGCTTTGGTTTTAGGCATAGATAATTGATGAGGTTTGGGCATAATAGGACTTTAAATTTAGTTATAGTTAAAATTACATTTTCTTACCGGTTCTGCTGAATTGCCTTGCAGATCAGTAGAAGCTTCAGCATTTTGACCTTCATAAGTGTCTTATTAAAGTCAAACTTGACTTTGAATTACCGAGCATTAAAGTGTGATTATTCTTAGACATGAGTGCCTGCGAAGGCCTATTTGAATAAAAATATTTAGATTTTGAATTGTTTATTTTATATTGGCAGGCAACGACGAGCTGACCCAGTCGCGGCTAGAAGTAAGCACGCTGCTGGCGGCGGGTGACAAGACACACTCACAGCTCCTCGAGCTGATGCCCGAGCGTTCAGGCAACGCGCACACAAGGAACTTCGAAACTGTGCTCAAAGAGGTACGGGATAGGGTCCATTTTAGATTATCTACGTAACACGTATGCCTTTATAAGATAGGTCGAAGGATGGACTAATAAAATTAAGGTGGGTAGTTCCCTCAACGTCTAGAGTTTTTTTACAGTATTTTATTTAGTAATGAATTGACTATCTTTAATTTGATTCCCCAGACTGATTATTTACCGTCCAATTTAAGAAATTACACATTGTCCTCCAAGTTATTTCTGTTCCTGCGATATAAAAATAGCAACATATGTCAGTCGAGAATAGTGTTGCTTTGTATCAGTGAAAGAGTTCAAAATTAACTTTGACATACAAATTACAAACTTCTTCAGGTTGTGGGGGGTAGGGGGGGAGGCTTTAGTCCACCACGCGGTCCACGCGGGCCTTGCTCGGTGCAGCAGGCTTAACATGCAAACTTTGAATTTGGCATTTCGGGCATGCAGGTTTCCTCACGATATTTCACCGTCACTAATGGTGTAAATCCAGGCATTTGGACCTGCACCCTCATGATTATAAGGCACAAATGTGACGTCTCGGGCATGCAGGTTTCCTCACGACTTTTCCGTCACCGTCAATAATAGTCCTTTGGATCTTGAGGCACGGTTTGAATGAACGAATTTACCTGGCTTTTGAACCTGCACATTTGATGTGCAGATGTGTGAGATGTGCCTCTGAGCCACGGTTTAGTTATATCAATGAACCTGGATCGCCATTCTTGTGTCTTATGTGTAGTTGTCGACATACCGTCCCCCGCCCAAGGGCTCGGAGAACCTGGAGCAAGGGCTGTTCGTGCCCACGGCGGCGGTGTGGCAGCAGTACTACGACCCGTTGCATGTACTCCGCCGCGCCGTCCACCGCAGGGACTTCCACGCGTCTATGGAGCGGTTCACTACATAGTTAGTATCAATTAGCTCTATACTAATATTAGTTCCTAGTTCTACTACTAAAAAAAGAAAGGACAATCTAAAGAACTAGTATACTAAGAAACTAGACTAGACTAGTAGAATTATACTATACTATAATATAGTACTAGTATAATTCTTAGAATATTAGTTCTTTAGTTTACACCTTGTCCTTTGTCCAGTCTTAGCTATGAAGCTTACTGAAACTTATGTCAAACGCCATTAACTTACATTACAAAAGTTAATATAACGAACATTTCAAGGCTGGTCCTGGGAAGATGATCTCAAAATAGTGGCTGGCCCAGAGTGGATGAGAATGGCTAGAGACAGAGATGTATGGAAAAGTCTAGAGGAGGCCTATGTCGAAGGACAAGCTGTGGATGAAACTGATCATATATTATATTAAACTTATTATACTTAGAATGTAAAAAATTTAAACAGCAATAAAGGCTTAATTTTTTTTTTTTTTTACAGTGTCCGCGACAAGCAAAAAGCCGACCAGCAACAGCAGCAGCAGCAGGAGGCTGGCGAGGCTGGGGCTGGGACTGGGACCGGGACCGGGACTGCACCGACTGGGGTCGGGACCGGCCCCCGCGCAACCCCCGGGGCTCTGTGGCCCCCACTCCGCCCCGCTCAACCCCCACCCCCGGGGTCGGGGGCCGGTGATCCACGGGCGCTATGTGCTTCTGGTAACTATCAGATAATTTTTTCTATAGGATTTTACTGCTTATTATGTTATATTGTTCGGAAATTTAGGTAATTGACAATAAAATGTCAGTGTCATGATTTAAAATTACTTTCGATACAATATTTTATTATTGAACTGACGATACATTTAATTTAAAAAGTGACACAAACAGTTGTGTCACTTTTTAAGTTAAATGTAAACTGCCTACATAGGCAGTATAATACTTAAACACATAATATTACAAATGACCCGCCCCGGCTTCGCACGGGTGCAATGTTTGTACATCAATTAGAAACCTCGAAAATTGACAGTGTTTCTCTATTATCATTCGATTCTATTAACATCGACTATGTAGTGATGATGAATCAAACAGTGATATTTCTTTATGATTGATGTTCAAAAATTTTTCTATTACTATTGTTAACGCTACAATAAATCCAATTTTGGTGTTTGTGTCCAAAGATTTAAGACCACTATTTATTTATTTCTTTTAAATGTGGTTTATAAAAGTAATTATATCAAAACAATATACTACATTAACATTTTTACATAATCATATATTGTTGACGCCTTATAATTAGCTGTACGTGTTATTTTAAATTCAGTTGCCAATAAACACCGATCAAGCAAGACGTGTATTTAATTCATTTATCGACTGTCAACTACAAACCAAATTAGACCTTATTCCCTCAACATATGGTCCAATCGAGCCGAATAGAAAGCTACCTGAGAATCGTCGGTTACCTGCGTCGAGAACAAAAGACCCCACATTCCTGAGCGATAAGCCGACGTTCGGTGCAGTTTTTTATACAAGTTATAAGGGAATTATGTTACAACTATCATAACAGTGTAATTACATCGCAATAACATCGTGCATTATAACTGTGTTTTCAAGATTTTGAGTTTTGTACATGAACCATGACGTCACAAGTAGATCAAGCAATTAGTGTACTTGAAGATACGGCGAGATTACTAAAGAAAACTCAAATAAACCTATCAAAGTGCCCCAAGCAACGTTTGTCCAAGCCAGGTTACTTACAAACGCGTATAGAAACGATTGAAGATTACTGGGCGACTTTTAAGAAGACACATCAAGATTTAATAAAGTGTACTACTCGTGATCAACGTGAACAAATTCCGTATTTTGCAAATGAAGAATTCTTTATTCACGAAGAATTATACCTATGTATGTTGGGCGATTTAAGAGATATGCTAGCTGCATTTACTAAGAAGAGCGATCAAGCTTCGTGCTGTCATACATCAGATGAAGGACATGTACGTACAAAAGTGAAGCTACCACACATTAAAATCCCCACATTCTCCGGCAACTACGAGGAGTGGCCCACGTTTAAAGACTTATATGAATCATTAGTACATTCAAGTAATACATTGAGCGATGTAGAAAAACTACACTATTTGAAGACTAGTATCACAGGCGAAGCAGCATCGTTATTAAAGCACATTCAAGTGACAGGTGACAATTATACCCAAGCATGGGGAACGCTGACTCATCGTTACGGCAATAGACGCCTCATAGTAAACGCATTACTCAAGCGATTGTTTTCGCAGAAGAAATGTACCAATGAATCCGCAGCACAACTGAAAGCTCTCCTGGACACCACCAGTGAGATTATTAACGGTCTGCAGAATCAAAGCGTGCTAACTGACTCTTGGGATCCAGTCATTATATTTCTGATTGTACAGAAGTTGGACTCAGAGTCACATAAAGAATGGGAGCAGTCTGCGTACTCGGTGAACTCTGAGAAGTTATCTACCTGGCAGGAATTACAAGAATTTTTAGAAGCCAAATTCCGTATGCTGGAACTAGTTACCCCTGCCACCAAAGCTACCAATCAGCGAGTTCTTCATACCACGACCACTGGGAATGATATACAAAAAATATGTGCTTTATGTTCTGATGAACACACGTTGTGTCATTGTAGCATTTTCAATAATATGACAGTCAATGAGCGAGAAGATCACGTCAAATCAAACAAGCTTTGTTTTAACTGCCTTACAGCGGGACATTCGGTATTTAAATGTCGTATGCCAATGTCGTGCCGCATTTGCAAGAGACGCCACCACACTTTTACATCAATTGAAGAATATTGTAGCATCGGTTCACCAAGAAGAATCTCAGCAACCGACGTCATACAACCAAGCAGATGTAGAAGAGAAGAAGGTATTAACAGTGGTTGCGTCAGATCCAAGGCAGAACATATCGCTATTAGCCACCGCAGTAGTCATTTTGAAGAGTGATAACGGATCCACTACTGTGCTTAAGGCGCTAATAGATTCAGGATCTCAAGCATGTTTTATAAGCGAGAGGGCAACTCAGATCCTGAAACTAAACAAATCACCGGTAAATCTTATCGTTTCTGGCATGGAATCCATGAATGTAAGAGTCAAGCAAGAGGTCAAAGTACAAGTATTGTCACGATGGGAAACTAATTTCAATTTATCAATTCATGCCTACGTGATGTCCAAGCCCTTGACCTCAAACATACCATCAAGCACCATGACAGGAACTGATTGGCCGCATCTAGCAGGCATTCCATTAGCAGATCAAAATTATTATGAATCTGGAACCATCGATCTGTTGTTGGGTGTAGAACAATATGCTGCAATTCTGAAAGAAGGACTAATCAAAGGCCCACCAGGTACTCCGTGTGCTCAAAATACCTACCTTGGCTGGATCTTAATGGGAGGAATGACTATGAAACTTAATACGCGAGAGAAGTCCTTAACGGCCATGAAACAAGAAATAGAGATAAAAGATTTACTTAAAACTACATGGGAAGTTGATACGGATACAAGAAGAGAATTTATGCAAAGGGAAAAACTATGTGAAGATATATACAAGAGAAAACACAAGCGAAATGAAAATGAAAGACACATAGTCAAGCTACCGTTCAACACAGGCGAACCAAAATCAACAGAAGGAGACATGCGAGACTTATCTATGAGAAGATTATCGAAGCTAGAAATAAGATTAAATCAAAACACAGAACTAAAACAAGCATATACTGAAGTAATCGATGAATATAAAGAAATTAAACACATTGAAGAAGTACCTAAAAAGGAATTGATGTATAAATCAGTGTACTTACCTTATTATGTTCAATCGGAAGACAAACCAGCAGATATTGCATCAAGCGGAATGCCAGTAGCTGATCTCAAGAAGTGTGACTTGTGGTGGAAAGCACCACATTGGTTGATGTACCAGAAGATACAGTTCACTAGAAGAAAAATAAAACCGACGGACAAAGATAGAAAGAAGAATACCATACAAGCACTGAAAATAACAAGAAATGAAAACGTAGAACAGAAGGAATGTACTCAGTTTAATGACTTTGATACCTTAACTTATGAATTACTGAGGACAATCACGTACAGCCAAATATACCTGAAAGTAAAAACATTAAAAGAAAATATTGATAAAATACTTACCGATAAAGAACTGGAACACTCCTTACATACCTGTAAAAGAAAAGGACAAGAGGAAGAATATTTAGAAGATATAGAATCAATAAAAACAAATAATAAAGTAAAAATGAGAAGCAAACTAAAATCGTATAATCCTTACCTGAATCAATCTGGATTCCTCAAGGTGGGCGGCAGGCTTAGAAATGCAGAGATGAGTGATGAAAGTAAACATCCGATTATTCTCGGTCACCGCAGCACACTTACCTCTCTTGTAATAGCAGAAGCTCACTTGAAGACATTGCACGAAGGTGTGCAATTGATGTTGACGTACCTTAGATCCAAGTATTGGATACTTCTAGCGAAGGCGTTGGTCAAACGACATATTGTCGACAACTTGTCTAGACTCACTTCCATTATATCTAATTGATGTTAACATGCAGTCACTAAACCCCTGGACATTTTTTAATTTATCATGCACCTTTCATCGTACCAGAACCTAATATAAAAGATGAACCAATTAAAAGATGTCAAAATTAACAACTTAGCACGCTGTCAATATACTCAGAAATAACTAAACGATGTCTGGTCTAAATGGCAAGGAGAATGTTTAACTATACTTCAACAGAAACCAGAAGGAAAAGGAGAAATAGTACTGATTTGACAATACAATCTCCCGCCGGGAAAATGGTTAATGGGACGCATTATTAATAAACATCCAGGCCCTGATGGTATGACCCATGTGTACAGTGTAAAAAGTGGTGACAGTGTAACTAAGCGATGTGTAACTAAACTATGTGCATCACCAATTGATACTGAATCAGATTGATAGATATGTTGTTTTGTTGATTTCAATTGATTGTTTAAGCTGTTCAGTAAATGTAATTATGGTTATAATAATATGTACTATATGTATCTTGAACTGTAAGCAAGCAAGCTATTGTAGAATGTTTTTTTTTGTATTTATGAAAGGACTAATAGTCCTTTGGTGGGCGGTATGTTGACGCCTTATAATTAGCTGTACGTGTTATTTTAAATTCAGTTGCCAATAAACACCGATCAAGCAAGACGTGTATTTAATTCATTTATCGACTGTCAACTACAAACCAAATTAGACCTTATTCCCTCACCATATATCATTTCATCTACAATATAATATACCCATTAATAATCTTGTCCCCTCCCTTCCAGGTGTCCTCCACGGTGCCCTCCTAGCGGTGCTCCACCGCGGGGTCCACCGGCGCGCGGCCGAGGGCCCCGGGGGGGCCGCGGGGGCCACCGGCTCGGGGGCCGCGCCCCACGCCCCCCCGGACCACGTGCTCGCCCTCGCCGTGTATCTACTCGCCGTGGGGACGGACCTGGCCAGGGAGAGGGCTACGCAGAATAATGTATGTTTACTTTGTTGTTAAATAGGTTATTCATCATCATCATCAGCTCATATACGTCTCCACCGAGGAGCACGAGCCTCCCCTAACATCGAGGGGATGTAGGCCATAGTCCACCACGCGGGCCTAATACGGATTGGCGGACTTCGCGTGCCTTTAATTGTGACATCTCGGGCATGCAGGTTTCCTCCCGATGTTTTCCTTCGCCGAAAGCTAGTGGTTAATTTTTTTTTTAAACTTCAACATTAAATGACTGTTGGAAACCTGAAATAAAAATTAATACAATATTAAACAATAAATAAGTAACTAAAAATGTAATGAAGAAAAAATTATATACTTACCTGTTTTGCTTTTGATTTTGTATGTACTTAGCTTAACGTATATGTATCTAACCGTATTAACTTACCTTTGTAGTGTGTCAACTATATGTATGTACCTACATTATTTTTGAGAAATATAAACGGGCGGTCGGTAGTCGACAGTCGTCTGTGCACCGTTACCAGAGCAGTACGATTTTCGCCTAGCGATCCGCAAAGCCACCAAAAGTCTTGTCCTTTTTATTATTAAAAAAATTGGTTGTCTGTAAAGTCGGTTTACTGACGATAGTTGAACGTGACAACGTCTTGCATCGCTCACTCAAGTAGGCGAGAGACGGAGACGCCTTAGAGCGAGGTAACGCCGCATGACTAATGTTTTTTCGTGCGTGCAGCCGGCTCTATCGAATTATAAGACGTTGTCACGTCAAAACCTAGCAGCACCTACATCGCCTACAATGACCTTGTACACATTCCAGAGCGACGTGACACTATCCCGTTCCGGTTCCTCCGGTCGTCCCGCCCGGGTATCCGGCGTGGGTCTACTCAGCGCGTTCGCCGGCGCCGCCATTTGCGACAACGCGTGCGTACTCGTCGCGTCCGTCCCGCCCGCACCGCGCCCGCACATGCAGCCGCAACAAACCGAGAACGCACACCCCGCGCACTATCATGATACGCATTCGGATAGTATGTATACTTGTATATATAGATCTATATAATACCAGCTACCTCCGCGCGGTTTCACCCGCGTAGTTCCCGTTCCCGTGGGAATACAGGGATAAAATATAGCCTATGTTACTAGGGGATAATGTAGCTTTCCAAAGGTGAAAGAATTTTTGAAATCGGTCCAGTAGCTTCGGAGCCTATTCATTACAAACAAACAAACAAATCTTTCCTCTTTATATTATTAGTATAGATAAGGTTAATAAATAGGTTACGGTTAGACAAACCTTAAGACTAGTACCTTTTTATTTTTTTATGTCCCAAGGGAATCCCCATAGGATACCCGACAGCTGCGGGGGCAGCCGCCGGATTATGTGGTTATGTTGACGTGTGGTTTTGTAGCTTGAGACTAGTACCTACATTAACATATATATAATTTTGGACTAATATTATTATTGTTAAAGAAATTAATAGAAGTTGTTTTGAAAAGAGTAATTGCTGAATTTATTGTCGGCTCTTCTCAGATAAAACCAACCTTACGAACCGAACATTAGAGTCGACGTTTCATTACTGCCTGTGAATGCCTATTTGAATTAATAAATGAATTTCATTTCATATTATTTCATTTCTCTAGTCGCGGTTGACGGGCAATCCGCGTTTTTTCCAGTGATCTTCAATTTTCCCAGGATAAAAATAGCATATGTCCTTACCTGAAGCTCTAGTTAGACAATCTGTGTTCCAAATTTCAATTAAATCGGTTCAGTAATTTTAGCGTGACAGACAGACTGTGTACTTTCGCATTTATAATATTAGTATTGATATCATAAAGCTGAAGACTTGGTATGTCTGGTAGAACGGGTTATCTCTGGAACTAGGATCTAGGTCTGATTTGAAAAATGTCATCATCAGCTTCATATACACGTCTCCACCGAGCTCGAGCCTCCCTGGGGTAGTCTAGACCATAGTCCACCACGCGGGCCTAGTGTGGATTTAGTCACGTATTCAAATTACCTAAACTAATGTTCCCAATTGTACAGGTGACACAGAATGGGAGCCTTCGGAATCGGACACGACGAGACTACCCTCGATCACCAAGTCAGTAACGCAGCCGGCGACCAGCACAGCTCTGGTTGTACCACCACCTTTGCAGGTAACTAATATTAACTAGCAGAGTCGCGTGGTTTCACCCGCTTTGTCCACGTTCCTGTAGGTATAGGAGAAAATATTGCCTGATAATGTAGCTTTTAAATGGTGAAAGAATTTTTAAAATTGGTTAAGCAGTTCAGGCGTGAAAGCGTAACAAAAAAATGTGCTTCTAATGTATAGCATTTGATACTCTTTCACGCAAACACGGCTAAAAGGACTTAGACCAAACTTAGAATATCGATAGATTATGTTCTGTGTTTACACTTAAAGAATAGAATAAAATAATCTTGTTGTGTGACTTTACATTGTTAAAGAAAGAAATAAATTATTATTTAACTACTCTCTTCAGTGTTTTTTTAACACTGGCTGAGTAATTAGGAAGTAACCTATAAGTATAATTACGTTAATTAATGTTTTCAGGTGGCAAGAGGCGATATCGATCCGGACGATCAATCGGACGCGGGCGGAGACGCGCCCCAAATACGTGCACTAGAGGTACTAACTACATACACTTTTTATTGAGCTTTTTTTTACCTCTATGGTATATTTTTTTAAATTATAATGTTTTTAATTACGATATAAATCTATGCATCCTACAAACACGCAACATTGTATATTATTACCTGGCAAATGAGCATTTCATCATCTTCTATCGTGTGTACACATGTTATTAGTATTTAAGTAAACTTTTATACCATTTTTTTCTCTAATGTATTGTAGGTAATAAATAAATAAATATAAATAAATATCCTGGGACATTTTTCACACACGGCCAATCTGATTCCAAATTAAGCATCAAAGTGAGCTTGTGTTATGGTAACCAGATAGCTGATATACTACTTATACTACTTTTAAATACATACTTATATAGATAGTTACAACCAGACACAGGACAAACAGACATATTCATGCATACAAATGTTTGTCCTGGGTGGGAATCGAACCCACGACCCGCGGCTTGAAAGTCAGGGTCACTAACCACAAAACCAACCGGGCTGTCAACACTCTCGATCATATCTACTTTAAACATAGAGAACCGCATAATAATCGGTTAATTAATTTGACAGGTATAATGCACAACACAAGCTTCATTTAAGCTTACTTTGGAATCAGATTGGCCGTTTGTGAAAAATGTCCCAGGATATTTATTAACTTATTATAATTTGTTTGATATAGGACGGAGACAGTGATAGCCAAGCGATGGTCCTCCAGCGGTCGGACTCGGAGGCGGAGGGCGAGGCGGAGGGCACAGAGGACGTGGAAGACGAGGTGCTCGCCATCGCCGCGCACGAACACATACCTACTGAACACGAACTTGACTTTGGTAATCATCTATACTAATATTATAAATGCGAAAGTAACTCTGGCTGTTTATCTGTCTCGCTTTCAAGCTAATACTACTGATATTTGAAATGAAATTTCGTACACAGATAGTGCAGAGCTATTTAATATTAATATTATTAATTTTAAGGCAAAGTATTTATGTAATAATTATAATGTGTAATAGTAATAGACTAAGCAAATCAATGTCAACTAGAGTTAATTGGTATTTCCAAGTAATTTTATTTATAGACGAATACATGATGGCTCAGTGGGGAATGCACCGACTCGCGATCTTAAGTGGCGCCAATTCAATCCCCTAGCCCTCTGACTTTAAAAACTTTGTCCGAATTTACACAACTGACTGATTCGATGATGCAAAACATCGCGAGGAAACCTGCATGCCCAAGATGTCACAATTAAAGGCATGTAAAGTCCGCCAATCTACATTAAGCCTGCGTGGTGGACTATGGCCCAAACCTCATTGTCAGGGGAGGCTCAAGCTCCTTAGTGCAGACGTATACGAGCTGATGATGATGAGTCCTATAGTTATATTTTATTTTGTTTCACTTATTTCATTATTATACAGTGACGTAAAAATTATCACTTTCATTTAAAGACCTTTCAAGCTTCGCTAACTCACACCCGTAGCGGTCGTACTGCTCTGACTAATCCCTTCATACGTTCTACAGACATGGAGAACGCAGAATGGCAAGTGAGCGTACGGGAACAGTCCCCTCCCCTACCTGCCTCCATGCTGGTCCCCGCGCTGCCCTCTCTACCGTCCCTGCCCGCCCTCCCCGCACCAGATGTGGACATCGACGCTGAGGTGGCTGCACACCCATCCACTAGCAAACAGGTATGTCAACCCCTAGATCTATAAATCTAAGTAGATGTCGCAAGTATATGTACTTTGCATGTCTAATAATAGTGCAAATGTATGCGATCGTTATTGCCTTCAGACGTCAAAGAAAAAGTGACACGGTTGGTCTTCATACAAATTAAGATTCATACGTCAAAGTCGCTTAAAAAGCATCGCCATGTTGCGGCAGAATTAGGCTTCATTAGTAACGGTCATATTTTTTTTGGAACGGAGTTCCTTATCGCACGTTGCGATAGGGGGCTAAACGGAAAAAATTAAGATCAAAAAGTTGTAATGACACTTTTCCGAGCGGAGCCGAGCGTGCCCGAGCGGTACATACTATAATGTCTACTACTTGATGTGCGTACGTGCGTGATGTTATCAAGTTTGAGGAAGAATTTGGTTTAATAATGCAGCAGAATCAACAACAACTTATATAATACTACCATCGATGCAGTTTTTACAAGACATTTGAATAAAATTGAATCCCAAACATGTTTCCTACTTCAGTTACCACAAGCCAATTATTTCCAAAATTTAGCTTACTGATTATGTTAATATTACAATTCCTTCGCCAATTAATCGAAAGGAACATCGTTCCGTCCGGGTCCCTTGATACCCCTCGAGTTTCTCTCAACATGCTTTAAAATATCTTCTGATTTATTTGTATGCTTTTACATATAGAAAAATATTTTTTTATAATGTGTAGGCTTATATAAAACTTATTCTAACAGGTACAAATCCACACACAACAAGGGGACGAAGCGATACCCGTGAACGAGTCAATCATATCTCTTCTCCTCAAGCTACATTCTCAACTGTCCGGCCGACTCGACTCCTTCTCACTGGATGAGCCTGCACCTTCCACCAGTCAGGAACCTATTGGTAAATGTTATTTTGTTATCTCCATCTACACTAATATTTTAAAGAGGAATGATTTGATTTTGTTTGTAATCAATAGTCTCCAAAACTACTGAAAAATTATTTCATCAATGGAAAGCTCAAACAAGGGTTATATGTATGTCCCTATTAGTTCAGGGACGGAAACTACGTGGGTTAAACCGCAGGGCGGAAACTAGTCTAAACTAATATTATAAACAGTTAAGATTTTGTATTTTTGTATGTAACGAATAAACTTAGAAACTACGATACGATTTCTGTATTAATTAGACTGCCACACGGTACCCATAACGGTAGTATATGTCTTCATATTATGATGAAAGATTTAAAACAGTAATAGCTGAGTTTAAAGCTGTCTCTTCTCAAAAGCACCGAGCATTAGATTTACTGTTTGTTGCAACGGGATATTTAAATAAGCGCAGATTTGTAGAAAAAGGTGTTTATTGTTCAAGATATCAGTTGCGTATATTCAAAATTTAAAATTATGCGGAGAGGGCGGTTGGGGGGGGGGGGGGGGGGGGCTCACATCCGGAAATGTCATCAAACGTCATCGTGGCGCGTTCCATCTACTGCAAAGGTGGTGTCTGAACACTGTTTTTAGAGCTTGTATATAATAAGACCTTTTATTTGAGTAAAAATTACTTTGAATTTGATAAGGGAATTATTTTGTACAGGTGAGGGTCCCCACTTTATCGGTCAAGTGCTGAGTGCCCTAGCCAAGCTGGACGCTCGCTGCGCCTCCGCCATCCAGCACGTGCGCCGCGCCTTGTGGCCGCACCAGCGGGAAAGGCAGGCCGAGCAACGGGCAAGGTACTAGTCTATATCTTATATATATAAAAGAAAGTCGAGTTAGTTACACTATTTATAACTCAAGAACTCAAGAACGCCTGAACCGATTTGGCTGAAAATTAGTAAGAAGGGAGTTACGGACATAAGATACTTTATGCGCTATCCGTGACCTCCTACACACTCTAAACCTAAGCTCCAAAGTCCCAGCTAGGACAACAATCTTAGGCAGAACTCACTTTCAACTTCTATAAAGTGCTTGTAGGTACACAGTAACACTTACCTACAGTTGTCGTAAATATGTTTGTGTGTAATCCACTCGTATTAGTGTGTGTAGAGGCGGTTGCACCGCCAGTAAGTTAGATATAAAGACAGTCGCTAATATATTATTGAAACGGACACTCGTTTATTAATCTCACCTATTCCCGACTACTACACTACCTAAAGTGGTGACCCCGACGTGATTTGAACACGCAACCTTCTGATTTAAACTGAATTGTGATTTTTTTTACTTTCGGAACTAAGCACAATTTGATCATCTCAGTATTTATTTTGACTAACCACTGAGATGGCTATACATTGCCCCTAATATATAAATAAGTCAGGATTAGGTTTGCCGAAGTATTATTTTCTTCAACTGCTTTATGGAAGCGGAAGTGAATCGAATTGGATATACATACATACATATGCATTGATTTCTTAGTATCTTTTTTCTGTTAACATAATCAAGTTTTACTTATATGTACAATTGACATTATATTTAACATACTTTTTGGAGCTATATCCTTACTCCTTACGAAGCCTATAACTACAAAAGACTATCTTAACCTCCCCCCACCCCCAGGGAACGTCGCGAGAAAGAAGAGCGTTCCCGCCGCGCCAGAGAGAGACAACAACAAGTGATGCGCGAGTTCGCCCGCCGCCAGCAGCAGTTCATGTCCGCCATGAGGCACATGGACTCGGCCGACGGCACCGCCATGGACTGGGAGGCGGAGGCCCTACCTCTAGAGAGGGACTACCACTGCGTCATATGCAATACCACCGCGCCCTCCACGCATACTGATCCGATTGGATTGGTTGTCTTGCTGCAGGTATTGTCATTGTTACTTAAGATTAGATAGATAGATAATTCTTTATTGTCACACCACTTATAAACCTTAAATTAACAAGAAACATAAAAGACAAAAGTGTTACAATGGGCGGCCTTATCACTTATAGTGATCTCTTCCAGGCAACTTTAGGATGGAGAGGATCTATAAAAAATTTAGAACGGGGGTTTACATAAAGGGATTACATAACGGGATTACATAAAGAAAAAATAAAGTATTAAAGACTACATTAAGTTGTAATCATCATCATAAATCATAAAAAGGCGAAGCTATTACATTAGTTAACCTCTTAGTTATGAAGCTACCTTACCATTAATTTATAATTTTTCGTTGTCGTGTGTTAATTTTGTGTCTATATTTGGCAGTTAATTATACGTTACTTACCTATTTATCTCTTCGTTTAATGCCATGCCCTGCCTCTCCCCTCTATATATACATGTATATATATCTGTCCGTGTGTTCACAGTCGACATCAGTGCTGGGCCACCGTCGCGCGTGGGGCTCGGGTTCGGGGCGGCTGGCGCTGTCGGAGACAGAACGAGCTCGCCTCGCCCACCAGCAGGATACTACCGCCGCAGCGCACCATTACCGCCTGCATGATGAACTGCACCAGCATTTTGATCAGGTAACATTATACTCACAGCTTCACCCCCACTCTGAGATCGAGTGCACCAGTACTGCGACCAGGTACCACCCTATCCCCACCCCCACCCTAACGATAAAACTCCTGGGAAATACATAACTAACTAACTCTACAGTCCAAAATATATCTTTTCAACAATTTTTTTTTTTTTTTTTTTTTTTTTTTTTTATTATTGCCGCACAAATTGACCCCACGCTGCCTGATGGAAAGCAGTCAGTGGAGTCCCTTAATGGTGGCCATCATCCCACGCTGGCATAGCAATGTGGCATGATGGCCCTCACCTTGACGGCCTAGAGAACAGCTTTTTCACGCCCCGCTTAAAGGACCCAGGATCATAAGTGGAGGGAAACACGTGGACTGGTAGGGAGTTCCACATCTTAATAGAACGGCACAGATAGGAGGCGCCGAACCGTTTGGTGCGTGACGGTATCTGTTCTACCGTATATGAGTGGCACCTTAACCCAGCACGTGTAGTTCGGGATAGGAAAGGGGAGGGTGGGATTAGTTGGAAGAGCTCTTCGGAGCACTCACCGTGATAAATGCGGTAGAAGACAGCCATCGAGGCCACGTCTCTGCGTAATTGCAGTGACTCAAGAGTCTTAGTGGCCTCAGGGTCCCCTATGATACGGACAGCACGCCGCTGCAACCTATCGAGGGCGTCTAATAAGTACTGAGCGGAGCCATTCCAAAGGTGAGAGCAGTATTCCACGCAGGAGCGAACCTGAGTCTTGTATAACAGACACAACTGCTCCGGCGTGAAAAACCTTCTCACCTTGTTCAGGACTCCGAGTTTCCGGGATGCGGATTTGATGACACCCTCGATATAGTTTTTCTGGTTGAGATTGCGGCGTATGTCCATACCTAGGATATTGAGGCTGTCTTGAACCGGTAGTGGAGTGTCCAAAAGAGAGGGATGGGGAAGGAATGGAGATACTTTGGCAGAAAATGCACAAACCTGTGTTTTCTTGGCATTGAACTCGACCAGGTTCTCATCTCCCCAATGCGAGATGCAATTCAGAACCCGGTCCAGCTCAGCAACAAGTGTTCGCCTATCTTCCTCAGTATCGGCTTGCTTAGCCGCAGGGTGTCCGAGATATCGCCCGTGTACAGTGCTGTCATCTGCATAGCAATGAATGCTCCCAAAAGTAAGCATATCATTGATATGCAGAAGAAAAAGCGTGGGCGACAACACGGACCCCTGAGGCACACCAGCATTCACCTCGAGGAACCTCGACGACTGGCCGTCACAGAGGACACGGATACGGCGCCCATGCAGAAAGCTGGCAACCCAGTTGCACAATCGAGGCGGCAAGCCGTAGGCCGGAAGCTTGCAAAGTAGCGCACGATGCCAGACCCTATCGAAGGCTTTGGAGATATCGAGACTAATAGCCATCGACTCCCCATGCCTGTCCATCGCCTCACCCCAAAGGTGAGTGACATACGCCAGAAGATCACCCGTTGATCGTTTCGGCCTGAAGCCATACTGACGATCACTGATGAGAGAGTGATCTTCTAGGTAGTGAACGAGTTGGTTGTTTATAATTCGTTCAAATACCTTGCAGAGGATAGGGGTGATAGCGATGGGTCGATAGTTGCCCGGATCAGAACGATCCCCTTTTTTGGGGATAGGTTGGACGTTCGCCTCCTTCCAAGCCCGCGGCACTATGCCAGAGGCATACGATAGGCGATACAGGCGTGTGAGCATGGGAGACAACTCGGCTGCGCATTTCCTGAGCACAACCGCTGGAATTCCGTCGGGTCCACTGGCTTTCCGCACATCGAGAGATCGCAGCGTCGCGCGAACATCGCATTGCCTGATTTTAATATCAGGCATGGACTGGCCGCAGTAGGTGATCGAAGGCGGCTGCGCACTGCGATCATCGATTCGGGAATTGGCCGCAAAGAGATTGACAAGTAGGTCAGCTTTGTTTTGCGGCCCATGGGCCAGTGATCCATCAGGGCATCGCAACGGTGGCAGTGAAGGCTGGCAGAAATTAGTTTGCACGGCTTTGGCCAATCGCCAGTATCCCCGGCTGCCCGTGGGGTGCGACAAAAGCTCATGACCAACCCGTGCAATGCGCTGGGCATCCGCTCTGATGTAAGCCCTCTTGCAGGCCTTGGTGGCTCTATTATAGGTTGCCTTGATGAGATGGACATTCGGATCACGACGCGACCGAGCCCTGACCCAAGCGCGGTGAGCCGACTGTTTTTGTTTAACAGCATTGGCGCACTCGCGGTTGAACCAGGACCGTACTCTGCTGCTGCTGATGACGTCAGTGGATGGAATATAATATTCCATACCCAACATGATTTCCTCAGCAACAGCAGACGCACTCTCCGACAAATCCCTCCCACCAAAGCAGCGTTGAGACCACGGGATGGACGCATAATAGTCTCGCAGGCCATCCCAATCCGCTGACGAGTAGTGCCACAAGCGTCGCTTTGCCTTCACTGGTTGTGGAGGTAAAGCGAATGGCACTGTAGTGCGAACCAGACAGTGGTCGGAGGAACCCAAAGGAGCTTGTACCGTCACACTGTACTGGGCCGGGTTACTCGTCAGCACAAGGTCTAATAACGAGGGCGCTTGACCCGATATGTCTGGTATCCTGGTGGGCTGGAGGACCAGCTGAGTCAGGTCATGCGTGAGAGCGAATGCGTGAGCCGCTCGTCCCGCGTGGTCCGTTTTGGAAGAGCCCAGCCAGGTCTCATGATGGGCATTGAAATCTCCCAAAAAGACCAACTCGGCGGTCGGGAACTGCTCCTGCGCATTATCTGCTGTCTGACTAAGGTAGTCAAACAGACGAGTTGCCTCGCCATCTCCAGTATGGGAACGGTAAAGGCACACGTAAATCCGCGGCACTGAACCCAGACTCACGTGTACCCATAGGACAGAAAAGGAAGGGTCCTCTAGGCAGCGCAGACGTCGACAGCAAATATCCGTCCTGACAAACAAGCATACCCCGGCTTTTGCGTGGAAGTTATCCTCTAGTGCATAACCGGGATAATGCAAATAAGTCGTGTCGTCAGGACGGCGTATTTGAGTCTCAGTCAGGAAAAGCATGGCCGGTCGGGCCGTCTCGAGATGGTGGTGGACGGCGTTGAGGTTCGAATGGAGTCCGCGGATGTTAGCGGACTCCACCTCAAAAAGCGAGTTGGTGGGAAACGAAGACGCCGCTGTATGACCGAAACCATTTCTAATATCTGCCATTGTGGAAGAAAGGGGGCGTGAAAAGAGCAGGCAGTCACCGCAGCATCGCGTGACAAAGCGCAGAGTATTGTTTTGTCATTATACTGTGAAGTATAGCGGTGGTCGACCCTCCGGACGGAAGGGCCCCCGTACCCTCCCGGAAGCAGTCGCCGGGTCCCACCGTCCGGTCACCAACCGGCACGACGAGCCACTCCGAGATTATGCGCGGCCTGGTGGGGCAGCCTTCCGAGATGGTTAGTCCCAGTTGGGCCCCTGTACTATGCCGCGGGCGGCCAGCGGCACCACCGTTTCTACGGGTCTCCCTGGCCGGCGGGTCGACCCACACTACCCACACAATGACTCCACAAATACTGTACTGGTCCCACGTATGCTGCGGTAACCGCCTCCCCAGCTAATCCTCCACATCCTCCCCTCCTTCCCCATATGGGAAATGAAGAGAGGATGGGGAGGGTATGGTTGGGCCACCGGCTCTCCCACTCACCGAGCGAAATGCAACAGCACGGAACATGCTGTTACTTTACGTCGATCTTCTATGGGAGGGTGGTACTACCCCGGTCGTGCCGGCCCATTCATGCTGTAATCAGCTTGGCACTACCACCTACAAAAAAGTATTGGGACCAAAATCCTTTAATACAAGGATTAAGTTAACTTTGCTAAAGAACACCTTACCAAGTTAACCAACAGGTATCGAGTAATCTCGTGATCCATTTAAAAATAAGTCATGTTTCTAATGAAATTTATACTCTAAATTTAGAGTTACACATTAATTATGCAATTTAATTTATTATTATTAGTGTGTTCTGGAGAGAGACAAGGCTACTTTTTATCCCGAGGAAGTTAAAGGTTCCTCTTTATATTTCGTTGATATTTATATGAAGATTCCATAAACTGTAACTCCTTCCACCATCAGGAGTCATGGCTAGTCAGCGTGAACGTAGGCTGGGAGGGTGGTGTACAAACGGCGACGTGTGGCCACCACCTCCACTTGCGATGCCTCCAAGCCTACCTCCGCGCCCTGGCTGCACCTCAACGTCCTCTCAACCTTCACGTGGACCGCGGCGAGTACCTCTGCCCCGTGTGTCGCCAGCTGGCCAACACAGTGTTACCACTAGCGCCACTACCATCACAGCATGTCAGGAAACCACCAACAACGCCAAGGACTATAGAACAGCAGATACAGGATATGCTGGACACGGATTATCCGCCACCAGTGAGTTGAAATCTTTATGAGTACTTATGAATAAAGCTTTGTCTGAGAAAAGTTGATAATAAATTCTGAAATGTGATTAAATTTAGATCTAAAATAGATAATATAGAGGTCCTAAATTGAAAAGAAGTTTAGACACAGGGTTTTTTCGGTGAGTAAAAACCGCGGGGCGGCACCTAGTATACCTATATATTCTAATACTAAGTATATTACCTTTATACTATATTGATGAGTATAACATCAACCAGGCTGCAAGCCGTCTCTCCGAAGCTATGGGCAAAGCAATGGAGGACATGACGGCCACAGCGGGGGGCAAGCTAAAGCAACGCTACGGCTCATCCCCGGCCGCTATATTCACGTTCGTGGCTTCACTCGTGCGCACCAACCTGGAATGCGAGCTGGTGCAGCGCGGTGGGGAACTCCTGGCCTGCCTTCAGCCGAGGTACAAGCCCAGGAACGAATGTATAGGTATGTACTATATGTCGCTTCTTTTCTTTACATTGATATTTTTTAAACCACAACTTTACACAAGAGCAATTTAAAACATTTTAAGTGTTGATGAATTCTAAAATATTGATAATTTTACTGTTGGAAAACAATTTTAAAATTTTGAGTTTTTGTAGAAAATAAAATTCAATATCGCGGTTTTAAAAAAACAGCGTTTTTATGAGATGCCACGTTGTTCCTATAAAGAGGCGATGTGAGCTTTTTTTCCCCGATGGAATAATGCATTACGCTTACCCCCCACACCTTGAAGGGACGGTGCAGGTGGCTATGTGGGACTCTCTTCTGCTGAGAGAGCCACTAAAAACCTGACGGTGATCCTCTGTTTTTTTGCCGATGTCACGTACTCTCTGTGACCTAGTTTAGCTAATAAACATACCGTGGCCTATTTTGAAGCAATTTGACGCAAATATTATGGTCTGCAATTTTTGTTATAGATGTTAGTGTCATTGGAGCTATAGAAATCTAGATAATGTTGAAAAACTGATTTTTCTAACCTTAAATACATGATATTTAAGGTTAGAAAAATCTGTTTGGTCGCAGAGACAAGATTATATCTCTTTTAAGACAATTTTTAGAACTTCAAAATTATGGTGTACAAGCTAATTGTCTCTCATTCCGCAATTTACCTCTTTTTAATGTTTAAGTAATTGTATTAATCAAGATATAATAAATATCCCCTTCACTCATATAGTATGACAATCCCTTTTAATATTAAAAATGCGAAAGTAACTTTGTCAACAGCGAAGGAAATTTCTAAACATTGACTGAACCTTGAGAAACGACATAGGCTACCTTTTATCTCATAAAAGTTCTTATGGGGCAGAAGATATAAAGATATATATTTCTATATAGCTCTACTAGTGCGAGGGCCCTGGTACCCATAACACAAGTTAAATCTTAATTTGGGTACCAGAGTTCAACAAAACTTTAGCATTTAAGAAATAAGTCCATATTCTGTGTATTTTTTTATACAATAAATATTATTATTATTGTTTTCCAGTGCCACTACTAGTAGTGGCGGGGGCACACACTCGAGTACTATCAAGCGCGGGGGCCGGCTTCGGGGCCGCTGAAGCGTGGCGGGCTCTAGTCCCGGGGGTCGGGGCGGGGTCGGGGGTCGAGGTGGGGTCGGGGTCGGGGTCCGAGTGCGGCGCTGCAGTCCCCGCTGCGGCAAGCTCGGCTCGCCCCGTGCCGCTGCTGCTGCGGGATCCGCTGGCTCTGCTCATACAGTTCCTACTGCTGGCGCCACCTGACCCGCCCTATATGGATCTGCGTGAGTATCAGTTTTTTGATAGATTTTTCAGATGCACTGGTGATTTTTCTAAGACTTAATGTGGAGGTTGCATTGGTGATAGTAAAATTTATGGTTTTTAATTTTTTTACTGGTTTACGATATAATTTCTGTTTTTATTATATATATTTTTAATTGAATGGGTTAAGAAATGTTTACATAATTCTTTCATGTTACAGAAGAATCAAAAAAATCGTAGCTACTTGTTGAATTTTACTCTCATATAACTTTTCATAAATGCCATTTATTCTATTAGTATGCAATTGCAAATCAAGATATCTTTTTGAGTAACCCTTCAATGCATAACCTAAACTATTGCATGTAAATATGTCTTATTATTATACTATAATTTTTTAACTAGATATTTAAACTAGAAATGGATCCTCCTTCATCATCATTATTAACAATACCCCATTCGCCCCCCACAGAACAATTCACATGCATAGTCCGCGCCCTATACGGCCTATCGTACTACCAAGTGGTATGTCAGTTCACGGCAGAAGCTAGTGCTGCGGGTCGGGCGGCCCTACTGGCGGCCCCTCGCGGCCCCGAACCGGCGGGACTGCGTGGGGCCGCCCGCCTCCTCCTCCAGGCCCTCGCAGGATCAGACCTCTTCACTGAAGACGGCCCTCCCGAAGCACATACCCAGGACCAGGGGGAGGAGCTGCCCGATATTGTCGCTATGGAGAAACAGGTATGTCATGTAGCTCTATGGATCATCATCATCATCATAGATGTTAGTTATATACAATTTTTTTTACTCTATACTAATTTTAAGCTGAAGAGGTTTGTTTTGGTTAAACGCGGTTATCTTCGGGACTATTGGTCCAATTTGAAAAATTATTTTAGTGTTAGATAGACCATTTATAGAGGAAGACTTTATGCTATAGATAATCACGCTACGACTAAAATAAGCGGAACAGCTTGTTGCAAAAACGGAAAAGAGACGCTAATCAGGTTGCGCGGGTCAACTAGTTATTTATATGTCTTGTAAATATCTATAATTTGACGCTGCTCCATCCCTTTTCCCCCACTGCCGCTACAGGGTCTCCTCATGGAGCTCTGGCTACCTTACTCACCGCAGGAACACAACACTACATGTAGTGTTATTTGGCTGCGGTCTTCTGTAAGGTGGAGGTACTACCCCAGTCGGGTTGCTCCGTGACCAGCGTATTCTAATCTCTCTTTTTCCCTCCTACAGTTGCAAGAACTCCTCCTCCCATTCCTCCGGATCAGCGCCCTCCTCCGCCATCACCTCTACGGCGGATCCCTCCCCGAGGTGCAGTCCTCGCGGCAGGAGTTCGTCCGGCTCGCCTACTACCTGGAGCTGGTGACCACGGGCATGGAGTGGAGCGAGTGGTCCGCCGCGAGGGCCTTGTCGCCGGATGTCGGGCCTTTAGCTAGAGGTACGAGACTTGCATTTAACTATTTATATATATAATAGTTAATTTTTGTAACCATAGTAAAGAGTGGAAAAATTATTTAAATATTATTTTGCTATCGGGCCATAATAAGTATGAAAGTTTTCAAAATTTTCTAAGTTTTGACGGTGGTGAAAATTACGTTCACAGTAATTTTCAGTCAAGTAAGTATCAAGATCACTTGCCAACAAGCTACATAAGCTTGGCAAGGAAAATTTTAATTGTAACTTGTTATTGTGTTCTTGGAAATAAATGATTAAAAAAATAAAAAAATACGGTTGTTCTGATACGTAACGTACCACATGGTAAAAATTTATATTCCAAATAAGGATAAAAAAAAAGTTATTTCAAGCAATAAAATTAAAAGTGGTCTTGTTATTTTCGTGGTTCATTTTAGTGATGTTAGATTTTTAGGGAATTGAATGCCGCTAAAGACACTTCTCACAAAAGTCGCAGAGCGGCCCCGTCGCCTCGGGCCATTTAAACCCAACTGATAACCAACCTTACCCCATAACTAATAGAGCACACATTCCCAGAGTGGGCCCGCCGCCTAGGTTCGGCAGCCGGCCGAGGCCAGCTAGCCGTACGTCGCGTACTCCGCGGGCTCCACGTACGCTGGGCCCAGCCGGCGCTACTAGCCCTGCCCCGCGACTACGACCGCCTCTTCACGTACTACCACGAGCGCGTGTGCCTCCAGTGCGGCGCCGTGCCCAAGGAGGCCTCCGTGTGCCTCCTCTGCGGGACCCTCGTGTGCCTCAAGCAACCCTGCTGCAGGCAACACCAGGTCGCCGAGGCGGTGCAGGTAACTTACCCTAATCCATAATCCCATACTAATATTTTTTTAATTTTTTAATTTATCATTATATTTCAGAAAATAAATTCCATTATTGTTAGTATACAATACCTTACAAACTATGTTATTATAATAAATAACACAATTACAAAATTATAAATGCGAAAGTAAAGTGTCTGTCTGTCTGTTACGCTTTCACGCTAAAACTACTCGACCGATTTAAATTAAATTTGGTACACAGATAATCCAGAGCCTGAGAAAGGACATAGGCTACTGTTTATACCTGGGAAAATTTAAGATCTCTCGGGTACGTGGGTGAAACCGCGGGAAGCCACTAGTATCTATATATATCTGATATATAATAACTTCGGGGTACAAAAAAAACAATTTGGACTATCCTATAAAAAGTTATGCATAAAATACTCCGTTTTTGCGTCATTCAAAGATATCGTATCAAAAAAACCTGATAATGTAATTTTTTGTGTATATTTGGTAAGAGTGAAAATAAAATAAGTCAATAATAAATATTTTTGACTGCCTGTATCCCTAATTTTTTATCGGATTTTTAGTTTTAACTCCATCACTCTTTATTATTTAATTTTCTTATTTTTTTGAATAAAAACCTATAATAATAATTTGTTATCCAGCACGCGATGGAGTGCGGCGGCGGCACCGGCATATTCCTGGTGGTGACGTCCACCTACATCATCGTGATCCGCGGCCGCCGCGCCTGCCTGTGGGGCTCGCTCTACCTCGACGACTACGACGAGGAAGACCGCGATCTTAAGTATATATGCACACGTACACACACACACACACACACACAACACTACACACACACATCTCCATAAATTGTACCTCCATTAATCCATACAATGAATGTATCTTACGAACATTAAAAATGCGAAAGTTTGTGAGAATGTATGTACGGATGGATGTGTGTTGCACTTTCTCAGAACGATGGCAAAAGGGATCGCGACAAAATTTGACTCAGAGTGAGAATATGTTCTGTATAAAATCATGGCTACTTTATATCCATGGAAAATTAAAGACCCCTGGAACGCGGAGAGCAAACAAAGAATGAATAGACATATCTACGAACAGGGTTAGAATCAAAGTCATTACCAGCGGCTTGAAAGTCAAGATTACAAACTAAAAAGCCATCCATATAATATTTGAAAGTATTAAACATGTTATAATTGTAATTTTCCAGACGCGGCAAACCCCTATACCTGAGCCAGGACCGGCTGGAGCTCCTGCAGGCGCAGTGGCTGGCGCACAGGTTCGACCACACCAAGCGCACCTGGGTGTGGCATCGGGACTCGCTCTGAGCGTTGTCTGAGCCTGACTGAGCCCCGAGCGACCCCTATAGGGCCACCACCCGACCCCTGATGGGCCCCCACCCGACCCCTGATGGGCCCCCATACGACCCCTCGACCACCGACGACTTGATAACCGGAACCCCTAGTGAATACACTTTATTAACTTTATTAGTTGATCCGAAACTTCGTCGGAATAACGTTCTCTGTTTTTGCGATAGGACGCTCCTATTTGGTCGTAGCGTGATGTTTTATAGTCTAAAGCTTTTTTGGGCAAATGCGTAAATAGGCTGTCCAAAAATGCATTTTTCTATAATACATCCTGATTATATACTAACATGATAAAACTGATGTTTGATTGTTTGAACAATGAAAAATGTTGCAAAAACGGGGAAAGTGACGGTAACGAAGATCCGCCGGTCAGCTAGTCTTGAATACAT
Organism: Thyatira batis; assembly: GCA_905147785.2. Classification (NCBI taxonomy): domain Eukaryota; kingdom Metazoa; phylum Arthropoda; class Insecta; order Lepidoptera; family Drepanidae; genus Thyatira; species Thyatira batis. The sequence goes on along the minus strand of LR990498.1, from coordinate 1,026,325 downwards.
AGTATAGTTGATCATGTAAACAGCTTAATTTGGTGACTGAATTGTTTACAAATTGATTTTAAAGGGTATTGGTTATACTATGTCCTAAGGGTTAATTAGCTCGCTGGGTCGTCCAGGGACTTACCATGGACACGAACTATCTCGATGACCCGATGTTAATTAAAAGCTGGTTTTTAATCACAATATCGGTTTGTCGAGAATTTGTTTTAATATTAAATTTATTTATTGATCACCGTAAGTACGGTACTACATATTGTAATGTAAAATTAGTTTAGTAGTTATTATTTTGTGTCGATTTAGTTTCCATCCCCTTATGTTTTCTTATATATTTATAATATTTTATTGTTAATACGAGTTAGATCTCATATCAAACGGTGTTAGTTTTTCATGACTTTTGACTAAAAAATGTAATCATTATACATCTAAGTTCGATCAAATTATTTATCGAAAATACTTAAAGAAATCTTTATCTTATTAACTGGTAGTTAAAAATATTCAGATATTTCATTCAATCTGACTATACCTTGCCTCGTCTATAAAAATTATATGCCTATAGTAGATTTTGAGATTTTAAAAGTAATGATTATCTAGATTATAATTTGACCAAATTAGTCTTTGATTTGTTTAGAGTTGTGGTATTTTGTTTTAGTATTTATGTATGATAAATAGTCTTATTTGTAGTCCGAATGTTCGCTTATATAAATAAACCTTGCCTCTACAGTGTTATACATAGAAATAAAAGTATATAACGAAATCAACTATCACGTATAATTACGTAGATGTAGATACTAATATTTACATATTACCGAAAACAATAGTAATTAGATTTAAATAAACGAAATTAATACTAAATTATTAAGTCAATGCCTGGTTTTTAAACTAATAAAAACACTAAAAATCAATATGTACTGGAAAATATGTTTAATCGTCTAGTCTGGTATATTATATATAATAATGATAATATTGATTTTTCACTAAAAGGATAGGTATTCAAAATTAATAATTTCTTGACTAGTAATTTGACGCCTTCAAAATCTAAGCAGGTCTCTCTTACATCTTTTAACATATATTAATGTGTTAATATCATGCAGAACAAATATTTGAAGGATATAGAAAATTCATTGTTATTTAGTCTCATTTTACTTTTAATATCTTCGAGGAGAAATATTTGGAAGTCAGTTCATAAAATCCTTCATACATGTTTTATTGAAAGAAAGGATTTTTTGAGGAACATCGTTTTTGATTCAAAATTATATTGACGAATTTTATATGAACAAAATATTTATGTATTATTTTTTTATATATTGTCTAAAATCTTACACTGAGAGATCACTCGATATGAATCTAAACTGTAAATATTATATCGTCAATTTCACTAGTGATGTCCAATAGGTGTTTGTTAGGGCTGTGAATATATAAATTTAACTTTTTTTTCTCTGTTGACGCCGTCGCGACGTGTTTAGATTGTAATAAATATTAAATTATTATTATTTTTTTCATTATTATTTTATATATAGAATATTAACTTAGCCAGGTAGTTGCTTATTGTTAGTCCATACCATAAAGTTTATTACATTTTTACAGTTGCTACGTCAATTTTGTATTTAGCCAAGTAAAACGTTAAACGATCATAAAGATACGAAAATCTTAGAAAACATAGAATTCTTTAAGCTACCAATTCCCTTTCAACTATATTGGAATCAATTGATTCTCAAATCTGTACCTATAACTTTAAATTGGTTTAAATCTGACATTCTACATCTAAGACTCGTCTAAAAATCTCTTTTTGGTATGGCACTAAATTGATTAATTCGTGTGCAATGCTGTGGTTCTAATACGTTTTCTTTATGTATATTATTTAACATTACTTTCTCATTAAAAAGTACATTATTAAAAATATTGTTCGGTAAATTTAGCGTGTCTAATTAATTAGTTATAGTTGTTATATTGTGTAGTTTATATTTAAGATTGTATTGGATTTAATTCGAGTGATAAATTGATCACAACGAAAATATGAATTTCTGGATTGACGAAGATTTAGTTTTGGTTAGAAAATACCAGTTATATTGTTTAATTTGACAAGGAACGTTGGTTGATTTATGTATGTCTTTAAATAACCCCGTGACTTGACCTTTTGCCAATAAGTAGCGATTGTTTGCTGTTGGAACAATATTAGTCCTTAATGATATAATAATTATTTTAGTTTGTATCTCATTATCCGAGTATGTTATGTTCACATCTCTGGAGCGCGTCCCGTTGCTCGATGCTTGCACCATCTAAAAAACATTTGTTAACACTTATGTATATTGTTCTTGTATATATTCAATCATTAAAGTTGTTGATATTTCAAAATAAATGGTTTTTTGTAACCCTCGATGCAAAAACTACGTTAATGTGTGTAATATGTCATATCTGTCTGTGGCATCATAGCTCCAGAACGAATATCCCGATTTTAATGATTTACATTTTGTTTGAGGACTCACAGGATAAGCATCCTTATTGTGTAACTCTCTTCTTGTAATGTATTATGAAATCGGCAGTCGGCTTAGTGGACAATTAGAAGAAAGGTGAGTTATACAATAAGGGGGCAGGAGTGTTCTTTCATAAAACCTATGTTACTTGATTGAAGTAACAGATAGACACAATTATAAAAATGCCCACACAGAGCATATTATAAAAATGCCCTGTGTATTATAGTATTTATTTCAGGGTGTTCACGCGGTTACCTTACCGCATTTACGGTTTTAATTTAAATATATTATGCCACGCGATTTCACACGCGTAGTTCCCGTAGGAATACAGGGATAAAGATACAAAGTTTCGGAGCTTTTCCAACAAACATCATCATCAGCCCATATACGTCTACCGAGGAGGTCGAACCTCTCCTAACATCGAGGGGGTTTAGACCATAGTCCTCCACGCGGACCTAGTAGGTACGGATTGGGGGACTTCACATGCCTTTAATTGTGACATCTCGGGCATGTAGGTTACCTCACCGAAAACCAGTGGTGTGACAATTCCAACAAAAAATCTAATTGTTCCTCTTTATTATTGTAGAAATATTTGATTTTATAATGGTATTAGTATAAAATGACATACTACTATAAAATAAAAACCATATCGTTTGTTAAAAGTTTATATTGTACATCAACTATGATTTGTTTAGAGGTAGAACATCCTACTCTTAAAATTAAACGGCTAACGTGATTACAATTAATAAAATAGTTAATTTCTTGTATATATCGCCGATAATATCATTCATAGGCGGAGTGAGTGAACCGAAATTACGTAAATTATACAATTTATGTATGTACTTATATCCATAGAAATTATTGACCGATATACCGAAGAGTCAATAAGGGAAGTTGCATCAAATATTACTTTTGAAATGTTTGAAAACCTTCATATTAATGATTTTGTAGAAGGTAATGCAAAAGTAACCAAATAGATTTAGCTTATATTTATGCTTTATTGATATCTTTCGACAAACAACTGTGCTGTTTATAAAGAGGCATTTTATGAATAAAAAACACTACCAAGAACATAATGACAAAATGTACAGCATTAGTTCTCGCTTTAAATTAAAGCAATAATTTATATTGTAAACCAGTTTATTTTATGTTCAAATATTTGATGCAACTTTTAAATATCATTTATACGAAGTACAATGTCACCTTCAAAAGAAAATAAAAGATTTATCACAGAAAATAATAAATACTATCAAACAATAAATGATGGCAACTTATATAACGCACCCTTGTTACAAAATAATATGAAATATTATGCAAAATGATTACAGAACTTAACTCTAACTTCACAAATATATCAATGTACTGAAAAATTGACATCTATACCTATTTTAGAATATTAAACAAAATATACATACAGTTTCTGAACCAATTTAAAATGATAATTTCTCTCAGTACACAGTTTTAAGTTGACAAATAATATAATTAGAAAAGCATTAAACTAATAAAATTCTGTCTTGATAATTATTTTTGCTAATCAAGATAATGTCTGCATACACAAATAAAGTTTGCTTTCGAGCACCTGATTTTAAAATAAACTTCCAAATAAAGTAAATAAAATAAATACAATTATACTGAATTGAATTTTCCAATAATCATAAAAAAAAATGTTCCATTAAAATATAAATATCGAGGAATGTAATTTTAAGAACCAAATTTATCATTTAATGTCGAATATATATATTAAACATCAAAACTAGTTACTAATTTAATGATAAAAAATCATACACCGCCATTAGAATAAGCCACTGGCTCACAAATATACACACAATTTTTTTTGTAAACAAATGTATGAACATTTCACATGTTTTTTTGCGTAAAATTAATAAATTACTTTTAAATAAACGGAAAATATACACAACGCGTATTAATAAGTACGTATGGAGATCAGAAATATATTTTGGACAGAGCTATCCGGAGAAGTTTTAATTTTTTGGGACCATTCAAAAATGACCTTAAAATTTAACTTTTTTGTTTGCAACTAAACGATTAACTCCGTCAGTAGATGCAAGTAAATATGTACATATTTATGTACTTATTATACTTAATCATGACAATATGTGTATATTTGTTAAAATTAAAGTCACAACTCTGGTGACTTGACGCGCAACAATTCGTCGCATTACAAAAAAATTGTCACGTGAATTAAGATACAAAATAAATCACCTTACTATATGTACACTCCACTAAACATTACTCCCGAATGTATGTATGTAGGTACAACTTCTAAAAAACTTTGAACACATTTTCATTTAAGATATGGGACAGTTTTTTTCTCTTTTACATCTAAGTGTTCAGTGCCATCGTTCCAACGCTTGTATGGCACAAATAATAATAATATATACGTACATATTTGCACCTTATGTAACTTAAACTAAAAATATGTATGTTATTTAAAAATTTAGGCAAGCGAAACCTATAGTGGGCTGCCCAAAAAATAGGTTTTACGAATTAAAATATTATCTCTCGAGGTTAATAGAAAATCTTAAAATTAGTATATTAAATGTACAAACTAGACTTGTTGCATGAACGAGGGGTGAACGGTGAACTTAACATAATATTACATATTTAATAGGCAGTCCCAAAACATTATTTACCGTATAGGCCGAAATATTACACGATTTCCTAGAAAGCAACGTATTTACGTATATAAGTGCGACTCCGTAATATTTAATACATTTTTTTTTTATAATAATATACTTTATAATTATTTTTAAATTATAAATTCGTACCGACTAACTCATATTTTCTGGTATAAACTAAATATAAACTAACTTTATCATTATGCACAGTTAAAAATTATAAAATATTAGCACGCTATCAATAATAATAATATTTTATTACAATAATATAATATACTGGTCATTCTGAGATCTGTTCGTCACCAATCTGGCTCCAATACTGTATCATTTGTTTACCTCAGTTCGTGTTTTCATCATTTTGTCCAAAATAAAATGTGCTACTTTATTACCAAAGTTAAATAAACTTTTTGAACTGCAGAACTGACTCATTTACTTGATGTTATTGTTGGTATTTTAATTAATTTTGAATGTAGGTATATAATGAATGCAGGATAATTTATCTATCAAGGTTTTATTTACAACAGTTTTTATATAAATCAGTCTATATAAATAGATTAATATAATCTCAAGTAACATAAATAAAGTTAACATTCTTAATAGAAAATCAGACAGGTAATAATAAAGTAGCACAGTTTAAGTATCCACTTTTCTAAATATCCATTTTAAGCGTTTTATATATCTCGAAAGCAACGCTGTTCCCTGGCCCGTTCTATTGTGTCATATAATTTATACAACAGTCAATACAAACGTATCCCTTCCACTATAGGTAACTACATCTATATATCTATTATACTCATTTACTTTTTTTTTACTTGGCAGATATGTTGATTTGTTTTTTTTTTTTGATAATTGTTTTTTTTGTTGTTAATATTACGATAAATCCGTTCATAGCAAAGTGTTATATACATTACGAAACACTTTCAAGTTTCAATCGAACACACGCGGTTTTTACTCGACAAGTAAAATACCTCAAAAAATTTAACGTCAAAATTGACATTAACATTGTCGAATTTAAGTAATTATTGTAACATGTTGGCAGATTTTTGCCAAATATAGGAGCGTTATAGAAATCATGTTAAAATATATCCAAGTTACAATATTATTTGTTCATATAACTAGTTATACTGGCATCTAATAAAACCAACCTGTTGGTTTACATTCAGTGAGAGAAAGAGACCGCAACATAATACAATGCGCAATAATATCATAGAAGCAATTCAAACCACGTACAAATACCCAGCGATAAGTTAAAACCAACCTTATACAATTACCTGTACGGTGCATGGTTGGTTATAGCTGTAACTCTAGTAAAAATCATCCGCACGAATTTAAAACAATTGACCAAAATTTGAGCCAAGAAAGTACATTTTAGTATAAAAGGTACTAGATGCACCAATACAAGATATATGACCGTATAGTCAATGTTTTGTTCAAATGGTCTCATATAATGCATTTTTATATCTAGCAGTTGTGTATGCACTCTTGAACAAACAATTTATAATATTTTTACATGGAACTTTATAAAAACATATATAAGATAGTACTTTGTCCATATACCAAGATTTGCCATATACCTCGTGGTATAAAACAAAAAACTACAGCGATTGAAAACCATATATAAACATGAAATGCCCAATCGCATTTAGACTCATGATCGGTTTAAGGTTACTATTAATATTGTTATCTGTTATCTCTTCCACAGAGAGAGACAGCTGTTATGGCGTTGATATATTAAGACATCCATTTATAATATATAAATCCTGAATCCAAAATATTTGAATGCAATGAAAATTGGCCTATATAGTTATAGGCCATAACGTTTTACATGAACCGGAAAACTATAACAATTCACATTAGCTCAAGAATGCATACACCTCACGGTTGACACATAACATATTTGCGTTGTGTGGACGTACCCCGGTGTTATAATGTGTGCGGGGGGGCTATGGGGGGGTGCCAGTAGGCGGGGGGCCCCTCGGTGGCCTCGGGCGCCCCGGGGGGCTCGGGGCCCTCGGGGGGACAGTCGCACTGGTAGCGCGGCACCACGAAGTTGCCGTAGTCGTCCGTGAGCGCGCTGTGCCGGAGGGCTCCACATACGTGACGACGACCCCCGTCGCACCACCATCGCTCTGTATACAACATATTATATTAGTACTAGTGGAGCAGGCAGACTTCGTTCTGCCCACCAGCGCCACCTACCGGGTCCAAGTATATGTAAGCTGTCCTATCTCTCAAGTTGGATCGAACTGCACATGGTGTGCGAATTTTATTATAATCGGTTAAGTGGTTTAGGAGTCCATTGAGGACAAACATTGTGACACGAGATTTATATATATTAAGATTTGGATGAATATAGTATAGAAAGAATGGAATGATCGTGTAAAAGATGATATGAGAGAATATGGACTTGACTGTAGACCAAATGAAATGTAGGGACATGAAGAACAAAGCCGAACCTAAATAGTATAAGGCAAGGAAAATGATGATGATACTTAGTATATGGATATAATTATCTATACGAGTATGTATTTAAAAGTAATATATATGTAGTATATAATATACATATAGTTTAAACATTTAAAATCCAGTAGTTAGTGATGCATTTGAATAAAAATATATGGCACACAAGTTTCATGTCTCAAAGTCAACAATGAATTGGGCTTAGTAATCTGTTAAAAGTAAGTAAAAATAATGATTAGATGTCAACATTACCTCTGCTAATGTCGACATCTGTCATAAGTTCCTCGTTCATTAGCGCCGTCAGTGCATCGTCTGTGTGCCTTGAATCTGAAATTAAACAAAACACAAGCATATACATCTAATATATAAAATTCTAGCGTCGCGGTGTTTGTGGTAAAACTCCTCCGAAACGGCTTGACCGATTCTCATGAAATTTTGTATCCATATTCGGTAGGTCTGAGAATCGGACAACATCTATTTTTCATCCCCTTAAATATTAAGGGTAATCCACCCCAATTTTTTTTTTTTTTTTGAAAAAAAAATTTTTTGAATTTTTTTTATGATACAACATTAGTAAATACATATAACCCTGAATTTTCAACCCTTTACAATCAACCTCTATTTTACCATAGTGATTTTTATTTTTAATAATTTATTTCTTTCTAATAAACTGATAGTTACAATATGAATAATTATTTTTGTCTGTCTGAACGCGATGAACACAAAAACTATTAAACAGATTTCCATCCGATTTTCACCAAGTTAAGGAGTATTTCATGGGGAAGGTTTTATGTATAATGCATCAACTTGGACCCGGTAGGTGGCGCTGGTGGGCAAAACGAAGTCTGCCGGGTCCGCTAGTCTCTTTATAATATTAGTATAGAATATAGATAATCTTTAAATAGTATAAAATAAAGTCATTCCCCACCATCTGTAGACTTAGACCTTTTAAATTATAGAATGGATTGTAATGCAGTTTGCAACCATAGATAGAGTGATTTTAGAAGTTTATATGTATAGTTAACTTAGTCTATATACTCAGAGCTTGTTCCTGAACTCCACAACAGTATTACAATAAAAACAACTGTACTACAAAAACAAATGCTAGATTACCCGTCTCCTCCTTAACAGTGTGTTCTTCTTTAACCGTGGTGCCCGTGGGCAGCGTGGGCGAGGTGGGCGTGGTGGGCGTGGCGGGCGGCGTGGGCGCCGCGTCGGCCGGCAGCGCGCCCGCCTCGCCCGAGCTGTTCGAGCTGCACTCCGGGCTGTACGGCGCCATCTAACCACATACATGTAATACATTACTGCCCATTTATTTATTACTAGCTGCCTCCCCGCGGTTTTACCCGCGTAGTTCCCGGTCCCATGGGAATACAGGGATAAAATATAGCCTATGTTACTCGGGGATAATGTAGCTTTCCAAAGGTGAAAGAATTTATGAAATCGGTCCAGTAGTTTCGGAGCCTATTCATTACAAACAAACAAATCTTTCCTCTTTATAATATTAGTATAGATTGGCCTGTACTGTCCCACTGCAGGGCAAAAGCCTCCCCTATAAAAATAATGTCGACTATATAAATAATTATATTAATGACTAGCTACCAGTATAATAAGTACCAGTTCCTGTAGAAATACAAATGTTAATGTCAGTGCGACTTAGTCAGTGAAAGAATTATTCAAAATGGTCCAGTAGTTTCAGAAAAACGAACAAACAAAGATCAAATGTTTGCTTTTATATAAATGTTAATAACATATATTATGTTGTAAAGATGAGTGTAAGTGTAGCTGATGAATATTATAGTAGAAAATTATGTTAAAAACTTGTTTGACTATGAATAGTTGCTGGCTTTTCTCTGCAAAAGTAAGCCTTCAGGCTTAAGGCCTGAGAGCTGACAATGCAAATATCATATGTATTTACAATATAAAATATAATTAAAATCCTAGATTACAATAAGATTGTCTTCTCATTTGGAGGTCCACTTCCAAACTGGTTGTATCTTCAAAATCAAAATCTTTTTTATTCAAATAGGCCTCAATAAAGCACTTATGAATAGTCACTATTAATTAATGCTCAGTTCTGAAAGTAGTTTTTACTGAGAAGAGCCGGCAATAAACTCAATAATTACTCTTTTCAAAAACCAACTTACATCTACTATGTACTTTTGACCTACATGAGTGGGCAGTTAGGACCTTAACTAAAAGTGGTTTATATAAATAGTTTTCGTATGAATCATACCCGTAAACTCCGGCGCCGGCGCGGCGTGACCTCCGCCATCTTGTAGCTGGTGTCCATCGCCCAGTAGGAGCCCTTCCCGGGATCATCCTTGCTGCGAGCCACCTTCATGAAGCACTTGTTCAGCGATAAATTGTGTCTTATTGAGTTCTGTAATATTATGTTTGGGTGTTGTTACAATTATATATAGTTAGTGGCACCTCGCAGTTATACTTGCATTCTCGTAGGACCTTCAACTGTCCCAGGATAAAACATAGCTAATGTCTCTAGTGAGAGACTAGAGTCTAGTCTATATTAGTGTTGGAGAGTTATAACACTTATATATAACACTAGCTGCCTCCCCGCGGTTTTACCCGCGTAGTTCCCGTTCCCGTGGAAATACAGGGATAAAATATAGCCTATGTTACTCGGGGATAATGTAGCTTTCCAAAGGTGAAAGAATTTTTGAAATCGGTCCAGTAGTTTCGGAGCCTATTCATTACAAACAAACAAACAAATCTTTCCTTTTTATAATATTAGTATAGATTTATATTTCTCTTGTATTTATGTATTGTTGCTAGCAGACCTTAAATAAATAACATACGATTCCGTAATAATGAATGCAATTAAACTACAAAATGGTGTATTTAGTGCCCATAATAAGTAAAACATTGATGAAATTTCGATGGTTGTAAGTTAACTTTAGTGGATAAAATTAAAACATACACAAAATTTGAATTTCTTACCATCCATCCTTTGCCCGCCTCTTTGTAATATGGGAAAGCATTGCAAATGTATGTGTATATCTCATTTAGTGTCATCTTGCCGTTCGGTGAGCTGCTGATTGCCAGCCGGATCATGCTGGCGTAGCTGTGAACAAACATTTTTATTCATCACCTACTTTATAATCACTTTCTATACTAGAGTTAAGGCTTTTGATAAAGAAAAAGACCAACCAATAGAGTTTGTTGGTGAGTTATACCCTGATATGACTGAATTCTATTAGAAAAATATATTTCCATACATGAATTTGTCTGTATGCTTTTGTAGTTATATATGTATTTATAATCTTAACTTGATATATATATATTATTCATGTATGTATTTAAAAGTAGTGCATAAAATATTCATATTAGCTCAATTAGGTACTTATAAGATTAACATTCCATTAAATAGGTACTAACAACAATTTTGTGTTTTTCTGTTTAAATGAAGTATATATAGAGCTGTGTGATATGAATATAAATAGTGCTTTGTTTTATTTGAATTATATACAACAAAATAGATACAACTCTGCTTGCATTGTATGATACAATTTGATAAACTTAGTTAGGCATATTTGTGTATTTGCTCCATTTCAGTATGTTTTGGTTAAGTGATACTGCACTTTTAGGTAATATAGGAATGCCTATTAGGATCCAAACACTATATTGAGCATTTTAAACTACTATTACTCATCTCAAAGATTATTATGAGTCACTTATAATCAACTAAGGTCATGGTAATACCTATAAGCTGGTTTTGGGTGTTTTATTTTGTTAGCATTCTCCTTTTGATCAGCATCCTTGTTGTTATTCTCCTGTTGCAGTGCCAGCGGCTGCACATCCTCGTACAGGAAGCGCGGGATGGGGCCGAGCGGGCTGTGGCGCGGCGGCCCCGGGCTGTACGCAGGCAGCCACTCCACGCCTGGAGACTCACTCATTGTCCCATCAAATTACGCACTTTCCCCTCACACGCCTTCTCATTCCTCGACCCCACTACACGAAAATCCGCACCGCACACGTTTTTCTCACATCGAAACACTGCTGTGGGCGTGAAACACTCGATGCCTTTTATGAAGACGAGATTCTAGGATCATCAAAGATCCTTGAAATTACGACCTAACTTAAACCGCGGCAATGGGACGGTTCCAAGCATCCGATCGAATAAACAAATTGTCCACAAAGGAATACACAGCAGGAAATGTAAATAAACGTGTTGGATAACATAAAAATATGAAAGAAAATTTTAATTTTCTGAAAATTGAAATTATTATGACATTTGTATAGCTACAACAAGGAAAATGGCGGCGTATCGGATTCGTTCAGAAACTAAATGTGGTTTTACGAATGTTGTAAACTTTATGAACAGTTAAATATAGCGAGATCAATGCTTAGGTAAATATCAAGTCGGCTAAGATTTTTTATATCCTACTACTCAATAAATTATTTTGCGGACTCCTTTATACGTTATTGAGAACAGGGTCATGGAGATTTTGAGTTTGTTAATTTGTAGTTTTTTGGCATGGCATGTTTAAATACGCAGAGTTCCAATGGTATACCGTATTGCACCGCAGATCTATAAAAAAACAGAAGCGTAATAAACTTAAAGGATCCCGCAAACGATGATTAGGTATTATGCAAATTTTAAATGTTTAAGTCATATTGACTTTGTATATTGACGTTGTTTTATTCTATTTAATTATTAATATTAACTTTAAATTTAAATCTGGTCACATTTAATAAAATGCCTTATGTCATGTTCTTGTACTACTTGCATGGGTAGGTTAGGTATGTCAGTCAAGCAAGCAAGCAAGTCAGTTTGAATATTGTGTTTATGGTGGAGGGCCGTGTCGATTGTTGTTAAAATTTTAACGGTTTGTTGACATAAATAAATGAACGCATAAATTAAATATACAGCATTGTGTGTGAACATATGTTTTTAATGTTACTGTGGATGTTAAAGTGATTTAATAACCATGGCGACACAACCAGAAGTCGGTGTGTCCGACTTTGTCCTACTGGATAATTTGACGACCGACACCTTCATCGAAAATTTGCATTTGAGGTAAGTATTTTATGTTTGTGTGTGAATCTTTACAAACTCAAAGCAATGTTATAGTATCTTCTCACCATATAACCGTTTATTTTGGTTAGGATAAGTAACTTTTATCATGTTTTGTGTGTCATAAACTTTGGTGTAAAGTTGTTGACCGCGAAATATTGTTTAAAAATAGCGATGTAATTTAAACTTGATGCCACGCCGTTGGTCTGGATGCACACAGCCTCTTAGTTAGAAATGTGATAATATTTAGTTGTTTTGTAACTTATTGTTTCTGTCAGTATTAATTAGCATATACATCTTGCAATTTGCATATTTTTATGTAGGTATGTGAAAATTACAGATTTATTTATCCCAGTGGTAATAAAATCATAAATAATCATTATCCTCATGTTTAGACTTACAGTTATTATCTAATATAATATTGTGTATAAAAACCACAATATGTCGTACCTATAATGATGGCATGCTTCCTTTATCTAGATTTATAAGAAAAGTATAATAATATAACTGAGAATGGTCTCCATTTAAGTGTTACTTAATTCACTTCAATTTTGATATGTTTTCTAATTATCTGTAAATTAATTTTATATACCTGTATTTTTAGTCTTCTAACATAATTATGATTCCTAATAAATATATTATTCATATAGTAAAACCTTGGGTAGACAAAATGAAAAGCTCAATTCAATAAAATAATGCATTTAAAACAAACTGAACCCTTTTCCAGACAATACCTTAAAGGTTGAACATTGTAATATAGATCAATACATTGTTAGGCCATATAATAACACAAACTATGAATGTTTTGATAATAGTGACAGTGTGATGTCATCTATGATTCATACATGTGTTCACCGCACAATTATATGATAAATACTTTTATGGAATCCATGCCATGGCTGGAAACTGGTTTTCTATAGATACAAGCCATTATATATGTAAGCTGTGTATATTAATTGATCAAGAGATAAAGTATTGATATGTTGTTTAGGTGTATGATTCAGTAAGCATTCGGAAATGCTAACATTCATAGTGTAAACTAATATGTATATATGCAAATGTAATGAGTTGTAATAGGTACTTAACTAAACTACAACCTCTAATTTTGATACAGATGGGCTGGACTTTAGATAAGTAAAGAAGCTATTTCAAATATTTATTCTATATACAAAAACCGTTGAAACCGCAGGAGCAACTAGTAATGGTTTAGGATGCTCAGCCTGAATATATTGAATTATTTATGGGAGCCATACAACAAACTTGATTTTTTACCATCTCTTGCTCGATACTAATAACGGCGATAAATACATGGTACGGAACCCTCCGTGCGCGAGTCCGACTCGCACTTGTCCGGTATATCAAAAACCGGACCTACTCAGTTATATTATACCTACTGTCAATTCTAAGGAAGGAGCACTGCTTCTCCTAAGCTACAGGGTTTTACCCTATTTTAGGAAGTAGATTCTCATTTATTTTTATTGTTGTAGGTAGTATAGTTTTAAGGATTTCATGTAAAAATGTTAATTTTACTTTTTTGTATTTGTATAGATCTGTAGCCAGTCATTTTAACAAAATCATAATCATCAACATTAACTATTTGACGAACAACACGAGTTATCTAAAGTGATGTCACCGCCAAGGCGTGACTGAGGCGTCCTTTCATGCCATTTTCCTTATGCTATTGTTTTAACAGTTAAAGTGATTCTTTACAAATGTACTTACATGTATGTAGTTTTATGAGCCGTTACGTGTATTATATCGTGTCTGTGGTCGATTTTGGACTTCGTTTTGGGTTCGATTTTCAGGAGTAAAATACCCTAAGGACAATGATTACTACATGATTCCAACATTTGACAGCCCGGTTGGCTTTGTGGTTAGTGACCCTGACTTTCAAGCCGCAGGTCACGGGTTCTGTCTGGATGTAAATATCTATAATATGTATGTAAAAGTAGTATATATGTAGATAGTATATCAGCTATCTGGTTACCATAACACAAGCTTCATTTGAAAGCTTACTTCGGAATCAGATTGGCCGTGTGTGAATATGTCCCAGGATATTTATTTAATTATGTGAAGGAAGGACTTAGGATAATCAGAAAATTTCTGAGACTATCCTAATGGGTACCTTTGGGGTGGGGATAGAAGGCGTGAAGTAATGTCTAAGATTTACTAACATAACATCGAAACTATAATTTCCTATCTCTTGCAAGTGATAACCACTTCATAAGTTCAAAACAAAACAATAAAAATAAGAAGTATGAATATTACAGATCGGGAAGTAAATAAATTCACATTCACACGCAAACCACAAATTTTGCCGCGTAAAGTAAATAACAGAACTAAAATTTTACGACTTAATATTGTAGGAATGGGCTTAGAAGCGCTGCGCTTGCGCACCTTTATATGACCGCGTCAATTTGCGGCGTCGACGCGGAACAATTTTATTATCTTTCCACCATCACCATTCCATATGATGGAGTTTGGAGACAATGATTAAATTAAGTCTTCGGTTTTTATTAGCAATCAGAAGAACCGCTATGTGGTTTTACAATGAACATTCTGACGCGAATGGCTTCGCAATATGTGAAGAGAGTTCTGCAAAATGACCTTACACGTAGAAGATATTAAGTCTTCCGCCCCGCGTTCCTGGGGGAACTTCGACTTTGCCGGGATATACTGCCTATGTCCTTTCCCAAGCTTTAGTCTCTGTTTCAAATTTCAGCAAAGTCGTTTTAGCGGTTTACGCGTGATATCGTCACAGAGTAGACAGTTTCTTTGGCTTAAACTACTGACTGACTTACCTATAAATCATTTTATTTGAATGGTGAGGAAGAGTTTTCTGGCTAGACCGACAGGACTAAACATAATTTACTTTGGCATTACATAGTTCTCTTTTTATATATTAAAACTAGTGGCTCCGCGCGGTTTCACCGGAGTTACCGGGGGATCTTCAGTTTACTGTGTCCAGATTTTAAACTATCCCATCCCTAGTGGTATGTGTTCCTAATTTTATCCAAATCCTGGTCGATTTATATGAAATCGTGGTCTTGGAATATGCACCCATATTCACAAACTTTCGCATTTTCTATACTATAATATAATATAATCTATACTAATAATATTATAAAGAGGAAAGATTTGTTTGTTTGTTTGTTTGTAATGAATAGGCTCCGAAACTACTGGACCGATTTCAAAAATGCTTTCACCTTTGGAAAGCTACATTATCCCCGAGTAACATAGGCTATATTTTATCCCTGTATTCCCACGGGAACGGGAACTACGCGGGTAAAACCGCGGGGAGGCAGCTAGTATTAAATAAGTAAGATATGTTGTGACATAAGATTCTATTAATAGATGAACAAGTTAAGGCAGTATGACGGTTTACCGCTGTAATTACAGTGTCTGTCTGTCTGTAGGTTACGGTTTGATGGTCAGCCAGACACAACATATATTCCTATGATCATCGCGAGTCAGCGAAACGGTTGTCTAGACCAAAACATACAAACAGGAAAAAAAACCGTGACAATTTTGTACGGAGGCCAAATGAGGCTACGAACAGTTTTTCTACCCTTCACCCTATTTTTACACCATGGTGTAAAACTATTTCCCCTTACCCTAAACGTATTGTGCGTAAATGTGTGTCTGTATTTGAAATTGTAGCACCTTAATGGATACATATTTTTACTTTTTTCCGGATTGCCCAATAAAGGGTTATGTTTTTCGAGTGTATTGTATGTTTTGTTTGAAATGTAACTAGATCAAGATACTCTTTACTTACTTACTCCTTAAGTCTGGATATAATTCATCAATAAGTATGTATTTAAAAGTAGTATCAGCTATCTGGTTACCTTATCACAAGTTAGTTTGGAATCAGATTGGCCGTGTGTGAAAAATGTCCCAGGATATTTGTTTTACTCCCTTTCCTCACGCCTTTCTCCTATTCAGCTATTTGAAGAATATTACCTTTTTTTTAGCTGTAAGAGAGTTGTGATCATATTTCATAGGTTTCAGGGAATCTAGATTTCCAATATGCATTTTCCATCTGAAAACGTAACTAACCCATGGGACCGGGAAGGTGGGACCGTATGCCTGTTTGCCACCCTTGTGGTATAAAAAAATACTGACAGTTTCGGTAGTGTATCCTTTCTCAGCTATAGATACTTAACCTAAATGTTTAAACTTGTGTGTTGCCTCATAAATGAACCAAGACCTTGTTCCACTTACTGTCTTCTATTACACCATAGAGAATTATAATCAAGGAGCGGACTATTTTAAACTGAATTCAACTGTATATGCGCCTATTAAAAACGCATCGGCATTTGAGGGCACGACGCTGTCGTTAAGAATGTTGCCATGTACCTTGCTGCGAATAAATTATATTTTAATAAGCATAATCCTACTATTATAAATGCGAAAGTTTGTGAGTATGGATGTTTGTAACTCTTTCACGCAATAACTACTGAAAAGATTTGGATGAAATTTGGATCACAGGTTGTTTATAATCTGGATTAACATATAGGTTATTTTTTAGGACGGGAAAATTGAAGATACCCCAGGAAGGTGGCTAAAACCGCGGAAAGCCACTAATTAAAAATATTAGAACAAAAACGAGGAAAATACTATTTATCAGTAATTTAACATCACTTGACAGGGTTTTTTTCAATGTTCCATATTTCCGATATAAAATAATTTCTATTTATAATATTCATGCAGTTTTTTGTGTTCCGTATTCGAAGGGACTACGGGAGTCTATATTCATTATATCTGTCTGTTTTAATTAGTCACAGAAATGCTCACAGATTTTGTGTTGCTACGTTAGGTACTGGTTTCTATCCCGCGGCTTCACTCGCTTAGGGCCCGTAGGAAAGGTGACAAAATATACCAATAATAAATAAAATAGCCTGTAGCCTTCCATAATAAATGGGCTATCTTACACTGAAAAAAAATTTCAAATCGGACCAATAGTTCCTTAGATTAGCGGCATTAGCGCGTATAACCAATGAAACCAACTCTTCAGCTATATCTTAATATATATATAAATCTCGTGTCACAATGTTTGTCCTCAATGGACTCCTAAACCACTTAACCGATTATAATAAAATTCGCACACCATGTGCAGTTCGATCCAACTTGAGAGATAGGATAGCTTACATATATGTACTTGGACCCGGTAGGTGGCGCTGGTGGGCAGAACGAAGTCTGCCTGGTCCACCAGTATATATTAAGTGTAGATATAGATGTATGTATGTTTATAACGGTTTCATTGATAGCAATAATTTTCACGTAATAATCTTAACGCACTGCGCTCTCGTAAATAGGTCATTGCAGCTCGATCGGTTATTAATAACGATTTGTTTGCGCCGATCGTGGAGGCGCCACATTGTGCAGCATTCCTGTGGGAACGAGTTGTATAGACTAGTGGCTTCCTGTGGTTTCACCCGGGTTCCTGGGACCTTCGTTCCCGGGATAAGGGTAGCCTACGTGTTAATACAGGTTTTAAACTAAAACTGCTAGTGTGTTTCAACCGTGTACCCGGGAGATCTTCCATTTTCCCGAGAATTGCCTATGTCCTATCTCAGGCTCTAGACAATATGTGTAGCTACCAAATTTCAATTAAATCGGTTAAGTAGTTTTAGCGTGAAGCGAGACAGACAGACAGAGTTACTTTCGCATTTATATAGTAAGATAATGTAAGAACTAGCTTCCGCTTCGGGACCCCTTGGAATCTTCAACTTCCCCTCACAAAAGGTAGGCTTTGTCCTTTCCCAAGCTCTTCTCAATATTTGTATCAAATTTAATAAAAATCGGTCTTTTACCTGGGTTAGTTCCATTTAAAATATTAAGTTGAGAACAAACGGACATGTCAAACAAATGATTATTCGTCTTCGGTGGTAATCTAAACGACCAAGTCAGGCTAAATAACTATACCATCAAGTCCAACATTCCACACATACATAACTCACCCATATTGACAATCGCTTCAAGGTAATATCTACGTGTTACTTCACATAGACACTATCCGTAATGAGTTGTATAAGGCCTCATTAGTTCGAGAGTTTTTAACGGACGTTTAAAAAGCGTTCAAATACAACAAATTCATTCCCAAGTATATGTTCACACGACGCGGACGCCGCGACGCTTTTTTATCGAGCGGTGTTGCATTTTCAACTTTGGGCGTTGGAAATAGAGCATATTATGGTACTTGGGAGTGCAGTTGTTGTGTATGGACGCTTTAATAACGTCCGTTAAAAAAACTCTCGTGCGAATGAGGCCTAAGTGGAGCTGCCGTTTATGCAACGCCACTGATAACATATATGTAGCTATATATCTCTATGACAAACGGTTATGTCTTTTTGGAGTGGAGTCTAGAGCTGTAAATTGAAGTTGTGGAATGAGCTCCCCGCCATGGTATTCCCAATAGAGTACAGTATGGGGTTCTTCAAGAAGGGAGTGAAGAGATTTTTACAGGGTCAGCAACGCGTGAGTTGCGCCCCTAGTGTTGCAAACGTCCATAGGCTGCGGTAACCGCTTCCCATCAGGCGGACTGTATGCCTGTTTGCCACCTTTGTGGTATAAAAAAAAATAAAAAAATCGTAGTCAATACTAGCTGTAGGTTTCACCCGCATAGTTCCCGTGGTAATACAGGGATAAAATAGCCTATGTTACTCCCTAACAAGGTAGCTTTCCAATGGTGAAAGAATTTTTGCAATCGTCAATTTCTTGTCATTTTTCTGGGATGCAAAAAAAATTGACTAGATGACAGGGGAGTAGAGTCTTTGTGAGTTTTTTTGTTATAAATGTTTATTTTATACATCCAAACTTAGGTAGACACTACATTATACAAATTTTTATCTTGTGCTCAGGTATAATTTACGATAACCATTAAAAATAAAAAAAGTTGAAGATAAATCGTTGAAAAGATAAAATACACTTTAGTCTTTTTTAACACAGTAAAACCACAGACAAGGATATGCTAAAAAATATCATTGCCAGTAAATACCGACCATCTGAAGACAAAGACAATTAACTGGCAACTAATTAAGGACAACGGTGGCCGGTCCACTTGCCTTGCACAGCTACTAAACATGCTAACCACTTGATTTAGTAACTTGACTGACCACTTGCATGTACCATTGTTTAATAGTAGAAGAGTAGGTTATTGGTAATTAGAACTATAAGGCCGAAAATAATCGACTAAGAATTGGACTACTGCATTAGTCCAATTCCTAGTCGATACTTAAACATATTAAATACTAGTGGCTCCCCGCTTCACCCGCGTTCCCGGAGGATCTTAAATTTTCCCGGGATAAAAAGTAGCCTATGTCCTTTCTCAGGCTCTGGATTATCTGTGTACCAAATGTCATTTAAATCGGTTCAGTAGTTTTAGCGTGATAGCGTAACAGACAGACAGACAGAGTTACTTTCGCATTTATAATATTAGTGGATACAAAGTATATTGGCATTCAACAACGGATTGTTGTATATGGAGGCAAAATAAATGTCTCTCACATAGAGTGTCATTATTTTTTATACACAACAAGCCCTTTTTCTGCTCTGATTCGCGAAAGGTCGCGTTGCTTCGTTTATTGTCTCCGTACGGCATTTGTATTTCAGCTGGCCTTTTATATGAATGGTAAAATAGAGACTACTGACCGTGGTGGCTCAGTGGGGAATGCACCGACATACGATGATGAGGGTGCAGGTCCAAACCCCGCGCCGTACCTCTGAGTTTTAAAATCTTACGTACGGTTTCACACCACTGGTTTTCGGTGAAGGAAAACATTGTGAGGAAACCTGTACATTATGCCCGATTTGTCCCAAATAAAACCGTACTAGGCCCGTGTAGTGGACTATGGCCTGAACCCCCTCGTTGTTAGAGGAGGCTCTTGCTCCTTAGTGGAGACGTATATGAGCTGATGATAAACCAACGATATAAAGTGGAAGCTCCCAGTGAATTCACACATCGACGCACAGCTAAATATGTCTATAATCTTGGAATCAAACAATGGTGTAACGCCCTCAGAAGACAATGGAAGAGCAGATTTATATTCTGAAGGTCTGATATAAATTGGCCGATAGTTTGTGCAGTTTATTGTGCGCCAAATTATTGAATATTGATACTCAGTGATGTAGGTTCTTACTTACAATTTACAACGATATTAGCAGAGTTATCACATAAGAATATTGAAATTGTTTTATTGAATCAAAACTTTGACTAGTGGCTCCCCGCGGCCCGTGTTCCCGAGGGATCTTCAATTTTCCCGGGATAAAAAGTAGCCTATGTCCTTTCTCAGGCTCTGGATTATCTGTTTACCAAATTTCATTTAGATCGGTTCAGTAGTTTTAGCGGGAAAGCGTAACAGACAGACAGACAGACAGACAGAGTTACTTTCGCATTTATAATATTAGTATGGATTTGAGATTATGGGACCATAAAAATTCTAGGATAGATTTTGGAGCAATAATTTGACGATGCTCTTTGTTGGAGGTTTTTTTTAAGTGTGACTCTCAACTGAGGAATTTCCTGTTGTTAAGTACTTCTCCATTTTACCTAAGTGTTGTTTATCTTAACGACATTATTTATATTGATAAGGTTTGATAATAGCGATAGACATACGTATCGGAGATCTGCAATGCGTTTATCCTTGGTTTCATGTTTTGGACTTTATACCTACATGCTATGAATTTTCAAGCAGTTGGATAAATAGTCATATTATCAAATACTAGCTACTGTAACCTGGTTGAGCGGCATTCCCGGGGTTTTAAACGTTTCCCGAGAAATATAGCCTATATCTTTCGGGAATAATCAAGCTTGCTATCTGTGAAAACATTTTTTAAATAGCTCCTTTTGAGTGTATTTGTAAAAACAAAATACGATAAACAAAAAAAAAATACGAAAATACAAATTTGCTTTTTATAATATTCTCATAGATTTTTCTAAACCAGTAGTTGCTTCAGCGCCTTTGACCTTCATAAGTGCTCTGTTAGGGTCAAAACTGAATAAACTACTTTACATTATATACATTTATCATCAAATCGAAATTCGCTATGCACTGAGAAATTGCTTGGCGAAATCGTGAGCTTTTTTCATCGACCCACAAATGAAAATCGTGACAAATATTCCCCTTTATCATACCAACTTATTCTTCATACCTGAGAATCATCAATCATTAAAATTTCAACCTTCTTCAGTTCTAAGACAGTTACAATTCGTTTGTTCCATATCTGTCGTAAGTTTAGCGAGGATTTCATTAAGATGGACGTTGTCTCCTCGTCATCTTGGCCATTAAATGGCACTTTGGTACGAGCTAATGAACAGTAAGTGCTTGCAACATTAGCGGGTCAATGGCCGAGTGACGGTTCCCTAGGTAACTTGACTCTATGTATTGTCTAAACCTTTTTACCTGCGACAATGTCTTCTTGTATGCATGTGTTTTTTTTGCCGACTGGGTAAAACTATCTACGCATTAAAACACAAATGTTGGTAAACACTGTCAGTAGGCAAAGAAGTCTTTGTACAAAATTATTGCCTTCAGAACCTATAGGTTTAGCAGCTTTCATAAGCCCTTTTAGGTCCCAAACTGATAAGGAACCTTCCGAACCGAGCATTAGAGTCGACGTTTCATAAGTGCCTGTGACGGCCTATTTTAATTCATAAATATATTTCTTTTCAATATTTTTTATAGTTGATATACTACATTTTTAATACATACTTGTTCAGACATAGACATACATGCCCATGCACACGAATGCTTGTTCTGGTTGTGATGTGAATCCACGACTGGCGACTTGATAGTCAGTGACACTAACCATCCAGTCAAATCTATGTATGTAATCTAAAAAATATAGTATATGTGATATAGTTGGCTTACGAGTTTATTTAAGAACTCTTCACACATTTAGATGATACTTAAAATCATCACAAATATTCTATTTTTATACTTGAAAGTGTGGGAGGGATTCTCGAAAATCTTAAAACAAACACGCGTGCTTTATTCTTATTATTTAATGCAATGATATTGAGATTCATTAAGAAGTGAGTTTGAATGACTTAAAGGCAGAATATCACAGTAAAATATAACGATTCCTGCAAGGGATATACTTAACTAGATGACCCGCGCAACTTCGTTAGGGTCACTTGCCCGTTTTTGCAACAGTTTTGATTTATACATAAAACTTTTCTCTTAAATCAGTCTATCTATTAAAAAAAACCGCATCAAAATCCGTTGCGTTGTTTTAAAGATCTAAGCATACATATGGACATACAGACGACGGATAGCGACTTTGTTTTACCTATACTATGTAGTGAAGCAATATTTACTAAAGATTTGTGTTTTTGTATGTAACCAATAAACTTAAAACCACTGGATGGATTTGAATAATTCTTTCACCAATAGAAAGCTACGTTATTTGCGAGTGTCATAGGCTATATTTTATCCTTGTATTCCTACTAGAACGGGCACTACGCGGGTAAAACCACGCGGAGGCAGATATTAATATTATAAAGAGGAAAGGTTTTGTTTTAGCTAGTAGGTACACTATTAATATTATTTAGAGGAAAATAATGTTTTTTTGTTTGTATTGAATAGGCCCCGAAACGGCTAGTTACAACTTAAATCATTTTCAGTAAAAGATACCTATTTTATCTTAATATATATAAATCTCGTGTCACAATGTTTGTCCTCAATGGACTCCTAAACCACTTAACCGATTATAATAAAATTCGCACACCATGTGCAGTTCGATCCAACTTGAGAGATAGGATAGCTTACATATACTTGGACCCGGTAGGTGGCGCTGGTGGGCAGAACGAAGTCTGCCTGGTCCACTAGTAATTTATATAAATGAATGTGTAAAGAAACTATGAATAATGCTGTCACCACACATGGAAACTATGATAGTTATGTTTGTGTATGTGTTGTGTGTTATGGCACAGTCATGTTGTGGTCGTGTGTGACCTCCATCGGCCGCAAACACACACACACAGCACAGTGCAGACTGTTTAGTTTGTACACGTGCCTTCTGTGAGCCTAACGATGACAACTTGTGTCGCCTTTGAGTTTTAAAGGTATGGTTATAGCTCCAGTAAAGCTCTGAACCGAGAGGAGTGGAGGAAAGATGGGGAGCCCTTTGCCCTGCAGTGGGACACTACAGGCTCGTAACAATATAGCTCGAGCTATGTTGGTTGGTCCTTATTCAGAACAGTTGGCTTCGTCGCTGGTCGAAGATTCGAGTCCCAGAAAGGGTTTTGTATAACCGAGCGGATAAAGATCCTGAGTAATTTTTTACACACGGTCAATATGATCAATCAATCAATCAAATCAAAAATATTTTTATTCAAATAGGCCAATATGTAAAGCACTTATGAATAGTCAGACTCTAACGCTCGGTTCGGAAGGTTGGTTTTGCTGAGAAGAGCCGGCAATAAAATCCAAATTAAGCTGAGCTTGTGTTATGGTAACCATAAAGCTAATTGCCTTCTATGAATGCGAAAGTTTGGTATGATTTCACGTTAGAATGCCTGAAGGGATCGCGATGTTATTTACCACAAAGTTAGAATATGTTCTGGAATAACATATTACTTACTATTTATCCCGGGAAAATTTAAGGTACCCTGGGAACACGGGTGAAACTGCGGGAAGCCTTTAAACATTTACATCCATTTTGATTTCGTTACGAAAAAATTGGCTATTGTCACTTCAGCCATAATTCTTCGCATTTTTCCACTAAGTTTCCTAAATTATATACTTTCCACAGAACATATTAATTAATAATCGTTTTAATTGCGCAAAACAATGTGGATTAACATCACTTTCTTATGGAGATAATCAATTAATAACAGTTACTTAAGCAAGAATTCTTTTATAATTTCTTAGATAAATCAATATCTATAAACATGCACTTGTTTGTTTATTATTCCTATAACTAGCTTCCACTGCGTGGTTTCACCCGCGTAGTTCCCGTAGGAATACAGGGATAAATATATCCTATGACACTCACAAATAACTTAGCTTTCTATTTGTAAATTATTCAGATCGGTCCAGTAGTTTCGGAGCCTACTCATAACAAACAAAGAAATAAAAAATCTAATCTTTCCTCTTTATTATATTAACTTAGTATAAGTAGCTGCCGCTACGCGGTTTCACCCGCGTAGTTCCCGTTTTCAAAATTACAGGGATAAAATATATCCTATGACACTCACAAATAACGTTGCTTTCCATTGGTGAAGGAATTATTCAGATCGTAGTTTCGTAGCCTATTTTTAATAATAAACATTTCTTTTTAATGGACTAGGTGTTAGCCTGAGATGCGTTTACACCCCTTACACGGACTGTATATGCAAAAAATCAATTCTTTCCTCTTTATAATATAAGTATAGATTATTTGCGGGAGAACATGGTTAGCTAAAATATTCATATAATCAAAACAAAGTTGTCGTACAAATTATGGATGGATCGATGGATAGCACGTTTTATTTATAAACAAAGTACCTATATTACGACATCTCGACGCCTTCGAAGGATGACAGTGACACAGTATGTTTATAGAAAGTTGAACAGTGGTACAGTTTCGTATGAACGCTATGATTTGGCACAAACGTGTGCTTGCGAGTTCTGTCATGTATCTGTCACTTGAGTTAATATTTGCACTTAGATGCCGTTGTTTGTGTAAGTCATCGTCATGCACAGTTATTATAGCAAAATAAAGCAAGTTTTACATAAAAATAAAACTTGTATTATTGGGCAGAGACGATGCACAGCATCTGTGAGAGTGCGTTGTATACTTCCCTTGTATTTCGACCAATCACAGCGACTTCCGGCGCTGTCAGCGCCATCTATGTTGAGTTCTGAAATGTCAAATGTCACCTGGGGCGGTTGGCGCCGATTAGCTATCATAGAAGTCTCTTACCAGGAGCCCTTACTGGGATGCTGTGCATCGTCTCTGCCCAATAATACAAGTTTTATTTTTATGTAAAACTTGCTTTATTATCGGCATGTGACGATGCACAGCATCTGTGAGAGACGTGTTTATATCTCCTGGTGACTGTTGATGACGCTATGTGAGATGGATAAAGTAACTGAAACAGCATAATAGGGCAGTAATAACCAATGGTTAATGTTATTCTATGCTGCCAGGATTCATTATAAAAATTAAAATAAATTAAGTTGATAAAACAGTTTCTGATCAAATTAGGAAACTAAAGTAATAATAATTAATGGAGCATGAAAATGATTTAACCAAACGAATCAGTCAAAGTAAATAGTAATATTTAATTAATAAATCATTATATCACCGCCATTTTAATAATTGTGTTATATAATAACTAGGTTCACAGTTTCTGGATAGGTTTCTTTGTGAATACCTATAATAACCTTGCAATAGTATTTGGCAAAAGTATTTTCTTTTCACCAATTGCCATGACTAAGAATATCCTCTATAGGACGGTTTACATATTAGTTTAGAAAAGCGACGACTGAGCGCGCACGGAGCCCGGGTAGCAGAAATTTCTCCATCACTGAGAACAGTTTTAACTCACTTACCGATAATAATCGTTTGTAAGACTGTTTATGCGGGACCTCTGATAGTAACAAAAAGAGGGCTGTTACAATCAGCCATATGTCTCTGTGCATCTAGATTTATTATTATCTTACTTACCCAAAAACTGGACAGACACTGGGATTATTATGTTGCAGTAACATCCAACCTGATTGCATGTATGATGCCGAATCTGTCTTTAATCCGAAAACAGGGTGTAAAATGATATGGTCGCCTGCATCCGTGTAGTGAGCCTCAGCATGGTGAGGTCGTGAACATGGGGGCCTGAAGCTAAGAGATAGATACAAGCTTACCTGCGTGATGTCCGCCAATCCGCACTAGGCCAGGTGGTGGACTATGGCCAGGAAAGGAAATTTTCCCTTGATGTTAGGCTAGGTTCGATGTCCTCGGTGGAGACGAATATAAGCCGATGATGATTACCTGTGTGATGCCTCAAATTTTTATTAATGAGATGCCCTGAGGCCAAATGATCCTAGGATCAAGAC
Organism: Thyatira batis; assembly: GCA_905147785.2. Classification (NCBI taxonomy): domain Eukaryota; kingdom Metazoa; phylum Arthropoda; class Insecta; order Lepidoptera; family Drepanidae; genus Thyatira; species Thyatira batis. The sequence continues at coordinate 999,678 of LR990498.1, read as the reverse complement.
ACTATGATCCCAAACTGGTGGTTACTCGGGCCAAAAGATAAAACAACCGATTTATGTAGCATAATAGTTAGATAAGCTAATCTCTCTTCAAGGTATAGGTATGATAAAAAACTTAGACTAAACACGTCAGGGTGTCTATAATTAAAGTTATTTTTACTATACCATATGGTCTACCTTGCCCAAGCACATTTATATGACTTCAGTGGAGGTAATACACACGCTGATTGAAGACTGAAGGCGTGTGGAATCGTGCAAAACTGTCTGGACAGCCCTTTGTGAAAGAATTCTCCACATCTCTAAAGATGTCCTTCCAATGCCGACTGAAGTAGGTGCCATTCGGCTGCTTGTCTCCCCCCCTGGAAAGCCTGTCTGCAATATAGTTATATACTTACCGGAAAGGTACTCCGCCGGTATAGTGATCGATTGTAGAGCGGTTGTCGGACTGCTGGAAAAGATGACTTGACGCCAATGGAGACGTCGCTTGGAGTATGTTACTGCTGCAATAGTGGCGAACATTTCCTTGAAGTTGCGAGCCATTTGTTCTGGAGGAACGCCCATCTCCCAGCTACAGTCGACTAGTTGCGCTCCCCACCCATAGTCTTCAGCATCCGTTGTCAGGAAGTGGTGTATAAGAGATGGATGTTGACTGCTCACAGGTGGCTCGCCGGGTATTTTCCCACCGCTCCAGATCCTGTATCGCTTGTGCTGGAATTACGGATTGTGTGTGGCGGCTGTCTAGTGTGCGAATATGACCTTAAAGGTGACTGCAATTAAGTCTTGGCGTTACAAAACATCCAAAATATAGAGTGCCTAAGACTATCTAATTCTCTTTCAATGGCATTGTTGCGTTAATATCTATATATATCTATGCATATAGATACACACAAGCTATATACATATACACAATATATATATATAAAAGCCATATCATATATATACATATACACATGCATACATACGTATCCCATATATAAAATTCTCGTGTTAGTCACCACTCACCATACTCCTCCGAGATGGCTTTACCGATTTTTATGATGCATATTCAGTAGGTCTGAGAATCGGCTACTATCTATTTTTCTTACCCCTAAGTGATCACGGGAACGGGAACGACGCGGGTGAAACCGCAGGGCGGCAGCTAATGTATACAAATATACAAATGAATCCCTATTTCCCTTGGTCACGGCATCACGAGTGAATGGCTGGACCGATTTGGCTAATTCTTCTTTGTTGTGTTTGAAACTGTCTGAAGAAGGTTCTTATAAAAGAAAAAATAAAACTTCAAAAGTTACGAGGGGAAATTTTAAGAAAGCACAAGGACTTTATTCACTTTTGTAATGTTAACATAAGTGTCAGTCGCTTTCATACAACAATACCTATTTATAGTTATGACAGGACAACGTCTGTCGGGTCAACTAGTTAATAGATAAATATCCCGGGACATCTCTCCCACACGGCTAATCTGATACCAAACTAAGCAGAGCTTGAGCTATGGTAAGCAGATTATATCCGGACACAGAATAAACAGATGTATTCATGCATACAAATGTTTTTCCGGGGTAGGATTCGAACCCACAACCGGTGGCCTGAAAGATAGGGTCACTAACCACAAAGCCAACCGGCTTGTCCATTGTGTATGTATTTACCTTTTTCTGTGGTAAGGTTTTGAAACCGCGGGTAGTGTTCCAGGGCACTTGAAGGTACCCGGACGACACAGGTAAAATTTTACCATCCAGCTGTTCTTTTGAAGGAAGCTAGGAATCTGGAACTGTGAGATCAATCAGAAGGGCTACGGTACTATGCATTAGTACAGCCGCTTTTAGTTTAAAATTGGTCTGAGAGACCCGTCGCTTCGAAGCTCGCGGCTTCGAGCCGCTTTTAACCTGGTATCTCAAGCACAGCTTGTTCTAAAAGCTTGTCAATTTTCTGAGACATGTTCGAGGAACGCGGAGTCTCGAAGCGACGAAGTACCTATGTCGACGGATGGTCGAGCACAGGTTTGGAGGTAAATGGCAGACGCATTCCCGTAATCATATCGAGAAGGGCCTGCGGAGCCCACAGCGCCTGCCACTGCCCCCGATACGCTCGGAGGCAGCCCCAGTCAGTTGAGTCAGAAAGGCACGTTCTTCATCAAACAGACATTTAGAACTCGCGAGGAATTTTACGCAAACCCTCACGCAAATTCTTATTAAGCAGCTCGCAAAGGATACGCTCCCTGCAAGTTGCTATATACTATGGTCGTTTATCGCAGACCATTTGCATAATCTCATCACTAACCTTGTGAAACATGGAGGTAGGATGAAAAATTTCAGTGATTTTGTGGCAAATTCTATCCACAGACGAATTCGTAGCGAGGACCGAAAGCTTTTCAAAGGTCACAGGTTGTTTTAGAAACTTCCCTCGTCAATATTAGTGTAGATAGAGGATTGACACATTAAAAAAGAATCGGTTGCGCGACAGTCGCAATTGTTTTTGATCAAGACCTCCGTTGGAACTGGATGGAACTAGGCGACAGTGTCACCAGTGCATCTCGCTGTACATTACTTGTACACACTTGGTGCAGTAGAAAAAATGTTACCAAAATAATATATAAAGTTTTAAATAAAAATTAAACTTGTAATATTGAGTAGAGATGATGCACACCATCTGTGAGCATGCTTTGTATCGTTTAGGGTGCTTATAAATCGTCCCCACGTGGCCCAGACTCAGAAGCCGCGGCTCGACCGGGCATGGAGCAACCGGGGGCACTGGGCGTGGGCGTTGCAAGCAATAGTCAGTAGCTGTAGGGCTGCTGGTACTCGGTGTCGGTTCGGGTGCCGACACGGGTGCCATAATTAGTGCGGTATGCGATACGGGGACGGAATAAAAATGTGAGGAGTTTTGGATCTCTTGCGCAGGTAGACCCTAAGATGTTTTGTAACAAAACGTTTGTTAACACGCCCTCTTTATTAACTAGGTCACGATAATCTAAAGATATCAGACTTACCGTATCTTTTTCATTTTACCTCCGTGATCGAGGAATCCGTCAAAGTTGATCCCGACTCGCCATGCGCCACTCGCCACTCGATGAGTGCGCGCGCTCGGAGGCCACGTGGCTGCCCGCCGGGCGCGGCCGCGCGGGCTCGGCGCTGCCGGAACCTCCTTACCGTTACAGACGCGACGGCTAATTCCGTCGATTCGGGACACACGTTCTCTGCTTCACTATTACTCGTAGTACTTGTATTTAGAAAAAAACCCGCTAGAAATTATTCTAAGCAAAATATTATTCAATATTTATTATTCGTAATTTTAATACTTGAATTCGTAATTTTAATTTTAATACTTGAACAAACAAAGTTTGAACAGAGATGTTACACGTTTGAGAAGTAACGACGCTATGATAGCTAATCGGCGCCAACCGCCCCAGGTGACATTTGACATTTCAGAACTCAACATAGATGGCGCTGACAGCGCCGGAAGTCGCTGTGATTGGTCGAAATACAAGGGAAGTATACAACGCACTCTCACAGATGCTGTGCATCGTCACATGCCGATAATAAACTTTAATATGTGAAATTGTTATGTATATTATTATCAAGTTCATGGTTGTTTGCTTACAGTATTGTGTTTGTCTGTTCGTCCCATAAGGTGAAACGACAGATAATTTTTGCATTCGTGTTTTTGTTTCATTTGTTATGAAATTTAACAAATAAAAGTGAAAACGTCATCGCGTAGGTACGTCGTCCTCCGCCCTCTTGGCATAATATAAAACAAAGTCGCCGCTTGTACGCTTAGAGCTTTTAAACTACGCGATGGATTTTAATGTGGTTTTCAACAATATATAGAATGATTCTAGAGGAAGATTTAAACTTACAGTTATATAGATATTATTTTGAGTTAAAGATTCAAAATATTTTCATTCAAATAGTCATTTATAAGCACATAGAATAGTCATTTACCTACTATATGTTAGGTTCAAAAAAAATGCTTTTGCTGAGAAGAATATTGAAATTTATCTGTTAACCGTGCAATGATATGCTAGTTAAATAAATATAATACTTAGTTGTGATACTATAAAATCTTTACTAGGTACAATTCGTGAGATGAGCCATGAGGAAACACAAATAGAAATAGAGGTTTTTGACATTATACCTACTTGTGTATTGTACAGTCAAGGTTGGCCATCACAGAGTGCTTTTGGGCTGAATAAATATAGCTTTGATTCAATGAAATGTATTCGTCATAAAAAATATGCCACAAGTATTATTTTATAGTCGCTCCCCGCTATTTCACCCGCGTACCCGGGAGATAGTTTTCGTGGGAAGTCAAAGCGAGTCTGTAATGACAAATATAATAAAAAGCCCAAATAAAGCCAGCTGTATGTTGAAGTATAATCATCATCTTTAATAAATAAACTAAATATTATAAATGCCAAAGGAACTCTGTCTGTCTGTCTCGCTTTCACGCCAAAACTACTGAAACTATTTAAATGTAATTTGGTACACAGATAGCCTAAAGCCTGAGAAAGGACATAGGCCACTTTTAATCCCGGGAAAATTGAAGTTCCCACGGGAATGCGAGAGAAACCGCGGGGAGCCAATAGTAATTTATATTTTGATAATAGTCTACGCGCGAATTGTCCCCTTATAAAATCAATGATGAATTTAGTTTGCTTTCTCCCCTCGATGTGAGGGGAGGCTCGAGCTCCTCGGTGGAGACGTATATGAGCTGATGATGATGTTTAAAAAACATTATATAACTTAACTAGCTACTTTAGTCCGCTGCAGAATCATAGACGTCCATTAGAATGTGTATTATCTTAGGAAATGATCTGAAAACTTCCCGACTCTTCTTCCTGTGTTTATAAATACACAGAGAGATCTACTCATCTATCTATGCTAGATATAATCCAGTCCACCCCACTTCCTGCAGGTGGCTATCCGTTTGATTCCGCTGCATGTTCCAGGGCCGAACTTCTGGGCGAAAGATGTTTGCTTGGGCATGACGTTTTAGGGCTATTTTTATACAAATACCTCTATGTTGTATTCATTTATAGTCACATCAGAACAACTGAATACCATATGGATCCCAAATGAAATTTGGGGCAAAGTTAGAGTATAAAAATCTAAATCTTTTTCATTCAAATAGCCCTCAATAAAGCACTTATGAATAGTCACTATTAACTCTCGGTTCTGATAGTTGGTTTTTTCTGAGAAGAGCCGGCAATGAACTCATAGAGGTTAGCTAATGTGGCGATCACAACAGACTTAGTATGGTCGCAGTGATACAAGCTCTGAGAAGACTGAAGAAAGCCACATAATCCAAATAATATTAGAGCATAGGTAAGTTATTATTTCTTCCGGAAGCCTGGGGGAACCTAGTCTTCCAGGTTCGGCAAAGATTTCTCAAAATTTTAAACTATGAGATGGACGGCGACACTGCTCACCCTTGAACGACTTAAAGTTTCAGAGAAAATGGGCTAAAAGACAACCAACCCAAACCCGGCTCTGGTATTTTCTTTAACGACAAGGACGAATCAAGTCCGGAAACGTTCGTCTATTTCCGGATGGGCCCCTTTGCTTGTGTGCTGGTCGACTTTGATTGGAGACGTGACTTGCATATGTGTTTGTGACCTGGATTAGATAGGGTCATAATATTTTTGTACACTAAAAGCAATGCATGCAATTAAATAAATTGAGTGATACTGTAGATAGGTATTTAGTCCGAAGATTTTTTGTTTTATACCCCAAAGGTGGCAAGCAGTACGAGCTCACTTGATGGGAACCGGTTACCGTAGCCTATCGACGCTTGCAAAACCAGCGGCGTCACTCACGCGTTGCCGACCCTGTAAAAATCTCTTCGCTGCCTTCTTGAAGAACCTCATGCTGATCTGATCCCGCGGTTTCACCCTCGTTCCCGTTCCCGTAGGAAAAACTACTGAACAGATTTGGAACACAAATCTTAAGGGTCACAGGTCTTGAGGATCCACCAGTAACGCGGGTGAAACCGCTGGTAGGCACTAGTCAAATATAAGGGAGATGTGTTAAAGTATACTTTTACTTTATTCATAGTATGGAAAAAATCATGCGTATGTTAAAACAATTACGAGGAAAAATAGGTTAATAAGTTCTGGTTTATCCTTGATTCCAAAATCGTCATAGTAACAAACAATAGGTAAAGTTAAAAAAAAACAGCAAATCATCCCGGTTGGCTTTGTGGTTAGTGACCCTAACTTTCAAGCCGCGGGACGAGGATGCATGAATATGTCTGTTTGTCCTGTGTCTGGATGTAAATATCTATAATATGTATGTATTTAAAAGTATTATATATGTATTATATCAACTATCTGGTTACCATAACACAAGCTTCATTTTGAAACTTACTTTGGAATCAGATTGGCCGTGTGTGAAAAATGTCCCACGATATTTATTATTTATAATATTTAATCATTGAAAAACATAATATATATCGTAACTCAATCCTCAACATTCCATAAAAGGTAGCCTATATCCTTTCCTAAGCTCTAGTATAGCTCTGTGTCAAATTTCATCAAAATCGCTTCTGTGGTTTAGGCGTGAAAGCGTAGCAGACAGAGTTACTTTCTCATTTATATTATTAGTAGGGAGGAGAAGGAGACGGTTCTTGGTCCTTAAAAACATTTGCAACTAATGGCTCCCGGCGGTGTCACCCGCGTTTTAATACCCGAGATAAAATGTAGCCTATGCGTTATTCCAAAACATATTCTACACATCCTCACATGTCTTTAATTGTGATGTGAAGGAAAACTTCTTCACCGAAAGCTAGTGGCATGAATCCGTATGTAAGTTTTTTAACTCAGAGGTTTGAACCTACACCCTCATGATCGTGAGTCGGTGCGATCCCAACTGAGCCACTACGACTTTTTTATAATAATAGTAGTATACAAACCGACCCAAAGTACTATCTCATGTGCCTATAACTTGTATAGCTATATAGCAGAAACATTTATATCATCGGAAGTAAAGCATACACGATTATTATCATCTTCTAGTCATCATATTACGTCATTCCTCATGGAATATGATTCACGCGGCGTTTTATTTACATCTGAGAGTGCTGTCTGTGTGTTGGAGCTAATTTTATATGTTACGTACTCTTTTGTTTTATTAATGCTCTTTACATATAATTATACTAGTGGACCAGGCAGACTTCGTTCTGCCCACCAGCGCCACCTACCGGGTCCAAGAATATGTAAGCTATCCTATCTCTCAAGTTGGATCGAACTGCACATGGTGTGCGAATTTTATTATAATCGGTTAAGTGGTTTATGAGTCCATTGAGGACAAACATTGTGACACGAGATTTATATATATTAAGATGTCATGTGTTTGTTATACTAGTTGACCCGCGAAACTTCGTAGTTTAGTATAGTATAGTTTAGTATATGTAGTAATAGTACCAGCTCTGTTTAAGTTTTGTGTAAAAAGTATCTAATATTTCGGTTATAAATTGTATGTTATATTATTGTCAAAATTGTAATGTAGGTAAAACCCACATTCTTTAAAAATATTGAGTGATAATTAATATAGTTTTAATTGCATTTTAACGATGTTATTAATTAATAAGTCGTTTATATTAGTTGCTATAAACCAGATTATTATTTAAAAGTCACTTACGCCCCGTTCCCGTAGGAATACAAGTAGAAAAAAACCGATTCGAACCAATAGTTCCTGAGATTAGCGCGTTCAAACAAACATACAAACTAAAATGAGTCATACAGACCCAAGTTTTTCCATGTGGTGGCGAAAGACCTTGGTTCTAGTACCACATTGTCTGTTAGCATTCGATGGTCCTCTGACACGCTTTCTCGAGTTTGGCATTAATGAGCCTATAAGTATGCTTGTCTCGTAGGGCGATATGCTTACTCAACCTGCATGATCACCGAGTCTTGATGACTCTGTCACCGCAACCTTTGTATTTAGTTTAAGGTTAATTAATCAACAACTATATTCGGTTTTCTACCGCCTAGTTTGCTAGAAAATGTGTCTCTCCGCGGTTTCACCCGTGTTCATAGGGGAGTTGATTTTTTCCGGAAGAAAAGTAGACTGTGTTATTCCGGAATATATTGTTACTTTGTGTCAGATCTCTTCAGCTGTTTTGGCGTGAAACTATAACAAAAATATCTACATCTTTATAATCTTTCGCATTTATAATATAAGTTGGATAGGTATATATAGGTACTTTATTATTGTGTGTGGCCTAAGCTACCTCGTTGTTAGGGATGACTCGTGCTTCTCGGTGGAGACGAATATGTGCTGATGATGATGATAGTGTAAGTCGCTGGATCTCTCTATGCCACCCAAGGAAGCCCATCAGGAAGTCATCACGTGTCTCCATAACTTAGGCTCTTTCATCTCTAGATGATATGATGATTTTTTTTAATGCGTTATTTTTGCAATATTTTGTTCATCATATATATATTATTGGCTGTTAGAGATAGATTTAGATTTTCTGATATTATAGCAGTAAAAAAATATTATGATTTTCATTATTTCACAACACAGTATGGCATTTTCTTTATCTACAGATATTATTCAATACACCTGCTTGATAAGGAGTGATAAGATTGATAGTGGATATAATATTACTTTATACTATCACTACCAGCCATAGATAATGTACTTATATGATAGAGTATTACCGACTTTTGGTGTAATATATATAATCGTTCGAGAAACAGATAAAAATAATAATCATACCGCTCCTAAACAATTAACCCTCATTCGCACAAGAGTTATTTTTGTGTTTTTAAAAAAGTGTTCAAATACAACAAATGCATTCCCATGTATACGTTGACACGATAGCGTTTTTAAAACGCGACGCTTTTTTATAAAGCGGGGTTGCATTTTTAACTTTGAGCGTTGGAAATAGAGCATATTATGGTACTTGGAAATGCATTTGTTGTATTTGAACGCTTTTTTATCGTCCGGTAAAAAGCGCTCTCGTGCAATTGAGGCCTTAGACTTTAGACATTTAGGCATAGACTAAAATCAATCTTTAGTTAAGGTAATAAGACTCATAATCAGATCATCAAGACCAATATCTCAATTGGACGCGTAGATAGACAAGCAAAAAACATCAGCTATCCTAATCAATAATCACAATAGTATGATCTCATAATTCCAACTAGCCACCAGAGTTATGTAAATATCTATATAAGTATGTATTTAAAAGTAGTATATGTAGTATATCAGCTATCTGGTTACCATAACACAAGCTCACTTTGATGCTTAATTTGGAATCAGATTGGCCGTGTGTGAGGAATGTCCCAGGCTATTTATTTATTTATATGTACCTATATTCATATCCTATACTAATATCTGTTACTAGCTGCCTCCGCGCAGTTTTACCCGCGTAGTTCCCGTCCCCGTAGGAATACGGGGATGAAAATATAACCTATGTTATTTATGAACTTGCTGCCTCCCCGCGGTTTTACCCGCGTAGTTCCCGTTCCCATAGGAATACAGGGATAAAATATAGCCTATGTTACTCGGGGATAATGTAGCTTTCCAAAGGTAAAAGAATTTTTGAAATCGGTCCAGTAGTTTCGGAGCCTATTCATTACAAACAAACAAACAAACAAATCTTTCCTCTTTATAATATTAGTATAGATAACAGCTTTTTATTAGTGAAAGAATTGTGCAGATCGGTTCGGTAGTTTCGGAGCCTATTCGTTCAAACAAACAAATCTTTCCTCTTTATAATATTAGTATAGATAAATGCGGAAGTTTATATGTTTGTTGCCCTTCCACGCAAAAACTACGGAACGGATTTTTATAAAATTTAGAACAGAGTTAGAATATGTTTTGGTGTATCACATAGGCTACTTTTTATACCGGGAAATTAGAAGATTCCCGGGGAACGCAGGATTATTAGTCATCTACATAAAAGTAAGAGTGACTCATTTTTATTAATCCTTCCAGCCCTGATGACCTCACTGACTTAGGGTTTTCTACAACTAGTACATTTGTACACATCACTTGAGGCTATGTATCACCGATTCTTGTAATATTATTTCTATACTCATAGCTCTAAATACTACTAATATAAAACGTATATTACTCACGATTAATAATTCCCGGGATAAAAAGTAGCTTATGTCTTATTTCAGAACATATTCGAACCAACATTCTTTAATACAAGTTATTAAGTTAACTTAGCAAAGGTGTTGGTAACGACAACTCTATTGTTATATGTTCGACTTACAAAATAAGACTTGTATGTAATGCAATGTACAATGAACCTTTTATAATTATGCTAATAATTTTTTATTATTATTTTTATTATATTCTACTCTGTGTCACATTTCATTGCGATCCCTTCAGTCGATTTTGCGTGAGAGTAACAAACATACATCCATACATATGACACCCACGTAGTTTCTCTTCCCCTTTGGATAAAAAGTAGCATATATTACTCCCTGATAAGATAGCTTGCCATTGGTAAAATATTTTTTATTTTTTTAAGGTGTGAAAGCGTAATAAATAGACAAACATTCACATTTATAATATTGATTAGGAGGAAAAGTATTTAATATTCCATGTCTACTAAAGATGATGATGGTCTAGGGAATAAAATAAACATCAAGGTACGAGCTCATGCCGACAGGTAGTCGATGAAAATGTAATGTCGTCAACATAGATGAATCACCCAAGATTATCGCATTTAAATAAATATTTATCAACTTTACATATTGAATTGACTCACAACTTGTCCTATCAGGTATTAATATACTAGTGGCTTCCCGCGGTTTCTCGCGGGATATCGTCCATTTTCCCGGGATAATAAGTAGCCTATAGAGGACTCAGGCTCTAGACAATCTGTGTACCAAATTTCATTTAAATCGGTTACGTAGTTTTAGCATGAAAGCGAGACAGACAGAGTTACTTTCGGATTTATAATATTAGTATGGATTTATGAACTTTGCATATTGACTCATAGCTTGTCCTATCAGGTAATAATTATAGTATTGTTTGTAAAAAACACACAATCTTAAAGTAGTTACGGAGTTGGCGCAACAATACAAACGTAATTATGTTATCTTCATTACGACTCGAGTCTGCTATTAATGTAAGATTTATGACGATTTTAATTAACCAAAGACTAAGCATATTAATATTAAACATTTTCTTAGAACTTAGAACAGATCCTGCTATGCTGGAGTAGTCTACACAAATAATATAAAGAGAAAAGATTACATTTTTTATTTCTCTGTATTGGATAAGCTACGAAACTGACACAAATAAAAATAATATTCTCGTGTCGCGGTGTTTGTGAATAAACTCCTCCGAAACGGCTTTACCGATTCTCATGAAATTTTGTGTGCATATTGGGTAGGTCTGAGAATCGGCTACTATCTATATTTGACACCTCTACAGGAACTACCTACGCGGGTGAAACCGCGGGGCGGCAGCTAGTATCTATATAATAGTGTTAGATAGCCCATTTATCAAGAAAGGCTATAAGCTATATAACATCACACTGCGATTAATAGGAGCGAAGGATCATTAAAAAATATGGCAAAAAGACGCGAACGAAGTCACGCTTAACAGCTAGTCTTTTATAAATAAGGTTGTCTTCAACAAATATACTTATCAAGGCATTGTATTAATCTATCATTACTAAGTAGATACTTCAGTTAAGTATTCTTCTATTTATTTATCTTCCTCTTCTCACTTACTTATCTATTGTTATCGTTTCGATCCGTTCCTGGGTTCTTCAATCCCAGGATAAAAAGAAGCCTATATGCTATTTAACAACATATTCACAACCTATAACAGCCCAGTTGGCTTTGTGGTTAGTGACCCTGACTTTCAAGCCGTGGGTCGTGGGTTCGAATCCCACCCAGGACAAACATTTGTATGCATGGATATGTCTGTTTGTCCTGTGTCTCGATGTAAATATCTATAATATGTATGTATTTAAAAGTATTATATGTAGTATATCAGCTATCTGGTTACCATATCACAAGCTTCAATAGAAGTTCACTTTGGAATCTGATTGGCCGTGTGTGAAAAAATGTCCCAGGATATTTATTATTATTTTTTTATATATTTAATATTATCATTATATTCTAACTTTGTGGCAAATCTCATTTAAATCTCTTGAGAAGTTCTCAAGTTATTGAGTAACAAACATCCATACAAACTTGTATTATTAAGGAGTATTATTAATATCGGTGATTTAAACTATATCAAAGTTATTATGAAAATCTTTAATGAGTGAACAGCCGCAGCCGTACGGTTGACCTCGGATTCTGATCATGAACTACAAACCGGCCGGCGGCGAGGCGCGCGCTATGCGGTGACGTCATGTGCGCGCGCGCAACGCGAAGCTTTCTGCGATTGGCTGTTGACACAGATGGTCAAGATTATTGTCCTAAAAACTGACGAATTTTAAAGGCTTCTGGAGAAAGTATAATGTAGATTTATCATATTGCATAATAATTTAATAACATGTTGAGAAATAGTCGTTACGAACAGGTTTTAAAGTAAGGTTAAATTTTTATTGATTTTGAAGCGAAACTGTGTTATGATTCGTTTGGGAACTTAAGTAGGTATTTAATAATCCAGTAAGAGTGATTTAGAGTCGGTTGACTGGGTCAAATCAACTTTGAATCCAGCTACATGTTTTAATTCCCTAGATGTCACAATAAAAGGCATGTGAGTGAAGGCGCGCGTGGTGGATTATGGCGGAAACCCCTACATTGTTATGGGAGGCTCGTGGCGATGGCAAGACGGATATGAGCTGATGATGATGATGATTTAATTTAAATTCATATTGTCATATAACTGAATATGACACTTGACGTCAACCATGGTTTAGCCCTTAATTAGGACATTTAATCTCGGTTGGTTTTGTTTTGTAAGGTTTCTGGTATATCCTAAACTACGCTCTCGTACTCGCCCCTTTCCACCTAAATTGTTAATCCAATTTTCCCTTTCATTCAAACATCGCTTTTATTATGACACTAGCTGCCTCCCCGCGGTTTTACCCGCGTAGTTCCCGTTCCCGTGGGAATACAGGGATAAAATATAGCCTATGTTACTCGGGGATAATGTAGCTTTCCAAAGGTGAAAGAATTTTTGAAATCGGTCCAGTAGTTTCGGAGCCTATTCATTACAAACAAACAAACAAACAAATCTTTCCTCTTTATAATATTAGTATAGATGAAGGCTCAAACATACAGACAGTCTGATGCTAAATTTGCTTATGAATATTAAAATTTTTGTTGCTGCGTTTCATGTTTATATTGACGAATAAACTTAAAAACTACTGGACCGATCTGAATAATTCTTTCACCAATTGCCAGAAAGCAACATTATCAGGGAGTAACATAGGCTATATTTTATCTCTCTATTCATATTGGATCGGGAACTACGCGGGTGAAACCGTAGGGCGTCAGCTCGTCAGAAATATGTTTGTAAATATGCAAACGGGCACTCTTTTATATATTGCATATTTTAAGTCTATTTGACAATTACCTCGTCGTTTTGATTCAGTTGAATCGGTCTTCGTCAAGAATGCTTCCGTTTTCATTATAGGGAAGGAAATAAGCTTTTTAAAATAAGTTTTCTGAGTTACCGTTTCTCATGAAAAGTTTCTACAATCAAACAGGTTATCTGAGTAGTTATTGAGCGATGGTATACAGGTGTGAGGATGTGAATCATAAATAATTATCTCGACTTGTATATTCATCGAAGATAAAAGAGATGGAACAGATATGCTATCTCAACTAACTATCCTAACAAATATTATAAATGCGAAAGTAATTGTCTGTCTGTCTCGCTTTCACATTAAAACTACTGAAATCCTGTGTGATCTACCAATTATTTAAAAATATATAATACTAGCTGCCTCCCCGCGGTTTTACCCGCGTAGTTCCCGTTCCCGTGGGAATACAGGGATAAAATATAGCCTATGTTACTCGGGGATAATGTACCTTTCCAAAGGTGAAAGAATTTTTGAAATCGGTCCAGTAATTTCGGAGCCTATTCATTACAAACAAACAAACAAACAAACAAACAAATCTTTCCTCTTTATAATATTATTATATAGTATAGATATAACTAGTTTTACCCGCGGTTCCAGACTTCCCCGGACTAAATGGTAAACCATGTCCACTTGTCCAGTATTTCATAAAACAATGGGTGCAGTGGTTTACACGTGAAAGAGTAACAAACATCTATACATACATTCTTACCAACTTTCTTTCATTTATATTATTAGTAAGATATTTATCATCATCCAGATTTATTTGCACAGTAAATAGAAACGTGACACAAACACAAATCTTACGACTTTTCTCAATTCTTTTCGCAAACATAATAATGGATGATTTTATGCCATGAGCATGCACAGTCATTTAGTTACGGTGGTGGTGTGAAAAGAACGAGCTTACAGAGGTCATTCACCTTATGCTTATGCTTTAGAGGTTATGAATTTTCGGCACGCGATGTGCCTACGTTAGGTACTTTGATTAGGGTTGCCATATCTAAAATTTAGTCAGGAAAAGTTGTGTGAAAATCCCGGATTTTAGAGTCTAAAACCCGGATATGGCAACAGGTATTTAGAAACATTGTGTAATAAAAATCAGTTGAAATTGTAATAAATCACCTTTTTATTCTTAAACTAGTGGCTCCCCGCGGTTTCACCCGCGTACCCGGGAGATTTACCATTTTCCCTTTCATAAAAAATCCTTAAATAAAAAATAAAAAAATGAAGTTTATAAGGATGGCCTTAAAACTAGGACTAATCCGGGGAAACCCGGACAGATAGCAGCCCTAACTTTGATATATTATGAACAGCTGCGCACTTCTGTTATGGTTTTTTAGGTTATAGTTTGACCTGGTTACCACGGCTTATGAACCTATCGATTGCATATGTATCTACCGGCAGATTTCTGAAATCGAATTTACAACGTATTTATATGATGTTATTAATTAAATAATATTAGTTTTTTAGTCTATTTTAATCCCTACTAATATTATAAATTCGTAACTCTGTCTGTCTGTTAAGGTTTCACGCCTTAATTACAGAACTGATTTTGATGACATTTGGTACAGAGATATACTAGCTAGAGCTTGAAAGACAAAGGCTATTCTTTATCCTGGGTAAAACCGTGGTGCGGATGTAAGTGTATAAAAAAAATGGATCTATAATATTTCGAGAATAAATACGAAAGTTTAATTTCAGTTTGTTTGTTTGTATTCGACGACAATAAGTAGCGACAACATCTCAAGTCAAATCCAATAGTTTTTTCATCAAGATTAAACCATATAATTAAGCTTGCCATTGTATTAGGAATCATAATGAACCGTATCAAATGATCTAATAAGATTTGACACATCAATGGCTGAACGGTCTAACGGAGCGGCCAGTGCCGGATCTAGCAAGCGCGGGGCTCGTAGCAAATATTCTAGAGGCGATGATGTGCTGGTAAAGAAACTCAAAAGGTTACAATCAGGCGAAGATGGATGATGGATGAATTTCGAATCGCGGAGGCCCCTTTTACGCGGGAAGTACTTTTGTTCGGGGCCCGTAGCATTTGCTATTCCTGCTCAGTGACAGATTAACCGTTAAACAAATTAAGCAATTGCCTAGGGCATCACGTTTGGGGCGGTACCAGAAAAAGCACAAAAAAAACATCCTTATGTCATCACGTTTCACTCTCACGTCACCAAAAACCGCACCAAAAATGGTTTGAAGACCGATTCTAGTTGACATAAGGATGAGGGGCCTCATGGGCGTAGATTGCTTAGGGCATCAAAAAGTCTTAATCCGTCACTGCTCCTGCTACGTAGTTAATCCGGCACTGGGTGCGGCTCTCAAACTTTTTGCCCCCTGACCCTTATTAAGTATTAGTGCCTTCCTTTACAGGGGACCTTAAATATTCCCGGGATAAAAAGGAGCCAATACCTATATTATTCCGGAAGGAATTTCATCCAGATCCCTTCAACCGTTGTTGCGTGAAAGAGTTACAAAAATCCATACATTCTGAAATACATTCGCATTTATATTATTAATAGGATTTTAGACCAAACTATATTTGGTTATTACGTCATACCTACTCCGAACAATAGGCACGTATGACATATAAATATTTCCTTATAATTGTTGTGTGGACGTAATGCTTTAGTAACCTTCATATTTTTTGCGTCAGTCAATATTAGGTATAGTATAGTCGATCCCCGCAACTTCTTTAGAGTCTCTTGGCCGTTTTTGGAACATTTAAATTGATGCTCCGCTCCTATTCGTTGTAGCGTGATGATATGATAAAGCTCATAACCTTCATCGGTAAATGGCCTATCTAACACTTTAAGAGTTTTTGAAATTGGACCAGTAGTTCCTGACAACAAAGTCTTCAGCTTTATACATTAGTTTAGTTTCATCATCAGCTCATATATACATATCCACTGCAGGAGTACGAGCCTCCCCTAACATCGAGGGGGTTTAGGCCATAGTCCACCACGTGGATATTCTATCATAACCTTACACTAAATCTAGATATTAGAAAGAGATCAATGTTGTTTGTCAAGCATGTCGGGTGTTTTGGGGTATTGTATTCCCTAAAAAGTTATCATTGTTAATAGATACCTAAACAGGAAAACCGGTAAACAATTTCAAAGTTACGATATTTTATCACAGGATAATAATAGAAACATTAAACTATATCCAAACTTTACCTTAATTATATTAGTGTAAAGGATAATATTAATTTTAATTTACAATACAATAATGAAATGATGAAATAAAATATTTGCTTCCTGAAAAGTGACCAAATCAGTTCCTCTTTAATACATCAGAGCTATATATAAGTCGGATTATCTATTTAGCCCACAAACAAAGCCACGGCTAAGCTAATCCCAGTTTTGAGAAACCTTTTCAATGTTAATCTGTACTAAATAATAACTAAGTAGTCTATTATAATGTAATTTATGGCTATTTTTGTTGGCATGGGGAAATAGTAGCTTTCTACTATTTTTGTTAATTTTCGTGGTTCAATTTGGATTGTTGATATATATATATGTATGTATTTAAAAGTACTATATCAGCTATCCGGTTACCATATTACAAGCTCTGCTTAGTATTCGATGGGCCGTGTGTGAAAAATGTCCCAGCATGTTTTTACTTTGTTTTATTTATTTATAAAACATATCCTTTCCATTATTTCCAGGTTCCAACACAACAAGATATACACATACATCGGCGAGGTGCTCGTCTCAGTCAACCCTTACAAGAACCTGGACATCTATGGCGTCCAGCACATGGCCCAGTATCGGGGGAGGGAGATGTTCGAAGTCCCCCCCCACGTGTACGCCGTCGCTGATGCCTGTCAGAGGGTGTTGAGGCAGCAGGTACGTCTCCGAACTCCTTAACCTATGCTTCTAGGGCTGACCTGACTTTCATTTTTTTTTTTATTAGGGATGGCCTTGCATTTGGTCCTAATATGGAACATGCTTGCCCAGCAGAAACCTATTCACTCTAGCCTTGAAAATCCCTAGATTGTAGACGTCAGGAAACAGACGCCGCGCGCCGGAAGCAAGTTCCACTCCCTCGCTGTCCGCATTATAAATGTGGAACCAAACCGTTGTGCTCCGTATTTTCGGTATATCAACAACGTATGGGTGGAAATTTTCCCGGCGTCTTGTTGTGGTTCGCTGTAAAAATGGAGATGGTGGAATGAGGTCGAATAGTCGCTGGTGTATCCAATTCCTACCCATATTGTATGACCATTCTGTGTCTGTTATATGTGTTATCATCATCATATCAGCCATAAGACGTCCACTGCTGATCAAAAGCTTCCCCGATCGATTTCCATGCAGATCGGTTGGAAGATGCCTGCATCCAGCGGGTTCATGCGATTCTTGTCACGTGCAATATGTGTAACAGTATAAATTTACCATTTATTAAATTTTATTGCTAATCAGGTGCTGATAAATTCAACATTTCCGACAGAGTTTCTTTCGCATTTTGCAAAAGCTTACATAGCTTTCTGTATGTCCCCTGTCCATTTTATTACCCGACTGCGCCAAAAGGAGCCTAGATTTTTTGATTACCTTATTTTGTGGTTAGTAATTTCTACCTATTAAGAAGTGCCGTAGATTTTACGACCAAAAAAACAACAAAGATTGCAATGACGCCAAGACAGTGCGTCGAAGAGTAATTTGTTTTTGTCACCTACTTAACCTGGCGGTAATTGAAAGCATTTAATAGGCTCTTGTGAGGTCTTCCGATTGAATTAGAGACTGCAGGGTTTGCAATGAGCAATGACGCATCTTTAAAGTAATAAAGTTCGTAGGACATTTTCCACACACGACCAATCTGATTCCAAACTAAGCAGAGCTTGTGCTATGGTGTACTTGTACCAGATAGCTGATATACTACTTTTAAATACATACGTAACAGCGACCTTCAACTCTTTCGGGATTAAAGGTTTTTTCCAAGCTTTAGTCTTACTCTTCACGAATTTCATAATTTTTTTTTTTTTATACCACAAAGGTGGCAAACAGGCATACGGTCCGCCTGATGGGAAGGGGATGTTTATTTTGCAGTTTAGACTTGAAAGCGTAACAGACCGAGTTATTTATGCATTTATAATATTACTGGAGAATTAGTAGGAATTGTAAAAATGCAATCAAATCCTTTTTGCTGTTTATCACTGTTCCTAATAGTTATGTTATTTGCAGAAGGTACGAGTATTCAACCATTTCCACGAGAGTCAAAATTAACATGAATATAAGATTCTCTTTTATTATACTCACCTACTTTTCAACACAAGGATACATATTTTATATCTCCAAAGACAATCTCCCAGTAATTTACCGACCTTTACTCCACGGACAAATTGAGCTTTTTACGCTTTTACCGTACCCAAATGGCGTAGTATTCTGTCGGAGCTTTTGTCTTGAACTTTTACGGACCGTTTGGTCGACTCGTAAAGTGTAAGTGGCGATAACTTGCGACCGTCCAGCTGGCTGGAGCGACCACCTAGGTGATTTTATGTTTGGATAAATTTGCATTTTATTTTATGGTTTTGTTCAGCGTGAGAATGTTGCTGTACTGTTAGTTTATGATAAAACGGGATTTGATCGGTTGTCTATATTATATTAATTCGGGAGCCCTTGAATTTTTCCGTTCCATTTGAACCATCATAGGGAGCTTGGATTGTAGAGGGCTTGGAAAACTGCAAATGTATTCGGAATTCGTTTTTGGCTGCTTAAGTTTTTATGATCAACGCATCTTTATCCAATTTATTGATATAAAAAAATTTGGCTTTACCAAAGGGCCAGTATTGAACCTTCATGAATAATAAGGTCTAGTTTTGTAGCGACTTTTTAAAGTATTCGTGGGTATCTTAAAAGTTTATGAACCGATTTTCACACAACTTTTTTCTAGTTTGACAAGATTATGATTGTAAAATAGTCCCTTTTTATATACTGATAAAACTTAACCTCTTTTTAATGTGTTTTTGTATTTGATGTTCCAGGGTAAAGACACATGTGTCCTCATATCAGGCGAGTCCGGTGCGGGCAAGACAGAAGCTTCTAAGTTCATAATGAAATATATCGCAGCAAACACAACTCAAGTACACAGGGACTATATAGACAGGTAAACTCTTTGGATACCATCTATACGTTTGGCATCACACCACAGAATAACTGTATGGCAAATTGTTTATCTTTTTTTTTTATGTACCTATTTATTGTTTTGACTTTTGTTTTTACTTTTATATTTGTTATGTTGGGTTAATTGTTATGTTATCTTTTTCTTTCTTTTTTGTTATTTTTTGTTTTTCCTCTATTTCATACTATATTATATACTTATTGTTTTGTCTGTTCTGTCTGTGATGTCAAATAAAGATATGTCTATGTCTATGTCTAATATTATAAAGAAGATACGATATTTTTTGCTAAATTGTTCGTAGCGTATCTGCGTTGAAACTACTGGACCGATCTGAATAATTATTTCACCAATCGAAAGCTATATTATCAGAGAGTAACATATCCTATATGTTATCCCCGTATTCCCACAGGAACGGGCACTACGTGGATGAAACCGCGGGGCGCTGTATATCTTAGTTATATACGTATTTGTTTCCGCCCCGCAGTTTCACTCGCGCTTCCTATAAGATCTCTCTCGAAGATGAAAATAAGCCTTTGTTCTATTCCAGAGTTAATTCTATATCTGTGTCGAATTTCATCCAGATTTCTTTAGCTATTCTGGCGTAAAAATTTAACAAATATCCATCCAAAGTTTTGCATATAATAGTAGTAAGTTAAACACATACAATAAAGCATATCCTTATCTGTTCCAGGGTAAAAAACGTCCTAATACAGTCCAATTCAATATTAGAGACGTTTGGAAACGCAAAAACGACTCGTAACGACAACTCTTCCCGTTTCGGCAAATATATGGACATACACTTTGACTATAAAGGTGATCCTGTAGGAGGACACATCAGCAACTACTTGCTAGAGAAGAGCAGGGTAGTCTGTTTGCAGCCAGGGGAGAGAAACTTTCACGCTTTTTATCAGGTATGACAATTTTATTTGTGTTCTAACTTGGTATATGATTTCTTTGTTATTTATGTATTACTATGTGTTTTTTGTTTTACTATATATGTTATAGTTTATTTCATATATACATGTTTTGATTAAAGTTAAAACAGTTGCTGGAGTCAGAATTCTAAAATGTCATTACCCTGGCATGTACCCTGGCATAAATAATGATTCATGAAACTGAATATATCGCCTTTATATTAGTCGTTTTTACTACTGTTTAAAATCTGTAAATACTATAAAACATAGTCGTTTCCTGGAGGCTATACGCTTATATCTTTTAAAATACGCAACGGATTTTAACACTAGTTATTCAAGAGGTTTATACCTACGTATAGTTTAAGATCTTCTGTTAAGGCCGGTCCACACGCTCCGTTTTGCCTGCACAGTTCAGAATTGCACAGACAAAACGTTGCGTGTGGACTGGAAAAAGGCGCAGTTTTGAGGACGGAGTGCAGACGTTCTGTCTGTGCAGTTCTGAACTGTGCAGGCAAAACGTTGTGCAAAACAGAGCGTGTGGACCGGCCTTTAATGATGCTTTACGGACGAAGCCGAAGCAGGTTACTAGTGTAGGTATTAATAAAACCACAGTCTGGATAGGAACTTGACAATTACATCATATATAGATCAGTGCGTTGCAAGTTTGTAAACATGTCTGATTGTCTCGTCCACTGTTGACATAATAGGCTTATTATCATTATTAGTAGTAGATGTATGTTTTACATTTATGTTAATATAAGCATTATTTAGGGCTGCTTTGTGTGGTGGTTAGGTATTGAGAAAGATAGTCCTTTCTTATTTAGAGAAGAGCGTGTTAGATATTTAAATAAACTTCAAGATTATTACATTATTATTTTAATTTATTAGAAGATATTGATTAAGATTATTTACATTCATAAATGTTGCCTGAAAGAGATATACAGACCCTTTTTTTACACAATTTCTTTGTAACTTATTTAGAATATTCTGTTCCATTCACACAGTAGTTTTTCATTTACATAAATGTATAATGAAAAGATAAATCTTATTATAATTATGTAAATGAATACAATTGCAAATTATAATTGTAGTTATTTTATAAATAATTAGAATTTATTATAAACCAGCATTAACCTTATCTAAAACTAGTATATGTAGTATATCAGCTATCTGGTTACCTTAACACAAGCTCACTTTGATGCTTAATTTGGAATCAGATTGGCCGTGTGTGAAAAATGTCCCAGGATATTTATTTATTTTATCTTGCTGAGTTAATTCAAATCGCTTAAATTACCTAAATAACCTTTTTTCTCTTTCTCAGCTTCTCAGCACAAACAACGCTCATACGAAAAAGTACGGTCTATCCTCAAACAATGTATATAAGATCCTGGGCACGGACCGGCCGACTGCGCAGGACTCGAAGCTGTTCTCAGTCACCAACAGCGCTTTCTCAGCGCTCGGCTTCTCTCAGTCGACCCTCGACGACATATGGAGTATTGTTGCTGGAGTTATTCTGTTGGTATGTCTTTATACAATAATAATAATATGTTTTATTTGCAAGAACATGGTGAAAATGGTAACAAATAAAATTGCCTCACATTCTGCCAATAACTGGCATGCAAAAAATTTGTTCAGCGCTAACTCAGTGATAGGTATTATGATATTATTCAATACAATATTATTCGAATTAAGTTCGTCAGAAAATTCCATAATAAATTTATATACTAATATTATAAATGCGAAAGTTTGTAAGTATGAATGTATGGATTTTTCCTCATCCTGGGACTACAAGTAATGATTCCAGCTAATATTACAATCTAGCCTTAGTAATAGGCTAATAAGTAAGTTAAATTTGTCTTAATCTTCTTATTCGGATGTATGGATGGACTAGTGAACAGTCAGTTTATAATCTGGATTAATACATAGGCTACTTTTTGTCCCGGGAAAATTAAAGATCCCCCGGGAACGCGGGCTAAACCGCGGAGAACCACTAGTTAATTGATAAAACTGACTGGCTGGTTGGCTTATTACCCTTTCTGCAGAGTTGAAGGTGGGAAGATTGAACAATTAGAGTGTCTGGGTCTAAATATCTATATAAGAATGTTTTTAAAAGATGTATCATCATCATCATCAACAGCTCATATACGTCTCCACTGAGGAGCTCGAGCCTCCCCTAACAACGATGGGGTTTAGGCCATAGTCCAGCACGCGGGCCTAGTGCGGATTGGCGGACTTCACATGCCTTTAATTGTGACATCTCGAGCATGCAGGTTTCCTCACGATGTTTTCCTTCACCGAAAGCCAGTGGTGTGAATCCGTACGTAAGTTTTTATAAACTCAGAGGTACGGCCCGGGATTTGAATCGGCACCCTCATGATCGTGAGTCAGTGCGTTCCCAACTGAGCCACCACGGCTTCAAAAGATGTATCAGTAATGCCCGATAAAAATTTAAATAACATCGTCTTATTGCGGGTACAATCATTTCTTTAGTAAGAATCATATAGTGTGAAAGTGGCACCCTCGTTTGAATTTTATATACAAGTTTTTTATAACAATATTTTTATGGAAAAGCCTTATTCTATAAAAATCTTTCTTTCTTTCTATTCTAGCTGGTAACTATACTAAGCTCTGCTAAGTTTGGAATCAGATTGCGAAAAATATGACTTACATGCTATATCCCTTTATCTTTCCACCATCCAGGGCGAGTTAACCTTCACAGAGACCCAAGACGGGCTTGCAATCGGGGGGCCCCTGAACCAGTGCGTGGGGGCCCTCGGGGTGGCCCCGGGGGCCCTCCGCGGCGCCATGGCGGGCCGCGTGCTGGCCGCGGGGGGGGACCTCGTCAACAAGGAACACTCGCTATTAGACGCCAACTATACTAGGTTGGCGTTGGCCAAGGCGGCTTATGATAGGCTGTTCACGTGGGTAGTTGAACAGGTGAGTTTTTGTGATTATTGATACTTTGGAAGGATTGTAGTGGTCGTCAAGATAGGGAGTATGTCAGTAGTGAATAGTATAGTCAATTTGTGAAAGTAATTTTTTAATCTATCCTCTAGTTTTTGAGTTTTTAAATACCAAACTTTTTTATTTGGTTCCGGGGATTTTTTGTTTTTAAGGATAGGGAGGGATACAGATGAAAGTTATTTTTTACAGATCCCTTTGTTTTTGAGGTAACGAATAATAAACATATAATATAACATGCATAGTAAATGCATATTATATTTTTAGCATAGAAGGTATACAGCTTTTAACATAGGCATTGTGACGGGATAGTAGAACTATACTGTTTCTATTCGTCTATTAGCCAAATTATGCCCATCAGGTGGGACCGTATGTCTGTTTGCCACCTTTGTGGTATAAAAAGAAACTTGAATAATATATAACAGGAGTATTTTTCTGGAAAAAACTCTTTCGTTGCTAAAAATATGTCAAAAAATGAATCGATGATCTCATACAATATTTACGTTTATGGTATTAGCTAAGATAAATGACATTAGGCACCTGTCCCGGTCCCCAGATCAACAAGGCGATCGACGTCCCGACGGGAACATACAAGAGCACGCTGATCGGCGTGCTCGACATCTACGGCTTCGAAATCTTCGACACCAACAGCTTCGAGCAGTTCTGCATCAACTACTGTAATGAGAAGCTGCAGCAGCTCTTCATTGGTAATTACACATCAATAAATCATTCAGTCAAATAGGCTGTGAAGGCTCTTAGGCACTTATGAAAAGTCGGCTCTAATGCTCGGTTCGGAAGGTAACTTTTGCTGAGAAAAGCCAGCGATAAATTGCGGCAAAAGTCTGCAAGCCTAGGTTCCACAGGCATTTCCTTGTCTATTTCTTTTATTTTTTCTCGTTTTTGTGTTTTTTTTTAACAAAAATTACATTATACTGTGTTTTTTTAACACCTTATTAAACCTATAGGATGTTACATTCCTCTTAAAAAAACGTTGCGTAAAAACTTGCGTATGAGTTTTAAGTATATATGTACATAACCATATATAGTTACCATAGTAAAAAGCTAAGTTTAAAATCACATTGTTTGTGTGCCATCGAAATATTTCCTATATCGTCGTCTCCCTCCCTCACCAGAGCTGGTGCTAAAGCATGAGCAAGAGGAGTACGCCCGCGAGGGTATACAGTGGACACCCATCAAGTACTTCAACAACCGCGTCATCTGCGAGCTGGTGGACGCGCCGCACCAGGGGATCATTGCCATCATGGACGAGGCCTGCCTGAACCCTACCAAGGTAAGCGACGCACACCCATCTGGGTAGAGGCATCGAAATTGTGCGTTTTTTTCCAAGGGACAAATATTTGCGGACTAAAAAACTATGTAAATACTTAAGTATACATTTAAAATTAGTATATCAGCTTACGCCGCATTTATAAGAATATGTCTGTTTGTCCTGTGTCTGGATGTAAATATCTATATAAGAATGTATTTAAAAGTAGTATATGTAGTATATCAGCTATCTGGTTACCATAACACATGCTCACTTTGATGCTTAATTTGGAATCAGATTGGCCGTGTGTGAAAAATGTCCCAGGATATTGTCCCATGATATTTACAAAAAAATGGCCGGGATAATTTTATTATTTTATCGACAAGAAAAACGCGGTTGGAAGCTCATTCCACATACCTACATTAAGATACTGTTACGGCTTTGAGTTTTTATTGACAATATTATGGTTTAAAATCGTTTCTTAAAGAAGAATTATCAATATTATTTTTTTCTTTTCAGATATCAGACCAGCAATTGCTTGAAGCTATGGACAAACGCCTGAACGGGCACAAACACTACACCTCGCGACAACTGTCGCCCACAGACAAGAAGCTAAAACATGGCGTCGATTTTAGAATCACGTGAGTTATCTTATATATAAAATTCTCGTGTCACAATGTTAGTTACCATACTCCTCCATGAAATTTTTAATTTAATTTTTATATCCATATTCAGTAGGTCTAAGAATCGGCTACTATCTATTTTTCATACTCCTAAGTGATCACAGGAACGGGAACTACGCGGGTGAAACCGCGGGGGCGGCAGCTAGTTTACTTATATTTTCGTACTCAGCTCAACCCAAAAAATTTTCATTTCATTAACAACCCTTATCAAGCAATTTTCTTTATGACATTTTAGATACAATTCTGTCATCATCATAATCATCGTCATCAGCTCATATACGTCTTCACTGCAGGAGCACGAGCCTCTCCTAAAAACAAGGAGGTTTAGGCCATAGTCCACCACGCAGGCCTAGTGCGGTAGCGAATTTCACATGTCTTTGTGACATCTAGAGCATGCAGGTTTCTTCACGTTGTTTTCCTTCACCTTACAATTGTGTGACTGAACTAAATGAAAGGAAGTTATACGAAACAATTTTTCTAAAATTAAAAATCTATCAAATAATCTGTCAATCATAACAGATAAGTCACAGACACTTGGAATTTCGACTCTGACGCTCCGTGAATAAGGTTGCTTTTGCTTAGAAGCACGTAATAAATTCTCAAATTATATATATTTCATCCCCACAGACATTACGCAGGAGAAGTGACATACGCAATAACCGGTTTCATGGACAAGAACAAGGACTCGCTGTGGCAGGATCTCAAGAGGCTGTTACACTCATCCACCAACCGCTCACTAGCCGATATGTGGCCGGAAGGCGGCACTAACATACAAAAGGTATGAAAATAATTATTTATTCTTTACTTAGTAGAATAATGATAAACATTATCTCCTATAGCAGTTTTATTTCAAACTTATTTTTGGCTCACAAAAAGAAAAGTATGGCTGGTGGTCTCTCAAAATTAGCATATTTACATGATGATGATGGTTTGAACTGTACAGAAATGTAACAGAGTATTTTCGTAATTATCGTTACGGATTTCGATGAAATTTAGAACATATATCTGTGTTTATAACCTGGGTTAATTAATATATAGGCTACTTTTTATATAGGCTACTTTTTATTTGGGGAAAATTTAAGACTTCTGGAAATGCGGATGAAACCCCTAGTCAATAGTAATTATATTGTATGTATGTGATATAGACGTCAAAACGTCCTCCCTCGGCGGCGAGCCTGTTCCGCAACTCGATGTCGGCGCTGGTGGCCGGACTCGCCTCCAAGGAGCCCTTCTACGTGCGCTGCGTCAAGCCCAACCCGCTGCAAGGGCCGAATGCGTGGGACGAGACCCTCGTGAGTATATACTCGTAAAATCTTCAATAATAACTAGATGACCCCCGCAACTTTATTAGCGTCAAATCGCCATTTTTGCAACATTTTTGATTGATACTCCGCTCCTATTGACTATAGCGTAATGATTACCCTATATCCGTTCTCGATAAATGGGCTATCTAATGCTGAAATTTTTAAATCGAACCAGTAGTTTCTGAGAATATCGCGTTCAAACAAACAAACTCTTAAGCTTAATATACTAGTATAGATATAGTTAAGATGTATATAGAACTGAAGATATACATTTTACAGTTTATTAATATATATGATGAAAAAGTGAGGTACTTGGGAGGAACCCTTTGGGACACTTAAGCTATGGGGCTGTCTGTAAATGCTTATACTCTCAACATTAATATCGCGAACGTGATCTGTTAGGTAATCGAAAACATGTCAGGTGCAGGATTCCTCATACCAATCTGTTTGAGTTTGAAGACCAAAAAGGAGACATACAGGATCAATAGCCTTAAATATTTCATGAAAATGTACAAATTTTTGCATCTCAGTATTTTTCTGGACATCGTATTGTCATCAATAAATATTCTCGAATATTTTCATGCATTACAAAGATAGTCATATTTCATTAGGTCGACCAAAAAAACGAAAAAATTTCTTAAAAAATTCCGAAAAATCCATTCCCATAAAGGCATACACCCCACTTTACGAGTATTAAACATTCTAATACCTTCACCTTCCCCCCACCCCCACCAGGTCCGTCACCAGGTAGCCTACCTAGGGTTAGTAGAGAACGTGCGCGTCCGCCGAGCTGGATTCGCGTCCCGGCAGCGCTACGATCGGTTCCTGCGCCGCTACAAAATGCTCAGTCAGTACACGTGGCCTAACTTCCGCGGAGGAGCAGATAAGGATGCCGTCATGGTGTTACTGCGGGATCTCCAGCTCACAGACGTGCAGTATGGACATACCAAGCTCTTCATCAGGTAATTATCCATTAAAGGTTGTCTAGATGTGTTTCTTTTCAGGAATTTAGCAGCTAAATAACAAAAAATCCATTGTCAAAATCCTGATACGTTATGATTAGATGCACCATCATCCTCTCCCATAAAATAGGGCAAGTCTATTTGTATACATGGAAACGTAAAATACCAGTTCTTACCTTTCCTTCGCCAGCAAGATCATTTCCACAGACCGGTTGGCCTTGTGGTTAGTGACCATGACTCTCAGTCCGGCGGTCGTGGGTTCGAATACCGCCCAGGACAAACATTCGCATGCATGAACATGTCTGTTTGTTCTGTCTAGATGTAAATAAATATCTATATAAGTGTGTCTTTAAAACGTAGTATATGTAGTAAAGTATCTGGTTACCATAACTCAAGCTCACTTTGAAGCTTACTTTGGAATCCGATTGGCCGTGTTTGAAAAATGTCCCAGGATATTTATTTCAAGGGCGTAGCTACCGCCGTATCTGCCGTATCAATTATACGAGGCTTCTGGGGCCCCATGTGAGAAATCTTTAGCATTCATAAGGGCCCCCAACCAATTGTTTATACGGGGCCTCGCCAAGGCGCGCTACGCCACTGATTTATTTATTTAAGTAGGTTTATTAAAACTGGAAACCAACATGAATATTAAATCCCATCCATCCCAAAGTTGCAGAAACTTTATAATAAAACAAATAAAATACAAAATGGCGGATTAAATTTTGAGTCAAAAAGCAGGATATTTATCATACATGAAATCTTGAAGCTATACAAGTTTTTCCCTTCATGTGACTCCAGGAGTGCGAAGACCCTCCACGGGCTGGAGGCGGCGCGCGCGGAGCTGATCCCCTCCATCGTGGTGCTGCTGCAGAAGCTGTGGCGCGGGACCCTCGCCAGGCAACGGTACCGCAAGATGAAGGCGGCTCTCGTCATCTATAATGCTTGGAAGTTAGTGGATTTTTTGGATTTGTCTCATTTTTGCGGTAAATTGATCGGTTTATTAATTGTGCTGGTAAAAAACTGATTCCAAATTATGTCAAAGTGCATTAAACTGTTGAATTAAATTGCATATTAGAATTTTTTATGCTACTAAGCTCAGGGGTTTCAGGTTTGCGTCGTTGGATCAGTCTGTATTTCCTACACTAATATTACACAAAATGAAAGATTTGCTTTTTTGTTTGTTGTCATATTCTCCGAAACTACTCAACCGATTTGAATAATTCTTGTCAACAAAAACCTTATCCCTGTATCTTCAATATTAAAACTGGAAAATTGATTCATTTCTGAATAAGTTACTAAATATTTACTAACCATTCTTATATTGCCTCCGGATATCCCACAATATTCGTTTTCCCATACTATAAAAGATGCCTCCTCACCAGGAAGTACAAGTTCCGTCGGTACATCAGCACCCTGCAGCAGGAACTGCGGCGGTACGGCGGTGTTATACGGACATGGCCTCCTGCGCCTCGACGGCTACCTGCAGCGCTGTTACAAGCTGCTTATAGACGCTGGCGAGCTTACCTCACGCTTAAGGTATACCCTAGTCATTACCCACTTTGATACCTAAAGGCGATACCAGCTTCCTGTATTATGACCAGTCCCAAGCGGGGTCTTCAGACTCAGATTGGAAAAAGAACCCAAAGGCGATCCCCTGTCGTACTATACTCATTCAGACAGCCGAGGGCGTAAGGTCCACCGTCGTTCCATACACATTACCCATCCTCACTTAGGAGTCTTGAAGCCTTTAAAACATACCAACAAATAGACTTCTCTATGAATCTTAACGCCGTGGTGGCTCAGTTGGGAACGCACCGACTCACGATCATGAGGGTGCCGGTTCAAATCCCTGGCCCGTACCTCTGAGTTTATAAAAACTTACGTACGGATTCACAACACTGGCTTTCGGTAAAGGAAAACATCGTGAGGAAACCTGCATGCCTGAGATGTCACAATTAAAGGCATGTGAAGTCCGCCAATCCGCACTAGGCCCGCGTGGTGGACTATGGCCTAAACCCCCTCGATGTCAGGGGAAGCTTGAGCTCCTCGGTGGAGACGTATATGAGCTGTTGATGATGATGAGTCTTAACAGAGGGACCACATTTTATCCGCACTCTGACAGAAAAGCAGCATACAGTTCCAACAACTAGCTGCAGTATGCATGCTCTTATATACGCTAAGGCTGTTGTGGCTCTGTAGTTAGTGCTGGTCCAAATCCCTGGTCGGTACCTTGGGAGTTTTAAAAACATTGTGGAGTTTCGGTAAAGGAAAACATTGTATAATACAGCATATTTTTTTTTAACATGCAATTAAGGTAAAAAAAATCCTAAAGTTTTTTTATTATTATTCTGTTATGCTGTCACAAAGTATTCACGCGTCAGGTTTTTATGGATTTTTTATGTAAACTACTATTTAAAAAAGTGGAAACAGAAATATTATTTATCATATACACTTTGACAGGTAGTTAAAAATAGGCATGAAGTAAAACGTCTTTAAATTCTATAATTTTAATAACTTATTCGTAGTGATATATGGTTAAATGAGTTGTAGTTATCTTGAGAAATCGGGTTTTACTGCAGCAGCTTTCAAGTGACAAAAGTCACTTTAACCCGCTTCAAAAAATTATGTAACCAACGTTTTGTCTACTAGTAATATAGACAGATAGGTTATATAACATGCACCTATATAAACAATAATGTTTTAACCCTCATAAACTTGATTCTGAGAAAATGACGTTTAAAGATAATAATGTGATTTATGACTTATCTTAATCTTAATATATATAAATCTCGTGTCACAATGTTTGTCCTCAATGGACTCCTAAACCACTTAACCGATTATAATAAAATTCGCACATCATGTGCAGTTCAATCCAACTTGAGAGATAGGATAGCTTACATATACTTGGACCCGGTAGGTGGCGCTGGTGGGCAGAATGAAGTCTGCCTGGTCCACTAGTTGTATGATATAAATCTATTTTTTAAACGACTTCAAAAAAAGGAGGAGGTTCTCAATTCGACTGGTATTTCTTTTTTTTTGTTGTGTTTGTTACTTCATAACTTTTGACTGGGAGAAGCGATTAAAATTATTATTTTTATGTACTTATAAGTTTCAAATGACTTAAACACGTTTGTAGAATGTTAAATACGTAATGCATTATAAAAATATATCGAAATGTGTGTGGTCCTCAAGCCGGTGCCCCGAGACCAATGGCCGCAGCTGAAGATGAAGATCAGTGCAGCGAGCGCGCTGCGCGGGCGGCGCGGCGCGTGGGGCGCGGCGCGCGCGTGGCGCGGGGACTACCTCGCCGACAACACTTACAATGAAAAAGCTGGTAAATATGCAATTTTCACGTTTTTTCAGGGTTTTCTGGACTTTTAAAGTTAGTTTAGAAATTTTTTGAACTTATAGATAGAGGCTCAGTAAAAAACGCGACTGGGGGATTTGTGGTAGCTCAGTGGAAAATGGCTGTCCAGTGTTCCTTTTTTTTTGACGGGACTAGAAGGTGTTAGCCTCTGATGGCTGTTACACCCTTACGCGGACAAATTAGTGGTGGCGCAGTGGAAAATGGCTTTTCAAGGTTCCGTATCACTAAATGAACAGAATTTGTGGTGGGTCAGTGAAAAACGCACTTTCTCCAAATCATGAGGGCGTAGGCAGTAACGACGTAGCACGGTTTTTATTGATCACCCAAAAAAACCACAATAAACCACATTTCTTTCTAGAGACTATGGCCTGAACCACGGTTCGTAAGTTTAGTTAGTTGTGAAAAATGTCATAAGATTCTTATTTATCTGCTATTAGACCCAGCAGACTTATTTTTGCCCACCAATGACACCTACCGAGTACAGTTGAATCTAAACCATTTTTGAACCCCTTGAACCCACAAAAACTACATCGGTCCACCCGTTTAGGTAGAATTCAGTGACGTACACAAAAAATATATATAAATTACGATTCCCCCTTCCTAGCGGTATACCACGCATCAATCACAGCCCTCCAAAAGGGCCAGCAGCTCGGCCGGCCCCTGTTCTCGTGTCGCGTGCACAAGTTCAACAGGTTCAACAAGCTGGCCGACCGGTGCCTCCTCATCACAGAGTCCAGCATATACAAGCTGGACTCCAACACTTTTAAACCCCTGAAGAAACCCACTTCTATTACTGAGGTATGTTTTATATAGATTGGTTTTTACCTTAGCTGCAACTTTGTCTGTTTTTGCAACATTTTACATTGATGCTCCACTCCTGACGGCAGTAGCGTGAAGATATATAGCCTATAGTCTTCCTCGATAAATGGGCTATCCAAAAGAATTATACTATTCGTACCAGTAGTTCCTGAGTTTAGCACGTTAAAACAAACAAACTCTTCGGCTTTATAATGTTTTACATAGTCTGCACTAATATTATAAAGACGAATTTATCAGTATTTTTGTTTGTTTGTATGTATTTTTGAGATTTTGTTATTGACTTTGAAACTACTAGTTCCAAATAAAAACAAATGTTTTGTATACCATAGCCCATTTACAGAGGAAGGCTATAGACTATATAACATTACGCTACGACCAATAGGAGGTGAGCATCATTGAAAAATATTGCATGTAAACAAAGTATCAATACATTATGTAAATAAATATGCATTTTTTATAATAAAAACCTAAAAATTATCATCAGGTGGGAGCAATTCGTATAATGAGTTCAGATGCCCAACTGGTGGTGATCAGCATCCCCTCCGCCAAGAACGACCTGGTGGTGGGGCTGGTGGGCTGCCAGGGTCCCGCGGGCACCCGGGGGGACTTGGTGGGGGAGCTGGTCGGCGTGCTCGTCAACAGGTATCATATGTAAGTACCCCCACTGTTATGTAGAGGTATGCTGTAACTTGAAGATCAATCACATTATCTATACTAATATTATAAAGAGGAAAGATTTGATTGTTTATATTGGATAGGCTCTGAAACTACTTGACTGATTTGAAAAATTATTTCAATGTTGAGAAGCTACACTATCTCCGGTGAACAAAGGCTATATTTTATCTCCGTATTCCCACGGGAACGGGAACTAGCTAGTATTTAGATATGCGGCTAAAAATGTAATAAGTACTATAAATGCAGTATGATTTTAATGTATAGCTATTGTAGACACTTAGGAATTGTCAGCAATAGCCGGACTTATTGGATACTTTTTTGAAAAGAGTGATTACTGAGTTTATTTTTGGCTCATCGCAGCAAAAACAACCTTCCGAACCGAGCATTAGAGTCGACGTTTCATAAGTGCCTGTAAAGGCCTATTTGAATTAATAAATATATTTTCATTTTAACTGTATAGTATTTTAGATTACCTTTTTTACGAGATCGCTAAATTTGATATGGGATTTGATTTAATATAGTAATGTATTTTTTTATATCCACAGGTTAACCGGCTCCGAATTACCAGTAGAAGTAGAGTCAGGTGCAACGACCCGGTGCGTACTGGGTGGCAAGTCCCGCGCGCTGCAGCTACCGGCCCCGACCTCCCCCGCCTCCGTCCTCCCCTCCCTCCCCGCCTTCACCACCCAACACAATGTCATTACCTACCATCCCACCTCGGCCAGAGCTTAGAACCAGACTTAACGTCGAAAAAAACGTGAAAAATATCGTGTTGCGGCTGAATTTGGGACTAAAATACTACTAGATCTTCATTAGGAACAACACAACGTCATGATCTACCACTCCACCTCGGCTAGAGCTTAGAACCGCACTTAACGTCGGAAAAAACGTGAAAAATATCGTTTTGCGGCAGAATTTGGAACTAAAATACTTCTAGATCTTCATTAGGAACAACACAACGTCATGATCTACCACTCCACCTCGGCTAGAGCTTAGAACCGCACTTAACGTCGAAAAAACGTGGAAAACATCGTATTGCGGCTGAATTTGGTACTAAAATATTACAAGATCATTAGGAACAACATGTCTTCACCTGCCACCCCACCTCGGCTAGAGCTTAGAACCGCACTTAACGTCGAAAAAAACGTGAAATACATCGTGTTGCGGTAGAATTTGGTACTCAAATATTACAAGATCATTAGGAACAACATGTCATCACCTACCATCCCACCTCGACTAGAGCTTAGAGCCAGACTTAACGTCGGAAAAAACGTGAAAAACATCATTTTGTGGCTGAAATTGGAACTATAATATTACAAGCTCTTCATTAGGAACAAAAGAACGTCATTACACTCATTACCTACCATCCCACATCGGCTAGAGCTTTGAACTCAACTTAACAATCAACGCCATTTGTCGAAAAAAACGTGAAACACGTCGCCATTTTGCGGCAGAATTTGGTACTAAAATATGATGAACTCTTCATTAAAAACAACACAACGTCATCGCGTACCACTCCGCCTCAGCTAGAGCTTAGAACCTGAACAATCAACGGCATCTGTCGAAAAAAACGTGAAAAATGTCGCTATATTGCGGCGGAATTTGGTACAAAAATATTACAAGCGTTTTATTATTAATAGTCATATATTCTACAAGCGGCGCCGAGTCGTTTCAAGTCTTTGGTAAGGCTTTAAAGGCACTAATGAACAGACAAACTAAAGCTCGGTTGGTATTGCGTTGGTTTTTTACTATAATAGTTACGATACTAACGGATAGATGGCGCTCATTTTCCTGATGATAATATAGTAAACCTTTATCGCCCAGGTGCAAAATTCAAAGGATTCTACATATATATATAAGCTTTTCTATAAAACACAATTTGATTAAAATTTTCGTAACATGATACAAGATGTTCCAATTTGTCTTAACAAATGTACTATCCTAATTTGGTTTCTATACGTAAATTTATAAGGTCTAAAATAGACTGAAAGTTGCATTTTGCTGATCGGTTCTTTGTTACAATCAGTCAATTTTGTTTAATAATGATTAAGTACCTTGTTAACTTATTTCAGTGATAACGCCTAATGTAGTTTTTTTATTTGTAAGAATATTTTTGTTGAGTTAATTGTTAAAGGCAATTTGTATTAGCTGTCATAAACAAGATTCTAAAATTAGTTTTCGTTTGGCAAATCTCTCGGTACTCTATTTAAATAGTCAAGTTTTTGAGGTATTTTTTGAGTCAATTTTTAACCTTCTAGCTTGCACTTGTAACTTAATTTGCTTTAACAGATATCATGTTTTTACTTATTTATGACAATTACTACAATGTTGCCTACACATTAATAATTTGAGTTAAAAATAATGTTATTTTTGTATGATTTTTTTTGAAAAAACGAGACATCACAACGTAATGTTATTGTAAATACATTTAAATAATGATAATAATACAATTAATCTATTGATTAGAAATTGTATTAAATATTTAATGAAAATATGGACCTAAGTTGAAAATACTTTTCATTACATTTATTATTAAAAAAAGTCAATTATTATTTGAATAAAATAGAATGTGCAACTGTAATAATTATATTGTCAATTTTAATGTAATTAATAATAAATATATAATACTCCGTACTACATGAGATGGTTCAAACCAAGCTTATATATACCCGTCTCTCTTTATCACATGCTGTTAGAGCAAGACGGATATATTATTAACTTGAGTTTTTTTTTAATTTGCTAATAAACTTCTCACGTAAGAGTTATAGGTTCTGTAACAATTTTAAAATGAGACAGACATACAAAAACTTAGTATTAGATATATTTTAGCCTAAAACTTACTTATAGTGCCTTAGAGTAGACTTCTAGGCATAGGCGGTGACCATTTCGGTAAATGTCTTCATTTTTTAAATCCGCCTATTTTTCAATATTACCATTATCATAAAAATATACCGCTTGGTTCTTTTTTAATAATTCCCGTTGACAGATTTACTCGAAAGTATTTGAAATTGTTGCATAATTTTTTTTATGTCAATTCAAAATGCCTTAAAAACTTAAAAAACTAGGTTTTTTAAAACAACGTTCTGTAGGTAAAATGTATATACGTACAAACACAGTGATTTAATAAAGTATTTATTATTAGGTCAGTATTAGATGTAGTATAACAACGAAACGATAATGCGGGGTAGGCCGCCATGTTGGAAATGCCTTTAACTTAAAGTTTAAAGTATGAGTATACCGCTTTAGTACCTTTATGACTGGCTGATAGGCCTAGTATAGTCGCGGACCAGAAAAAAATACTATGCCTGTCTCTATCGCACTTGCTTAAATATCTTCCGTCCCGCTCGCACGGTGTCTTACAAGATTGCAAACGTTTTTAACTCCGACAATAGATTTTCTAGCATGCGTTTTTTAACGTCAATAAAAATCTACAGACTTACCAGTCTGTTCACTAAATAATAATAATCATGTCAAGTGAGTCCCCACTTCCCCCAGCGACGCCCTGAGCCGAGACACGGTCCCGCAGGGGACACCCTCAGCGCTGTCGCTTCAATTCTCCTTCGGTTGAGAGCCCTCTGCGCTCACCGAAACTCCCGCGTCCGCGTAACGGTGTAAAAGCCATCTGAGACACCTGCTAGTCCATTAAAAAAACTACAGACTTAAAACAAAAATGTTTAAGACCTTAGTCTGACTGACTAGACTTGTCTACACCTGACTTTCAAGCTGCTGTTCGATTGACGTTAGCATAAATTTATGTTCATGAACATGTCTGTTATGTGAGTGGATGTAAATATACAATGTATATCAGTTGTCTGGTTACAGTACAAGCTCTGCTTAGTTTGGAATGAGATTGGCCGTGAAATTAAAAGAATTAAAATGTTTTTTTTTAATAAAGCGGTATACCAGTATTTTAACATTTTTTTATGTATATAATTGTATTATGTAATATTTAATTGTGTGATTCGGTCGTGCCTTGATGCGGTGCCATGAGATTTGTAATGTAATGTATTTAATACAATAAATTATACAAAATTATAAAAAATAAACGTTTTATTTGCATTCCAAGGATATGTTTATTGTATTTTAAACTTTATCTCTACCTGAGATAAAGTTGAGTCTCAAAATGAGATGAAACGACTTAGGCGTTAAATATAACTAATTTGAACATTACTAGCGACTCGCTGTCGTGGTGGCTCAGTTGGAAACGCACCGACTCACGATCATGAGGGTGCAGGTTCAAATCCCTGGACCGTACCTCTGAGTTAATAAAAACTTACGTACGGATTCACACCACTGGCTTTCGGTGAAGGAAAACATCGTGAGGAAACCTGCATGCCCGAGATGTCACAATTAAAGGCATGTGAAGTCCGCCGCCGCACTAGGCCCGCGTGGTGGACTATGGCCTAAAACTCCCTCGATGTTAGGGGAGGCTCGAGCTCGGTGGAGACGTATATGAGCTGATGATAATGAGACGTTATTTATAGCTCTTTCTGTTAGTGTAAACCGTATCACAATCGGTTGCTTAGTTTCGAAGTTAGCGGAGAAACAGAGGTTTGTTTCTTGCTAAATGTAACGTAATTTTCTTGCTTCAAAAGCTACAATATACCCGAGGTTATTAGATCTATTATGTATCTTCATACATTGTTATATGCGATATAAAATTAAATAAACATTTATGTAAATTTTGTAATAAAATAAAATATAGATACTTGTGCGTCAGTTTAAACACCGCACATATTTTGTTATAAGTATTTAGGCAGTTGTCCCACAGCAGCGAGCTAGCGACTAGCTATTGACTATTTACTAGCTTGAGAAATGTAAGATATATTATGTTCCATCTAAATAAGATATTTAGACAGACCGGTTGGCTATGTTGTTAGTGACCCTGACTCTCAAGCCCCGGTTGTCGGTTCGAATCCTACCCAGGAGAATTTGTTACATGCATGCATATGTCTGTTCTGTGTCAGGATGTAAATATCTATATAAGCATGTATTTAAATCGTAGTATACCAGCCATCTGGTTACCATAACACAAGCTCACTTTGAAGCTTACTTTCGAATCCGATTGGACGTGTGTGAAAAATGTCCCAGGATATTAACGTATTTAGTTGATCGTATTAGATAGTTACTACTCGCTTATCGCTCTTCGTTGGCGGTGGGAGAACTGCTTTATGAATATGTGCAACCTTCAGCTGATCGCAATCATTTCCGTTGCCAAGGTGGGACTGCCTTCCTATTTATAGCGAGGTGTCTTGTTTTTGGTTCTTGCATTTTTATCGATAGTTATATGGTAGTAGGTAGGTACCTACCGGGTAGCGGGTCCGAATCCCACTACAATCTTGCCCTTTCGACTCTTTTGCAAAGTTATGAGATCGATGTAAGGATGTCACTTGTATTTTGTTTTCCATTTCTTAATACAAATTAGTAGTTAGTATTAGTTACCAAAACAAGGTAGTAGGTGGGTTGTAAGGTACTTTAGAGTAGGTCTTTCTACCTCCCTCATGATTCCCTAAGTTACGCCCTTTCTCATAGACCACAAAGAGTATGTTCTGAAGACAAAAAAAGACTACATTACGTCTTAAATGATGTTTTTTCAAGCGGCTGCCACAACAGATACATTTATGTAATTAAACTGTACATTTCTTATGTAATTTGATTATGTATTTGTGAAACAAAAAGCAACGTGGCATAGGTTAACATCATTGTAAAAAATAACTGTAGGTACCTAAGCATTAAGTA
The DNA here is from genome assembly GCA_905147785.2 of Thyatira batis. Lineage (NCBI taxonomy): Eukaryota > Metazoa > Arthropoda > Insecta > Lepidoptera > Drepanidae > Thyatira > Thyatira batis. Next base: position 961,346 of record LR990498.1, on the reverse strand, counting down.
TGCAAAGTATTGAAATATGTGTAAATTATTTATCTATTATGAATATTTAAATTTATTATTGTTAAGTTTTTAAATCATATCGATGTTATGTAAAACAATAAAAACTTTAGGTACGTAGGTATGTACAAAGACATTAATTGTCTATATGTTACCGTAAAAATGTAAATTCTTTACATTTATTTTTCTGGCGAAATTGTAAACTGTCCAATAATTGGTAAACAGTCGTAATGTTACGTTATTGTAGGATATGTTTTTTTATTAAATCCCTGAGGGTAGCTTAGGTTTATATAACTCGGGTATGTTCGGCTAGGAGGGATTACAATCTACCGTAAAATAATGTGTTACATTGTCAACCTAGTCTAGTTCAAAAAGGTGAATGTATAGGGGTTGTTTTAACTAGAGATAGTGAATCGCTCGCTACAAAATGTTCGTTGAAATTTTTAATATTTTCATTTTATATATGGACGTCAAATATGACAGAATAAATTATATAATAGTTACGTTCAAATCTATAAGTTAAATACATTATCATAATAATGTTTACAGTCAAGGCCTCATAATTGTAGACTTTTAACAAACGGGTTTGTTTAATAAAGTCACAGTTTGCCGTCAAGCATCGCCAGTGGAGGCCATGGATTTAATCAGAAATCTCGTGTTTATATATATGATAAACGCCTGCTTAGACTTTTCGCACCAAACTGAGTATGTAAAACACAATCTTGAAGATGCGATCCCAAGTTTTAACGAGCTCGCTGCGAAATACGGTAAACATGCTGAGGAATACAACGTGACCACAAAAGATGGGTATATCCTGAAGCTGTTCCATATACCTGGTGATAAGAACCGCACCGTACTCCTGATGCACGGTGTGGTGGACACCGCTGATACCTTCATCATAAGAGGAAATAATTCCCTCGCCATCACACTGGCAGAAGCTGGATACGACGTCTGGGCAGGCAACCCCAGAGGCGATAAATACTCCAGGGACCATCTCACCCTAAGCACTAGCAACCCCGAATTCTGGGACTTCAGTTTCCACGAAATGGGAATTTACGATCTACCAGCGATAATAGACTTTATTTTAAGTGTGAATAAGGTTGATAAAATTAGTGCCATCGGACATTCACAGGGGAATACAATATTTTACGTCCTTGCGTCGTATTTACCTGAGTATAATGATAAAATTAAAGGTTTAATTGCACTCGGACCGGTGAGTACTTTAAACCATTTAAAGTATCCGACAAGGTTATTAATTAAGTTAGCCCCACTTATGAATAGTATCTTCAAAGCGTTAAAACAGGAAGAATTGTTCGGTGAAAACTCTTTACTGAGACGAATAGCTTACAATGTGTGTGCAAATAGGAAAATAGGATACGTTGTGTGTGCAAATATATTTTTTATAATCGGTGGACGAGACCCCGAGGAATTTGAACCTAAGTTTTTGCCAGTAGTAGCGGCCCACTACCCGAACAGTGTTGCCAGGAAAAATTTGGATCATGTCGCGCAAATCGCTATAAGAGGTATCTTTTCGCCATACGATTACGGTGTAGAAAAAAATTATGAAATTTACAACAGTAGTTATCCACCTGCATATGATTTACGAAGAGTGACTATGAAAGTTGCTTTATTTGCCGCCAGAAATGACGGCCTCGCGCCCTTGGAAGACGTGGAAACGTTAATCAAACAGCTCCCAAATGCGGAGTACCACATTATGGAACGGAAGCAGGCTAACCATATGGACTTTGTTTGGGGCAAAAATATGAAAAACCACTTGTTTCCTCATGTATTTAGAGTTTTAGAGGCGTTTAATAAAAATGGTTGACTGTTTGGTGCGTTTGAAATGACATGGATACCTAATTACTTAAATTTGTTAAAAATATACATTATTAATTGAGTTCATAAAAGTTGTAAAGCTATTCATTGTTTATAATAGTTTACAACTTAGCACCTAAGCATCAAGCCTTGCTAGCAGAATCATTAATTTAAATCCTGGTCACATCACATTGTGTCTTATGCAATTGTCATATTTGTCATAAAGTGTCACTGTCAGTTTCACGTTTCAATAGTTTAATTTGTGACGTTTCACGAGTGGATTAAAGGTATGTATTGCATGGGTCCCTAGCCATTGTGGTATTCCGGGGAATGAGACCGTTGACAGTTATGCCAAGGATGCAATTCGAACTGGAACTTCACAATATTCAAACATTATCTCCGAAGATCTATGCTCGCTTGCCAAACCTCGTCTGGTAGGATCTTGGAACAAACTTTGGCAAATTTCAAAGAAATATAAGGGTAAATATTATGGTGATATCCAACCTAATCTTATTGTTAAACCTTGGTTCTTTAAATATCGCAAATTAAAAAAGAATATTACATCTATTATCTGTCGTCTTCGTCTGGGTCATGCTTGTACTCCTGTACATCTACATAAAATTAAGGTGAGGGACCATTCTATTTGCGAATGTGGTATAGACGAAGGCACTACAGACCACTTGTTCTTCAGTTGCCCCAATTTACAATCTTCACTTTTTGACATCCTCCCCCCCAAAATTCCTCGTCCTACTAATATTAAGTGTTTACTGTCTCTTGTTGATTCTCCCTTTGTATTCATCTTGTCCAAATTTATTAAAACTAACAAAATAAAACTATAAAATATATATTATTGTACTTGTCATAATTTAACACACTAAATGGTGGTGGGTATTATATATCAGTGTTGTTTTTATTTGTTTTAGGTTAACTCAGCAGTGACATCATAGACAATACTTCAAAAATAGACATAATTTCACCGTACAATCTCCATCGTTTATTCTCAAACACTCTGACACTGGCAGAATTGTGTATATTAACACACCTGGTGCCATTAAAATAAGAAAAGAAGAAGAAGAAAGAAGAATTTGTGACGTGACCGTGTTTCATCATCCGATCATGTTTAGACTATGTTAATTTAAGTATAACAGAAAATTCACGTAAATGTCTTTACACAATATCTAAATAGTAATATCCTAATGCAATATTAAATATAAACCATAAATGTTTTGAATAGATTGTAAATAGGTTAGGTTAAGAGCTAATATTTCCTTCGGTAAACATGTCTTTCCCTGGTGATGAGTTTGTTTGCCACGAGAGCGAGCGGCTACGTGGTTCTGGTGATCAGGGCACGGTGCGGCAGGCGTATGATGCAGGTAAGCCACTATTCACCATTAAATTTTTAAAGTGGTAATTTCCTTAACTGTGGGTAGTTTTCGATTTTAATAATTCTTTTATCGGTAGAATATGAAATGATTGACTATTTACGAGTTTTTGGCTTATTTTCTTATCTTGGGGGCTGGTGGAACCACGGTATGGAGTATAGCTTGCGGTGCATTTCCTAAAACTAGTAATTTTATTACATGGACTGAGGGTACATTATAAATTAAATTGGAGAGTGGCCTTAAGTACAAATATTCACACATTACTTCATATTCACATGGCTATATCCATGAGAGAACACTCGCAACTCAATAAGGACCTATAACTTTTATTCATGATCTTCAAAACTATACTTTAATACTGTTGAATTATTTCCCAATTTTAGGCATGTTCATTGAATTTTGATGTTAAGTATTATAGTTTTATTTTACACTTACAGCCCGGGGCGTGGGTTTGAATCCCACCCAGGACAAACATTTGTATGCATGAATATGTCTGTTTGTTCTGTGTCTGGATGTAAATGTCTATAATATGTATGTATTAAAAAAATATTAGGTATATGTAGTATATCAGCTATCTGGTTACCATAACACAAGCTTACTTTGGAATCAGATTAGCCTTGTGTGAAAAATTACCCAAGATATTTATATTATTATATTTATAAATGTAGACTTATAAATATCTAATATATAAAATTCTAGCGTCGCGAAGTTTGTGGTAAAACTCCTCCGAAACGGCTCGACCGATTCTCATGAAATTTTGTATCCATATTCGGTAGGTCTGAGAATCGGACAACATCTATTTTTCATCCCCTTAAATGTTAAGGGTAAGCCACCCCAAATTTTTTTTTTTTCAATTTTTGACATTTTTTTTTTTAAATTTTTTTTATGATATAGCATTAGTAAATACATATAACCCTGAATTTTCAACCCCTTACAATCAACCCCTATTTTACCATCGCGATTTTTATTTTGCATAATTTCTTTTCTTTTCTCAATCCAATTTGATCTTCCGCCTTCACCGGTCGATAACCGATCAAAGATCAATCGATCAGTTATAATAAAAATAATTGAATATTATTTAGTTCAATAAAAATAAAAAAATTCAAGATATTTTGAAAATACATATCTTATCATACATAGATTATGTCACTGTTTTTTACCAATACACTGATGGAAGGATTTATTAACTATTAATATTTTAATTTCTTTGAAGACAACTTTAATAAATAATTTTTTACATTCAATAAATATTTATTTGGGAATAAAGTGTGAGTGACAGTGTTCTTTCTATTACTTAAATTTATATTATTCAATAAAAATTTTCTTATCTCAAAAAAAAAAAAATATTGTTATTTAAAATATGTTCTCTACATTAATAAACATTAATTTATTACCCTACTTATAGCATTCTTTTATAGTTTATAACGCTTTCGATTATAAGTACATCCCCGAACACTTATATTAGATAATTATTTTTATTGAACTAAAAAAATGTTTCCTACTAATAATATACATGGCAAAACAACGTCTGCATTTGTAAAACATAGTCCGTTTTGTCTGTCTGAACGCGATGAACACAAAAACTACTAAACAGATTTCCATCCGGTTTTCACCAAGTTAAGGAGTATTTCATGGGAAAGGTTTTTATGTATAATATATCAATTTGGACCCGGTAGGTGGCGCTGGTGGGAAGAACGAAGTCTGCCGGGTCCGCTAGTAATAATATAAATATCTTGGGTCATTTTTCATATGAGATTTAACATTATGGCCATTGAGATATCTACATAACTTTATATCAGGTATATGGTGACATATAATTACTTATTTTCCGTCTTATAAATATTTGCATGCCATTATACTGGCTTTAATAACAAACTTTTGTGAAATTTGAGATTTATAAAAAGTAAATAACATTCACATGTGTGAAATAATCTCATGGTGGAATTTTAGTTTTAAAACACTCATAGAATTCATATGCCATATTTCTTGGTCAAGCAGCCTTGCTTATGTAATACTTACCTATTAACAATGCATAAGGAAAAATGTCGTAAAATGTTTACCAGTACTACTGTAACTATTTTATATACCTACCTAGACCTAGGCATTTATAACTATTATATTTACTTATATAGTTAGGTAGTTACTTATATAGAGGCATATTTTTGACTGGCTTTTATTATGGGTGGATCGATGATTGTTACTCTTTCACCCAAAAACTACTGAATAGATTTGGACAAAATTTGTAATACGGGATAGAGGCGTGCAAACGCCAGCATTTGTGCGACTAGTAGAGACAGCAATAGCGTCTGAAAATTCCAGTCTTAAAATTCCACTGTCCAATACAAGAAGGCTGTTTTATTAAACTAACTAGTGGCTCCCCGCGGTTTCACCCGCGTACCCGGGAGGTCTTCCATTTTCCCGGGATAAAAAGTAGCCTATATGTTAATCCAGGTTATAAGCTATCTTTATTCCAAATTTCATTCAAATCCATTCAGTAGTTTTTACGTGAAAGAGTAACAAACATCCATACAAACTTTCGCCTTTATAATATTAGTAGGATTGTTAATAATACTTACAAATCAACACATAGATACTTAACTTATATATGTACAAAATTTTCATCACTGAATCAATTGAGGCATATTCAATTTAATGTATCAATGATGAATCAATAATGATTTTGATAGGTTGCGATGCCGGTAGATTGGTATGAGTTCAGTTGCCTTCGGGACTCACTGTGCTTTAGTTGTGACCAAAAATGTGGTTCTGGATTATAATAGGTATGTGAGTATTTGGGTACAATTCCTTGAGCATTTTCTTAGTACATTCTATTCTTATACTGATTTCAATGTAAGCAATATAATGTATTATAGTAACTAGATAGCTGAAAGAGTACTCTTACATAATACTTAAATAGATATGTACACTCAGACGCAGAATATTTTTTTATGTGCTGACGTTTTTGGATTGTTTACGAAGAGTAACTTTTTTTGTTTCACCGCCGATAACCCCCGATGCAAAAATAGGGGTAAAAAGTGCTTTTGTCTTTGATGTCGTCGCTTCCAATCGAATGAAATGAAGCGATTTTCTCTTTTTGAAAGCTGACAAGAACGAGTGTTATTCCATACTTTCACAATTACATGTATTATTAGAAAGTTAATATTAATGAGATTCTTAATTTTACACGTTAATATCAAGAAGTAGGTTCGAAATCTTTTTAGGAGGGTATAAGGCCCCTAGTGACATCAACCAGCTCTCAAGCATTCTGCTTATTCAACATTATTAACTGTAATGAAATACTACAACGTTGGCTCTATTTCAATTAAGTATTGCTATTTCAACAGATTTGTATGTACAATGATTTTGCGACCGTTTGTGATACGTAAAAGGCATCAGTATTTTTTGTGCAGTCATCCATTGAAATCGTATCTGAAATGTAGGTACTGTGATTTTGTTATACTTTTAGTTATATAATGAATGCTGTGTCAGCTTTGTGGGATGTGGCAGGTTAGATTGAATTACTTATTATTATAAGCTAGCTTCCGCCCCGCGGTTTCACTCGCGTTTCTAGAAGACCTCATTTCTCTCTCTAGTTTATCTTTGTACCAAATTACGTAAATATCGGCGCAGTAGTTTACCCATTAAGGCGTAACAGACAGTTGCTTTAGCATTTAAATAAATAATTAAAAATATACTTGGACATATTTATAACATAACATCCGCCCCGCGGTTTCAGTCGCTTACTTGGAGACCTTCGATGTTTTCGGGATAAAAGATAGTCCATGCCCTTTCCCAAGCTCTAGTTTCCATTTGTACCAAATTTCATAAAAATCGGTTGGATTAGTCCTAAAAGTAACTAACAGACAGAGTTACTTTCGCATTTATAATATTAGTAGGTATTGATTAGGATGATTACCGATTATGTGGCACTTAAATCTATTTATTTAGCGCTCAGTTTCGGTAAAGATAAATAACATTAACATTTCGTAGTTTATCAGCAGTTGTGATTACACAAGAGTATATGGGACTACAGCTGATCAAACAGATAAATTAATTACGAAATTGTAAAGTAAAGCCCACTCAATATTGTTTATATGAATACGGTCAAGCTATTTTACAAGAGAAGCTATTTGTTTGACCTACATATTTAAATGAGTAATAATGTAGCTGCCACCGCGGGGTTCCACCCGCATAGTTCCCGTTCCCGTGGGAATACGGGGATAAAATATAGCCTATGTTACTCCCTGAAAATGTAGCTTTCCAATGGTGAAAGAATTTTTCAAATCGGGCAAGTAGTTTTGGAGTCTATTCAATGGAAACAGACAATCGTCTCAAATTCATGTAAATATGGCTTTAATGTTAAATTTATTTTTTCTGGAAACAAACCTTGTTACTTGAAACAAACTTGTATTTTCATTTAATCAAATCTTTCCTCTTTATAATATTAGTGTAGATAGAAAACCGGCCAAGTGTGAGTGGGACTCGCGTACGATGGGTTCCGTAAAATCAAAACAAAAAACTTGTATGGGAGCCCCCCATTAAATATTTATTAAATTTTATTTTTAGTTTTTGTTGTTATAGCAATAGATAAATCATCATCTTTAAAAATTTCAACTGTCTAGCTATCACCGTTCTTGAGATACAGCCTGGTGACAGGTCTCGTATGGTCGTCTTCACAGGACCCTATGGTCCAGGTACCTTTTGGGTAAAAGGGTAAATGAAAAATGGCATTTCTCTCTCCAGGTGGCATCAAAGCCGGGGCAGCCCGAGCTGCTCGTATAACTTATCGAGTATTATCCCGGAGGAAGGCCGCCGAGGAGGGGGTAGCCCGTCTCGCCCGGGTCCTCTCGGCCCTGGACCTGACCGCCCTGGGGGTCGGCAGCACCCTCGGCGTGGGGGTGTACGTACTCGCTGGGGATGTGGCCAGGAACTACGCGGGTCCAGCGGTTATACTGTCGTTTCTCTTAGCCGCTGTTGCAAGCGTGTTTGCTGGTAAGTTTTGTTGTTAATCCTGGTAATACCTGGTACCTATCAGCTTTATTGACCTAAAAATGTATCTATACTTCTATATATATAAAACAAAGTCTCCGCCGCCTCTGTCTGTTTGAACGCGATGAACACAAAAACTACTGAACTTCACCAAATTACAGAGTATTTCATGGGGAAGGTTTTTATGTATAATACATCAATTTGGACCCGGTAGGTGGCGCTGGTGGGCAGAACGAAGTCTGCCGGGTCCGCTAGTAATATATAAAGGTGGAGAGTTTGTTGGTTTGTTTGAACGCGTTAATCTCAGGAACTACATCTAATAAAATATTTCATTGTTAGATAGCTCGTATTTCAAATCAGACCAATAGTTCTGAAGATTAGCGCGTTAAACCAAGCAACAAACAAACTCTTCAGCTTTCAAATATTAGTAGATATAGGTATGCAATCTCACCCCCAGGTCTGTGCTATGCTGAATTCGGAGCACGAGTGCCCAAAGCCGGCTCAGCGTATGTATACAGCTACGTGTGCGTCGGGGAGTTCATTGCCTTCATTATCGGATGGAATCTCATACTCGAATATATTATTGGTAAGTTGTTGTTTCAATGCCTTTTGTGTTCATTGTTGGGGCATTCGGATTGCCTTACTCTGTGGAGTACTAAAACCTAGTATGCTGTCGTTTCCTAGATTCTGTAGTTTGCAATATTCTTTTAAATATTGGAAACTAGCTTACGATCGCGGTTTCGTATGTTTGAGCCTGAAAGCGTAACAGATGGACAGAAGTAATTTTGAATGTCATGTGCAAGCGTTAGTCTGACTATTATGTGCAAAAAAATATCATTCATTGATTGACTTGGCTTTGTGGGTTCGAATCCCGCCCTGGACAAACATTTGTATCCATGAATATGTCTGTTTTTTTTCTGGATATAAATATCTATGTATTTAAAAGTAGTAAATCACCTATCTGGGTTAATCACAAGCACTGCTTATTTTTTTATAATATATATCCTGGGTCATGTTTTCACACACGGCCAATCTGATTCCAAACTATGCAGAGCTTGGGTTATGGTAACCTGATAGCTGATATATTACAATACAAAAATTCTTTATTGCACATCACATACAAGGAGAAAATACAAAAATTATTAAATGAAACAAACAGTGAATACAAAATAGGCGACCTTATCGCAAAAGCGATACTACTTTTAAATACATACTTATATATACATACAGACATATTCATGCATACAAATGTTTGTCCCGAGTGGGATTCGAACCAATGTCCCAGGATATTTATTTTCGTCTGTTCTCGAGTAGGTGCAGCATCCGTGGTGAAAGCGCTGAGCGAGTACCTGGACTCGCTCCTGGGCCGGGCCATGTCGGCGCACCTGGCGGCCGCGCTGCCCACCATGGACTCGCCGCACTTGGCTCGCTACCCGGATATCTTCGCGTTCTTCGTCATCATGGCATTCTCTGGTAAGGGTATGCAAAGCACACAGCCGTGGTGGCTCAGTTGGGAACGCACCGACTCACGATCATGAGGACGATCATGCCAGTTCAAATCCCTGGCCCGTACCTCTGAGTTTATAAAAACTTACGTACGGATTCACACCGCTCGTTTTCGGTGAAGGAAAACATCGTGAAGAAACCTGCATGCCTGAGATCTCACAATTAAAGGCATGTGAAGTCCGCATCCCTTCTGCCGTTTTGGCGTGAAGTCAAAATACATCAAACACTGTTGATTCCACAGACCTATAAATCTAACTAGATAACGTAAGCCCCTCAATTTGTATGAAGACCAACCGCGTCACTTTTTCTTTGACGTCTGAAGGCAATAACGGTCGATCGCGGACTAAATGACGGCGTAGAGTGTGGATATTTTGCTGCTTTTTGACACGCGAAGTACATACACTGACGACGTCTAGTTAGATTATAAGTCTGTGTTATTCCAAGATTTCTCTCCATACTGTTTAAATCAGTTTTTGATATTATATTATTAAAAATGCCATCTGTGAGTAAGATAAGACTAATACTACTGTTTTTCAGCCCGGTTGGCTTTGTGGTTAGTGACCCTGACTTTCAAGCCGCGGGTCGTGGGTTCGAATCCCACCCAGGACAAACATTTGTATGAATGTATATGTCTGTTTGTTCTGTGTTTGGATGTAAATATCTATAATATGAATGTATTTAAAAGTATTATATGTAGTAGTTATATCAGCTATCTGGTTACCATATCACAAGCTTCATTTGAAGCTTACTTTGGAATCAGATTGGCCGTGTGTGAAAAATGTTCCGGGATATTTATTTATTATTGTATTGTTTCCCAGTGGCGCTCGCATTTGGAATGAAAGAGTCGACAAAAGTCAATAACTTCTGCACCGGAATCAACCTTTGTGTTGTGCTGTTTGTCATTATATCTGGATGTTTTAAAGGTATGCTATTTTTATATTGTATCATCATTTTATATACGTCCCCACTTCTAAAAAAATCACACACTTTCAAATTACGGAGTATTTCATGGGGAAGGTTTTTATGTATAATACATCAATTTGGAGCCGGTAGGTGGCGCTGGTGGGCAGAACGAAGTCTGCCGGGCGGGTCCACTAGTAAATTTATATTTAAAAGTATTGTTACTGCTATTTTTGTTTGTAGTTGTGGTAAAAAATAATATTAATTACTTTATATTATAGCTGATACAAAAAACTGGCGTATCCCGGAGTCGGAAGTGCCGAAGTCTGCCGAGAAAGATTTTGGTTCCGGCGGGTTCGCGCCGTACGGGCTGGCCGGCATCATCCGCGGCGCCGCCGTCTGCTTCTACGGGTTCATCGGTAATGCCCGATTTATATATTATAATAAAGCTTTATTTCCACAGCACTACAAATATACATATTTCCAAACAAATTTTAATTATTTCCCATAAGTTTCATTTGTTATATGGCCGCCTATGGGTAAAAGCCTCCTCCATTCCTTTCCACCTTCCCCTGTCTTTGGCGATATGCATCCAACTTTTTCCAGCTATATTTTTTTGTCATCCGCCCGTCTTTTCTTCTGTCTTCCCACTTTCCTTTTGCCTTGTGGGCCCTGCCATTTAGTTGTTTGGTAAGTCCATCTCTTATCTTTATATCTTGACAAGTGCCCTGTTCGATTTAAGATTCCCTAAATAATCAAACCAGTGAGGTCACTCCCAGCAACGCCCTGAACCGAGGCACGGTCCTGCAGGGGAAACCTCTCTGCAGTTGCTTAAATCTACTACGGTTGAGAACCCTCAACGTTCACCGATTGCCCGCGTAAGGGTGTAACAGCCATCAGAGGCTAACACTAGTCCCGTCCAAAAAAACAACAACAACATCAACAAAAAAACATCATCAACAAAAAAACAACATCATCATCACCATCGTCATCATCATGAGACTTCCACTGCTGAATAAGCCTCCCCCATAGATATGCAGACGAACATCTGTGCAATACTTGTTTCCATACTAATATTATAAAGAGGGTATATATAAATTTTTTGAAGGTATGTTTGTTTGTAATGACTTTACTTAAAAACTATTGGGCCGATCTGAATAATTCAAGACAGTCAAGAATAACGATCAGTAAAGAGGAAATGTCCCAGGATTTTTTTTTTGTTTAATAATACACATAACTTTAAGAAAGCAGTTAATCTACATCTACACTAATATTATAAAGAGGAAAGATTTGTATTTTTGTATGTAACGAATAAACTCAAAAAGTACTGGACCGATTTTAATAATTCTTTTTCCATTAGAAAGCTACATTATCACTGAGTAACATAGGCTATATTTTATCCCTGTATTCCCACGGGAACGGGCACTACGCGGGTAAAACCGCGCGGAGGCAGCTAGTATGTTCATATTTATAAAAAATATTTATTTTCTAGGTTTCGACTGTGTGGCGACAGCGGGCGAGGAAGCGAAGAGGCCTCAAAAGAGCATTCCATTTGCCGTAGTGGCTTCTCTCCTAGTCGTGTTTCTGGCCTATTGCGGCGTCTCATCGGTTCTGACCCTCATGCTGCCTTATTACATGCAGGTAATAATAAAATTAAATATATTTATTCATTCAAATAGGCCTTCACAGGCACTTATGAAACGTTGACTTTAATGCTCGGTTCGGAAGGTTTTGTGAGAAGAGCCGGCAATAAATTCAGCTGCAGCATTCTTTTTTTCTTTTTATGTCATTCCCCACCACGCAGATATTGTCAGTGAGACTAATTCCTTGAAATGTATTATAATCTAAGTTTATTTTGAAAAGAGTAATTGCTGAGTTTATTGCCGGCTCTTCTCAGCAAGACCAACCTTCCGAACCGAGCGTTAGAGTCTGACTATTCATAAGTGCTTTGCATATTGGCCTATTTGAATAAAAATATTTTTTATTTGATTTGATTTGATTTTCAAAACACGTTTTTAACGATTTATTTTACAATAATAATAACTTTGACTTGGGGACGTTTCCCATACTAATTGTTTAGCGTGCTAACATTAAAATTGACATTTAATAAGATATAATCATAATTATGATCTATAAATCTTTCATCATCATCATCAGCTCATATATGTCTCCACCGAGGAGCACGAGCCTCCAACAACGAGGGGGTTTATTAACATAATGTAAATAAGATCACTCCTGTACAATGAATCTTGTCCAATATCGTGGAGCATGGCCGAGTTTTTTAAGTATAATATTATGTTTCAGGATGAGAAGGCTCCGTTCCCGTTCGTATACGACCAGCTCGGGTGGCCGTGGGCCAAGTACATCGTCAGCGTAGGTGCTATCTGCGCGCTTCTCTCCAGGTACAAAACTACACATTTTACTAATAATATAAACTAGTATATCCCGCAGAATTAAATTTTTATAGAGATTTGAAGTAGCTTATGTGATAATACAGGGTTTAAACTGTATGTGTTCCAAGCTTTATAAAAATCAGTTCAGTAGTTTTGACATGAAAGAGTGATAAACATCTATCTTGCATAGATTCATACTCACAAACATTAGCATTTATAATATAAAGATTAACAGTAGGATGCGAATGTTTGTGCACAAAAATAGTTTGTAACCTGGATTAACAAGGCTACTTTTTATCACGGGGAAATTGAAGATCTCCCGGGAACGTGGGTGACACTGCGGGGAACATAATACATACATGATCGAGTAGATCATTAAGGTTTAAAAGAAAATGCAATCCGCCATCTTGCAACGGCGGCCATATTGAATTTAGTTACTAATATAAATAAGTTAACCCTTGGTGGCTCAGTTGGGAACCCACGAATTTGAGGGTGCTGGTTCAATCCTGGCCTATACTTCTGAATTTTAAAACATTTGTACAGATTCAAACCTCTGGCTTTCGTTGAACAAACATCGTGAGGAATCCTTTATGCCTATGACAATTAAATGCATGTGAGATCTAGGGCCGCGTGGATTATGGCCTGCACTCCCTCGTTAGAGGCTCGTGTAGGTGGTAGGTGGTAGGTAGGTAAATGTTTATTTTCATTTACCTAATTTGTACGGTTACAAACATATTGTTGGTGCCTCCTATTAAGTAATAATGATGATGACGTCGACGTGTCTGTATATGTCTCGTTGGAGACGTATATGAGCTGATGATGATGATGAGGTGGTGATGTGTTCATCAGCTTGCTGGGAGCCGTGTTTCCTCTACCCCGTATTATCTACGCGATGTCATCGGACGGGCTCGTGTTCCGCGCGCTGGGCGCAGTCTCCCAGCGCTTCCATACTCCACTCCTCGGGACTATGCTGGCTGGCTTACTCACAGGTATCAACCTCTTTTATTTTTTTATACCACAAAGGTGCCAAACAGGCATACGGACCTGATGAAAAGCGGTTACCGTAGCCCATGGACGCTTGCAACACCAGGCTCCCATACAACAAACTTGTTTTTAACGTGACAACATCTTATAATTCGATAGAGCCGGCTGCACGCACGATGACTCATGCGGCGTTACCTCGCTCTGAGGCGTCCCATGACTCATGCGGCGTTACCTCGCTCTGAGGCGTCCCATGACTCATGCGGCGTTACCTCGCTCTGAGGCGTCCCATGACTCATGCGGCGTTACCTCGCTCTGAGGCGTCCCATGACTCATGCGGCGTTACCTCGCTCTGAGGCGTCCCATGACTCATGCGGCGTTACCTCGCTCTGAGGCGTCCCATGACTCATGCGGCGTTACCTCGCTCTGAGGCGTCCCATGACTCATGCGGCGTTACCTCGCTCTGAGGCGTCCCATGACTCATGCGGCGTTACCTCGCTCTGAGGCGTCCCATGACTCATGCGGCGTTACCTCGCTCTGAGGCGTCCCATGACTCATGCGGCGTTACCTCGCTCTGAGGCGTCCCATGACTCATGCGGCGTTACCTCGCTCTGAGGCGTCCCATGACTCATGCGGCGTTACCACGCTCTGAGGCGTCCCATGACTCATGCGGCGTTACCTCGCTCTGAGGCGTCCCATGACTCATGCGGCGTTACCTCGCTCTGAGGTGTTCCATGTGGCGGCTTGAAGAGCAAGCGAGAGCGCGGAACGAGCGACAATGAAGCACAATCGGCCTTTGCGTTCGGCAGCGTTCGACATCCGTCTCTCTCCTACTTGAGTGAGCGACGCAAGACGTTGTCACGTTCAACTATCGTCAGTTAACCGACTTTACACACAACCAATTTTTTTACTGTTTCTTGCTCGATACTAATAACTCGTGCGCGAGTCCCACTCGCAAGGGTACACAGCGTTTCTAACGTAAGTTATATCTGACAGGAACCCTGGCTATGATCTTCGAGTTGGAGCAGCTGATCCACATGATGTCTATCGGCACCCTGCTAGCGTATTCCATGGTGGCAGCCTGCGTCCTGTTACTGAGGTAAGACATACCTTCTTTATAATATATATGTAATACTTCTGTACCGATTTATAAATATCCTGGGACATTTTTCGCACACGGCCAATCGGATTCCACATTAAGGTTCAAAGTGAGCTTGTGAAATGGTAACCAGATAGCTGATATACTACGTTTTTAAATACATACTTATATAGATATTTACATCCAGACACAGAAGAAGAATAGAACTCGAGTTCCCGGGGATCTTAAATTTTCCCGGGATAAAAAGTACATATAGTATAGGCCTTTACAAGCACTTATGACATTCACTCTTAATGCTATGTATACCTGGATTATCTAACTCTAAACTGTGTTCCAAATCCATTTAGTAGATTTTTCGTGAAAGATTAACAAACTCACAAAAATTTTCATTATTAATATTAAAAGGATGTTTCTTTTTCACACAGATATGAGAAGACACAAGCAGGGAACAGGGAAAGGCCAGTGGAGGGCATAAAGGTGACATTTTCCGGCGTGTGTCGACAGTTGGTGAACCGGGACCGCTTGACCGCGCCCTCTGCCCTTAGTGCCGGACTGGTATCTGTGCTGGTCACACTTTATGGTATGTTAAATATCACTACATATTATAATGTTAACTACTATATCACTACAAAGTCGCTGTTTGTAATTACTGAGTTTATTGCCGGCTCTTCTCAGTAAAAACTACTATCAGAACCGAGCATTAATAGTGACTATTCATAAGTCCTTTATTAAGGCCTATTTGAATATAAAAGATTTTGATTGATTGATTGCTGCCTGTCCCTATGTCTTCTTAAATCTTTACATTTAAGCAACGATTTTGATGCGGTTTTTTTAATAGATAGAGTGATTGAAGAGGAAGGTTTTTATATACAGTACATGCATAATATGGATGCTGATAAGCAATAATGTGTCAACCCACAAAAAGTCGTAAACAAAGGTTTTGATATGTTTTTGTAGTGCATCGCGTATTTAACATACTACGAAAGTGTTTCAAGTCATCTAAAACATAAAAGTACGTAAAAAATGGATTTTTTATCATACAAAAAGTCGTAAATCTCTTACATCACATTATCTTAAGACGCCATTTTCTCAAAACCAAGTTAATGAGAGTTAACACATTATTGCTTAGCATCCATATAATCATTTAATGTGCTTGGCTAGGTCCATTTAAATAAAAAAAACATTAATTTTCATTTTTTTTCCAAGTTTATTTTTACCAATAGCAACCTACATTATTTGACTGTAATAGGCTATATTTTATCCCAATATTCCATCAGAAACGCGAACTTTACAGATGAAACTCTTCAGAAGCTTGTATTATAGTAAATATCTCCAAATTTCCCAGGAGTATGGTGTTTCCTGATGATGTTCACCATCAACCAGTACGGCGACCTGATCCTCGCCTGGGCCACCGGGCCCTGCGCGGCGGTGGCCGCCGGGGCCACCGGGGTGCTCGCCACGCTGTGGGCCATCTCGAAACAACCTGCCTCTGAGAAGAAACTTGCATTCTCTGTGAGTTAATATGATAATCATATTGATAATGTTTTTTTTTTAAGGAAATGGATATGCACAATGATATTGTAATTTGACATATATAATCCTAATCCGAACTAATATTATAATTTCGAAAGTAACTCTGTCTGTCCGTCTCGCTTTCACTCTAAAACTACTGAACCGAATTAAATAAATTTGGTACACAGATAGTCTAGACTCTAGAGTCTGAGAGAGGTCATACTACTCTTTATCCCGGGAAATTTGAAGGTAAACTATAAAACTAAAATATATCTAATCGAAATCTAAAAAAAATAGTTTGTCTATGTAACAACCCCGGGAGACCTTTAACTTTTCCAGGATGTCCCTTCTTGGGAAGTTCTAGCTCTATTTCTGTACCAAATTTTATCAAAATCGATTCTGTGTTTTTGGCGTGAAAGTGTAACAGACAGAGTTACTTTCATATGTATAATGTAATAATAATCATTCACATGTTTGTTTAGTTCATCTCTGAATATAAAATTCTTCCATCTTCATTCAGAGAACCACAAAACTTAAGTATTTTGCTAAAACTACTTAGTAAATGTAAAAAACAGACTTTAAAGCCATGAAAATAAGCTTCATATTGACTATTCCAGGTGCCTCTAGTCCCCTGGCTGCCCGGTATTAGCATTCTCATCAACGTGCACCTGATGTTAAGCCTGAGCTTCATGACCTGGGTTCGATTCTCCATTTGGATTGCCGCTGGTATGTATAAAAAAACCAACTTATATATAAATAGTAGCGAAAATTTCACTACCAAAGGTCTTTTTAAACGACTTAAAAAAAAAAAAATTGGTTGCCTGTAAAGTCGGTATACGGGCGAAAGTTTTACGTGACAACGACTTTGAGTGGTAAAATAATTTTAATGTGAATATTCATTCGTATAGTAGGAAGAAGGATGAAATAATAGTAACAATTTAAAACATAACGTGACGTAAAGTGAGCGGAGCGTACCGCAGTTTCTTGATGTGTCACCCGGCAAACCAATTTATAAGACGTTGTCACGTCAAAAGGACGAGGTTCTCAATTCGACTGGTATTTTTCTAGCAAATAATCTGATACACTATAAAATATTTTTAGGGTAAAAACGGGACCCTATTACTGAGACTGTCCCTGCGTCTGTCACCAGGCTGTATCTCAAGAACGGTGATAGCTAGTTGAAATTTTCACAAATGATGCATTTCTATTGCCGCTATAACAACAAATACTAAAAATAAAATAAAATTTATAGTTAAGGGGGGCTCTCATACAACAAACTTGATTTTTTTACCGTTTCTTGCTCGATACTAATAACGGTGACAGGTAGACGCTTTTAACTATTCACAGAATATTTAGTTTTATTTTCTTTTTAAATATATAATAATTATTTTTTAATATTTAATGTAAATATATTGATCTCATTTTTAAATAATCAATTTATGCATTAAATGATTTGAATTTGAATGATTAATTATAATAATTAATTATAATAAAATAAATAATTAAGGGGGCTACCAGTACACACACTTGGCTGGTTTTTGAAAGGACTGCAACTAATTAATAAATACTCATTTTCAGGTTTAATAATATACTTCACGTACGGTATTTGGCATAGTGGGGAGAGGAGGCGGGAGACTTGCTCCGTCCCCCTGGCGCACTTGCACAGCGACAGTCACACGGCTCTCCTCGCCAACACCAGCACCAACACCAACACCAGCACCAACACCAACGCCAACGCCAACGCCAACTCCAACATGACCCAGCATACCCTCGGGTGACAAACAGACACCATCGCCAGTCCCACAGGCACTGTAATCTCTTTTATAAGCACTATATGAAGTTTTTATGATGTTAAGATTAGAGGGATGTTATTAAAATTGGTACTTATGTAGCAAGTAAATTGAGGATAAATCCTAATATAAAAAAACAGCAATGATAACAGTGGCGTAGCGTACCTTGGCGAGGCCCCGTATAAACAATTGGTTGGGGGCCCTTATCAAGGCTAAACATTCTCACATGGGGCCCCAGAAACCCGGGGGCCCCGTATAATTGATACGGCAGATACAGCGGTAGCTACGCCCCTGAATGATAATGAAGTAAGCTTCAGATTAATTTTTATTCGGCAAGTAGTTTAAATAAAGACAGATCTACTTAACGCTGGAATTGCTTAAAAACAATTATAGAATGTACTGTATTATGTACCTTTGACATATATAAATCTCAATGTTGTACCTTTGTCATTTATAATATTCTCACCATAGGGTGAGATTCTAGGTAAAATTACGAAAGATTTAGTAATTTAACGGTCGAATAATTGAATATTTATTTGTGTGTGTAACGCCATCTGTCGGTGGGTATCGTAACTATCATCATTATGTGACACTATAATAGTTACAGTACTCACAAATAGATGGCGCTGCAAGTTTAAAGGATTTTCTTAATATCGATCTGTTCAATTGCATTTGTATTGTTTTTTTTTTTATTTACATATTGATGTTTTATAATATCTCTATTGACATACCTATTGATAAACAACATTTTAAGAATATATCGACGCTGGATAGGAAAAATTATCCAAGCGAAATTTTGGGCCAATTTGAGTTATATTCATTGTTGGAATCGCCTGATTTTTCTGCGTCGTTTGGTCTCAAGTCCTTCTACGACGACTTTTGATGTCCCTTCGACATTCTGAAGTTCGCGAGAGTTCACTTTTTTTCACTGAATATTCGAACTTAAACAGCTCTACTGTAAAGTCTGATGTCGCTTGGATAATTTTTCCTTTCCAGCGTCGATATGTAGTATCTTTAGTTTTTAAGAATCTCAAAGCGAGTTCCTTTAGATGTTAACATTATTTTTTATGCCAAAGTATTTCAGTTTTTACCATACTGTTACTGGTTAAAAGCATTCTTTTCTTGATAATATATTTTTGTTAGTTATTTAAGTATTATGTTGTACTTAATGAGTGAGTTAGCAGTATTAATTGTTGAGCTGTGAAACAGCTTTTTGAATCGACCAAGTGAATAAAAAATTACCGTTTTGGATCTTAACAAATATTATGTGCATGAACATATCTGTTCTGTGTTCGGATGTATCTATACTAATATTATAAAGAGGTAACGTTTGTGAGCCTGTGACGTTGTAAGGGGTAATCTCTTGATCTACTGAACCGACGTGTAGCCCTAGGCAATTTTTAAGGGTTAATCCATCACTGCTAATTAGTTATGTCATAAAAATATATCGTAAAGCTTACAACACCGCATAAGTAATTTTTACCAACTTTTCAGGAGACGAAAAAAACTGTTTATTTTAAAAGGCCAACCGGCTTGCGCGCTGTTACTACTTTTGGCATGGTTCCTTTTTTCCGAATATTAGAAATTTAGGATATATAAGTTTATTAAAATGATTTAATATATGTTAATTATCCATTATATATACATAATAAAATGTTTTTAGAAGGTATTTGAGCTGGCTTCATAGTTTGACATAATGAATGGGATTGCATAAATAAAATATTATAATGTAGTTTTGTCATTTATAATTATTATAATTATTATTAAGTATCTCATCAAAGTATCGACTTCTCATGTAAATCACAGTTTGTTAATAATTATAGCTAATATTTATATCTATTTATGTAAATATTTTGACTTATTTGCGTTGTTTCATTTAATAGTAGAGACAAAAGATATTATATTTTATAACGATGCAATATTAAATAAACAACGCACATAAGTAATATATATTAATATAACAATCACACATATATCACAACCGTTTAAACTAAAACATAATCACAAAATAATGGAAGATCTATGTCAAACATTGGTGATAAAAATCTATAATATCTAACATTTACTCGTTAAAATCTAGAAACATTCAATAATATAATGTAATGAAAATAATCTAAAATAGAGTCGAAAATATGAAATGAGGGCGCCACCTGTCGATTGAAATGATAGTTCCTTATTGTACATACAATATTTTAGTTCCAGATTTGGCCGCAACATGGCGGAATATTTTAATGTTTCTTACCTGATTTAATTCACAATTTATACAAAATATTGGCGTTGATTCTAATGCTTCAAAATTAACTAAAAACATATAGAATAGTTTTAGTCCTGTTTGACCAAATATAGTGATTTTTACGTTTTTTTAATCTACACAAAGTCACGATTTAAAACACTAGCAAAAACAGTTTGATACAGGATCAAACTTAAATACTCGTTCTCTTTTTATCTTATTGAATATGAGAGAGATGTATATAGTTTAAATTAAGTTGTACATCATAATTTTGGGAATGTGGGATGATAATCGACATTAAAATTCTTAATATAATATAGTAGTCTAAAAAAGTATTGATAACATTTCTATCATATCTTCATGGCAATATTTCGTTATCTAATTCTATAAGAAAATTGTGACACAAATCTTAGAAGCTACCATAGAATCAGAGAAGTCATACTTCAGTAAAACAAAATCAATGTTTTCCTACTATCAGAATGCCATCTTTTAAAATAAAACACATTACACACACTTTAATGAAACTAACATCTTAAAATAGAGTCGGCAATTTAACTAGGTTAAAATGAACATCTTAAATAAGTTATTATTTCATTCTGGAAATGTTGAATCTACACTAATATTATAAAGAGGAAAGATTTGTATTTTTGTATGTCTATACTATACTATAATATTATAAAGAGGAAAGATTTGTTTGTTTGTTTGTTTGTAATGAATAGGCTCCGAAACTACTGGACCGATTTCAAAAATTCTTTCACCTTTGGAAAGCTACATTATCCCCGAGTAACATAGGCTATATTTTATCCCTGTATTCCCACGGGAACGGGAACTACGCGGGTAAAACCGCGGGGAGGCAGCTAGTAACGAATAAACTCAAAAAGTACTGGACCGATTTTAATCATTATTTTTTCATTAGAAAGCTACATTATCACTGAGTAACATATTTTATCCCTGTATTCCAAAGGGAACGGGAACTACGCGGGTAAAACCGCGCGGAGGCAGCTAGTATAAGATAAATTCAGAACTTAACCGTTGAAATTAAAGTCAATTATTTAAAGGCTGTGAAGGTATACTGCATTACTGGGAGAGCCTATTAAAACCTGATTTGAAAACACTGGGTAGCGTAATATGCTCGCTGCTGCGTCCATATTACACTGGTCAGGACCAGCCTTAAGATTTTTTCTCAACGCAATATATAAAGAAAATAGTTACACTAATAAATCTTATAAAGGTTCTAAGTCAACATGGATACTGATAAGCAATAATGTTTCAACCCACAAAAAGTCGAAAACAAAGATTTTGATATATTTATAAAAATATATTTGCATTATAAAATGTATCACGTATTCAACATTCTACAGAATTGATTCAAGTTATCTAAAACATTAAAGTACATTAAAAATGGATTTATACTATACAAAAAGTCGTAAATCACATACATCACATTATCTTAAGACGCCATTTTCTTAAAAACCAAGTTTATGAGGGTTAACACATTATTGCCTATCAGCATCCATATAATGACGTCACAAATTAACTATGGCTTCAATTCAGTCTATTGTTACTAAAACTTAGTTATGTGAGTTGTCGTATCTTTCATCTCTATCTGTTTATCGTCTGTCCCACTCACCGCCTTTTTGTGCTTCGGCTGGTTCAATGAACTGTTTTTCAGGCCGTAGAAGAAGTAGATTAGGTATCCTAGAATATAAAATCATCGGTTAGTTATATTTTGTAGCTACACGAAAATATTTGAGCGAATGACATAATTTTTATGGCATAAATAACACAAGATAAATAAACAAATAAATCAAGAGAAGAATTAATAAATATAGGTATCCTGAACGTATAAAAGGATCTCAGACAACCTTTGACCAATGGTAGATGTAGGATTAGCATCTATTATCATAATGGTTAAGCTACCCAACGATAGATGTCGCTCACATAGATACAGGAAGGCTAAAACACAAGTTGTATGAAAACCTGCATCGCGCATGAAATGGTGTCATTGAAAAATTAACTTTATTGCTTTAGTTATAAGATCTATACGAAACATATTTATTCATGTCACTTATAACAATTTCATGATGTAGAATTAACCTTGTCATAAAGCAATAGTATTAATTTTTCCAATCAAGTCCGATGATTATTGTAAATGAACTTTATTACTATGTTCATCATCATCATCATCAACAGCTCATATACGTCTCCACGCTCGGAGCTCGAGCCTCCCCTAACATCGAGGGGGTTTAGGCCATAGTCCACCACGCGGGCCTAGTGCGGATTGGCGGACTTCACATGCCTTTAATTGTGACATCTCGGGCATGCAGGCTTCCTCACGATGTTTTCCTTCGCCGAATTAATTCGGCGAAGGAAAACATCGGATTCACTCTACTGGCTTAAGCCAGTAGAGTGAATCCGTACGTAAGTTTTTAAACTCAGAGGTACGGGCCAGGGGTTTGAACCTGCACCCTCATGATCGTGAGTCGGCGCGTTCCCAACTGAGCAACCACAGCTTTTACTATGTTATAGGGTTTATTTTCCTAAATGAAATGTGAAGTATACATACCGATGACTAGCCATATGATGAATCGGACCCAGGTCTCGTAGTCGAGCTGAGCCATCAGGTACACGTTCATGCACACGCTCAGGTACGGGACCAGCGGCACTAGAGGCACCTGGGCGACATAATTTAATATATAATAAATAATAAGTATGAGAAAAGAGAAAGAAAGGAAAGACAAAAACAAATATCTTAAACTGTGTGTTGGATTTAAAGCAGGTTTCAAATAAATCAAAATGGTTGATAAAAACAAAGGTTTAGATAACTATGTAGTCTTATTAACAAATTTACAGCCAAACGTTCGGTTTTAGATAAATATATAAATTTTCTATAGCGACTTCGGCATGGGTCAATAAAAATACCCTTAAAGCAGTATTTTTTTCATTTTTCAAACATTAC
This sequence comes from Thyatira batis, assembly GCA_905147785.2. Lineage (NCBI taxonomy): Eukaryota > Metazoa > Arthropoda > Insecta > Lepidoptera > Drepanidae > Thyatira > Thyatira batis. The sequence goes on along the minus strand of LR990498.1, from coordinate 937,793 downwards.
ATTCAAATCTTTCTAGTGCTAGCACAGATATATCCCACTTTAGTATATATCTGGGACATTTCAACGAACAAAACATCACAGCTCTAAGAGGCACCAGGAAAGGGTTGGAATGCACTAGGACCCCTCCCCTATAGGAGGAGAACTAGCGAGGGGTTAGGAGGCACTAGGGAGTGGTTTAGAAGGCATTAGCGAGGGGTTGAGAGGCATTAAGGAGGGGTTGGGACGGACTAGCGAGGGGATGGGAGGAATTAGGAGGGGTATAGGAGCAACTAGCGTCTTAGGAGGCTAAGGAAAGGGGTAGGACTAGTTGGCTGGCGGGGTGTACCTTAAAAGTGAGATTGGTGACGTCCTGGCGCGGCTGGCGGCACAGCACGGCCAGCAGCGCGCACAGCACGCCGCCCAGCGCGCACAGCGCCGCCCCCGCGCCTGCGCCCGCCCACTGGACCAGCGCGCACGTCACTAGCGCCACTACAACTGTAACAACACAATAATAAATATCCCACTTAAGTAAACACTTTACTTAATACCACAATAACATTGGATGAGAAAGGGCAAGGATCGAGCCCAATGGCGTGCGCTGGAGGAGGCCTATGTTCAGCAGTGGACCAGGATAGGCTGATGATGAATAAATATTCCGGGACATTTTTCACACACGGCCAATCTGATTCCAAACTAAGCAGAGCTTGTGATATGGTAACCAGATAGCTGATATACTACAATAGAGTATGGGGTTCTTCAAGAAGGAAGTGAAGAGATTGTTACAGGGTCGGCAACGCGTGAGTAACGCCCCTAGTGTTGCAAGCGTCCATAGGCTACGGTAACCGCTTCCCATCAGGCGGACCGTATGCCATTGATCAAGGCAATTCAATATATACTTACTCAGGGATCAAAACTAAAACAATAAGAGTAACAGAAGGAAATAAAATAATACTTACAGAATAAGCAGATAGTAGTTTTGGCGATGTTAGCGGACAGCTGTGTGGGGTACTTGAGGCCGAGCAGGTTGAACACCTGGCGGGCGATGGTGTACGGCGTCTCGGGGACGGGCTTGGTCATTTGGAGCTGATTGGGAGTCTCTTCTTCATACCTGGTAATGTATATCAGTATTTTTAAGACGAAGTTAATTTTTATATCTGCAAATGTGTAGGTAGATTTTAGTTTAGACGAAGTACTGGTTTTATGCATGGTAACTATAGGATATGATATGTGCCATTGAATTTAGAAATACTGAAATGTGAACGCTCGTTCGTGATGTTAAGTTTCAATTTCGCGTAATAAGCAAGTCAGATCATAAGAAAAGGCAATTTTAATCTTCAAGAGTAAATAAGTCTTCTGTACTGAATTTTATTATAAGAAATTATATATGTGGTATTTATAACAGTGTTGTATCAGATCAAAGCCCTGACCCACAGAGTTTAAAAAAATCTTTTGTACGGATTCACACCACTGGCTTTCGGTGAAGGAAAACATCATGAGGAAACCTGCATTCCCAAGATGTCACATTCAAAGACCGCTGGCGCATTAGGCTCGCGCTCAACCCCCTTGTTGTTAGGGGAGGGATTATAATCTAGCTAGAGTTTTTTCACTTTAGTTCTATTATGATACCTAAGTTGGTGATTATTCTCACCTCAGTATGAGGACGCTGGTGGCGACGATGGTGTAGGCGAGGAGAGTGCCGATGGACATCATGTCGATCAGCTGGTTCAGGTTGAACAGCGCCGCCATTGTTGCTGGAAATTTTAAAAAGAAATGTCATTTGACCGTGTAGTTTTGATTCGACTATAATATAGAGGGGGTAATTTTAATTTTCAAGCTTATTTAGTAGGGATGTTTCATAAATTATTATTCTTGTTATTTCATTTGTCTCGCCGTTTTTAACATGTGTTTATATATGATGTGATTCTTCTAAGTAGTTTACGGGTTTTTCATCTTTTTATGATGAAAACTGAAAAAATACTATGCAAAAATAGATTTTATTACATTTTTTATTTAACTTATTATTACTGGTTTAAATAACAATGAAATACTAATTACAAGTGGCATTTAAAAAACCATAAGGTTTAACATACTCCATTGCTTCTTCTTTTATTTTGGTGACACATCCAAATAGAAAAAGTGGAATAGAACTACAAAGTAGGTACAAACCAAAAGTCTCATGTAGTAAAACAATAACAAAAATTTTTACACACCACGAATCTGATGCTAAACTGAGTTGTGCTATAGTAACCTGGTATATATACACACTAATATAGATTACATCCAGACACGGAACAAACTCATACACAGCATATACCATCCCATACCGGAAAGCAAGCCACTAAGCGCAGTCGCGAGCAGCGGTGTCCTCGTAGCGTGATGCACTGTCCCTAGCTTCCGGAACAGTACTCCGTCCGCCGCCATGGCGTACAGCACGCGGGGCAGCGGGAACATGGCGCCCAGCAGCGACGTGCTCAGAGCAAACACCGCGCCCACCGTCACCACCCACTTTACTACCGGCATGCCCGCCTGGGTGAATGCGTATGGGAACGGAGCGTCGGCGTCCTGGGTGGAAAATGACGATTGTTACTAATATCCTGAGATATTATGCGCACGGTAATCAAAATTTAAAAATGACAGTTCGAAATGAAATGCCATTTATTCGGTTAGACTATAAGAGGTCGAAGCTGCTGAAGCTACTAAAAGTTTGGAAGTCGGCCTCCAACTCAAGAATGTTACATTTTTTATTAAATTATTATTTCTATAACACAAATTTCTATGAAGATGATATGAGAGTACCATTTCCAACATATATTTTTTTCCATTTTTACTTATTATAATAATTCTGATGGCTTTTTCAATTATTTTTTTTGCCAGCATGACCAACAGCTTGATCAAAACACCTCTTAAATCACATCAAAAACGTTCTCCCAACAAAAAAAACAAGCAAACAAACAAACCTGCAAATAATACGGCCACATCATCGTCAGGACAGTCGCTATACTGAAGTAGGAGACGAAAATGACCACCAGGGAGATCACTATGGATAGTGGGATGTCTCTTTTTGGGTTCTTAGCTTCTTCACCAGTAGTCGCCACGCAGTCGAAGCCAACGAAACCGAAGAAGCATTTAGCCGCCCCCGCCATCACCCCGGCGACCCCCCAAGGCATGAAGCCCCCCTCCCCAGCCTTGTCCTGGTATTCCTTGGGTATATCTTCAATTTTAATGCGCCAGTTAGCTGGATCACCTTTAAAAATAAGAAAATGTATTAATTGAGTGAGTGGATAATAGTATGGAATAAAAGTACCTAAATTGATGATTAAATCTTGTGATTTCCTAATAAAATATAACAACAAATATTTCTATAAATGTAATTTACCAATTCTAACTTTGAAAAAGTTATTCAAACTTAAAAAAAAAAAAACTCTGATCCGCTCAACTACGTCTGCGTCACATAATAATTTTTCCCTGTTTTTTAAGCATTTTTCAATAACACTCCGCTCCTATTTGTTGTAGCGTGATGTTCTATAGCATATAGCCTTCCTCAATAAATGGGCTATCCAACAATAAAATAAATTTTCAATTCCAAGCAGTAGTCTCTGAGATTATCGTTTCCAAACAAACTCTTCTGCATAGAAAAGATATTGTAAAAACATTTACACAAAGAAATCCATCTTTCAATTGCTTCAGTAGGTATTGTTATGTAAAAATTCTCGTTTTCAGTTTAAAGTCAATAACTGTGTCCAGTCATATCTCAACACAACAGCCACTTGAGATGCTGTCACGTGAGTGTCTCTTGATACACGTGCGTATAATCTGTCTTGCCTTTGTAAATAAACAATTCTGTAAGCGATTTGAAAGCTGATCTCAAGGATAATGAAGAGACATATTATTATGAAGATTTTCGTAATTTCAAAGGATTTTGCACCATTGTTAAATAGTGATTTTCTTCGCTTTGTACAATTTGGTGATTTGATTCTATTGACTAAACTTGTCGAAATGATAGTATATATATATTTATATGGCAAAACGAGAGAGATATATCGCGATAGATGAGACGCCCTCTTGTCAAAATGGACGTCAAAATTTTTCTAAATGTTTTTGTGTTCGAAAAGTGACTTGTTCGAGTGTTCTAAAGGAGGATTAAAAATCTATTCACACGATTTTATATATTTCAAATATCATACTCATATTAAAAAACCGAAACATTTGAGAATGTATAGATTATTGTTACTCTTTCACACAACAACGGCTGAAGGGGCACGAAATTTGTCACAGAGTTAAAATATGTTTTGGAATTACACATAGGCTACTTTATATCCCTGTAAAATTTAAAGTCTCCCGGGAATGCGGGTGAAACCGGGGGACGGAAGCTAGTTTAAAATATTTTGTTAATTTACCTGATGGCTTCATAATCAAGTCGCTGCTAATTGTCTCAAGATAACTTATCATTAATAGCACCTCAATATAGATATCATTTAATACCTATCTAGTTATTTCTTAAACAAATATATATACGCAAAGATTTTTGTAGACAACTGTTAAGACGCACTGTTATAAACGTGATTTTGGATAGATGGCTGTTTTTATAAATATCCTGGGACATTTTTTCACACACGGCCAATCTGATTCCAAACTAAGCAGAGCTTGTGATTTGGTAACCAGATAGCTGATATATTACTTATACTACTTTTAAATATGTGCTTATATAGATATTTACATTCAGACACAGAACAAACAGATATATTCATGCATACAAATGTTTGTCCTGGTTGGGATTCGAACCCACGACCGGCGGCTTAAAGGCCAGGGGTCACAAACCACAAAGTCAACCGGGCTGTCTGGATGTTTGTTACTATTTTTTTAATGGACTAGAAGGTGTTATCCTCAGATGGCTTTTACATTGTTACGCGGACTGTGTTTGTTACTTGACTACACCAGAAGTTGAAGGGAACAACTCTGATAATTTAATTTGCAATTCTTTGTAAAGACTATCTCCTGAGCAACTTCGTCTGAAATGCTTCGCTCCTATTGGTCGTAGCGTAATGTAATATATCCTACCGTAGGGACCTGCTTACAGGGTTACAAACAAACTCTTCAGCTTTATAATATTAGTATATATTAGTATAGAATGTTAACTCACTTTTGATAGCTCCAGCGATGACCACGACCACAACAGTGATCATATTTAGCGCCGTAAACACATTGTTCAACTTGGTAGACTCCCGCACACCAACGCTTAGCAATACTGAAATTGAATGATATTAAATATGTTATTTTAAAATGTCCCAGGATATGCATACGGTTGAAAGTGTGAATAAGTTTATTGCCGGCTCTTCTCAAAAAAAATTAACTTTCCGAAATGAGTATTAGCTTAAGTATTCAAAAGTGTTATTCATAATAAAAATAATTTTCATTTTCAACTATAGGTACCTATATATTTAACAAGATGAAAGTAAAAAAACTCTCAAAATAATCAAAATTAAGGGGGCTTATATGTAGATTAAAATATTGCAACAAATTTATATCACTAGCATCTAGAATACACAATATATTGTTTAAAAATTGAAATAGCTAATTCAAATAAAATAATTTAAATCTTCAGCTGAAGCCAACATCAACATCAAAATTGTAACATTAGTCAAACATAAGCCTATTGAAATCAAAAATAGATATCTGTTTACATATTAAAGTAATGAACGAAACGAAAAGAACAATATGCTTAATTTACCACATAACAATAAAAGACAATTAAGAAACTCAAATAGGTACTCCAATTTGAAACATCTGTGAAATTTAAAACTTTATGAACCACTTTCAAATATAAATTCTGGTGAACATATCAGATTGTAAAACTTGATTTTATTTTTATTTTGTAAGTATTTAATATGTTATACTGTTGATGTTTCATATGCAATAAATAAAACAGAACTTACCAGTAATCAACAGAACTAGAGTAAACGCGAAGAAGTCCGGATACTCAGCTAGGAAGGACACGTTGATTGGTGCCCATTCTGTCATGGTTTTAGCCATGGTGTTATTGCACAGGCTGTCTATATAGTTGGACATGCCTTTGGCGACACTTGCCGTGCCTATCACATACTCCAGGACAAGGTTCCAGCCTATTGTGAAGGCTATGAACTCCCCCACGCTAACGTAACTGTATACGTAAGCTGAACCAGCTTTTGGGACTCGGGCGGCGAATTCCGCGTAGCATAAACCTGAAAGAGAAGGTTTAAAAGTTTATTAAAAGGTTAATGAGGTCTTAAGGTGCTTTTGGTGAGTCGGCACTGTAAACCTACTAATATAGATGTAATCCTAACTAAGTAATATTATGAATGCGAAAGTAACTCTGTCTGTCTATCTGTCTGTCTGTCTCGCTTTCACGCTACAACTACTGAACCAAATTAAATTTGGTACACGTATATGACATGTGCTATTCCAGAACATATTTTAACAAACATCACATATCACATTCAACATACATTTAGTAACAAACATCCATACTCACAAATATTCGCATTTATAATATTAGTAGTATGTAGAAACACTTATGAATGTAATCTACGATGTAACTTTATTTATTACATAATAAATCCAGTTATAAATAATGTAGGTATTTCTTGCACCACTACTTTAATTGATAAGTCGACTTCACTTGGAGGCACTTTGAAATAAACCTTCAATACTTTAAGGCTCCATTGATTTACTAGTATCCGCCGCGCGGTTTCAACCGCGTAGCTCCCGTTCCCGTAAGACTACGGGGATTAAAATATAGCCTATGTTACTCAGTGATAATGTAGCTTTCTATTGGTGAAAGAATTATTCGAATCGGTCAAGGAGTTTCGGAGCATATTCGTTACAAAGAAAGAAAAACTTACTAGTCAAATCTTATAATTTTAGTGTGTTTTTGATCCCCTTCCATTCATATATAAGTAAAAATAAGAACTTGATGACCTCCTCCTTCCTACTGCTTAATATTGATCATGTAATCTACATAAACACGTTTAGTTTGTTTTAATGTTTATTATTTATAATAATAATTCTTAGAAAAAAATATTTATACCAACAAAGGTACTAGTAATATTAAGTTTATGTGATTTTACGCAAGAATTACCAAGATTCCATCCTTCCTCCCCCCTAAAAGCCTTACGTTGTAAATAAATGGCCCCTAAATTAATGGCCTGCTCTTAAAACATTATCTCAAAGAAACATCGTATTAACTACAGTAGTTGCTTTGAAAACAGCAATCATACAGACTGACATATTTTACCAACAAGTAATTAGTAATTACGCCGGTATACCATTTACAAAATGTTTAACATTTTCCTGTTTTCAATAGAGGATTAATTAATTTAATTCTAGAAGATAGACTACAATTTATAGTATTTTACTTGATTCAAATCAGGTTTGATATTATTAGAATTAGAAAGGTTTCCTTCTACAAGTACTTTAACTAGAATTTAATTCCACAAGCTACATTGCTTTTCATCAATGCTGCAAATAATTTAAATCCTACAGTTTTATAACATCTAAAATATCCTATTACTAGGCTCCCCGCAACTTAGAAGGGGGGGGAGGCGGCGACAGTACGATCGCCGCAACCTCCCCCCCTAAGCGGTGGTGACCAGCGGGAGAAGTGGCGCGGGGGCGCCCTCTTCCGCATTGCACGGTGCACCACCGTGGCCGGAGGGAATGGCCGAGCACTCGCGGTCATTCCCAAACCCCCCCTCCCACAACGGGAGGGGGGGCACGAAGGGCCCACCGAGAGGGCGGGCGGTCGTCGGAGGGGGACTGGACGCAAGGGCTATGCCAGATTCCCAGTTCCCTCCCACAAAGACGAGGAAGGAGTGTCGCTGGGTTGTTTAGTGGGTAGACCGGTTGGCTAGCAACCGGGGAGTCCCACATAACCCTTCCTGTCCCCCGACAGGGAGGGTATGCGTAACGCATTTTTCCCAGCGAAAAAAAAAAAAAAAAAAAAAAAAAGCTCCCCGCAACTTCACCCGCGTTCCTGAGGCATTTTCAGATTTCCCGGGATAAAAATATCCTAAATGACCCAGGTTATATATAAACTGTGTTCCAAATCAGTGCTCTAGTTTATGCGTGAATGACTAACAGTCATACAACTACACTCGAATTTATAATATCAGTATGAAATACACTAAAAACGTACGTGTACTAAATAAATGCGCGAGAGCAGACATTTTAACTGCTTTTTGACACGAGTATATACACTGGCGACAGACGTTATAGATATGTGTAATTTTTACTAAACTGAAATAATCGAAACCTGTTATTATTGCCTCTTTTCGACACGCGAAGAACATACACTCATCATCATCAGCTCATACACGTCTCCACCGAGGAGGTCGAGCCTCCCCTATCAATGAGGGGGTCTAGGCCATAGTCCACCACGCGGGCCTGGTGCGGATTGGCGGACTTCACATGCCTTTGATTGTGACATCTCGGGCATGCAGGTTTCCTCACGATGTTTTCCTTCACCGAAAGCCAGTGGTGTGAATCCGTACATAAGTTTTTTATGAAACTCGGGACGGGATTTAAACCTGCACCCTCATGATCGTGAGTCGGTGCGTTACCCACTAAGCCACCACGGCTTTAACGGCAACATACACTCGCGACGTCTAATTAAATAAATCGGTCGGTGTCATTATTACTAAACCATCTCCTAAATATAAATCCAAATTAAAAGACATACCAGCAAAAGCAGAAGCTATGGCTGCGACTAAAAAGCTCAGCGTCACGGCGGGGCCCGCCACGGTCTTGGCGACGGCTCCAGCTAGCACGTAGACCCCTAGCCCCAGCGTGCTGCCGACCCCCAGGGCGGTCAAGTCCAGGAGACCGAGGCACCGCGCCAGCTGGCTGGTCGTACCATCCTCTAGTTGCTTACACCGGCGAAGCGCCGAAAATATCTTTAGACAACCCATCTGGAAATATTGTAGATTGTTAGAATTTTTATGTACACAGTAGGTACATGAGATTTTTAATGTGGTATCCAACATTTTAAGGCCTGTGCCCAAGCCATCTAAGTCTTCATTTAGATTATAAATGGATGTGTTCCAAATTTTATTCGATTGCGTTCAGTAATTTTTGGGTGGAATAGTAATAAGTATGCATCCACACGTCCATAGTAATAAAGTTTCGCATTTATAATACTAGTCCCTCCCTGCGGTTTCACCCGCGTTTCCGGCGTTCCGGAGATCTGCAATTTTCCCGGGTAAATGTAGCTTAAGGTTAATACAGGTTATAAACTATCTTTGTTCCAAATTTCATCCAAATCCTTTGAGTAGTTTTTACGTGGAACATTAACAAACCTCATCCACAAAATCACTCACAATATTAGCATTTATAATATTAGTAGGTTATATTCTAATACACATTCTAGAATATACACGGAACAAATAGACAAAAATGGCCTCAAACTACAATAAATTGCCCATCAATCTAGTTTTCACGGTTTTTCACCGTACACAAGCCAAGGTACGTGTAGCCATGCGTAACGGTCAAGGGCGAGCCGGCACAAAGGGGTGACGTCATCAATATGACAATGAGAGAAATGAAGGTGCACCGTGACATATTTATTAGCGATTATATGTTTATTTTCCATTTAAGACTTGGAAAATATTATATACTAGCTGCCTCCACGCGGTTTCACCCGCATTTCCGGGGGATCTTCAATTTTCCCGGGATAAAAAGTAGCCTATGTCCTATCTCAGGCTTTAGACTATCTGTGTACCCTATTTCGTTTAAATTGTTTCAGTAGTCTAAGTGCGAAAGCGAGACAGACAGAGTTACTTTCGCATTTATAATATCACATAGTTAGGACTAGCTGCCTCTGCACGGTTTCATCCGCGTAGTTCCCGTTCCCGTAGGAGTACGAGGATAAAATATAGCCTATGTTACTCCCTGATAATGTAGCTTTCCATTGGTGTAAGAATTATTCAGATCGGTCCAAAACTCTTTAATCATAGATAACGTTATGGATTTTTCTTTACTAATATTATAAATGCGAAAGTAACTCAGTCTGTCTGTCTCGCTTTCACGCTAAAAATACTCAACCGATTTAAATGCAATCTGGTACACAGATAGCCAAGGAAAAGCCAAGGAAAAGCTACAGGCTACTTTATATCCCGGGTTGAGGATTTCCCGGGTACGCGGGTGAAACCGCGGTAAGCCACTAGTCTTACCAAATAATATTGTAGTATTATTATAAATAATATTATAATAGTTAGCGAAGTAGTCAGATATTCACGTATTTTCCTTCCAAAGCCAATATTTTACATCACAATATGATATTGAGCAATTTTATTGTTTATAAGTATCCATTTATGGTAGAAATAAAAATGCAGTTGATATTTATGGAGCTTGCTATGGAGAGAGGTTATTATCTGACCTTCGTTTGCTAAAAACTTGTTTTATTACGAAATCGATTTCAATATAAATAAATAATAACCTAAGACGTTTTTACACGCGGCTAATCTGATTGTAAACTAAGCGGAGCTTGTTTTATGGTAACTAGATAGCTAATATACTACATATTATACACTGCCTGTAAATGCATAGATACATATACCTATAGATATTTACATCCAGACACAAAACAATATATATTTTTTAAATAAAAACAAATTGTGTTTGTGTAAAAGGTTTTACTTTACCAAGATCCATTATATATCCTGGAACGTATCCACGCATCCGTGATCTTTTCTTTCCCGGGATAAAAATTACACAATGTTTTTAATTCAGAACATCTTCTATATAGTCCAGGAAACGAAGCGAAAAATACGGTCTTACCTCCGAATTTTTTTACTGTGAACCGATTTGGATGAAATTTTGGAATTAGGCTCATCTTACCCTTAACTTTAAAAGTGAAAATGATCTGAACTCCGCCTATCATTTTTAAGGGGTGGTTTACACTCCTACATGGAAAAAATTACATTGAGCCATTTTATCGCTAGAAAACATGTCTAATAGCAAATGGTGAAATTGTAAAGTATTTTCTTACATAATTACCTCATATTAAAATCATTTTCAACCCCTTGCAAATCTTACAACCCTTGCAAATGTGTCATAGTATGGTATAAATATATACCATATAAATATATTATGGCGATAATATTTGTGTATTATCGCCATAATATATTATTAATATAGGTTAGGGTGCGGCGGGGGTGGCCCTTGGGCCACCCTTAAGCCTCGAACGTTTAAATGTTCTGAAATGAACACAAAAAAGGTGACAAAGACTTACTGTCCTAACATAACATTGATTACTACGCCCAAATATAGTTATTCTACACATTGCCGGTGGACCAGCAGGTATTCCATATAATTCCAAGGAAATTTATACATTTCCTAGGATATCTATGCATTAAATAGTTTTTCAAACAATATTTTATACATTTCCTAAATAGTATCGGAACTGTACACATTTCCTAGGATTTGTATTCAATCCCTTGATTTCATACATTTCTGGTAACATATATATATACACATTACAATAGTTGTGGGTCTCTATTATACTGCGTACTTTCACATTGCTCCAAATATTCACACTCCGAAATTTTCAGTTACTAAGTAGATAAAAATATGTTAAGTTTTTGGACCATAACTCCTTCAATTTTCATGCTATCACAAGTTATAAAACACCATTGTAAAGGTAATTAAAAGAGCTACAACATCCTTTATTGCAATATATAGTAACAAACCTTTTTCTGAAACGGTGAAGGGTTAAAGGGCTTAAGAGAGGCTGTGATTCCGCTGCCACGCGCTCTTTAAACAATCATAACTCCGTCAATTTTTGTTTCACAGAAAAACCAAAACATCCAAATTGTTTGTCAAAAAATTATCAATTTTTTTATTTCCACACTTTTATACGTATCTGTCGTCCTTTTTGAGATATTATGAAAAATAGGGTGGAATTTTATAAATATTTGAAAGTTTGTTTTTTATATAATCATGAATTTTTTGAAAAATATGTGTCCTGAAGCAGCCAAACTGATACTATCCATCAAACTCTTCATAATAAAGTTAATTCTAGGCGGAATACGATTAATTTTAATTATGGTGGAAATGGCACTTATGAAACCCATTGATTTAAAAGAAAAAACATTAGATGCTTCCCTTATTTGCAATGCAGCTCACTTATTTTACGTGCAAAAGACTTTAAATAGTGCTCATTTTAAAGCTTATTTTATGAGCTACAAATCCCTTTTGTATTAGAATGCATAAAATGCATCTGCTCGCCACTAGATGGCATTGACCACATCCATTAAATTTCAGACAAAATAAAACACGGCTTTGATCTTTCATATCTAGCTTAATATTGCACTTAGAATACTTTATTAAATACCAAATTGTTCATTGTTTTACCTGCTACAACTTTGTTCTTGATAAAATTTTCGATAAACGTATATTTTTTGAAATATTTGCAAAAAACCGATGAAAACCGTGAAAAAATTGCGAATTTTCAATTGCCAATAACTTGAAAAGTATTGGATTTTTTGAAAAACTTTATAGATGATTTTTGCTTAAAATTAGGCCTTCTATTGATATCCGAGGCAATTTTGAAAAAAAAAGAAATTCACCCCCGAGAAGGGGTGGCAACCACACCCAGGGTGGTTGCGGAGTTCAAATCATTTTCACTTTTAAAGTTAAGGGTAAGATGAACCTCATTCCAAAATTGTATGCAATTCGGTTCACAGTAAAAAAAAACGGACCCATAATGCTTCATTTACTCCACTAATAATGATTCTATATTCTTTATTTATTTATTTATTTAAAGCCTGGGTTGTTGTTCTATAATGACTGTTAAATTTTATTCAAAATCTAGCCATGGTATTTAACGAATATTTGTAAAGAGAAACATTACACCGCCTTTACTGTCGCGCCGTCGGTTAAAGACGTACCTTACGCAAAGTAATTGTATCATTAATTAAAATTTTCCGGGTATCCAATGTGCAATATTGATTAATCCATACAAATAAGAATCGTATCTTTATGATGATCGTGGTAGAGTTCAATATTAGATGACGCGGCCGGCATGCGCGAGCGCACAAGTTTGATTGAAGACTGATTGAGTCCCTGACATTACAATGTCGATACGGTGAATGATTGATATAATGAAATATACACGAGTCTGTTATAAGAATAAATAAAATAAATATCCTCGGACATTTTTCACACACGGCCAATCTGATTCCAAACTAAGCAGAGCTTATAATATGGTAACCAGATAGCTGATATACTACATATACTACTTTTAAATACATACTTATATAGATATTTACATCCAGACACAGGACAAACAGACATATTCATGCATACAAATGTTTGTCCTGGGTGGGATTCGAACCCACGACCCGCGGCTTGAGAGTCAGGGTCACTAACCACAAAGCCAACCGGGCTGTCAAATGTGTTATATTGTGTAAATACTTAATACGTAAATACTAAACACTTTATCGGAGAGTTAAGGAACGTTTTAGCGCTATCGAACGATTATGAATAACACTTTTTGACAACCTACTTTTAGCGAGCTTTTAAACCTCCGATAAGTCATTATGAATAAGACTGTTAGTAAAATCACCAAAATGTCCAAACTAATATAATGAAGAGGAAAGATTTGATTTCTTGTTTGTTTGGCTCCAAGACTACTGGACCGATCTGAATAATTCTTTCACGAATAAAAGCTACACTATCAAAGAGTAATATAGGCTATATTTTATCTCCATATTTCGACAGGAACGGGAACTACGCGGGTGAAACCTCGGGAGTGAAGCTAGTCTAATAACATCGCCACATTTCTAACTTTGTCTATATTACGCAGCGGTTTTCATATACTTAGGTTTCGTTATAGATTAGTAAATCTAGATTTAAAATATATTTGTCACAATATATTGTATTATAACAATGTACATTAAAAAGAGCTATCTTAAAACCTGTGTGGTATACAATAAATGAAAGCAGTCCCGCGTTCCTAAAGGTACTTAAATTTTCCCAGCTTATGATTTCCAGAACATATAGTTACCTACTCTGTGCCAAATTTCATAGCGATCCCTTCAGCCGTTCTGGCGTGAGAGAGTAACAAACATACATCTTTACATTCTCACTAACATTCGCATTTATAATATTAGCATGTATTTCGTCCCGCGACGAAGTCAACATGTTTAAAAATCGAGATTCAATTCATATTACTAAAAAAATACTCGTTCTCACATAAACAAGATTTGATCCTATATCAAGGCTCAATTGTAGAGCTATTTACGGAAGTGAAAACGTATGAAACGTTGCATAATCTGGTTTAAATGTATCTTACTACTATTATGAATGCGAAAGTTTGAATAGATGTTTGTAAGTCAATCACGACAAAACTGCTAAAAGGATCTGGATCAAATTTGGCACAGAGTTAGAATATGTTCTCGAATTGCATATAGGCTGATTTTTGTTTCGGTAAAATTTAAGGTGACTCGGGAGCATGCGTGAAGCCGCAGGGCGGAAGGTAATCGAGGTATCGAGGTTGATACTACATAGTCTACGCATTTCGCGGGTACGATTCTTGTATATAAGAGAATAAATATATAGCTTAAGTCTTTAAAAAAAATAAGTACCATAATAATAAAATGTGATAAATGACTAAGTATATTCTTTACATGCGGTCATTAGATTTTCAAACTACACAAATTTTTACTTCCTATGCTCCTTTTAAATACATTCTGAGAGTAAGCACAGAAAAGACACAATAATTTGTCCTAAATGGGAATCGAAAACACACCCACGCTCTAACATCGAACCCTAACCACTGAGCTATCATCACCTTTAACAGTGACGGTACATGATTATATAAAAAGAAGGTAATGTAACTGCTTTCACAAGTTGAAATAATGTTTATACATAAAGCCTTTTATGAGGAAACTCGATACGCACGTATGGAGATTCAATATACACAATATTGTTTATGAAAAGAAGTTTATATTAAACAAAAATAATAAGCTATTAAAATACATCTACGATAAAGAGGAAAGATTCGATTTTTAGTCCGAAACTACGGGATCGATCTCAATAATTCCTTCACCAATGGAAAGCTACATTATCAGAGAGTGACATAAGGAAAACGGAAGCATATATCGTTGTTAGGGGAGGCTCGTGCTCCTCGGTGGAGACGTATATGAGCTGATGATGATGATTTTCTTATACTTTACGAATGAATAAAGTGCAATTAACTTAAATTAAACAACAATTTCAAAACCAACTCACCGTAGACACAAAACAGTTACAATATTATATATAAATAATCATAAAACAACAATTCAAAACTACAAAATCACTGCGTGACTGTGTAGATATACAGTGACAAAGTGTAAATGAAAAACGTTTGTCATTACCAACATTATTTGTGCCCACGATATCTTTACGAGCCTAGATTGAAGATGAATCCGTGAGCAAACTGTAATATAACATAATCATTATGCGGGAAAAGTGTTGTATTGTCATGTTGTCGGTTAAAGAGATAAATTTTACGATTGTACGTCAGTTTGTATTAGTTGTATGCCTGCAGATGTATAGGAATTGTTTCCGTTAAAAATGTTGATAATTTTATAAAAGCTGCCTCCGCGCGGTTTTACCCGCGTAGTTCCCGTTCCCGTGGGAATACAGGGATAAAATATAGCCTATGTTACTCGGGGATAATGTAGCTTTCCAAAGGTGAAAGAATTTTTGAAATCGGTCCAGTAGTTTCAGAGCCTATTCATTACAAACAAACGAACAAACAAATCATTCCTCTTTATAATATTAGTATAGACTAATGGTTTTATTTGCAGTTTTCATGGGACCTTCCTGAACATATTATAACTTTGTGCAAAATTCCTTCAGCTGTTCTCGCGTGAATGAGTAACAAACATACTTCCGTATTCACCATATTCACACATTCATATTGGTAAAAATAATTCTAATATATAGGTATCAAAAAATATATTTAATACAATAAGAATCACGCGTTATTTATAACTGAACAAAACAATTATATACACTAAAACTAATCTGAAAGGCTTTATTTTCTTCAACATTTCATCTACAAATCTCAGCAAGATTTGGTCAAGATTTCATTTTATTTACCAAACTCGCAACATCGCGCAAGCAAATCAGTGTTGCAAGGCGAGTAAAAAAAATCCGTCTACCTCAAATCACTTGTAGAATGAGTGGCAGAAATAAAAATTACAAACACAAAGAAAGTGGAGCAATGTTATAAGTGTATCATTGCTTGTGGAGGCTTTGACGACTTAGGTTCGTGATAAGAGCAACGACCGGGCGTCGAGAATGTATAAATTATAACAACATAGCTGTGCCCGTGACTTTACCTAGAATAGTGACTTTGGCTAACATTTTTTGGATCTTTACAAATTGGTAAACAAATAGTCTAGAGCCTGGAAAAGGATGGATCTCCTGTATCTCCCGGGTACGCAGGTGAAACCGCGGAGAACACTACATATTAGAAAACAAAGTCGCTTTCCGCTGTCTGTCCCTATGTCTTCTTAAATCTTTAAATCTACGCAACGGATTTTGATGCAGTTTTTTTTCCTAGATAGCGTAATTCAAGAGATTTTTTAAATACAATACATGCATAATATGTTAGAGAAATACTGTAAATTTTGGAGGTTTCTAATGTGACGTATAATCATTGCACCCGTGCAAAACTGGGGCGGGTCGCTAGTTAAATTATAAGTTAAGGTGAAAACCACGTCTAAATCAGATAAGCCGTTACTGACCTTAACGTGCACAAACGCACATACAAATGTTCTAACTAATCACTGTTTTGGATGCTATATGCGTTGATAAAGTAACCAATAACATCTACCATGTACAGACAGCGATCCATTACTTTTTTATTATATATATTGATAAGGCTTCATTGTTATATATTTAAATTAGCAACGCTGAGATTTGCCTAAGGTCATACCTACAAGAGTTCCGTTGATACACAGTTAGGAACAATTATAACTTTATAAATAGCTATTAATTTTTCAAAATCAAACCGGATGTGTATTCAAAAAAACACCGTTGTAAAATTAAAGTTTCATTATGTTTTTTTCACTATATTTAAAAAGATGAATTGGCAATAGACAAATCGTTGGTAAAACCGAATCGACATGTATAAATATTTCGAGCTGTTATTTTTTTGTCCTTATACCTATGGCTTATAGATTTCTATGTTGTAACTACCGTCCCGCAATCGTGAGGAATGAAAAAATGAAGGTTTGTCACTGACGCAGCAACTGCTAAAGAATATAATTATGTTTTTAAATTGGACAGAAAGGAATGGAAGAAAAACACATGTTGTGCCGACCCTGCTTATACGGGAAGAAGAAGGGCAGGAAGAAAAAGAAGAAGAATTAGGACATAGGACATTTATTATTCAGTGTAAATAGATCCAACGGTAAGCAGGAAATACCATAGGGCTAATGCAAGTGAGCTGTCTACAGACTAAAGATGACGTATGACAAATGACAGATGATGGATGACAGATGACGTATGACAGGTGACGTATGACAGATGAGACAGTACAAGTTGTGGTAGAATTAAGAACGTTTCCTTCCTTTACTATGCATTTGAGGTTAACTACAAAAACCTCAAGGTAAATCTTAAGGAAACTGTTGGGGGTTTTTATCATTCAGCTTATTTTCTACTAACTGACGGTTAAGTTGTCTAAAATGAGTTTGAATTTTAAACTTTTATTCCGTGGCACAGCACTGCCAAAAATTAGGTACCTACCATTAATTATTAATATCAGAAAACAATAAACTATTAAATAAACTATTATAAATAATTTGAATAAATAAACGTTTAAAGGAAAATCTGAAATAAATTTCATAGGTAATTAAGAGGAACATTTAACCTAATAAATTATATACTATAGCACCAAATATGTTATTTCTTCACCAGGTTGAAGACCTCAACCTGTTTGCCCATAAATAAATAACCTTAAGCCATATCTGATACGTTGAGAAACCAAACAAAAATTAAGCTTAAAAAAAAATATCCAAAAACGGCGATGTTTCAAAATTTGATGACATATTCAGGCATACACATGTTTGTCCTGGGTGAGATTCGAACCCACGACTGGGGGGCTTGAAAGTCAGGGTCACTATCCACAAAGATAAATCAGTCTGTCAAATAGAATATCAAACATATTATGTACCTACTAGTGGCTCCAGTGTATATATATATATAATATATTTTACTAGCCAACTTCGTCTGCGTCACATCTTCGCCGTTTTTAGAAAAGCTACTGCAGTAAGTTCTATACTAGAACGAGCATCTAAAGCAGCATTAGCAGGTTCATACCAGATTTGGCTGGGCAGGGAGAGAAACATGAGTAGTGAAGGTGAGTGTTGATGTACGTCGGAAAGGGGCCCCTTAAACCTACACCCGTGTCACAAGTCTCGGGATCTGCTCGTGGTTTCTCTCTCTGTCACACGATGGAGCCGGCACCCGCACGGTGAATCCATGGAATGCTAAGAAGTTCGTCTCTCTTGTCAAAAGCGCTAAGTTAAGTAACGTCAGATTTTTTTTTATTTTTACTTTTTTTTTCCTTAAGTATCTTTTCCTGACAATAACAAACACAACAAAAAAAGAATAAGATAGATCGGTCCATACGTTCACGCGTGATGCCGTGACCAAGAGAAGGAAATAGACATTCATTTTCGTATATATATTTAATTTCATACTATACTAAAGAGTATAAACGTATAAACCCTCGTAACATAAATCCACCACCAAATAAGGATCTTATTAATATTCTAGTTCCGCCGAGAGAAAGTCCGCTGTCAGATTGATCGGCCAACACTGCCACTAGCCCATGTGGTAGTGTAGGTATTGCAACACTACCTATAAACCAGGTAGTATATGCTCACATCTGGCAACATTATCATATGTCAGGAGAAAGTACATACCATCCTACGAGGATGGACGTTTGTTACTGATTCACAAAAAAAACACTAACACATAATAATTATTATCAACAGCTCATATATACACACCACCGAGGAGCACAAGCCTTCCCTAACGAGGGGATTAGGCCATAGTTCACCAAGCAGATGCGGATTAGGGACTTCACATGCCTTTGATTGTGACATCTCGAGGATGCAGGTATCCTCACGATGTTTTCCTTCACCGAAAACCAATGGTGTGAAACCGAACATAGGTTTTTAAACTCAGAGGTACGGGCCGGGGGTTTGAACCTGCACCGTCATGATGCGAGTCAATACGTTCCTAATTGAGCCGCTAGGGATACTTTACTTAACACATAATCCCCTGGAAACGCTGGTGAAACCATTAGGAGCCACTTCATTTAATTCCTATATTCCGACGAGAATGAGAAATGCGCGGGCGAAACCGCGGGGCGTTGCAGCTGGTCACAGAAAAACGTTTAACGTGATAATGAAACAAACAAACATACATTCTTACAAACATTCGCATTTATTATATTAGTAAAATAGAAGGAAGTGTGAAGTTAATTAAGAAATATTTGGTGGGTTTTACCAGTCATTTTGATTATATGTTTTTACAGCACAAAATAAATTCCCCCATTAGCTGGATAAGCCCACAAGGTAAAAGTTTCAAAGACCCGTTACTTTCAAGACAATTTATGCAAGCTTTTATCTCGAAACATTTATGAGACGATAAAAAAGAAATACCTACATTTTATTTACATTAAGTATCGACGACAAAAATCCGGTTGTACCGAAAAAAATGGCGGGTTTAAACGTGTGGCCTTTTTTGCAACTTTAGTAAATAAGTTCTGAGACTTTTTTACACTCGACCGATTTGATCCCAAACTAAGCAGAACATGTAGGTGCCTATAACCAAATCCATAGGTACCTACTAATAATATTTTATAGAGAAAAGTTGGTATGAATAGGCTCCGAAACTACTGAACCGATCTAAATTATTCTTTAACCAATAGAAAGCTATATTATTTTTTAGTGTCTTAGGCTATATGTTATCCTTTTATTCCTACGGGAATGCGAACTACGCGGGCATGCAGGTTTCCTCACGATGTTTTCCTTCACCGAAAGCCAGTGGCGTGAATCCATACGTACGATTTTGTTTAACTCAGAGGTAAGGACCGGAGTTTGAAGTAAATGGGTTATTTTTTATTAGACTATTTTAGACGCGGTTTTCTACTTTGAATCACGAGACAGATCATTCTCACTATTTCCTTAAAAACTCGTTAATTTTCCTGTTCTTCAGGATTTACCTTTATTAATGACGATTTTGCTGAGATCACTGCCTAGGTTTTTACCTGTAAAGGATTATTATGTGGTTGAGAAAGATACCTTAGTAGTATGAAGATACGTCATGTTTTCCAGTGGTTGGGCTAGTCAGAACTTTAATTACTAATGTCCGGTCATAATATACGTATAATACAGCTTTAGGAATTTAGTCTTTTATCTTACTATCGAATTTCCTTACTTATCAATAGCTGATATAGGTACAACATTTAAATATATACTAATATTTCTATATTATGTCAAGTTTCTACATAGAATGTATCTCCGTATTTCGTTGCTATATATGGTAATAATAGCTAAAGGAATTTTATCAAATTTTGGTACAACGATAGACTATAAGTATTAGGATACTTTTTGTCCTGAAAATATTAAGGGTCCACTGGAATTCGCGCAGACACTAGTAGGTATTAATATTATAAAGAGGTAAAGTTTGGGTGACCTCTGGATCTACTAAAACCGACTTTGAAAATTTTAGTAAGCCACGTAATTTGTTTGTGTCATTGGCTATATGTATTTTATTCCTGTATTGCTACGGGAACGAAACTGAGCGGGTGAAACCGCGGCGCGAAGTAGAATAAATAAAATAACTTATTATGTTAATGTTACACTAGCGCGTGTCGCCGGCAACCGTTGTGCAATTGCAATTTTGTCTACGATCATTCACAATCACTTGCAAGTACGTAAGTACATTTGCGTAAAACCTGTTTTTAAATAAATAAACTACATAAGTATCTACCTTATTACTTTTATAACGAAACAATTTGCCTTTCCCTAAATTTGTCCTATTTTATCTATAATAATAATAAACATCCTGGGACATTTTTCACACACGGCCAATCTGATTCCAAAGTAAGCTTCAAATGAAGCTTGTATTATGGTAACCAGATAGCTGATAAACTACATATAATACTTTTAAATACATACATATTATAGATATACATCCAGACACAGAACAAACAGACATATTCATGCATACAAATGTTTGTCCTGGGTGGGATTCGAACCACGACCCGCGGCTTGAAAGTCAGGGTCACTAACTACAAAGCCAACCGGGCTGTCTAAATGCCCGTGAAGAATTTCAATTTAATATATGCAAGTGTAAAATTATACTTATTGGAAATGCAATGGCGACTATATGAAGCTAAATAACGTTGCGAGAAGTAATGAAATTCAATTTGCATTAAATAAATATACTTATTCGGGATGCAAATATGTAAGCTGGCAGACATAATATTAAGTACTAGTGGCTCCCCGCGGTTTCACCGGCGTACCCGGGAGATTTTTCATTTTCCCGTGATAAAAAGTAGCCTATATCCTTTCTCTGGGTCTAGACTCTAGACCAAATTTAATTTAAATCGGTTCAGTATTAGCGTGAAAGCGAGACAGACAGACGTTACTTTCGCATTTATAATATTAGTTAGGATGAGATGGTGACTTTACAAAGTAACAGTTTTAAACGACCAATTATTATGTGCTGGGAAATAGCGGTCAAGACCGACCGGCCGCGCTGGCGGGTGTTAGATTCATGTTTATTTATTAGTTAAAATAAACAAATATTTAAGTCCTATATATTTACTATATACCATATATACATAAAGACCCATATACTACCAGTATATGCCGTTAGGTATTATTTTAATATATTATTTATATACCATATATATGTACATACACATACACATACATATATATATACTATACATACACATATATATATATATATATATACATTTACATAACATACACATATACATATGAGGACCCATGTACTACCTGTACATTCACATTTATTTATATAATAGTTTGATCGTTTGAATTTTATAGTTGTAAATTATAAGGGTTAAGGAGAGGTCTGGGTCACTTCGCAAAATAGCAAGTCAATACCAAAACTATATTCTATTTTCATCATAATCATAATTGGTATAATTAATCATATCATAATATATATATATATATGACTCTACTTAGCAACATAGTTATAGTTATAACTATATAACTATATTATTTAAATAATGGAACAGAAACTAAAATAGAACAATATTAAACTTACATAACAAGTCATTAAAATTTATACATATTTTACTTAACTCTGTTGTGTCGTCCGACAGATTTCTCCAACTCAATTATTACACTCACCGACCGATGTCCGCACAGCTCGACAGCCAATCAAGAAGTGCCGCCTGGCCGACCGCACGTCCTTTTATAAGCGGCGCTTTCACTAAACGTTCTTACAAATACCCACATAAAATACATTTTAAGTTTATAATCTAAATAGGTTTATAAAACAACTATTTAACTAATAACCGTTTTGAATACATTTACTATCTTCAAATAATCGATAACACTAAATTATAACCTATTTCAAAGTGTCAAAGTACAAACAACTTATCCAATATATCATTATTCTATAATCTTAACTATAATTCACAATATTCAATCTAACAGTATTAGACTTCCAGGATGTTATATTTTACTAATGTACGTTTTCCTAATGGATCTACCAAACGGAAACACGTCAAAACCCACAAAAACGGCAATTAATTTATAACCAATCTATCACGGCCATTCTGAACTGTACTTCGCTCTCGAAGTACAAGCAATTCAAATAGATATATATATATATATACACATAGACACATACACATACACATACACATATATATATACATATAGATATATATACATATACATAGAAAGATATATAAATACATGAGCCGAAGGCCTTGACATGCCAGCCCCCTCACCTGCTACACATGAGCCACGGGCTGACAATAGACCAACGACTGAACAGCAGTATATATAAATACATGAGCCGAAGGCCTTGACATGCCAGCCCCCTCACCTGCTACACATGAGCCACGGGCTGACAATAGACCAACGACTGAACAGCAGTATATATAAATACATGAGCCGAAGGCCTTGACATGCCAGCCCCCTCACCTGCTACACATGAGCCACGGGCTGACAATAGACCAGCGACTGACCAGCAGTATATATAAATAAATAGCCTTTGATCTTGACATATCAGTCCTCCCACCTGCTGCACATGAGATCTAGACTGACACCAGAACAATGACCGACCAGCAGTATATATATATTTATAAATAATAATATATAATAAAACATAAATAATATATAAATATATAAATAATAATAAATAGATATAAATAATAATTAATAGTTATAAATATTTTTAATAAATTGTGAATCTTATGTTGCCATTGCCCTTAAATAAACTTCGCAAGTTTACCACGAACTATCTCCGCCTAACCTCCTTTCAAAATTCTGTAAAAGTCATACAATTATTAATATGCTCTGAATAATTCAATTAGTATATAAGTATTTTACATAGATATAAAATGATATTTAATTAGTATATTGGAAAACAAAAACATGAAGTCCAATCTATCACGGACATTCATTTATTAATATTTTATAGTTTCTTTAAAAGAATCGTTTTGTCTATCTATTCATCGGGCCATAATTGGCAACAGTAATGTTTTTAAGATTACCATGACCCCTTATAAACAACCTATAATTTAGTAAAATTTCTATCGTTCGGTCATTCTGGCAACTATACCTTTATCGGTCATTATAAGACTTTGAGAGATAAGAAAAAGGAATAGAGAGTGTCAAACCAAAAGATGGGAAGATGGCCTAAAGAATATCAGGTCCATTGTGGATACATAAAGCACGAGAAAGTTTATAAAGTAGGTTTTTTGTCTACAGACAAGCTGTTTCACACAATCACATAGTTGCCAATCATCCAACTGCAATTTAGTTAATTTATTTAAAGTAATTAGGTTGTTAATAATGAATTTAAAGGAAGCACTGGGAGTACCAAGTGTAATATTTTCACGTAGAAAATAAAATAATTCTCGATCGTCTAAGGTCTTATGGGGTCCAAAGATACAAAAAAGATTGTCAAACTATCTACTATTATTAAAATATACCCATAACCCTCATGGAATACAACTGTATAGAAAATACTATTAAAAGGTCAATTACAGCCTATGGCCAAAATAAAATCAGAATTAAAAAAAAATGGCTGACAACTAATACCATTAAAGTCTAGAGGAAAGAAACAACTAATCAATGCAAAAGAAGATAAAGAAATTAAGGTAAATATAAGAACTGACAAGAAAAGAAAGAATGTAAATTTCAGAAAATATATAGTCAAAAGGAGGTGTTAAAAAAAAGCTAACAAAGAATTAACAACTTTACTGAATCGCAGAAATTTAAAACGACAGTGGAGAATGGAACCACCACCGAACGAACATATTACGAATCGCCACATCATTTTATGATGAATCGCTCAAAAGAAAACACTGTTTGGGATAAAAACGACCTAGCGGAGACCTCAACGTCCTCAAAGTTGTTTACAACAGTTCTCAGAGAATGTCTTTCGAAACCTAGACTGACTAGTTTGTATATCTAGTCCGCAATAAAAGGAATATGTTATATGGTCTAAAAATTATGATTTAAAATTTATCTCTCACTAACAAGTTATACTGGACTAGTAAGCGAAGAATCACTCCCTTATAATATTATTATTTATCATTTATTTTATCTTCTGCGATAGCTGGATCCATTAAAACCACGCTGACAAGTCTCTGTAACATAGATTGAGGTATTAATACATGGTACATCAGGTGTATCCCACTTCTGATGTTAGATTCATGTTTATTTATTAGTTAAAATAAACAAATATTTAAGTCCTATATATTTACTATATACCATATATACATAAAGACCCATATACTACCAGTATATGCCGTTAGGTATTATTTTAATATATTATTTATATACCATATATATGTACATACACATACACATACATATATATATACTATACATACACATATATATATATATATATACATTTACATAACATACACATATACATATGAGGACCCATGTACTACCTGTACATTCACATTTATTTATATAATAGTTTGATCGTTTGAATTTTATAGTTGTAAATTATAAGGGTTAAGGAGAGGTCTGGGTCACTTCGCAAAATAGCAAGTCAATACCAAAACTATATTCTATTTTCATCATAATCATAATTGGTATAATTAATCATATCATAATATATATATATATATGACTCTACTTAGCAACATAGTTATAGTTATAACTATATAACTATATTATTTAAATAATGGAACAGAAACTAAAATAGAACAATATTAAACTTACATAACAAGTCATTAAAATTTATACATATTTTACTTAACTCTGTTGTGTCGTCCGACAGATTTCTCCAACTCAATTATTACACTCACCGACCGATGTCCGCACAGCTCGACAGCCAATCAAGAAGTGCCGCCTGGCCGACCGCACGTCCTTTTATAAGCGGCGCTTTCACTAAACGTTCTTACAAATACCCACATAAAATACATTTTAAGTTTATAATCTAAATAGGTTTATAAAACAACTATTTAACTAATAACCGTTTTGAATACATTTACTATCTTCAAATAATCGATAACACTAAATTATAACCTATTTCAAAGTGTCAAAGTACAAACAACTTATCCAATATATCATTATTCTATAATCTTAACTATAATTCACAATATTCAATCTAACAGTATTAGACTTCCAGGATGTTATATTTTACTAATGTACGTTTTCCTAATGGATCTACCAAACGGAAACACGTCAAAACCCACAAAAACGGCAATTAATTTATAACCAATCTATCACGGGCGTGTTTAAGAGATATCTTTATCTTTATTATATACTAGTTGACCCGCGCAACTTCGTTAGCGTCACTTGCCCGTTTTTGCAACAGTTTTGATTGATGCTCCGCTCCTATTCGTCATAGCGTAATGATTTATACATAAAAACCTTCCTTAAGAATCACTCTATCTACTAAAAAAACCGCATCAAAATCCGTTGCGTAATTTTAAAGATCTAAGCAAACATAGGGACAGACAGACGGCGGGTAGTGACTTTGTTTTATAGGTACTATGTAGTGAAGACTACCAGTAAAATGTACGATGTACTACAATATTTCCTTTTATACCTTGCCTGATATGAAGAAAAATCAAAGTTAACAGTAATACTAGCCTCGGTTTTACGTGCATCGTTCCCGTTCCCGTAGGAATATAGCCTATGTTACTCCCTGATAATGTAGCTTTCTATCGGTGACACTTAGTTCTTATTTAAAACAAGATATATTTTTTATAAATATACAAATATAGCAAAAACTCATTCGTTTTCACGCCAAAACCACCGGACGGTTTTGATGAAATTATATCTACAGATATAGAATAAAGATTGGGAAAGGAAAGTTGAAGGTCCTTCGGGAACATATTAAAGACTAGCTGCCTCCGCGCGGTTTTACCCGCGTAGTTCCCGTTCCCGTGGGGATACAGGGATAAAATATAGCCTATGCTACTCTATGATAATGTAGCTTTCTAATCAAAAAATAATTATTAAAATCGGTCCAGTACTTTTTGAGTTTATTCGTTACATACAAAAATACAAATCCTTCCTCTTTATAATATTAGTGTAGATGTAGATAAGTATGATATTATACATATATGTATATAATGTGTAGAAGGTAGATGGTATATTAATGTAGATTCTAACTCAGTGCCAAATTTCATCGAGATCCTTTGAACCGTTTTGGCGTGAATGAGTAAAAAATTATCTCGCATTTGTTTTTGTAAAACCTCTCGTTGGTATCAAACCGTGGAGGAAAAACCTTATTGCCGTTGACCTCGTGTTAGTTTCGCCTTGTGCCTACACCACTAGCCTATACACTTGTTGCTTACAAATATATACAATCAAATTTGACAGCCCGGTTGGCTTTGTGGTGGACTCTCAAGCCGGCGGTCGTGAGTTCCCACCCAGGACAAACATTTGTATGCCTGAATATGTCTGTTTGTTCTGTGTCTGGATGGAATTATCTATATACTAGTGGACCAGGCAGACTTCGTTCTGCCCACCAGCGCCACCTACCGGGTCCAAGTATATGTAAGCTATCCTATCTCTCAAGTTGGATCGAACTGCACATGGTGTGCGAATTTTATTATAATCGGTTAAGTGGTTTATGAGTCCATTGAGGACAAACATTGTGACACGAGATTTATATATATTAAGATAAGTATGTATTTAAAAAAGTTGTAGGTATATCAGATTGGCCGTGTGTGAAAAATATCCCCGGAAATTTATCTATTATTTATTTAAATTATGAGATGCTAGCTGACGCGGCGAACTTTGTTCTGCCATATTTTCTAAAATTGATAGATTTTAGCCCGGGAAAATTGAAGATGCCTGGCAAAACGAGTAAGACCGTGGGAAGCCACTAGTATATAAAACATTTTTTTATGAAGCTTGACGTAAATGTAATCCACAGTTTTCGTTTTTCCCGGACATTAACTATGTTTTTATATTAACAAAATCCTTTTTGAATACGGGTAAAACCGGGAGACAATAACTAGTATTCCGGTTAGAAACCGTATGGTATAGAACGAATTCACGTTTCTATAACTGTATTAGTTATTTTTGTGAATATTGCGAATAAAATTTGCATAACTACTTTCTATTTGTCATCCACTGTACGTTGTGTTGTGTCGTATACGTATATAATATTTATTAGACGCGTATTAACGGTTGCAAAACTGATCCGGGTACATCGACATGATAGTCGGTAGACTCCTAATACCATCTTACTAATCGTATTGACGCGAGGAACTTAGCGTCTCGCGACAAATCCTACTAGACGTTTACAAACTTTCTGACTAATCGTTTGTGTGGTGAAGCGAAGCAAAAGTGAGGATAATGGTTTTTGAAAGATTTACCTGTTAGGACTTTATAGGCTTCTCCGAGTTGGAGAAGTCAGTATTTCCCCACAACAATAGGAGTCTTTTAGATATTATGTCGATGGGCTAAAGAATTATTGGTTTGTTACTACCTTCATCGTTTTTTTTCCAATGAACCCGGCGGAACTAAATACTCAATGACATTTTACACATTAAAACTAGCAGAGCTTGGGAAAAACCTTTTTAATACATATACTCGTAAATATTTACAGAACCTGTCGATAATTATGCACACACGTGTTTGTAAGTACTGGGAGACGAACCAACGACCGCCAGCTTGTTAAGGTAGTTAAACCAAACAACCGGTCGGTCTCGATGAATATTTTAAGTCTTTGAGGAAGTTAATTATAACCTTACTTGTAACCTTCGGTTTTTCAACGTACCTGCATATAATATAGAAATATGTTACATGAAAATTATCCTAACTAATAATATACCTGCGAAATTAACTCTGTCTGTTTGTCTATCTGCTGAACCTGAAAATTTGGTACACAGATAGTCTAGAGCCTGAGAAAGGACATAGGCTATTTTTGATCCCGGGAAAATTGAAGAACCCCCAGGAACGCGGGTGAAACCGAGGGGGACTAGTATATTTATATATCCTGAGACGCTTCTCATACAAAAGCCGTGTTGGCTCAGTTGGGAACGCACCGACTCACGATTGTGAGACAGGTTCAAACCCCTGGCCCGTAGCTCTGTGCGGATTCACACCACTGGCTTTTCGGTGAAGGAAAACATTGTGAGGAAACCTGCATGCCCGAGATGTCACAATTAAAGGCATGTGAGGTCCGCTACCGCACTAGGCGCGCGAGGTGGACTAGACCCCCTCGTTGTTAAGGGAGGCTCGAGCTCATCGGTGGAGACGTATATGAGCTGATGATGATGATGATGAGGACTAATATATTTTTTTCCCAAACGACATATGTAGGTACATATTTCCCAAATACAATGGCTTACAATAACCTACCAAATCGAATGACAAAAACCGCGGAACGGCAGCTAGTTTGTAAGGCCTTCAAAGACACATATCACCTATTTCACTCGCACGTTTTTTTTTCTAAACTCAATTAGATGATGCAATAAACGACCGGTGATTATTTTTAACCATTGTTATGTTACCTTGTGGTCGAACACCATGACTTTACCGTCCTCTCAAGTGGCTGTTTATATTTACAACAATGGTCGCCGGTCTGTTTTGTAAACTCAATTCGCAGTTTTCTCATTTTTACCTGCATCTGTTGATACTTGTTTAAAGGTAGATTTATATTAGAACGGGGCGTGAACCGTACGAGGCCCGGACAGGAAACGTGTCATACTATACTAATATTCTTCTTCTTCTTTCTGCCCTTATCCCGCCTAAGTAGGGTCGGCACAACATGTGTTTTTCTTCCATTCCTCTAATACTATATTAATATTAAAAAGAAGAATTATTTCATTTTTTGTTTGTTTGTATCGAACCTACCGAAACCGAAACCGTTTGTGTACCGAAACTACAGAACCGATTTGAAGAGTTCTTGCACCAATAGAAAGTTATTTCTGAGTGTCCAAATGGTTCTAAACTAATCCAAATTAGTCAATGTGTTCAGTCGTTTTTGCGTGAAAGAGTAACAAACATTAATTCAGACTTACTAATTTTTACATTAATTAGTAATACCTAAGATTTGCATCAACCTAATATGTGACTCTTTGATAACTTTAAATTATAATCTGTATTTTAATTCAATCAGAGCTTCAAATCCTCCTTAAAGCGTTTAATAGATTCAAAACGTTTTTAAGGAGAATTAATATGAAATGATGTCCCGTCCCGGTGTAATATGAATCCACCTTAAAGGTTTTTATATGTTTGCGAAGGTTTTAATAATAAGGATATCAGGTCGATACCCTTACGTCGTCCTGTGGAAACATAATTTAATTTGTAACCTATAACTCAGATGTCCGTACTAATATTATAAATGCGAAAGCAACTCTTTAGCTAACTAACTTAACCGAACCGACTTGGGTAGAACTCGGAAATTTGGTAGAAGCGGGTAGCTTATGTCATTTCATAGGCTATCCCGTTATCATGGGAAAGTGGAAGGTTTCCCGGGAATGCGGGTGAAACCGCAGTGAGCCACTAGTTTATTATAATATTAGTAGGACTAAATTGCTGAGTGATTGCTGAGTTTATTGCCGGCACTTCTCAGCAAAAGCTTCCGAACTGAGCATTAGATTGGACGTTTCATAAGTGCCTGTGAAGGCCTATTTGAATGAATAGATATACTTATTTCATTTGATTTCAATTGACTTGAAATAATTATATTACAATGTTGCTACAATGGTATGAATGTCTATTGAATTACACTTGTTTGCCTTGATTGTGATCTATTTTAGAAATCAAACATATTGAAGTGGATATTTATAGGTACCTATATATATTTATATAAGTATGAGAAAGTGAGTTATCTAGTTACCATAGTACAAAGATATTTACATTTAGGTACCAACGTACCTACTTTGTATTGAAGAAAATGAACTACTAGTTCGAATCATCATCAACTCATATACGTCATCACCGGAGGGGGTTTAAGCCATAGTCCTCCACGACGGCCTAGTGCGGATTGACGGACTTCACAGGCCTTTAATTGTGACATCTCGGGCATGCAGGTTTCCTCACGATGTTTTCCTTCACCGAAAGCCAGTGCTGTAAATCCGTACGTAAGTTTTTATAAACTCAGAGGTACGGGCCACGGATCTGAACCTGCACCCTCATGATCGTGAGTCGGCGCGTTCCCAATTGAGCCACCACGGCTCGAATAGTAAAATTATTTTATATTTATAGTCCACTAGCTACCTCGCAGTTTCACCCGCGTAGTTCCCGTTCCCGTGGGAATACAGGGATAAAACAATGCCTATGTTACTCCCTGATAATGTAGCTTTCCAATGGTGAAAGAATTTTTGAAATCGGCGCAGTAGTTTTTGAGTTTATTCATTGCAAACATACACACACAGCCTAAAAATATTTTTTCTTCTATAAAATATCAGTGTAGATTTATCGAGGCATGCTATAGGATATATAATATCACGCTAAGACCAATAGGTGCGGGGCATCAATAAAAAATGTTGCACCAATGCGACGCTAACGCAGTTGTGCTGATCAGTTATTTTCTTATATGGCTGAACGACTTTTATCGGGTCAATTAGTATCCTACTAATCACTACATAGTCTACATAGTATAAAACAAAGTCGCTATCCGCCGTCTGTCTCAACCTATGTATGCTTCGATCATTTAAACTACGCAACGGATTTTGATGCGGTTTTTTTAATAGATAGAGTGATTCTTAAGGAAGGTTTTTATGTATAAAGCACTACGCTATGACGAATAGGAGCGGAGCATCAATCAAAACTGTTGCAAAAACGGGCAAGTGACGCTAACGAAGTTGCGCGGGTCAACTAGTACCTATTATTATAAATGCGAAAGTTTGTAAGAATGTTTAAAGATATGTTTGTTACTCTTTCACGCCATAACGGCTGAAGGGATCTGCTTGAAATTTGGTACTGAGTTACAATATGATCTGGAATAACACATAGGCTACTTTTTAGCACGGGAAAATTGAAGATTCCATGGGAATGCGAGTGAAACCGCAGGGAGCGACTAGTATACATGTAAAGGTAGTTATTTAGAAAATGTTTTAGGGAGAAAATTCAAGAGCAATTAATGTAAATACTTAAATAAACATAGTACTCGTGTTTATGTATAATCGATGCACTTATGAAGTGGCATTGGCACAGTATTTCAAGACATTTACGAAAGATACTCTGATACTCGTAAAACAATCAATAGTTTTCGCTCTTCTCACCAGTGGTTGGCAAATCAACTAACTTTAAATGTATGTAAAATCTTAATTCTTCATTTTAAGATTAACTCATATAATTTTCATTTTTATTTTCAATTGACACATTTCTATAAAATTATTAATAGAAATGTGTCAAAGATTTTTTTAATACAGATCATAAATTACACGAATGCACCTACCTTCATTATAGCCTATTTGAATTAATGTTTCATTTCATTACCTACAAGTTATGCCAACCTTGCTACAACGAGAAGCAGAATAAGAAGAAATTAACTTAACAAGTAGGTAATCATGTAATATTTCAGAAGGTAACAAACACTTTATATTTTTAGGAAGTTATTCGTAGTTTTCAACTTTGGTACACAGTTTAAGGCTTAGGTACTATTTATTAAAATTAAATTATTAAATAAATATACAGACTCTGAGACCCCTAGCTCCTCTTTGGGTTCAAAACGCATATTCTTATAGAACTAAAAACAAATAATATCGATGAAATCAAGCAAAATTTTCATCGAGTAACGCTTCGCCAAGATACAGTCTAATATTTAGAAAAAAATGGCTTACCCAAACCAATCGAAATTCTTTATAAACCCATATTGCTAATAACACTAACAATCGTTCCATTTTCACACATACATTACTAAAATTATTTACCCTCATTTCAATAAATATTAAAACAACTCACCTTTTTTGTTTAAGCACAAACCACATAAACTATCCACAACACTAAAACAGTAATATCCTAAAACACTTGCGCACGAGTTGCGAATCGACGAGTTTGGTTAGACGGGCGGCGCGCGCGCAGATCAAGTTAGAACTAACAACCAGTTACTACCGCGTCGAATAAGCATGCTATACGGTGAGAAATGCCGTATTATTTATTGGTTTTTTAGAATACCTCACTATTGTTTTAATAAGGAAAAATTTACGTAATTTCTACGTCAAATTTAATATAAAAAATATTTTCATAGGAAACTAAATAATTTGTTTGCGTCAATTAAATACAACAATGTAAAGGTAAATCCGTTTTTATGACTGTCACAATATACGTATTTTAAGTTTTTTAGAAAATTGATAAATAGATCGGTACTTTTTTAGCAGTTTGCTTTAATGGCAAATATCAATATACAGACAAATAAACTAAACTGCCTAATAAACTCTTGGCTTATTGCAACTTATCAGCAAGAAAAAGAAGAAGAATATTCATTTAGTCTTTTATGAATGATTTTGTTTTTTAAAAGAAAGCGCCAGGCTCTGAAGTGGACGCCGCCGAGCTGCGGTTGCACCTCGTTGCGGACGCACCTCCTGCCCTGTAGCTGGGGCAAAGAATAGCAGTTACAGTGCTCCCCTGCCTGTCGTAAAAGGCGACTGAACGGGGACCCTTGGGTTTGCGAACCCGAGGAAGACGATGGGTCGATGTGGTCTCGATCCATCGTGCAATAGCACAGCGAGGGTGCTGGGGGAAGCTGCTAATCGCTTCCCGCGAGACGAGCTATTAGTGTCGCGCATGGAGGGGTCCACGGTATGTATTCCGTACGGAGAACCCTGCTGTAAAGGGGCTACAGCGCTGAGGGCAACAAGAGTGGGACTGCCCCCTAGTGAGCGCTGGAGCTTTTCGTGGGGAAGCGAAGGGATTCTTGAAGGTTCATAGGCAAAAGGGGACGTCTTTGGACTAGTATTATTTATATTATTACAGACAAGTAAGACAAGACAAGCAAAGTTACAGAAAAAAAAATTCTTTTTTTTGTTAGAGATTTTTGTTAGATAAATAGACAGACATATAAAATATTGTTGACTACGATCTAAAAGAGGGGCGTAAATTTTTTTAAAGGGGGGAGTTAGTACATAAAAGATTGAGAAACTCTGCTTTAAGATATACAATGGGTACGGTTACCACGGTAAATGTCACTTTATGTCACGTCAGAAGTTCTACATCATATGAAACAATATGAATATGTCGTCATATTATTGTATTGTCATTTACATGTGTAAGGAAAACCAGACAAAGGTAGATCTTTATTTTATTACATGACTGAGATGGTACCTACTAGGTAACCACTTGTTTGATTCATAAAAGTTACTTATACTCAGATTATTCATTGTAGGCAGAGAAATGACATTTCCAGTGCTGCAGGTTTTTAGTCCCAAATAAATAGTGTTGTGGTAGATTCGAATTTTTACAACTAAAAGTCGGCTAAGGACAAAGGAAACTCGACTAGAGTTTCCTTTTTTTTATTCAATGTCAAATTGCCTTTATATAAACAAAAATATGTAATTTATGGTAATAAAACAGAAGACATACACGGTAGGTAATTAAATATTACATAAAATACTCTTATGTATATTATTTGTTTTTGGCTATTGGAAGAACTATAGTCATCACTTGTCACGCTATGGACCCCATGATGTTTTGGAAGCGACTATTTGTACGGGTACTGGACAAATAAATTATATTTATTCGTACATTTATTCATTTTTTTTTAATTAAGCATGAATTGGATGATTAACCTGTGAATATGTTAGGTTAATTAAATTAATAACATTTATTCGATTTTATTTATTTCATTTTGGTTTCAATTAAATTCAAATTTAGTTTAAAAAAAATGAAATTTTGGGATTTTCGACTAGATTTATGTATCGGATACTGAAAGAACAAAACTGCCGAACATCACTATTGTAGCGGGTCACCCTTTTTTGTATCAGTGACAGTTGCACTTGTCATTTTTGTGACTCGAATTATTAATCCGACTATAGTTTGAAACCAGATTGGTTGTATTTTTTATATGTGGGGGTTAAAATAAACGAAATTATTATTAGATATTATGTAAAAATGTTCCAGAAAACGTTTAACTTTTAAAACGGCAAAATCGTATAAAAAATATGTATTTATTAGATAGATTATTATCTACCTATATCTAGGTACTATCTATACTAATATTATAAATGCGAAAGTTACTCTGTCTCATTCGCTTTCACGCTAAAACAACTGAACCGATTTAAATTAAATTTGGTACACAGATAGTCTAGAGCCCGAGAAAGGACATAGGCTACTTTTTATCCCGAGAAAGTTCAAGAAGATGTATTAGGTATATATTTAAATCTATTGCAAAAATAGTGCTAAAATGTGTCCACCTGTGTTTAATAACTAAACAAATAAATATTTAATATAGGTATCAACTTATTTTTCGCTTATGCTTTCTGTTTATTTGACATTTCTCAAAGTTATTTTAAAATCTATTATAAAATGCAAATTTTCGATAACACTTTTAGCAAAAACTTGTATTGAACAAAAAATATCAAAAGAAGTACTATCGAATACCAATATCACAAAAAACCGGTTTAAGCTTTGATTTTAGGAGCATCTATGATACAGAAAGTAACTGTATATATTTCGCAAATTTAAATTTATCGCTTCGCACTTTGTACTCAAAAGTTTAAAACTTGTCAATGGAAGAATACACCTTACCAAACTTGGAATAAATGTGTAGTAATCCTTGTACAAGTACATACGAAAAAAATATTCTCTCGCACAAACTTAAATTACAGGCCAGATATAAAATAAAGCCTAAAACTATAAAATATTCCAGAAAAACCGCAAAATGAAAGAAAAATCCTAATTACAGTTGTGTGGACTGTAACCGAGTCTAAAAACCGTGAAATATCCATTACCTATGCCTACATAAAGGACACATTTTTATCTTTGTGATAGGTATAGCCGTATAGGTAACAAATACCTATCACTTATTTGCAAGGACATTATGTAGGTACTGTATAGTTAGTCAAATTCTCTTGTTCTGAAACTGGATCTGAATAATATTAAAGTGAAAAATGTGAAGAAAGATGAATGAAGTCTTGTTACACTTTAACGCAATAATGGCTGAATGGATTGAACACATCTAAAGAATATGTTCTAGCAGGATTAAACATATGTAGGTACATAGTTATATTTATGCCGAGATGATTTAAGATTTACTCAGAAGTATTTACTAAGGATGATAAAATAATAATAAAATGGATCCATCGATATTGATTTATCAGTAAATGACGTCTTCAAAATTGTTTATTCTATTCTAATAATAGTATAGAAAAACTATATTGAATTTTATAACAAGTTACGCCATCTATGAAACGACCACCAAAACCTCACGACACTACGCAGGATCTCAGTCAAATTAGTTCAGGAAAATTACAACAGATGGCGCTGTATAATGTTTTGCAAACATGAGATCTTACTATAAAATAATTTAGGTTCGACATCTTCAAGTTCTTTGATTCGAACCTTTAATATTATAATTAGAATATTAGATACAAAACGTAATGGCGCTTATTAATTCAGATAACGCAATCAAATAATGAATCAACACAAATACGGCGGCGCGACCGTTAAAAGACAATTTAATTATTTATGTGTTGTATATGACGGCGCGACCGTTAAAAGACTATTTAATTATTTATGTGTTGTATATGACGGCGCGACCGTTAAAAGACTATTTAATTATTTATGTGTTGTGTATTATTGAATTATTGTGGATTGTTATTCTGTTGATTTATTGATGTAGAATTATTATTTGTTATTACGTTATAAAATTGGTTGTCTATGTCGATCAGTGATTTATTGTTTAGAATCTGTCAAAGAGTAAAATATGAGCGGGTAACCCCGAATAGAGTAGCAAGTCTGTGCCTATAAATACAGTGTCGACGGTCACTCGGTGATTCAGTTGATAGACAGCGCTCGAGGCGCACGCGTGCTAACCTATTGGCTCATCGTAAATGTAGATGCAAATGGGCATCTAGTGTTGTACGTTTTATTCTGTAATTATGTGAGTCGAATTATAAGAAGTGATTTCTACTGATTACAAACGTGGTATTATTTCTAACGTTCCTGCCTTATCACGCCCACAATGGATGACGGTCGCCAAGACCGCTTCGCTGACCCCTCTGACAATCCGTTATCAGAAGTGGGATTACCGGAAGCCTCCCAGGAGGCAGGAACAACATGCAGGACCCTCTTGAAGCACATTGCTTCAGCCGAAAGAAGTCAACGCACAGAAGACGCCAACGTGTTTCGATTGCGGTGAACAAGGCCACATCGTAACGCGCTGCCCCAATAAAGATGCGAGCGCTGGCTAGACAAGAATGAACGTCAGGTGGAATATCTGCGCCATCAAACCAGTTGTGGTCTGCTCTCAGATGAATCCGGTGAGAAGTTTTCATTTTGTTTCCGTGATTGTGTGTTTACTGAAAAGACACACCTTATTGGGGTTAGGTAATCCGAGTGTTTTAATGTACAACCCAAATTCTTGTAACAGTTAGAGTCCAAGGCAACAGTATACTGTTGCAATGTGGTAGGATGTGATGTGGGTTGATACTTCATATGGTTTATAGTATTTCGTTTGAATTATTTCTGAGATTATAATAATAGGAAGGGATATTCGGTCGCGGTCTGAAGGTGTTTATCAGTTTTCAGGTTGCATTCTTTATCAAATTGTATACAGTAAAGACCAAAATACCACATCAAGGTTCTTATTATTTTTTTATTTTGAGTGTTAAAGTATCAATTCTAAAATAATAACCTAATTTAAAATTTGACGTATAACCACATTTTCTGAGTCGTACACTCTTGATAGTGATCGTGGTTGTGAAACAGGTGCGTGTCATTTTTGTTCACTACGACTCTTGCGATGCTTCTCCACCTGGCACGATGTAAGGCGTTGCGTGAACATGTAACCATAGAGTTCTGGGCCACTGATTTTATTAGATCAGTCCATCGGATAAGTGATCGCACTCTGGACCTCTTCCCTTCCACCTGACCTTGTACCATCAAACGTTCTATTAAGCCCTCGTTTCTAGAGACGTGGCCGAAGAACTTTAGAGTTCGTAATAGCACAGTCGACGATAGACGTTCTTTAATTTTGAGTTCCTCTAGAGTGGAGTTGTTCGTGCGAAATGCCGTCCAGGGAGTCCTCAAGAGCCTTTTCCAATACCACATCTCAAGAGTATCAATCTTGCTGCGGTTTTGAAGTCTTATAGACCAGGTTTCAGCGCCGTAGAGAAATATTGGAAAGGCTACGCTTCTCATAAGTCGAACCTTTGTGTTTTTGCTTATTTTCCTGTTTTTCTAAATTTTGTTGAGTTTCTCTACCGCACTCCTTGTAATAGCACAACGCCGATTAATTTCGTGTTTGCAGCCTCCTGTTTTTGAGATATTGGATCCGAGGTGGACGTGGTTTTGGGCCGCTTCACAAATTCGCTGTGCTGGGGATTTCGGTTCTGTTGTGCTGGGCTCTATCGAGTGTCATCGTGTTTATTTTGTCTGTTGGTGGCTGGTCTGGGTCCGGGACTGGCCACTGCCAGGCGCTTTGGGAGGTCTTCTGTATCCTATTTTATTGTCGCGAGCTGTGTGGTGCCATCGGCGTGTCTCGGGTTGCTCATCGTGCGGCCTCCAGCGGAGGCGCCCTTATCCTGTTCGTCGAGCGTAGACCGCATGATGTGTTCGGTGGAGGCGTTGAGTGGAACCGGTGCGGGGATGCACCCTTGTCATGTCGTCGTGCCATTCGCGGATTTTGGCATTTATTGGGAACTGGCTGCTGCTCGCGATTTCGTCCGCGTGGAGTGGTTGCTTTGGTCTGGGGCTGGCTTTGGCCCGTGACTTCTTTTCCGTGGAGGGTTGGTGTCTCGTGGGGCTGGCTGGGGCCCTCCTTTCATGACTATTTGCTGGGATCAAATGATGTGAACGGTGGTTTTGTTTTCGATTTTAGTTGCCCACTTGTAGACTGCGTGCGACCCGTCCCCTGCCATGTGCAGTGGCGCGGCGCGTCTGTGCGCACGCGCCCTGCTGCGTGGAAGTTCCGAATCCGATACTTTGAACTATGAAATATATCGCCAATAATAATTAGTAAGAACGAACAACCTAAATATAAAATTTCATTGAAATAATGTAGGTAAATACGTAAAACGTACTTAAAATTACCCACTTGGGGAATTTGAATTTACATAAAGGGATATCGGGAATAATCATTATTAGGAAGTTCTAACGAAAATATAACATTTGCTTGTTTATTAAAAATATTTGGTTTGCAGATAACTTTTGGGAACGAGTTCAGATTTTGCGTATAGTTTTTGGTCTCGAATCGAGAAGTAAAGAAAAGGTGTTCTTTAACTATTCTATCTAGTCACTCATCTCCTTGAGCGACTGATCTTTATGTGAATAAAATCTATGCCCTTTACCTAGTCAATGACATATCGACTATGCGACATAGATGTGTGCAGGAAATTATAAATCTTAGGGTGGTAAACGTGTTCTGACCCCGATTGATTTTCTAATTAAATTTTTTAGTAAGTCTTATTCTTAAATAGGCAGTGGTTTACATATAGGAGTAAAGTAAAAAAAAAGAAATTGAGAGATTAGACGGTGATATAACAGGACATCAAAGACAGAAACTTACTTCATCATTGGCGAAGTATTCTAGTTATTTTGTAAAGGGCACACGTGCCGGAAGGCTTAGCACAGGAATTAGAAGTTAACGCTTTATACGAAAAGTCTGATATGACAAGACTAAGATACTTAAAGATTAAAAAGTTTGTAATTTTAATAATTTGGAAAATCACGAGCGCAATCAAACTACGTTAGATGCTAATTTTAAAGGACCTTATAAAGTAATGGAACTGCTGGTTGTTACAGTTGTTTACTGAAGGCTCTCAACTCTAATAGAAAGTATTAAATATTCGAACGATCTCATACCCCCTATGACTGAAAGTAGCGTCCATTCAAGTTGAGTGCCGGACTAGAGATTCCGACCGATCAAATAGACATCGAATGTGCCGACGACGGCGCGGGTGAGGTATTCGATTTTCAGAGCTGGTTTATGGCAACTATAACTCTGACGAGCCTGTGTGGCATTGACGACGAGCCTGTGTGGCACTGGCTGGCCTGTGTGGCAATGACTAGCCTGTGTGGTAATGACTAGCCTGTGTGGCAATGACTAGCCTGTGTGGCAATGACTAGCCTGTGTGGCACTGACTGGCCTGTATGGCACTGACTAGCCTGTATGGCACTGACTAGCCTGTGTGGCACTGACTAGCCTGTGTGGCGCTGACTAGCCTGTGTGGCACTGACTGGCCTGTGTGGCACTGACTAGCCTGTGTGGCACTGACTACCCTGTATGGGATTGAGTAGCCTGTGTGGCTTTGAATAGTAGGTAGCAGTGCAATAGACTAGGTTATGTAGGTCTATAGGTGCATAGGTGTGTAAGTGTGGATGTAGGCGTAGGTAGTAGCCTGTGTGGCACATAAATGAAACTGTGTGTTATTGACCAGATTT
The DNA here is from genome assembly GCA_905147785.2 of Thyatira batis. Lineage (NCBI taxonomy): Eukaryota > Metazoa > Arthropoda > Insecta > Lepidoptera > Drepanidae > Thyatira > Thyatira batis. The sequence continues at coordinate 897,525 of LR990498.1, read as the reverse complement.
TGTAGCTCTATCATGCTTGACAGCCATGGCATATTAGTGAAAAGGATGTCTGAAGTGTGGTGTTAAGGATTAATTGATTGTGGCAATTTTCCTATGTTTTATTGGTCAGGGTGACCGAGTGAATATTGTGAGATACAAGTGTGTGTTTTGTTTGTCCGCAGATACCGAAAATGAGAGTAATACACACGAGGACGTGTGAATATGCAGGACGGCCGTGACGGCGCGACCGTTAAAAGACAATTTAATTATTTATGTGTTGTATATGACGGCGCGACCGTTAAAAGACTATTTAATTATTTATGTGTTGTATATGACGGCGCGACCGTTAAAAGACTATTTAATTATTTATGTGTTGTGTATTATTGAATTATTGTGGATTGTTATTCTGTTGATTTATTGATGTAGAATTATTATTTGTTATTACGTTATAAAATTGGTTGTCTATGTCGATCAGTGATTTATTGTTTAGAATCTGTCAAAGAGTAAAATATGAGCGGGTAACCCCGAATAGAGTAGCAAGTCTGTGCCTATAAATACAGTGTCGACGGTCACTCGGTGATTCAGTTGATAGACAGCGCTCGAGGCGCACGCGTGCTAACCTATTGGCTCATCGTAAATGTAGATGCAAATGGGCATCTAGTGTTGTACGTTTTATTCTGTAATTATGTGAGTCGAATTATAAGAAGTGATTTCTACTGATTACAAACGTGGTATTATTTCTAACGTTCCTGCCTTATCACGCCCACAATGGATGACGGTCGCCAAGACCGCTTCGCTGACCCCTCTGACAATCCGTTATATAAATGATGTTCGCAGAATTTTATCGCTGTGATAATCTTTATTGTAGATCATAATTATGCAAATCCTTTTACGCCAATTATTTTAATAAAAGCTCACCTTCGTCCTTATTAGTTATACTTACACAATAATGATATATAGTATAAATAAAACATGTCTAAATCCGAGAGTCCCATTTTGACAAAACTGTCTGTTTTTGTCGCACTGTTTGTAATTTCATGATTATACTTTCATAAATCGATACCTTAATTTGCACCAACATGATGAAGATGTTAACTAGTTTCTGCCGGTATCAAAATGAAATTAAAAAAAAAGTGGAGTTATTAGGTTTGTAAATTAAGGTATCGAAATTACCTTTTTAGTAACATAGGCTATATTATATACCCGTATTTCCACAGGAACTACGCGGGAGAAACCGCGCGACGGAAGCAGATAAAGAAAAGCAAAAATGAAAACAATGAATTGAATACACTTGTTTTGACCATTATCTAATTATGATAGTTTTAACCCAATTATTTAGTCTAATGATAAAATTGAGTACATAAACTTTTCTTTTGTTATTTATCTTTTCTTTTCTTTTCTTTCAATAGTAGCCGATAACGTAGCTGACAATCAAAACTTCTATCCCTAATTTATTGCTTTAAAGGGTTCCGTGCATAAGGCCCCTTTAACACAGCCCGGCTGGCTTTGTGGTTAGTGACCCTGACTCTCAAGCCGCGGGTCGTGGGTTCGAATCCCACCCAGGACAAACATTTGAATGCATGAATATGTCTGTTTGTTTTGTGTCTGGTCGTAAATACCTATAGTATATATTTAAAAAGTATTATATGTATCAGCTATCTGGTTACCATAACACAAGCTTCAATCGAAGCTTACTTTGGAATCAGATTGGCCGTGTATGAAAATGTCCCAGGATATTTATTTATTAATATCCCTTAACATGTTTACTTCATCCGCAGTTTCAACTAAAGATACACATATGACGATAATAGGCAAATAATAATCAAACGATTAAACCTTATCAGATAAGGTGGAACGTAGGCATTCCTGTGTAGTACATTGTTTTAACTTGTAGTGTTTGCCCGTATTACACAAATGGTAGAATAGAATTTAGTAGTGTAGTGGTGAAAATTGTGGTAGAAAGAAGATAGGAGAGTGAAGAAACCGTGTGGAGTCAAGACATCTTGGGAGAACGGCGCCAGACAGGCGGCTATCAGTCAAAAGGTTGCCAAATTTATCGTAGCTTATAAAGTGAAATATATAAATATCCTGAGAAATGTGTGACACCAATCTGATTCTAAGAGCTTGTGCTATGGTAACTAGATAGCTGATATACTACTGTTAAATACATACTTATATAGATAATTACATGCTTACAGATAGTTACATGTATTTAGTTCTTCTAACAAACTGCAGAACATTTCGTTTAATATTCTCATTAGCTTTGCTTGTATATAATATATGTAACGGGAGTCTTTGTACATAATTTTCACCCCCTTCACAACGTCGGATTCATATGAAACTTTTCACACTTATCAAGGGCTGATGACATATCTAGTAAAAATTTAAATATTTTGTCTAGCGGCTCCCGCAGATTCACTCCCGTTCCTAAGGCACGTTCAATTTTCCCGGGATATAAAATAGCCTATATATAATCCAGGTTATAAACTATCTGTGTTCCAAATTTCATTCAAATCTCTTCAAAATCAAAATCAAATATTTTTTATTCAAATAGGCATCAATAAAGCACTTATGAATAGTCACTATTAATGCTCGCTTCTGAAAGTTGTTTTTTACTGAGAAGAGCCGGCAATAAACTCAGTAATTACTCTTTTCAAAAAAAGCAGCTTAGATCTAATACAATAGTGATTTTTACAAAATGTGTGAAATAGCCTGTAGCGAGCATTTCACTGCCAAGGGTCTTTTTCTAACAAGTAATCTGATACACTATAAAAGCCCTTTTGATATAAAGTTTTCTTCACTACCTGCTTAAATTTATAAATTGGTAAATCCTGAATATCTTTAGGTAGTTTATTGAAGAAACGTATACATTGCCCCTTAAATGAATTTTTGACTTTAGTAAGTCTAGTTACATTACATTACATACATGACATTAGTTAACATACATACTCTCAAACTTTCGCATTTATAATACCTATTAGTAGGATTTATGTAGTTGCCATTTCCTACTTTTTATTCGGTTATTTACAAGACCTTAATAGTTTAACCTATATTTAACCTATATTATTTATCAGTACCTACAACTTCTTCATTAAATTCGGTACATTTAGGAGTTTTGTACAAAACATTTCCTATAATATAGCTTATCATTTCTATTATTGTTAAATCAATTGTCTCAGTGCAATAATGAATCATAAACGCGTAAGTCGGCAGCTATTTTGATAAGATCCGAGAGATTTTAGACTAAACACTGTTAAATATACTTTATTTATATCGATAGTGGGATTTAATCACATGCTGGACTAAATGAGTGTATAAAACGGTGGACTTTATGGGTAGTGACCCTTACTCTCAAGCCGCCGGTCGTGGTTTCAAATCCCACCCAGGACAAACATTTGTATGCATGAATATCTGTTTGTTCTATGCCTGGATGTAAATATCTATATAAGTATGTATTTAAAAGTAGTATATCAGCTATCTGGTTACCGTTAACAACCTCTGCTTGGTTTGGGAACCGATTGGCTGTGATATTTATATTTATTGATTGACCTACTAAAATGGCACCTGTTTCATTGTAATCTATAAATTCTGTAGGAGTTAACAATCATCAGTCTAAATTTAAAGTAAAACTATTAACCTCTTTTTGTTGAACTAAAATTAAATAAGTCATTTTTGAGTTTGATTTCATATGCTCACGCGCAAGTATCCTATAAGAAATGAGAGATAAATGTCGCCTCCTATGATTTTACATTCGAAGGAGTTGCAAGTACATATTCAGTTTATTCATTCATGCTAACTGATAGTGCGTCTCCACCATCAGTTTCTAAATCCAATAAAAAAATCACAAAAGAAAACATTGGCAGATAAAAACGCGTTACTGTATGTGGAGTAGTGTCTCAGTTAAACAAGAAAGATCTTCCGATAATTTTTTTATCTTTTGTCTTATCACCTCTACCTTAATGTTATCTATGTTTAGTTATTCGTTGCCGCAGTGGGGCATCGCTGGTGTACCGTATAACATTACACATATTCTTGAAACTTAAAAAGTGACATGTTTTTCACGAGAAGAAATTTTTGGTAAGCTTATAGTTTTCGTTATTGAAATCGATTGGTAGACAACGCCAACTTGAAGCGTTCATCTGCAATCATTTAGCGTACATAAGTAGCTTATATAACGTAGTTAAGCGGTATTTTGTGGTGTGGTTTTAAGGTTAAATAGATTTATCATTAAAAAAGTATATTTTTATACCACTAAGTTGGTAAACAGGCAGACGGTCCCACCTGATGGGAAGCAGTTACCGTAGCCTATGGACGCTTGCAACACCAGGGGTGTCACTCACGCGCTGCCGACCCTGTTAAAATCTCTTCACTCCCTTCTTGAAGAAATTACATTCACTTAAAATGAGAACCTCTTCCTTTTGTCTGAAGTCGGTTAAATATAAGCCCACCATAACACACCAACGTTTAAAAAGTCTTTAATTCTTCGTTTTCTTTTAAGTCAAAAAGGGCTCATAATGAAGATATGAAACCGGCTTAATAACTCTTTAGTGGTACACATTGATTATACAAACACACATATCAATTAATCAAATTAATTACTGATAATTTCCGTAAATATTTTAATATCTAATGTAAAATGTGTTAAACATAATCTGTATTTTGAGTACACACAGTCTAACATAAATTCCAGGATAATTATACTGATAGGTATAAATATAATATTTTTTATTTATTTATTTGAATCCACGATCAGCCCCTGAAAGTCAGGGTAACTAACCACAAAGCCGACCGATCTGTCAAGTTATTTATAGTTTTAGGTCGATATAAACTGTAGTTTTATTCAAGGAAATAAAGTAAAATTAAGAAATACTGGTAAAACCACAAGAGCTAGTGAAAAATACTATCCTAACTAATATCATAAATGCGAAAGTAGCTCTGTCTGTCTCGTTTTCACGCTAAAACTACTGAACCGATTTAAATTTGATTTCATACACAGATAATCTAGAGCCTGAGAAAGGACATAGGCTACTTTTTATCCCGGGAAAATGGAAGATCTCCCGGGACGCGGGTGAAGCAGGGAGCCACTAGTAATATATATTGTTTTTCATATTCTTGCAAGATAAACGTGAGATACGGTCCTAGTAGCAGTGGCAATCAGAGTTGTGTAACAGAAAGGTATGCGAGTTGTACACGTAAGGTTAACTTAACTGATAGATAAGATTTAACCGAGATTACCAACAGAACTGGTATATTAATCTGTGATAATGTTTCATTGTATTTTACGGGATTGTTATCAGATTCGATTTTGCTGCTACATTCTGAGCTAAAGTATAGAGAATTGAGTCAAAGCATAGAGAGAGTATTTTAAGTTAATATTTAGTATAGAGGTTATAGTTTTAATATATCCTATAATATTGAGAAGCCCCATGTTCTCAGAGACCATCAATTTTCCCAGGATACAAGCTAGCTTATGTCTTTTCGCATGCTCTAGTCTGTCTGCACCAAATTTCATCAAATTCAGTTCTGCGGTTTAGGCGTGAAAGATTGACATACCTACAGACAGAGTAGCATTTATAGTTAGTAAAGAAGTAGGGATTGATTAATAATAATGTGAAAAAAAAATACGCAAGTAGATTCATTGAATTGTTAATAATTGAAAAACAGCCAGATATCAAAATATTTATATGCTATGATCATTTCTGGAACTTCTCAGTTGAAGGCTGACTTTCAAACCGGTAGTAGCTTCAGCAGCATTAACCTTTATAAGTGTTCAAACTTGAATTAAATACATTTGCAATACCAATGGTATCGCTATTAGGGTGTCGACCTATAGTATAATAGTACCTACGCAAATAAGAGGCATTATGAATTAATGGGCCTATAATTTCATCAGCGTTTTAGCCAAAACCCAAAAGGATACAACTTCACGATGATATTAGTACACCCTTTCTACACTTTCTACATAATATTATAAAGAGGAAAGATTTGTATGTAACGAATAACCTCAAAAGGAACTGGACCGATTTTTATAATTCTTTTTTCATTAGAAAGCTACATTATCACTGAGTAACATAGGCTATATTTTATCTCCGTATTCCTACGGGAACGGGAACTACGCGGGTAAAACCGCGCGGAGGCTAGTTATATATATAAAAATAACTTGGATATGTATTATTCATTTAAAACAAACATTACTAACGAAATGCTTGTGATAAGATGTTTCAGTATAAGGCGTGGCCAGACGCAATCTTCGCTGACAGTTTTCACCCAAAAATGATTTAATCTCTTCACGAATCTAGACTAAACTACATTTTGCATTGAATAATATAAAATTACCTTTATATCAATGTAATTTTATTAATAACTAATTAATTAATCGACAAAAGCTAATTTTAGCGAGTGTACCTACTTCACACTAATCAAATCTAATCGAAATTACTCATAGTTTCCGAGCAACTTAATGCAAAGTACTTCATTTACTAATAGCAGTTCTACATAACTCTAAGAAGTAATGAATATCTACTTCAAAAGCACATGTAGTTATTACGTATTGAGTTCTCATTTCTTCATCATCATCAGTTTTTTAGTGAAGTGCTGCAAATAGGTCACTCTAAAGACTCTTCTTTCGTTTATTTATCATCATCTTGTTTCCTGACTCTAGTTAGCTCCTGAATCACGTTAATAGTCAGTTGTTCAATTGCTACAAGAGTCTTATAATATAAAACGTCTGCGAAGTTTACCTTTACATATCACTTGGGTGGGTTATGGTTCATATCGCTCTTACTTGTGTATTTGTTCGTGATTTTTAAGTGGACCAATTCAATTAGTAGCGTACCGAGTGTTGTTGAAGCCAAAGCTTCTACTTGTACTATAAATGTGTGCCCTAGTAAGGATCATTTATAGTCCAGAATCCAAAGTTAAATCTCAACATTCGACGCCCCCAAAAAGATAAATAGGAGATAAAATGCTCCCGTTTTTAATAAACATTATTATCATTCCAGGTCTTCAAAATAATCCGTCCAGATGTGTTGGTGCGAGTGCGAATGTCCGACCTGATCGATGGCTTCCTGCACGTGGGGGTCGCTGAGGGGGGCCGTGGCAAGGAAGCGGATCTTTGAGCCTGGACAGTTGGAGAGCGGCAGCTTGAGAAGGTGACTCAACTTTACATGGTTTATCCATCAGTCCTAGCCAGCATTATCGTCGAATTTTGTCGAAGCAACATCTATGTTTTACCAGAGATTCATATTAACTTGAATAGGCAGAATACTTGATTAAATTTAGGTATAGACGCGTTTAAAGTTATAAGCCATAATATTGAACAGGACCTTTCTTTCAAAATAAAATCTTCAATATTTTACAAACGTTTTCGACTACTTTTAAATTCGATTTGATTTGAAATTCTAATACATATAATTGTATAGTGGTCTAAGGTGCTGTTGCACCTTACTAACTATCATTAAATCAATTGTAGCTCTATTAAAATGGTTAATCTGTCTGTTTCAGATGCCTGAACCGCTGGGACCTGACCGGCCTCGGGCTGGGCAGCTCGCTTGGCGTAGGGATCCATATCCTCATTGGCTACGTAGCTCTGCACATAGCTGGTCCCTCCATCGTGCTGTCATTCCTCATTGCTGCTGTTGCTTCTCTATTCGCAGGTGAGATTTGTAAAATTTATTTCGTAAGAATCTAATCTATGGCACCGTTACTTTATCGGAAGCCTCTTAAAGTTCCTGTTTGTGTAATCCTTCAAAGATCTATTTAAACCCACTGATTGTCCAAATCCATATTGAAGATTTACTGTCTGAGGTGTTTCTTTTTTTTTGTTGGTGTTCTTAACCCAAAATTATGGCTTAAATTTTAAATTCAGTATTTACCTAAGTATTTTTTTTCCTTAATTACTTTTCAATGTCCCAAGAAAATTGGCATATAATTATCTCTTTTAATTATTTAAACTACGATTTCCAGGTCTATGTTACGCGGAGTTCGGTGCAAGAGTGCCAAGAGCAGGATCTGCGTACATCTACACGTACGTCACTATAGGTGAACTGGCCGCTTTCATTGTTGGTTGGGGCAACATACTCGAAGGTTTATTTGGTAAGTATGAAAACTTGCTTCTTGTCAGATCTTCTCAGGTTATTATCTGACTTCCGGGCTTAAGTGTTTCATGATTTTAGTAGCTATGCCTTCTGCCTTCAATTTTGCAGGCAGTTTAGATCTCTGTAGTACAAAGGCTAATTTAGTAATCTACGTTTGCAATAGGTTCGATGGTTTCTGTCTGACATAAATATATATGAACTTGCTCTATTCTCAATCATTTAAAGCCAAGTTGATACTAGATCAAGGCCCTTAAACTTGTTACATAGCACTGCATATAATTATGTACTTTTAATTTAATGAATATCTTCGTATTTTCCAGGTACAGCAAGCGTAGCCAAAGGTTTGAGCTTGTACATGGATATGATGGTGAATAGGACGATGTCTGATTGGTATACATCAGTAGCGCCGATCCCTTTACCATACCTGTCCTCATACTTTGACATTCTAGCGTTCCTGATAGTCATTGCTATTGGAAGTAAGTACCTTATGAACGCTTGTATTAATTTACGTTCCTTGTTTATACTCCTCTTCTTATTAGTTACTCGCTTGCTTTGCAGAAATAGGTACTTCTTGAATGTCTTTACCAGTTTTTCTATTGGCTGTGTTAGCAAGTCCATTGTACTGGTTATTAACATACATTACAGAGAAATTAAGATCTTTTTCCCAGGCGTTTCTACATAACTTAAAAATACGTCCATCTTTGAAACCCTGCTGAATCTAAAGATTAAAGATCATTCAAACTCCCACTAGGCTAGTTTAGTAACTGTCAGTAATCCACGTAGCCACTACATCATCGGAAGGTGATGTTTATTTGTTTTTTTAATACAGGTATTGTTATTTTGTTTTCAGTATTGTTGGCAGTGGGTGTCCGCGAGTCCGCATGGGTAAACAACGCGCTGACTCTTCTCAACATGGCTGTCATTATTTTCATTATCATTGTTGGTGCTGTTGCAGGTGAGTTCTCATTTATAAGATTAGCTTTCCATTGGTACTTAATTCTTAACGAATTAAGAATTAATATCCTCAAGGTATATTGCCGGTGCATTTAGGTAATATTAAATCAAACATTTTCCTTGGAAGCGTTTATCATAAAGTGGTACACTTTCTGTCGGGGCTAACGCTGTTAAATATTCTACAACAATTTACAATTAGTATATTTCTTTACTTATATGTTTTTACGAACTTTCATTACGACACATTAGATCAATAGAAAAGCAGTTATTTTCGCCGATGACACTTTCATTGCTCATCGTTGTTTTACAGTAGATATAATATTTTGAAAGTTTACGAGCATGCTAACGAACATTACGAATTACATATTAGCATGGATTCTATTAATTCTTCGGGAATAGGCTAAACCTAATATGAAACTGAATTATTCCAGCTAAATCATCAAACTGGTACATCCCAGCTGAGGAGGTGCCTCCCAATCATGGTTCGGGAGGGTTCTTTCCATACGGCGTGTGGGGGACGCTCAAGGGAGCAGCTGTTTGCTTCTATGGTTTTGTTGGCTTTGATGTCATCAGCGCTTCCAGTGAAGAGGTGGGTTTTTTGCCAATCAAGCTGGCATAGTCGTTGACTATGGAACGCAGATTGTTAGTGCAATGATTGATTTGTATGTAGGGTCTTGAAGGCAATCAGATGTTCTACCAAACTCTATAGTCAAGAGCCTAATCATGACAAAACAATGTAAAAACAGTTTCATACCATGTTTAAGGGTTTTAGGGACAAAATTTAGACAAAACGTCTACGTATTTTCATAAATAGTTATAGAGTAGGACTTGGTTTTATGCGTGGGATATATTCTAAGTTCAAACGTGACTTGTAGATTCTTGTGATTCTTGCAGATCAGATCATTGCCAATTCCGGATTACTGGACTATTTTGAGACAAATGTTTTTGAACCTTGTTTCCTGATTATCCTGCTCTACAATCTATAGCAAAACGTTACATTAATCCTACCTTATCCTAACAGTATAATTATTAGACATTCCAAAAGTAGCATATACATGTTTCAGGCCCGTGACCCTCGGCGATCAGTCCCGACGACCATAGTGTCGGTTCTCGCGATAGTTTTCTTCGCTTACGTCAGCGTCGCCATAGTTGTCACTATGATGGTGCCTTACTACTCGCAGGTGAGTTTTGTACATATTAACTGACATACACGAATTTGCAGTGCCTAATCATGGTTTATCTCCTATAGCTTTGGAGTTTAAATTCTATATATATTAGAATTGCCTATGAATAAATTTAAGGAACGAGTTAAGTCAGCTTTGGTACAGAAAGCTTATTATAGTATAAATGATTATATTAATGATGACGAGGCATGGGTATAGCGCTCGTTCTATCAGGACTAATGTTATTATTGTTAAAGAAATTGTTAAAACTTGTTTTGAAAAGAGTAATTGCTGAGTTTATTGCCGGCTCTTCTCAGCAAAAGCAACCTTCCGAACCGAGCATTAGAGTCGACGTTTCATAAGTGCCTGTGAAGGCCTAGTTGAATTAATAAATTTATTTCATTTCATATTTCATTTCATTATAATGTAAGAGTGCTGGTACCCAATACACAAGTTAAATCTTACTTTGGGTACCAGAGTTTAATCGAAGACTCACTCTTGTAAAGCGTCAATTTTTAAAAATGAATCGTCTTTGTAAGCTTGATTTATATCTATACTAATATTATAAAGAGGAAAGATTTGTTTGTTTGTAATGAATAGGCTCCGAAACTACTGGACCGATTTCAAAAATTCTTTCACCTTTGGAAAGCTACATTATCCCCGAGTAACATAGGCTATATTTTATCCCTGTATTCCCACGGGAACGGGAACTACGCGGGTAAAACCGCGGGGAGGCAGCTAGTGTCAAATAAAGATATTAGGTTCGTGAAGCTTCTATTGTAGGGTCTTAACAGAATATGAAAGCTTTGTTATTTAAGACTTATCAGGGCTTTTCATTTGTTAACAGATATAACTATTAGTGAAACTTGCCATCACCAAAGTTTTCTATATCAAAGACAAAACTGTTAGAAGAAAATTGTGGATCTGTATCTGTTTGTAGAAGAGGTTGGTCTCATTTCAGGACCCTGTGACAGCAGTGGCGATGGCGTTCTCATACGTCGGATGGGGCTGGGCAGAATGGATTGTGTCTATTGGTGCTCTCTTTGGCATCATGTCTGGGTAACCATACCTTATTATGCTAAATAGTTCGTAGTTTGTAGGCAAACGGTTACACCATGGTGTTTGAATATCGTAAATAGTAGAAGCATCACTAAACGTTGTCAATCCTAGACATGAAGATATCTTTGTCGATAAATTAATATGTCAGACATAAATAGATGGCTTATTTACTTGAGTATTCATGCGGACTATTTTTTCACAATAATTAGACTATCTGAAACCTGATAACTAATTATATAGAATGAAAAACTTAGCTCCAATCTAACAATCATACTTCAGTTAGTATGATTGTTAGATTGGTAGCCCAGTGGCTACCCGTGTCGTACCTTAAAGTGAAGGCTAATTTACAGATAATAATTGTATAAATATTTCCAGGCTCATAGGCGCCATGTTACCTGTGCCTCGGCTGATCTATGCGATGTCATCTGATGGTCTGCTGTTACGGTGGCTCTCTAAAGTCATTTCTAGGCGAAAATCTCCAGTGTTTGCTACTATTCTTTCAACAGCTATCATAGGTGAGTTCTAGCACTTTCCTTGCTTATTAAAAACACTTAAGTCTTACTGCTAAGTCACTATCTGCCTGTCTGTATCTTCGCTTGCTTCTAATGGATTTTGACAAAGTTTTCACTAATAACCGAGCGATAAACACAAAAAATCTGCAAATTTGACTGAACTACAACGGTATTTTAAAGCACAAGTGGAAACCCTAGACGGGATGTTATTATCAGCTTATTTATTTATGTTACATTTAAGATTTTGAAGCCAATTTGTTTAAAGAATCTGTAGCGACAGTTTGTGATAAAATGTTTAAATTTCAGCCGTTCTCGCCAGTATCATCGAGTTGGAACAGCTCATCATGATGATGTGCATCGGAACATTACTCTCTTATACCATTGTGGCAATCTGTGTGATCCTTTTAAGGTAACTGATTCATTTTAACTGGTAATATGTGAATGTGAGTTTGTTACTTCTATTTTACTACTGCCGTATCAATGTCATGAACAAACTAATAAGAGTTTGCTTTATGAATTTAAGGGCATGAGGGGGCATCATCATATATTAAAATTTAATGTCTTAAAGTTTTAAAACGTCCACTGCTGAAATTGGCTTTCCTATCGATCTCTATGCAGACCGAATTATTTCATTGTTGCATAGAATTGTAATTATGCGTTCATCCTATTTCCACTAATGTGTTATGTATTTATTTGTTATTGTCCTTGTTCCTGAGATTTTATAAGGTTTTTCAATATTAAATATTTAGATACCAATCAGACTACACACCAGAGGGTACCTCAGGAAGTATGAAGCGAATATTCGGATGTGGAGAGAGGTTCCCAACTACCTCATCAGCCAGGGTTATTGATGTATCTCTGATATTATTTGGTAAGTGTTTGCCTAGAGTGTGAACTTTATTACGAAGTAGATTTTTAGTGACAAATCTTAAACCAGTTACATAAAACGAAATACGTAAGGTATCACCTATCCCGAGTTATAGCTGCACTAGCTACCTCCCCGCGGTTTTACCCGCGTAGTTCCCGTTCCCGTGGGAATACAGGGATAAAATATAGCCTATGTTACTCGGGGATAATGTAGCTTTCCAAAGGTGAAAGAATTTTTGAAATCGGTCCAGTAGTTTCGGAGCCTATTCATTACAAACAAACAAACAAACAAACAAATCTTTCCTCTTTATAATATTAGTATAGATTAAAACGAAAAAAAATTGCCATAGAGGACAGCCCGGTTGGCTATGTTTAGTGACCATGACTTCTTTCAAGCCGCCAAGGACAAAAATTTGTTGTGTCTGGATGTAAATATCTATATAAGTATGTATTTAAAAGTAGTAAATGTCAGCTATCTGGTTACCATATCACAAGCTCTGCTTAGTAGTGCTTAGTTTGGAATCAGATTGACCGTGTGTGAAAATTGTCCCAGGATATTTATTATTATACTAGTGGCTCCCCGCGGTTTCACCCGCGTTCCCGGGATAAAAAGTAGCCTATGTGTTATTCCAGAACATATTCTAGCTCTGTGCCAAATTTCAAGCAGATCCCTTCAGCCGTTGGAGCGTGAAAGAGTAACAAACATCCATACATACATCCATACTTACAAACTTTCGCCTTTATAATAGTAGTAGGATTTTTCTTCATGTTGTTTTATCGATTTCAGTGTGCCTATGCGTGACAACAGCTCTAGTAGGCATCCATATGGCGAATCCGCTGATACCAGTAACAATTCTGCACGCTTTGGCTATCATCATGGTCCTTGTCATGGCTGTACAACCGAAAACTAAGGAGGAGTTAACATTTAAGGTATGGTAATCATCGTTTTATTTATTTACTAGTTTATAATTCAAAGCATTTCATTAAGTTAACCGTTCAGTTTGTCATCCAAGTAGGATGACAGACTGCTAGTTTATTATTTCAAGTATTAAAGTATTACCTGGATGAAAGACTAAACGGTTTACTTAATATAGAAGCTATCAAACGCAGTAAAAAAAAAACTTAAATATTTGTACTAATCTACTTTCGTTAGACTTTTAATTATTAGTTACGTGAATTAACCAATTCTCAGTTATAATTAGATAATTAAATAATACTTATTATCGTCAAACGAAATCATTATTAAATCATCAATATTTAACGCTCTTAGTTGATCATCAATAAAATGCATTAAGAGAATAAATATATTTGGATAGTATATCTTTGTATTTCCTTATTTACTTTTACTCGAACTGTTGTGCTTGCAACTCGTGTTTAATTTTTAATTAATCATTTGACGATAGTTATTGCTGTACTATATACATACCTAATATTTCTTACATCCGTAGTTTAATTTTTAAATTATTATATGTTAGTAAATAATATTCAATTCATACTATGTTGTCAAACTTGACAAGCTACTGAATTTAGCAGGCTTGTAGGAAGCTTTATAATAATAAATGCTTACATGCGATGTGTTAATGAACCTACAACGTTATTTCCAGACGCCCCTTGTGCCCCTGGTCCCCTGCCTCAGCATATACGTCAACATTCACCTGATGGTGCTCATCAACGTACAGACTTGGATACGAGTTGGTATCTGGATTTTAATCGGTAAGTTCTAAATCGTTACATAATTCACATTGTAAATGTAATTTTAAATTAACTCTCTGCTTTAATATTTCAGGAATCCCAATCTACATCCTATGCACGTGCTGTTACAAAAAGAAGAAAAATAATCTTAAGGAAAACATAGCCATTGCGTTTGAAGACACAAATGGCAAACCTCCAGTACAAATCGTGGTTGAATCACCCACCCCTCCCAATACTACAACACGTTTTAGTAACTACGGAGGTGACTTCGATGCCCAAGCAGAAAGAATTGACACTGAAGAAATTATACTTCAAGATATTAGAAAAGAGGAGATTTATAAAACAGATGAAATAATACTCCATCAAGCATACATAGACAATAATGAAGAAAAAGAAGCGAAAATAATCGATTTACTAGATCAAGTGTTACAAGCTGAAGAAGATAGTTACGGAGAAGTAATCAGTTTGAAAGAACCGAAAGAAGATCCGGTAACAACTGAACATGAGAATGTTACACACAGGAAATCTTTGAGCGAACTGTCTGACGCTGGTTCGGACGCATCACTGGGTAATCAAGTATTATCTAAATATGATGTTATAGCACAAGTACATAGAGAAGATCTACCTAGGGTCAACGAGGAAGAGGAAAGAATTGAAAGGTATGCGGAGACAGACAATGACGAAGAAATTGAAGAACAAGAGGAGGTGACCGCATTTAACGATAGCGAAACCAATTCACGAACAGACGAATCGGGATACTCCGATACAATCGACAGAAATGCACTGAGCGAATCATTGGAAGATCCCAAAGAAGACGCTCCATACATACCAGTACCGCCTCCGATGGACGAAAACTACTTTAAAAGTCCCGATATAAAGAAATTTTATTCATTGTCTTCGAGACAAAAGAAAGCCAAGCCAGAAGTTGATGAAGGCGAAGAAGAAGAAAGAAGACCACGGGAAAGTATTAAGTCAAATAATTCTCAAAGCGATGACAATATGATATTTGGAAGCGACAGACAGAGAACTTTTATGTCGAAGTTAAATAATATATTTCAAAATAAAATTACACCTGCTGACGAAGAAGAACCGAGAAGGCGTTCACAATCAACTGGAAATGTAGTAGAAAATACGGATGTTCCTTCAGCAATAGAGCGACCGTCATTATTTCTCGATTTAAAGAAAGAGTTGCTATCTGGAGAAGCAGCGCAGAACTTGCGTCCTGTAAACGTAGAAGACGATGACGAGAAAGAGACAGACAATAATAATGAAGTTGAAGAGACTAGTCTCAGTAGAGAAGATTTAAAATCTAAACTTGAGTCTATATATGCCTTAGGTGGGCCACAGCAGTTTAAAACACGTCTTATAAAGTCAAATCCACCCACACCTGAAGAATCTTACCAGACAGATACATCTAGTACTGAAAGCATACAAAAGTTACCAAAAATGGACAAAAACGATACATTGAAAAGACAAAAAGCTAAGTTCGGTGAAGTTTTGAATTCGTTTCGGTTAAGTTGGAACAAAGACGATGAAGTTTAGTGACTTTCGTGATTCGTACGTTAAAGTGCCTTATTTATAGTAGCGTGTGATGAACGATTATACGAATTTTAGATAATAAGCCTAACTCAATTGTCACAATATTACCGCAAGACTGAATAAGCACGAACAAATTAGCGAATTCTGTTTGAAATTATGCCCGAGTCCTAAATAGCACTTACTGTATTATATTTAAGTTATTTGAATTATCTAGATTCTGTAGGTTGTCCAAAGATACCAGGTAGGTAAATACTTTTCATATAAAAAAAATTAATTGAAAAAACAGTTTTATTTTAAATCAATTTTTATCAACAACACAAATATCTGGAAAATTATTCAAAAAAGACGCGTCACTATAAATTAATGAGTTTCGCTCTCGTATAGATGCTTGATTACATTTTCTAATTCCATTTCTTTGGCGCATTCTAACAGGAGCTCGTCGATTATTTGGTCTGAAATACTGAAAGAGAATATTGTTTTCAGTCTGCTTTATTATTCTAATTTGCAATGTAATTTCTCTAATTAACATTCAAAGGTTTAACTACTATACTATCACTACTTTCACTTGGTCGTTGTTAGTTACTCTTGCCTACTTCGTCTCTTGACCAGATATTTGGTCCTCATTTCGGCTTGAATTGCATTTCAATCTGACTGTTTTTATTAGGTCCTAATTTTATGTTAGGGTTTACGAGGGTCTATGCGACATATTACCCAATACTTTAACTTGACTTCTACTAATTTTCTATCTGTCCTATATTTATATTATCTTTTATTGCTCTATCATTCACCTGCCAATCATCTCCCAGGGCTTGCCAACAACGCTGTTCGCGTACATGGGGCTGGTCAGCATGTGCTGAACAAACTTGGTCCTGTACTGAAACAGGTTTGAGGCGGTCTGCTCGGATATGTTGAAGGCCAGCCTCAACCTGTCCGCGTCTTTTGGCGATGAACGAGGCATTTGAAACATTTGCTTTGGCACTTTCTTTTGGATCGTCTCTTCTAAAATCTGTGGATGTTTGTTCGTTTATTGCTAGGCTACTGTGAGATAGCGTTTAAGATGTTTGCGGTGGAATTTAACCAAAAAGAAATTCTATTAATTTTATTAATGCAAATATCTGTGAGAATGTATGGGTCCGTGAGAATGTATGATGTACATTTGTTATTCTTTCACGATAGAACGGCTGAAGGGATCGCGATGAAATTTGGCCCAGAGTTTTTTATCCCAGGAAAATTTCAGATTTCGGGAACACGGGTGAAACCACGGGGTGCCACCAGTACACAACATAAATAGCTACAGTGTAAATATTAACTTGTTTATAAATGATACGATAGCTGAAACATAGCAAGTGATAAATTTAAGCAAGCTAGAGGTGAATGATTTAGTCGGGCGTGCTAAAGAAGGTGCAGTGCGAAAAAAATCTTCTATCAACAAAAAATCAAACGAAACCAAGCTACATATTTAGTTTTATACCCGTAGTAATTGTGGAGTGCTTGGCTGTCGAGGACTACCGCCTCCATTGATACAGAGCAGCTGAGCGTTCTTGGCGCCAGATATGCGTTCATTTCTGCTCCTATTTATTAAGAGTGACAAAATTTATCATCACGCACAGTGTAAGTAAGGTTACAATTCGCTTTGCATATTCCTATGAGGATCTGTCCTATATTGTGTTAGTACGAACACCACTCCCTACCCAATATTTATAGTACCATCCAACGTGGGTTTAAGGCAAAGGCTAGTAATTTTCTCAGAGTGAAGACTATAGTCACCTAACGCTAGTACAATTAAGGGCGAGGCCCCATTGGTGCGGTGCGGTGCGTTGCGTCGGGATGCGTCCATACATTTTTTATGACACGCGATCGCAATCGACGCGACGCAACGCACCGCACCGCACCAATGGGGCCTCGCTCTAAGGGCTTACAAAGTACGCCAAAAAACTATACCATTGCGATAAATGGTTATTTATTGGATTAATATTATCAGTATTGAAAGGCTGTTGGGGTTACTTTCCACTTTGAGGATACTCTAGTTCAAAAGTCGTACATAAGTATCATAATTATTACTGAGAGAGTAATTTCACAAAGATTTAGTAATAGATGACATACCAAATGTCTTTCTACTAATAAATCAACTGTAAAACCTATTAAGGGATGGTCAGACTCATTAATAATGTTATACTAATGAGGGTGATGTAATTTAAATAATTAAGCGACATAATGCACTGGGAGTTATTTCGCAGAGGTGCCTTTGGGGTATATAGGAGGGCCCGACCCTTTAGGCGCGACGGCGACGTCTAGACAAACGGACATAAAAATAGTTTTTATATACATAGTCGTGTTACAGGGTTTCGCTTTCAAGTGTGGAACATTGATCATGTTTGTGTCGTGTGAAGGGTAGGTACATGAGATTTGATTTCTCTTTAAGGTCATGTTAGGTATGTTATTTAATGTGAGCTTAGGAAATTTTACAATTGCGGTTCCTATATACAAAAGTGGATACACTCAAAGAAAATAATTATTAATATAGGAGTATCGTAGCATATTCAGAGATACTTTTTTACATTATGGCCAATCTGATTCCAAGTAAAGCAGAGCCAGTACAATATTAAACACACAGCTGATATACTATTATACTTAACACTTTCATATGCATACATATCTTTACGTCCAGACACTAAAAATACATGTTCATGCACACAAATATTTTATTTATTTAACATGACCTCCCATTTGAGGGTAGCCAAATCTACACTAACATTATAAAGAGGAAAGTTTTGATTTCTAGTTTGTTTGTATCGAATTGGCTTCGAAACTACCGAACCGATCTGAAGAATTATTTCACCAAAACTACATTATCAGAGAGCAACATAGGCTACACGGGGAACCCCACACATGAAAGGGTATAAGGAAAGATCTTTCTCAAACTGGGAAGTCCAAGATTTACCTAAACTAAGTGAAATAAAGTGGTTACGTATGAAATAATCGCTGTTGATTTGTGCAATGCATTTTAAATTAAGACGACCTCGGCTGTTGCGCCGTTGATGTCATTCGTCAGTCTGCTTCAGAACTGAAGCTTATTATGTATTACTAGCGACCGGCCCCAGCATCGCACGGGTGCAATGCTACATCACATTAGAAACCTCCAAAATTGTCAGTGTTTCTCTTACATATTATGCATGTATTGTATATAAAACCCTTCCTCTTGAAACGCTCTATCTATTTAAAAAAACGCATCAAAATCTGATAAAGATTTAAGAAGACATAGGGACAGACAGCGGAAAGCGACTTTGTTTTATAATATGTAGTGATTATGACAGATTATTGTTTTACCCACAGACCTATAATCTAACTAGATAAAGTACGCACCTCAAATTGTATGAAGACCAACCGTGTCACTTTATCATTATGGTCCGAAGGCAATGGCGGTCGATCGCTGATTAAATGACGGCGTAGAGAGTAGACATTTTTGCTGCTTTTTGACACGCGAAATATACTTGCGACGTCTAGTTAGATTATAGGTCTATTGTTTTGTATTTATCTTTAAACTAGATTCAAAGCAACTCTATATATATGTATCATACAGTTAAAATTCTAAGATGGCCTACAGGCCAAGGAAAAACAGGGATCAGTGGAAAGATGTATAAAGGTTTATCTCCTGCAGTGCTCGCAGTAAAACTGCTACCAACAAAAAAAGTAAATCATAGAATAACAATCGCAAAACGTTTGGACGGATATATACAAAAGCCAAATAAACAAACGACAGTAGGCATTTATTGCAGACAGGTCACGAATGCAGACTAAACAGCGACTTATGTAAAGTTGGCGATCGATCCCCCCTTGCTTGTGACCTTGACCTTGGCAAGATAAATGAAAAGGTTGCACAGTTCAATGTAATGACAGGAAGTCAATTTACAGTAAAAAAAAATGTGTAGGTATAAAGTTGTAGGATGCTTGTTTACCATAGTATTAAAAAGCTTTGCTTAATTTGGATTTCTCCTATTTTTATATCACTAGCGACCCACCCCGACTTTACGCGGATGCAATATAAATAATAAAAAAAAAAAACCCTTTTAACCTCTTTCAATTTGTGAAAAACTTGACAAAATCCATAAAATCGGATTTTTATAATTTTGAGTACCTATACATTTTGAGAGGTAATTAATCTGATATTTTCTTAACAAATAGGTATTAAAGTTTGAAAATTTTAAAAATTAAATAAGCAATATAAAATTTGTCTCATAAATTCTTAGTAGAACTACTGATTCAAATGTTTACTATGCTGACAAGGGGAAGAGATTTCATTTCGAGACAAGCTGACGATGGTGTATGGAACTAGCTGGTACAGGCGTGGGGAGAACTCATGGTAACTATATATACTGACATATAAGTCACAATATAAAACCTATAAGACTTATTTCAATTAACCCTACTATTTTACTTCTCCTACTTCTGAACGCGATGAATAGAAAAACTACTGAACAGATTTTCATGCGGTTTTCACCAAATTACGGAGTATTTCATGGGGAAGGTTTTTATGTATAATTTGGAACCGGTTGATGTCACTCATCAGTCTGCCTTTGAACTGAAGCTTATTATGTATTACTAGCGACCCGCCCCAGCTTCGCACGGGTGTAATGCTTATACATCACATTTGAAACCTCCAAATTTGTCAGTGTTTCTCTAACATATTATGCATGTATTGTATTTGAAACCCTTCCTCTTCCGTTTTTATGTATAATTTGGACCCGGTAGGTGGCGCTGGTGGGCAGAACGAAGTCTGCCGGCTCCGCGTGAGAATGAATGGATATTTGTTACGCTTTCACGCAAAAACGGATGAATGGATTTGGAGAAATTAGGAACACTAGTATATAACCTGGATTAACACTGGCTACTTTGTATCCCGGCAAAATTGAAGATCCCTCGGGAACGCGGGTTAAACTGCGGGGTGCCACTAGAAGGTACATATAATATTATTATTGTTTCATTATTATATCAGCACTGTCTAAAAATTATGTTATTAATTACAGTTATAATTAATATAGCTATTATAAATGTTTAGGCGTTCGGATAAAGTAATACGTCCTTCTACACAATTTACTTTACTATTCGTTTATTAAAGGCAAAGAAAAGCCGGCAATTAACTGAAACTATTCAGAACAAATTCACAAAATATCTTACATAGTTTTAGTTAGTCCTAGAGCAAGAGCTTTACCGAATCATCGTCATCATAATAAATATAAATATCATGGGACATTTTTCACACACGGCCAATCTGATTCCAAAGTAAGCTTCAAAGTGAGCTTGTGTTATGGTAACCAGATAGCTGATATACCTACTACATATAATACTTTTAAATACATACATATTATAGATATTTACATCCAGACACAGGACAAACAAACATACAAATGTTTGTCCTGGGTGGGATTCGAACCCACGACCCGCAGCTTGAAAGTCAGGGTCACTAACCACAAAGCAAACCGGGCTGTCAACAATCATCTTCCTGCTAACATTATTAATTCGTATGTTTGTGAGACTGTTTGTATGGATGGAGTAACAAACTCTTACACGCCAGAACTCCTGAAGGGATCGCGATGAAATTTGGCTGTTCTAGAATAGCACATCGGCTTCTTTTTATCCCGAGAAAAATTCTTGGAGAGAAGATCCGTCCCTGAAACCGCGGGGAGCCACTAGTATTATAATAATTTGCGTTCCAAAAAGACCTCTGTACTAAAACTGTCATGAAGATTTCCTTAAGAGAAAACTCGCTATCTAAGATCATGTTTATTAATAGATTCGTGACATAATTAAATTTTATTAGCCCCGGAATAGTCTCACGCGGTGACCCAAAGCGAAACAATGGGATGATAAGCACCGGAAAGGTTGCTACCATTGAGGTATACAAACCAGCGAAGGTGCTAAGGAACTATAAATTTAAGTAGACGTCGCAAGCGTATGGAAGAGTCCAAAAGCAACAAAAATGTCTGCTTTATACGCAGTCAAAATGCGGTACATATCTAGTTCGACCCTTAGAAGATGCAACAAAGCTTAGTAATTGAATTGTATAATTAAAGTTTTAGAAAACATGAAATAGTCAGCTATAAAGGTTGTTAGTCGGGCAGCTCGGCTATAGCAATTATTTGACGCGGCATAAATCTTAATTCAGTCAAAAAGGGGCACTTATAAAGGTCGCAGCTGCTAAATCACTATTTGAAAGTCAACCTTCAACTGAGAAGAACTGGCTGGTAACTTAAGAACGTATCCGATTTGGATCGTTCAGCAGCAACTCTACTTATTGGATAAGTAGATTACTGCATCACCGTGCATACGATTTTATACCTTTTACAGGTGCAGATATTGTGACCTTTTTAGCGATCACTTCGACTATATTCTCTATTCCGTGGTCAGAACCAACATGGCGCGTTCAAGTAACGCTACGTGGTGGCAAATTGCATTGATTTATCATCATTAATGGTGTCTCAATGTCACAGTGAGTACAGGTGTGTCACAATCATTATTAAGTCATCATTTCACTGATGGCACCACTCCACAGGTACCTAGACTTGCCATTGGTCATTGGATCGATTGAAATTGGTGCAAACATTTGTGTATGTGCACAGGTCTGTTTATTTTGAGTCTTGGTATAAATAAATATATTTAAGTAGCATTTTCAGTTAAACATTCTTCCTATTAATATTTTAAAAATATAAAATATGGATGGATGGATGGATGGATAAAAGGGTATTTACTTTCAAAACATGGCACACCGATAGATAATAAATATCATCCCGGAAAAATGTACTATACCTACCCAGGAACGCGCAAAATCGCGGTCAAAAACCTATACTTATTAATATTCGATTTTTTTTTGTTATGTAGATAGGCTCTAAAATTACTGGAGCAATCTGAATAACTCTTTCACCAATAGAAAGCTACATTATTTGGAAGTGTCATAGACTATACTTTATCCCTGTATTCTTAAGGGAATGGGAACTACGTGGATGAAACCGCGGGGCGGAAGCTAGCTAACGATATACGATAGAAGTAAACAATTGTGTACAAACACTTCTAAGAAAACATTTAATTGATAAGATAATGATATATATTGATTAGTGAAAATCAATATTTGACTATGAAAGCTTCGAACTTTTGAATACAAGAAAGAACACTGAGATATAGAAATAAATAAAAAAATAATTCTTATCTTCTTCGGACCCGGCATCACGCGGAACGGCTATTCCGCTAGTTCTGTTTTTTTACGTGTTCTAAAAGGTTCTTATAATAACATATAGTGCGTTATTATGACTATGATCATTAACCTTCTAAGTAGCGTAAAGATAAATTTAACGATTGATTGGTGTAAATAATATTTGTAGTAGTAGTAGTTGTAGATGTCATCATCATCAGCTCATATCCGTCTCCACCGAGGAGCACGAACGCGGGCTTAGTGGGGAGGCGGACTTCACATGCCTTTAAATTGTGACATCTCGGGCATGCAGATTTCTCACTATATTTTCCTTCACCGAAAGCCAGTGTTGAAAATCCTAATATTTAATACTAATATTATTAATGCGAAAGTAACTCTGTCTGTCTGTCTGTCTGCTTTCACACAAAAACTACTGAGCCGATTTAAATTAAATTTGGTACACAGATAATCCAGAGCCTGAGAAAGGACATAGGCTACTTTTTATCCAGGGAAAATTGAAGATCACGACCCCGGGAACGCGGGCGAAGTCGCGGGGAGCCACTAGTTTAACATAAAAGTACCGTATCTATATTTGCAGTGATCACACAATATTTCCTAATCATTTATCTACAATTTGACTATTATATAGTATTGTTTATATAAATTTTCCATGTAATATTCAACTAGGTACCTTTAGGTATCAATATTGGTGGTGTCACGTATTGCATCAACATTATTTATCAGCTGAAGCATAAAGACCTGATAAGGGCACTCAACCTGCCTTTTCATGTTTTCAATCAAATAGGTACACAATAAAGCGATTACATCAAATACTTGATAAATGATATTCTTGTTCATTTATGTTTATATGTCTAGTCTAGAAGTTACAGCTAAGCTAAGACCTATCAGATGACTAGTCAGCAGTAGTTTTAAGGCGGTGAAGGAGGTAAAAAATGAAAGATAATACATTTTTTTTTCCGAAAAACACACAAAATTACAGCAGATTTGAGATATGTACAAAACACACAACACAAAGAAAAAAAGAAATAAAAAACAGAAATGTAATGTTGCGTGATGCCAGGAAAGATAAAGTATAGTTAAAGTATGTTTGTAAAGTGTGAAAATCAACCATCTGAACCGGGTATTACTTAAGTGTCCAATGATATTGTGAAGAACATTGATGCACAAAAAACTTCTCTGTCAAATTTCACTCTTTTCATATTGTATTGTACTGAACAACGTTGTGCTAATATATCCGGGTTCCTAACGTCTGGTGACCGTAACAGGTAACCTGCAATCTTCGACAGATACGACAAAAGTCTCGTTAGACTTACCTAGATCTGAGAATAAGCATATGAATCTAGATACTAGAAACAGTAGTTATAATAACAAATGTAATGAGAAGGATCCAAATTGTAAAGAATTGTTTAGTCAATAAAGTAACTTTGTTAAAAAACAGTTCAAAAATACAGATGAATCAATCAAGAATAAGCTTAAACTTAATACTCATCGATACCGTAAGGTGAATGAACAGGAGCTTTTGTAAGCTTACGGAACCCACCCCACGCACGTCACAAACGTCAAGACAAGTAGACAAATAATAATTAAGTTTAATACTACAAAAAAGATTAATAATCCTAAACCTTATATGGACGTGTACAGGGGCAAACACAGCGTCAAATCTTTAACTAGCTGACCCGCGACTTCGTCTGCGTCACATCCTGAACGTTTTTGCAACACGCACCAATCTCAAAAACTACTGGATCGAATTGAAATAATATTACATTATCCAACATTACGCTATATGACCAATAGGAGCGGAGCATCAATGACAAAAAACATACTAGAGCTTGAGAAGAGACATTGACTACTTATTAATCACTAGCGACCCGCCCCAGCTTCGCACGGGTGCAATGGTTATACATCACATTAGAAACCTCCAAAATTTGCAGTGTTTCTCTAACATATTATGCATATATTGTATACTAACTTCTGCCAGCGACTTCGTTCGCGTGGAATAGTTTCTTTGGGCTAACTCTAACTTTAACCCGCGACTTCGTTCTTCGAACCTCCTCCTGTGACGACGCGATGGCTTATTTCTTCTATAATTTTGCTGTTTCTATACCGATTTCTATGATTATTTTTATTGAATAGGTAATAAAGTTAACTTTTTTAAATTAGGGATTAGTGAGAGCATTATAAGCGTAAGAGTTAACAAATATAATCAGAATGCTCCGAACTGCTAAGCTATCAGGAGTTACACGTGTTATTCTGAGTCAACTTTAAAAGATAGACATATGCTGTTGCGGGATATTTTTTAGACAATTTTATGTAAAATATTTCCGTCATACATAATTTCTATGTAACTTTAACCATTAAGGCTGCACACGCGACGGAAGCTTAAAAAATGGAGTAACTTCTCCCGTTTTCCCAAAATTTCCCTTCACTACTCTGCTCCTATTGATTGTAGCGTGATGAAAAGTATCCTATAACCTGCCCAGGAGTATGAAGAATAATTGTACCAAGTTTCGTTAAAATCCGTCCAGTAGTTTTTGTTTCTATAAGGAACATACAGACCGACAGACAGACAGACAAAAATTTTACTGATTGCATTTTTGGCATCAGTATCGAATATCGATCACTAATCACCCCCTGATAGTTATTTTGAAAATGTATTTCATGTACAGAATTTACCTCTCTACAGATTTATTATAAGTATAGATAGATGAAGGGGAATGCAGGTAAAACCGCGGGGGAACCGTATTGAATAAACAGATTTGCAACAAACATACAAACAGATAAATATAACTTAAACCATAAAAGTGGCAATAAACGTGTTGCCGACTGTATTATCCGGTACAACAGAAACTATATCATCGTTTGTAATTAGTCAGTGTTCCGAATACGGATGGCTGCGTAGGAGTCGCTGACACGTTCAAATTTTGCTACATCCCCGTCTCACTCACCGCGGTATATTTAGAAAGGGACACATGGAGATTTGCGCTCGGTACTCAACCGTGTTTGGATTAATGAAAGCCCGTATAAAGGTATCGGCGATTTGTCAGATATGCTGGGATTACTAATGGTTCAGTTTTTAGGAGGGCGTTCAGAAACAGAGGCGTAAAAATTCTCGTAACGATTTTTCTAGAATATAACTCGAATATTTAAATCAGTAGTAATAGTCACGATCCTTATTAGACAAACATTGATTAATGAAGTAGACGATGGTGTCACCCAAGATGATTGTTTTAAATTGAATTTTGTGCGCCAGGAAGTCCATTGGTTACTAGATTGACTTACAGGCATACGGTCCACCTGACCCTGCGATTTGATACAGGGGCCACCTGGTGGTAAGAGATCACCGCCACCTATGAACTCCGTAATATCAGGCGGATTCCCAATGCTGCAGACCCTGAATACAAAGCCTTAGAAAGGCTTATTTATGATATCTTTCGCATTAGCAGTTAAAGTATTAAGAAGCTTCTAAAAACCTATTTTAGTATGGATATTAGAAAAAAATTGAATAACAGGAAATAAATGACTCACCCGCAAGCATCACCGCCGCACAGCTGCCTCAAAAGTCTTGTCACCTCGCAACCGTCCGGCGCCAAGTTTGGTACCTAAAAAGAACAAATTAACATAATGATAAACAAGCCCAATCATCATATTTAACTATGGGCAGTTAGGCATAAGCTGAAGTGACTCAGAGGGGAAAGCACTGACTCAAGATCATGAGGATACAGGTTCAAGCCTGTACCTGAGTTTAAAAAATAGCTGCAAACCACTGGGTGTATAGTCGTGAGGAATCCTGCATGCCAGATGACGTGAAACATTATTTACAATTCAGTTGCTGTAAATTGAAACTCTCTTTAATTTTACTAAGAATCAAAAGATTCTTTCTGATAAAGAAGATTCTAGGGAATCTCGTAGGATTCAGAAAACTACAAGTGTTGTCAATTAGTTGCGACTCGACTGTTCGTGGAAATGGA
Source organism: Thyatira batis (assembly GCA_905147785.2). Classification (NCBI taxonomy): domain Eukaryota; kingdom Metazoa; phylum Arthropoda; class Insecta; order Lepidoptera; family Drepanidae; genus Thyatira; species Thyatira batis. The sequence continues at coordinate 870,492 of LR990498.1, read as the reverse complement.
TACAATGGACCATTATGTATTAAATCCAAAACTTTTTCTGGAACATGTAGCCGAAGGTGGAAAGCGTAGAAATATTAGAAGAGATTTAGTTCTCAAAGCAGCTGCAGATACTTGTAAGCAAATTTTCAATAAGATGGTTGTAGATCGGACTATATCACCCATCCACCATGCTAACTACTAAAGAGACATGAGTTTTCAACCAACAATAATTGGACATATAGTTTCTGAGCGGTGTTTAGCAATTTGCTGAGCCATAACACATATCTAAATGAACTCCATTCCATACTTTAAAGAAACTGTTTCACAGATTGTAATCTTTAATATCAGATAATTGTTGCAACTATTAAGAATCCTGTATAAATTATGATTTGTAAGAGGTTACACAAATGGGATACTTCAATTTCCCCTTTCCCATAATCCGACAAGCATACATACTCTTGACCTTGAACAGAAACTTCTACCCAACGCATGCATCGTACGCTAGACATCGATAAATCCATAAGCGGATCAGTATCCGTAAAAATTGTACACACCCGATGGTATCCAGATGCTTTCCACCAATCACCGTGTCCGTCCAACTTTCTTAGATGAAATTAGCCGGAGAGGACATTAATTGACACACAACCGGCCGTGCAGTCCCATAAATGCAACAAATTACGTCATGGCTGCCGATAACAAGCCGGTATTCGTATTTTCGCCTCGCGACGCTGCTTCAGTACGCGAGGTGATTCCGCGCAGAACGTTCGTGTTTTATACCCTGTTGTTTGTTTAGAGGAAACTTCTTCGCGTGTCATAATGGTGAGTTTGAACTTGCTATTTTCAGCTTGAAATATAATTTTGATTTTATTGTTGAGTGATATTAATTTGATGATATATTTTTAGGGCTATTATGATAGTTGGTTTAATTTTACGTTTGTTGTAACTTTGTGAATATTGAGCAGTTTATTTTTAAAATTATCATAAATAAAAATAATAGTATACGCAACAGTGTTAGGAAAAAAAGTTGGTTACCTTTGAAAATTGTATTAAGAATGCTTATATTTTTTGAGCAATTTTTAGAATCATGTCTCGGGCAGTAATAAGGAATTCCAAGCTACACGCTCAATTTTATTGAGTCCGCGAATAGACCGGAGGAAGCATTGTTTATTTAGACTACACATCTTATATGTAATACTATACCATCGTAATGGTATAACTGTTATAATTGTCATATAAATTAATTATTTTTAAGTATACACAAAAATAGAAGTCGATTTAATATAGTTTTCCTTACATTCATAAATAAAGTTTGTAACGAGGTTAAGGTCTATCTTCATAATGTGTTATAATTGATCATAATGATAATTTATCGAAAATATGTACTAGGTATGTAGGTACCTACTTCAATATTATTGCTAGAGTACTAAACTGCACTATGACTGCATTAAAAATCGAGTACATAACTACTTGATAAACTTTATGAAAATATGCAATACACATAAATGGATTTACACCTTAATCCTTCAGAAATAGTAAACCGCTGTTCTGAAAAACATTTGCAAAAAAACCTAACAATACGTCTCATAATAATAAAAGAAATATCTGATAAGTTATTATTACTTATGTAATCAGTCAAAGTAATGATTTATCGTTTAAACAGCACTTTTATAATATCTTCATCGATAACATTGATATTAAAATTTGTGATATTATTAACGATAAAAAGACGTATACCTAAGACTATATTCTATTTAACAAAGGGAAAATTATGTGATAAATTAATATCAATAACAGTCAATAAAACTGTAACAATAATAAATAGAAACAACAAAATCGTCCCGGGAAGGTCGGAACAATAAACTTAAATGTTAACAACGTAGACGAAAATAGAAATTGAGAAGCTATTTATAGCAAGTTTTCGCAAATCCCTTACACTCATTAGAAACATCTAACATCTGTTCTGATACGAAGTCTCAAAACAACATAATACTGAGAATTTTTATGTTCCAGATAAAATAAATAGTTCTTTGACGATCTGGGTTGACAATGTTGATGTGTGACATTCTCATCTATTATTAAAGTGTATAAACAAAAGTTTACGACTCCTGAAATTAGGACTACGAACACAGGTCGAGGTGGTTTAAAAACAAACTGTAGGCGTAACGTAGCGGTGCGAAGACACTACTGAAGTTTGGATAAATAATGACTGTGTGAGAATTTAGAACTGCCATTAAATTGGTTAGTTATAGCTTTATATTAGACTAGCTGCCTCCCCGCGGTTTTACCCGCGTAGTTCCCGTTCCCGTGGGAACACAGGGATAAAATATAGCCTATGTTACTCGGGGATAATGTAGCTTTCCAAAGGTGAAAGAATTTTTGAAATCGGTCCAGTAGTTTCGGAGCCTATTCATTACAAACAAACAAACAAACAAATCTTTCCTCTTTATAATATTAGTATAGAAAAAGAATGATTAAAATCGGTTTATTGAGTTTATTCGTTACATACAAAAATACAATTTTTTCCTCTTTATAAAATTAGCGTAGATAATTTTCCTGTTGCATATTTACTCTAATCTAATATTATATAAATATTAGGAAATATTTGATTGTTTGTATGGAGTTAGTATCGAAATTATTTGACCAATGGAAAGCTATATATTCTATCCCCATATTGCTACATGAACGGGAACTATGAAGCTAGTTTACACTAATATATTAAAGAGGAAAGATTTGTATTTTTGTATGTAACGAATAAACTCAAAAGTACTGGACCGATTTTTAATAATTCTTTTTTCGTTAGAAAGCTACATTATCCGCGAGTAACATAATCTATATTTTATCCCTGTATTCCCACGGAAACGGGAACTACGCGGATAAAACCGCGCGAAGGCAGCTAATAATTTTCATGATTACTCAGTCAAAATTATACCTACAAATATGAGTAGCAATGAACCTACTTCAAAGCCGATAATTGATTAATGCTTTTCAGATAATGATGTCATCGGCGATATTAGCGAGTACAAAACATAGAGTATAATTTGTTACGCTTGTTGATGTTAAAAAAACTAATGATCTGTCAATCAGTTCGCTTTGTTTCAGAGGTACTTGCTCTGTTTAGTGGTTATTTAACAGTCCATTCCTATATTTATTATTATTATTATGAGCCTGTAGTGTCCCACTGCAGGGCAAAGGCCTCCCCATCTTTCTTCCACTCCTCTCGGTTCAGAGCTTTACTGGACCACTCCTTTGAGAAGTGGTCTAGCTCGTCCCGCCATCTTCGCCTAGGTCTACCGCGATGTCGTTTGCCGTTTTGTGGGACCCAGTTAAACGTTATTTTTGCCCACATTTCTTATACTTATGAATTGTTTTAATTACAGAGGCGTTGATTATTTTAGCATTATCTCTATCATCCTGATAAGTGGCTCCCCACAGGTTCAACTGCGATACCATTGATAAAAAAGTGGCCTGTGTTATTCCAAAAGATATTCTCTGTGCCAAATTTCATCACGAGCCCTTCAGCCTTTCTGGCGCATATATTCCATTGACACATACATTCGCACAAATTTCGCATTAATAATATTAAGTAGAATAAAATAATTACAACAGTAAGCCAGGATATAATTCTTTTCCCATGTATTTCGAGGATTAGTAGTTATATTCGACATTAAAATAAAAGCAATAAGGTAAATTTTTCTTTGGACTAATTAACTGTTTAAAGTTATAACAATTAAAATGTTATTTAGTAAAAACAATGTACTAAACGTCGACATTTTAATGATTCACGCTAAACTATATACATGTAGAACAAATATATATAAGTTGTTTGTTTGAAATTAAGAGAGATTGTAAAATTTCAAATTTATCGTGGTAAATGGGTCAAGCACCTGTCAGACTAGAATTTTTGTGTTTATGTTCTTAGTAACGACAGAAGTGGTGTACCTAAGATTAATGGTCCTCCGACACGGATAGGCAACTGTTTTACAATTTCAGAATACCACGACAGGTGCAAAAGGGGATATCAAATTGTGTGCCTGTCTTTTGCGATATGTTTTATCTATATCTTATCGAATCTGTTATGATTTGAGTATTTCTATCGCTACGGTTTTAGAGAAACGTGGTTTTTGACAGAAACGAAATAAAAGTGTATTGGAATTGTTAGTCGTTAAAGCTTATTTAAGACAATTATAAAAATAGTATAGGCTGACGTGGGGTCTCGCGCGTTCCCAAGGGTCATTTAATATTCCCGGGATAAAAGTTAGCCTATGTGTTATTCCAGAACATATTCTGCGTGCCAAATTTCATCGCTTTAGCCGTTTTAGCGAGAAAGATTTACAAACATACATCCTCATAAACATTCAGATTCGTAATATTAGTATTGTCTACAGTCTCAGTCATCTCAACCTACATCAGCCTTTGACGAATTATAGACACATATATCTATATAGTTTATGCAGATCTCATATGTCTTAGATAACTCAATCAAAAATCCCTTCAAGCCAGCTACTTGCGTGCGAAACTGCAATCGCATCTGCAGACTATCGTATTACCGACAGATTGAATTCTTTTCTCACGCATACTAATCATTAGGTCCTTGATCAGCCTCAGTACGTGAGGAAAACCCACAGACCTATAATTTAACTAGACGTCGCGAGAGTATGTACTTCACTTGTCAAAAAGTTGCAAAAATATCTGCTTTCTTCGCAGTCATTAAGTCTGAGGTCGATGGTCGACCTTTGGATGTCAAAGAAGATGTGACACGGTTGGTCTTCATACAAATTGTGGTGCTTACGTTATCTAGTTACGATTATAGGTCTATGGCGAGACCATATATTAATATCATATAGAGGGTTCATACGAAAAAAGATTTCTACATACAATTGTATGACATTTTATGTGAAAATGAGGTCATTATTTGTGGAATGTCGTTGGGAATTGCGCTGGGTGACTCCGCAGCGGTTTTACATTGACGTTTCTACAAGACTGAACATTTACGACCCTGGTAATACAACAAACTAGCTGATACGCGAAACTTTGTGTTACATCTTGCTCATTTCTCAATAATGCTCCGCTCTTGTCGGTCGTAGTGTGATACATAACCTAAAGCCTTCCTCGAAAAGTGGGCTATCTAACTCCATAAATTCTTGAGATTTGCGCGTTCAGACAAACTTTGCTACATTATAATAAAGAATAGATGACACACACTGTATTGTGGGCTGAGTAGTATTTAGTATAGTTTTCCTTGAGTTATTTCCAACATATACGACTAATTAGGGAATGTGACAAGACAAAGGAACCTGACATGCTGTTAAAACCAATTTCTTAGTAATTATGTTTAGTCAGTGCAAGGTTTAAAGTAAATTTGGTCTGTGGTTAACTTTTGCACCGTTTCTATAGCGAGGTATTCATAAATGTAGAGTATGTTTTTAAACTTTCTTGAACAAAATTCATAATGGGGCGATACGCGTGTTGACTATTATGACAATATTACGTCGAGGTTAATCAATCCTACTAATATCATAAATGCAAAAGTTTGTGAGAATGGCTGACGGTATCGCAATGGAATTAGGCACAGATTTACTTGTGAAATAATAATTGGGCTACTTTCTATCCGGGAAAAATTAAGATCTCCTGGGAACGCGGGGCTACTGGTGTATTTATGAATTCGGTGATCAAAACACTTGACGATTCGAAACCTTAGATCGGTGTCAATAACCTTTCACACCAAATAACCAATAGGTTTGCCCAATTTCCACCCATACGTTGTTGACATACCGAACATACCTACGGACACAACGGTTTGCTTCCACATTTACAAAGTGGACAGCAGAGTGGAGCTTGCTTCCGGCGTGTGTGTTTCCCGACACCTACAATCTAGGGATTTTCAAGGCTAGAGTGAATAGGTTTCATCTGGGCGAGCATGCTCCATCCTAGGTTTCGGCAACGTCTTGTACAGACGGGTGAGGGACGGCTAATAAATAAGAAAAAACAATTCTCTATAGTTTTTAACGACCTTCAAATATAAGAGCGACTATTCCTCGTGCGAGAGTATAATGAAATCACCCATCTGTCTATTCACGTTACACACGGCACGAAATTTAAACAATGTAATTTTAGACACAATTTCACTGGGATACTGATGAAAAAAAAAGATAGTATAACTAGACTACTTAGTCATGTTGGTAACACTGTGATGTTGGCAGTGATACCAACACCTGATCGTTTATTATGAAGGACATTAGAGAGAAGGTTACGTTACAACATTAAATTGAGAGGCAGCCATATATCACTAGTGAAAATGAATGCATTTTAGTATTTTTTTGCTTCATCTACACTAATATAATAAAGAGGAAAGAGGAAATTTAATTTGGCAGAGTTAGTATATGTTTAATTTAAAATCCTCTTGGTAAAACCGTGGGAAGGCATTAGTCTCCCAAAAAAATACGTGTTGGTAGAAAAAAAATCTCAAACATTTATCGTATAAGGAAAATACTTAGTTCATTGAATTAGATTTCCAAAAAATATGGTTATATGGTTCCCCTCGAACCTAAATGTCAAGATTTTTCCGGGAAAAATATCACTAGTTTTAACTGCCTTAGAATTTCATGAGAAAGGTTAATACTTGACCTTTCAACTGGAAAAGAGAGGCTTACATAAACTTGTTTTGTGAAATAAGGTCAGATAGAAACCATAATAACTTAGAACATGTTTAGATATATTATACAAACAAAAATCTATAATTTTAATTAAAGAAATAGTTTTTGCTTCAGCAACTTCGCATTTATACTGGGTTTTTGAAGAGACACTTCCATTTAAGGTACTAGTAGCTAAATCTATACTAATATTATAAAGAGGAAAGATTTGTTTGTTTGTTTGTAATGAATAGGCTCCGAAACTACTGGACCGATTTCAAAAATTCTTTCACCTTTGGAAAGCTACATTATCCCCGAGTAACATAGGCTATATTTTATCCCTGTATTCCCACGGGAACGGGAACTACGCGGGTAAAACCGCGGGGAGGCAGCTAGTAAGAAATATTTTGGGACATAGTTTACACACAGGTAAATTGAACTTTAACTTTAGCAGTTAAATACATACTTAGATAGATATTAACATCCAAACCAAATATACGTGTTCACACAAATATTGTCGAACGAATCGAACGTAAACGATAAACATATTATATGGAACATCCATGACATTAGAAATGTAACAAATAATATAACGGACATTGAGTGGGTGGTTTGAGATTGAGAAATTTTAAATTTGTACGCGTACCGAGATCCACCGAGGTGACTAACAACGAAAATAATATTAATCTACGTTTGTGAGTCAACTATTACTATCCATACTTATATTATAAATGCGAAAGTAACTCTGTCTGTCTGTTACGCTTTCACGCTAAAACTACTGAACCGATTTAAATTAAATTTGGTACACAGATAATCCAGAGCCTGAGAAAGGACATAGCTACTTTTTATCCCGGGAAAATTGAAGAAGAGCCGCGGGGAGCCACTAGTTCAAATAATAATGTTACTTTACTATTTTAAAACACCGGTTATTTATTTTCACATAAATGTTCCCCAAAAAGTATTTCATTATAAAAAGTTCAAAAAATTTTTAATACCCGACTTCTAAACTAATTTTGTAAAAAAAACAAGTGTTTTTTTTCTCTTTAAATGTCACCAGATCGATGTTATTTTATGGATAGAAAAAGCTTAAAGCATAGATCAGCACATAGGTTTAAAAAATGTTTTTTATATATATATTTTGAAACCTACCTTCATGACTACATTTTTGTAAAGTCATGGCTTTAGTGATAATAAAAGGAACCTCACCTCTAGGCGTTTGTTACTAATCTAAAAATCCAGATATAAACTCATAGTATTTCGCAACATCTAACTGTGCCAATTTTCATAATGTTTTATATGTTTGCGGCATTTAAAAATAGCAATAGTTATTGTAATTGCAATTGGATTACTTCATCACGATCTGTAAATGAGCTTGTGTTATATTATGTCGTCCCACCACATTGGCTAGTGATGGGACTGAATATCGATATTATTAGGTATCCTACTAATATTGAAAAATGCGAAAGTTTGTAAGCATGGATGTATATTTGTTGCCTCTTTACGCAAAAACTATAGAACGGATTTGGATGAAATTTTAAACACTAATAGTCTGTAATAACTTTTTACGTACCGGGAAAATGGAAGATCCCCGGAAACTCGGGTTAAGCCGCGGGGAGCCAATAGTACATCCACACATCCATACCCACAAACGGTCACATTTATACTATTAGTTGGATTAAGTAAGGGACGATGCTTATATTATCTCTAAAAATTAAAAATAAACATTATCGATAAGAAGCGTAATTAAAAACCGTACAGCACTATTTCAAAGAGTTGGAAATAATTTCTGGAGAGGGGCCGGCATTACAATGCCGCCCACTGGTGGACTATTTTAGATGTGGGGTTATGGTCGACGGATGAAATCTGAAATTCGATGCAGAACTTGCATCTTTCTGATGGTGGATCAGCAGAAATACCTCCGCGCGGTTTTAGCCGCGTAGTTCCGTTCCCGTAGGAATACTGGGATAAAACATAGCCTATATTGCTCCCTGATAATGTAGCTTTCCATTGGTGAAAGAATTATTCAGATCGGTCCAGTAGTTTCGGAGCTAATAATACGAGCAAACTAACTAAAAAGCTAATCTTTCCTCTTTATAATATTAGTGTAAAGTGTAGATATGAAACAGGAAAATGATTCAAAATAAAGCAATTTTCCTTTTTTACTTTTTACCAATTTTCCTCGAATATGAAAATTAATAATGATAACTGAGTATCCGTTATCTGTTATCAGTACACTCGTTGGATTATTAACAATGTTATATCCTGATATTGTTTTTTTTTTTCACTTATCACTTTTAGTACCTAACCTACCTATATATTAGTCAACGTTTATATTCCTAGTAAAAAAAGTGCTTTTAAACTTCTAAGATTTACTAAATAACTTTCAATTATGAACATTTGCAAATTTTGTCTCAGTTAAGACAAAGATCTGATATAAATAAATAAATAAATAAATATCCTGGGACATTTTTCACACACGGCCAATCTGATTCCAAATTAAGCATCAAAGTGAGCTTGTGTTATGGTAACCAGATAGCTGATATACTACATATACTACTTTTAAATACATACTTATATAGATATGTACATCCAGACACAGGACAAACAGACATATTCATGCATATAAATGTTTGTCCTGGGTGGGAATCGAACCCACGACCCGCGGCTTGAGAGTCAGAGTCACTAACCACAAAGCCAACCGGGCTGTCAAATAAGTATAAGTCTGTGGTGTCGGCTAACAATTGAAGATCGAAAGGTAATGCTAATGAAGCCCGTCGTGGGGTAATCAGCACTTCAAAGTGACGCTCTTGGTATAATGATTTAAGATTAGGAAACAAAGGGACATCAAAGTCACCATATAAGTCTTTTACCGTTTAGTACGGAATATTTGGTTACCATTACGATCTCGGCATAGTTTGAATTAAGATTGACCAAGTGTGCGAAAATGTAAACATTATCAGCTCTTTGACAAGTGGTCACATGACCACTTGCTTCTAGTATTTCTATAAAAGATACCTTAGCTACATAGCCAGCAGGTAATTTCTAGTGGCTTTCCGCGGTTTTACTCGCGTACCCGGGATATCTTTCATTTTCTCGAGATAAAAAGTAGCCTATATCCTTTCCAAGGCTCTAGACTATCTGTGTACCAATTTTAATTTAAATCGGTTCAATAGTTTTAGCGTGAAAGCGAGACAAACAGACATACAAAAAGAGTTACTTTCGCATTTATAATATTAGTATATATTTAATAACGAGTAAGCAAAAGCATTTTTAAACGTTCGCGAAGTAAATTCATGCTTCATATTTATAACGGGAGGATACGCGCGCGGACTGCTATTAAAATAAGTAAGCAAAACCGAAAGACAAAGCATTACTCACAATATTGACGTCACTTAAAGATAAAATATATACCTATATATAGTAGCAGGGGAGGCGCCGATGCTAAATGGGGACTTCCTCGAGCGTCGTGGAGACCTATTGGATTTTGAAGATCAGATAATAGGAAGAAAAAAAGGTTATATGATGTTTTCTCTTTTAGCGGTGGGGCAAGCGTCTACGAGCCTGCAAGGATGTAAAATCGCCTCGGTTGAACAGTTGTGGGTAAGCTTAAAGGTACGTTCGCAAAAGATAATCATCGGAACGGCCTACCGCCCTCCCTGGTTAGATGTTAATACTTTTCTGGATGGGCTTACTCAGTCAGTGGCCAGTTTTGCACAATATGATCATCTTGTTATACTTGGCGATTTTAATATTAATATGCTTACACCGTCTGAAAATAAAAGTAAATTGTTACAGATTTTTCTCAATTACACCAACCTCAAGCAGCGCATTTCTGTCCCTACTCATTTTACTGAGCACAGTGAAACGCTAATAGACTTAGTATGTACTGATGTCGTTACTCACACCATTGATGTTAGTCATATTCCAGACTTGGGAAATCATGCAATAATATCCGTTGAATTAAACATTAAAGCATTAAAACCCATTCCACATTTTATAACATACAGGCCTTTTAAAAATATATTAATTGACTATTTTAACTCAGATTTAAATATGATTGATTGGCAAACTATCGGTAACACTTGCAATATAAATGAACTTGTTTTTACTTTCAATGAGTGCATATTAAATCTTTTTAACCTTCACGCCCCTAAAAAATCTGTATATATTAAAAAGAACTCTTACCCTTGGATAACAGACACTATCAAGGAAATGATGACTATTCGGGATTGTTACCATAAGCAATATCAATTGACAAAATCTGAAACTCATAGAGGTAGCTATAGGGATATGAAGCAAATAGTAAATAGAGCATTGTTTCAGGAAAAGAAGGTATATTTTGATAAACATATCAACAATAACATTTATAACCCGAAGAAACTTTGGAAAAATTTAAAATCTACAATTATTCCCAATTCTAAAAATAATTTTACATTACCCTCTTTTGCAAATGATCCTGACACAATAAACTCCCATTTCCTGGATGTACCTGGTGGCAAGAATGTGAATATTTCAAACCTGACTTACTATGAATATCATCGTTTCAACTCTTCTGTTTTTAAATTGGAGACTGTTAGTGAAGATGTTGTGGCAACTGTCATCAAGGGATTAACCTCAAATGCAGAGGGTGTTGATGGCATTTCTCTCCATATGATCATAATGACTCTGCCTCATACTCTGGAAATTATCACAAGGATAGTAAATCTGTCAATAGTCAGTTGTACTTTTCCTGACTTATGGAAAATAGCTCTTATTAAACCCATTCCTAAAACACAAAATGTTATGACTGTCAGAGATCTCAGGCCTATCAGTATTTTACCATGTCTTTCGAAAATCCTTGAAAAAGTTGTTTGTAAACAACTTATAAAATACCTTGAGGATAAAAAAATTTTGCCCGCAACCCAATCTGGTTTTCGAAAAAATCATGGTACGGCTACAGCTCTACTTGATGTCGTGGATAATGTGCTTGCAGCTCAAGACAATGGAATGGGTACAATCCTCGTACTTCTAGATTATTCTCGTGCATTTGATGCAATTAATGTAAATCTCTTGTTATCCAAATTATCCTACTACGGTTTTGATTCCAACACAGTAAATTGGTTTCACAGTTATCTTCTTCTAAGGTCCCAAATTGTGGAGGTGACCGGTGTGGATGGTACAGTAGCATCTTCCTCTCACACATACAATCTCAGAGGCGTACCCCAAGGATCAATTCTTGGTCCAATTCTTTTTATATTGTATAGCTCAGATTTAATCAACTGTATTAGACACTGTAAATTCCATATTTACGCAGATGATCTGCAGGTTTATCTAAGCTTCCATCCAAATGACACTGACACTGCTGTTAAAAATATAAATGATGATTTAGATAGGCTGGGCAACTGGTCAACGACCAATTCCATGGTTCTAAATCCTGCTAAGTCAAAATTCTTGGTAATGGGCTCAAAAAAACAAACTGAATATGTTTTTCGTCATAACCCTCAGATATCCATCATGGGCAAGCCAATAATGCACATCAATGAGTCACGTAACCTGGGTGTACTAATGGATAGCCATCTCCACTTTGAACAGCATATACAAGAGGCAGTAAAAAATTGTTTTTACAGGTTAAAAATCCTTTACAGGGTGAGACCTTACCTTAGTGTAGATCTAAGAATTACATTGTGTGAATCACTTATTTTATCTAAGCTGAACTATGGAGATGTTGTGTATGGTCCTTGTCTCTTATCCAGATCTGAACGACTCATTCAGAGAGTTCAGAATGCATGTGCTCGTTTTTGTTTTGATGTCCCTGCTCGTTCCCATATTACTCCATTTCTCAATAATTCCAACCTTTTGAAAATGAAAGCTCGTAGACAGCTACATTTTGCTTGTCTGCTCTTTGGTATAATTGCTACAGGCAAACCTGAGTATCTTCTGCGTAAACTCTCATGGGCCCATGAAAATCGTAGGCACAACACCAGGGCCTCTGAGTATCTGATACTGTTGCCTAAACATAAAACAGTGGCATTTCGTGGAAGTTTCAAATTTTCTGCCAGTCGCTGTTGGAATGACCTGCCACCACCTATGCGGGCTCTGAAAACAAAAAAAACATTTAACCTTCATATGAAGAATTACCTTTTAAAATGTCAAAAAAACGTTTTATAAGTAGGCACACTTCTCTACAAAGTCATTTAGTCATAAAATAGAATAAGTCATATTATTATTATAATAATAAAATAGAATAAGAGGTAGGTTCTAGGATTTTCTATTGTTTTAATCCGTACTTACTATTTAGGGGTGCCCAACAGGCCTTGGTGAGGTACGTTATGTTGATTAAATAGGTTCCATAAAATATTACTGTAAGTAGGTAGAACATCATCACGTTCTAAATTAGGTTATTTTAGGTTAGGTTACTTTTTCTCCACGGGGCTTGGTCAAACTATGACGCACCGATTATAACTGTTTATTTGTATAGCTTTGGTTCACTGGTTCGATTGTTTATACAAAGCACTCTTAGGTCTACAATATGCACATGTACCATGAATAATTACAATTGTTGGACGGACTGTGCTGTGTCCCTTCACGTTCACGGTAGCGTAACCAGTGACAATATTACGCCGGTGTTGCCAGCTATTGCTAGGGCAATTCCGCCTCAAGTAAATTTAATTTTATATCTTTTATACTAATTATTATTGCTGTTATTTTAGATTTTAGATTATTTTTTTAGGTTTTTCTTTATTTAATATTTGTGTATAGTTCTGGTTGTATGTGATGTCATGAGGGGTTCCGACTGAAAACCAGCGCGAGGGCTAGTGTTTTGCTAGCCTAAGCCTTATGCTGAGTCGGGACCTTTTCCTGGCATCACACAACATTACATTTCTGTTTTCTATTTTATTTTCTTTGTGTTGTGTGTTTTGTACACGTCTGCTGTATTTTGTATTTTGTAATGTTGTGTGTTGTCTGGAATAAATGTATTTTCTTTCTTTTCTTTTTTCTTAAAAAAAAATTGTTACATGGACATAGTCGAGCGCGTCAGATATTGATACTGTATATACTCCATGTAACTCTGATGACAGAATAATGTTAATCTGCCAGTTTGCATGGTGGGGCCGGCCGTACGGATGGTTTAAAAATGGTAAAAAAAAAAAAATGCTCGAGCGCGTCAGATATTTACAGGGGATGTTAAGTGAGCCTAAACGAAGCTCCGATCCAAAAATCTGACGATTCGGACGCGACGCAAACTCGGGACGGCTTCTTGAAAATGCAAAAAAAAATCGCCATCTGGACATACTCGAGCGCGTCAGATTTTCATACAGATGGTTCAGCATGATACCCTGGTCGTGCGATGCCATAATCTGACGAATATATGGATGGGTTTTCTTAATCTGACGGCTTAAAGATTTGTTTTCTTCCGTGATTTTATAAAATCATTGAATGTGTTAAATAAAATTATAAATAATATAAATCACGGATATATTATGAGATCTAGAAACAGTAATTGTAAAAAAGTCTACACATTTGTAGGGGAGCCCAAGCAGGGATTTTGGGATTTCCTCGAGCGCAGCAAATTAGTATATGGGAGGATACCTCACATCTAATTGAGTGCCTCTACCAAATATGAACCTCATAAAAGATTCCGCCGCGCGTCCAGGATTAAAGATCAGATTTGTAAAAAAAGTTGACCATCAGAAATTCTCGAGCGCGTCAGATTAAGGTAGAGTGAGTTCATTACATGCTAATAAGTGTATATTCCACTATTCTGACGATTTGAGAGTAACGTAAAGAAAGTGGAGGGCTACAAAATTGTAAAAATAGTTATCTGGACATTCTCGAGCGTACCTCAATTTACTGTGATGGAAATGATTTAAGTTAATTTACAACGTTTCTGATTAATTTGAATTGAGGTTTGTAAATATTTAGGTACAATGAGTGATGTAAATTTAGAGTGTGTGTTTTGTGGTAAAGCTGAACTTAAAACAATAAATTTTACATCAGATACATTAAAATTTTTTTTAAAAATCTTGGAATATCGTCGGAGCAAACCAGTCCTCCGAAAATCCCGAAGTATACACAATAATGTACATCTGTCAATAGATTCTTCAGTCAATAAACTATATCACGCAAAGTGCTACAAATTATTTACAGCAATAAAAATACCCCGAGATTATTGCATAAGAGCACTTAACACCCCCAAAGAAAATTTGACGCGCTCGAGTAAAAAAATTGATCAATATAATAAATTAATTAATCTTGTACATTCATCATTTAAACTACTAGGATGTTTTTTTTTACATATCTACAAACAATGGTTTAGCGTTATTTGCAAACCTTAACTATTTTTCAATTAGCTATCGAACGATATGCCCTACTATAGGAATGGCGAATAAAAAATGACTCCGTTGTACATGTATGGAAGGAACCCTAAAAATAATATTTTTCTAGATTTTATGTTTTAACTTTGTCAATGTAGTTAATATTTACTACCACACCAAATTATAGCTCTGTAGTATCAAGGGTCTCTGAGCTTACCCTTACTGCTTGAAACTATATAGCAACTAAGGAATTAACTTTTTGTTACTTCGGCTTGTCCAAATCGGCAGATTATATGATTTCTGTGATCCTTGAATTATTCTCTCTAAAATGAAAATAAATTCAACCGCGCTCGAGAATGTCCACTCATCGATTTTTTTTTGCAACTTTGCGACTCTCTCACTCCCATACGTCACGCTCAAATCGTCAGATTATTGAAATACACTCTTTTCAGCATGTGATTAAACCACCATACTTTAATCTGACACGCACGAGTATCTTCACCTATCAATTTTTTTTTACTAATCTGATCGGCTGCTCTACGCGCGCGGCTCCACATGGAGAGCTTAGATTTGGTTGAGGCACTCAACTAGACCTAAGGTACCTCCCATATACTAATCTGCCGCGCTCGAGGAACTCCCAGAATCCCCTCTTGGGCTCCCCATCTATAGTTTTAGTACGTGTTTATCGACAATTTTTGATAGGGCCGACGTATATGGAGCTTTATAAAAGGTATCGTGTAGGTATATACTATACCTAAGGTTTAGTATGTTGATAAGGTAATTAGTACTCGGCGCAACACACGATGACGTCACGGTAACGTTGGCTCGGTAAATATAAAAGTTACGGTCAATTTAACGATCATATATCGGTGTTAGGTTAGTTCCTTATTTACCGCTATATCATCATCAACAGCTCATATACGTATCCACCGAGGAGCTCGAGCCTCCCCTAACATCGAGGGGTGTAGGCCATAGTCCACCACGCGGGCCTAGTGCGGATTCGCGGACTTCACATGCCTTTAATTGTGACATCTCAGGCATGCAGGTTTCCTCACGATGTTTTCCTTCACCGAAAGTCAGTGGTGTGTATCCGAACGTAAGTTTTTATAAACTCAAGAGGTACGGGCCAGGGATTTGAACCGGCACCCTCATGATCGTGAGTCGGTGCGCTGCCAACTGAGCCACCACGGCCTTTTTTTTCCGCTATATAGTCCCTGCTAATATTTATGAATGCGACTCTGTCTGTTACACTTTTACGCCTAAACCGCTAAATCGATTTTTATTTAGTGCACAGATAGACTAGAGCATGGGAAAGGGCGAAGCCTTTTATTTATCCTGGGAAAATTAAATTTCATGTCTGAATCTGGGTAAAAGGGCTAGTTAGACTAGTTCTTTATACATATTTAAGAGTGAAGTTTTGCTTATTTCTGTGAATCAACTGTAGTTATCGGCTCATACTGTTAACCGCAGGCTAATGTCAAGGCTCCCCAGAGGGTAGTGGCGATTAGGGCCATACGGGGATACCGCACGATCTCCGCCGAGGCGGCGTGTGTTCTGGCCGGTTCTTTGCCCTGGGACTTAGAGGCAAGAGCCCTTGCGTCAGTTTTCTTTTGGCGCGAGGAGGCACTAGCTCAGGGCCAGCGGCCGGCGCCACGCGAGGTGGAAGGGCGCAGAGCTCAGTTTCGTGCGCTTGCAGTCCAGGAGTGGAAGGCCAGGCTTGGGCAGCCTAGTGCGGGCCATAACACTATCGAAGCCATCCGTCCTGTCTTGGAGTGGTGGCTCGAGCGGAGACATGGAATTCTTACCTTCCGGATGACGCAGATCCTCTCGGGACATGGCTGTTTCGGGAGGTATCTGTGTCGTATAGCCGGAAGGGAGCCGACCACCGAGTGTCACCACGTTTGGCCCGTAACACATTGCATATTTACACATTGTAGCACTGATCACACTTTTGTATATAAGACGTTTCTGTAATAGCCCATATATAACTAATTGACTCAGACGTAACCTCGTGGAAATCCCATTGGTTTCCTTCTATCATGGGAAAATAGAAAATGACCCAGAAACTCGGGTAAGACCACAGGGCGGATGTTAGTATTCCAGTAAGTAGGGATTCTAACAGGTTTTGGCGTAAAACGAACCATTAAATTTGGGACGCATTAGTCTCGATACTTTAATGTCAACAAATTAAGGTCAAGGTTAAAGGACACAGACGATTAGTAAACGGAGATATGAGCATTTTGAATGCTTATTTTTGTTGCGGATCAGGTTAATTATCTAAATTAAGTACAAAAAAAGTTATAATAGCGTATTAATAGATAGATCTTGTGTTGCATAAGTATAAGATTTTGTTGCAAACATCCGCATCCCAATAAATACTCGTTTTATAAATGCGAATGTAACTCTGTCTGGAATGATTATGATAATATTTAGTACGGATATAGGCTACTTTTTGCCAGGGCAAAAATTTCCCAGGAGAAATTTGCCGAAAGCAAGCTAACTACAGATTTTATGCAAATTTTAAATAGTGTTTAGATAGTTTATCTTGTATTGTAATAAGAAACTAAGGCACTGTATGCTTTCTAAATAAAAAAAATGATGACCATAAAATAGGCGGTCATATCGCTGAAGAGAATATTTCCTGTCTTAGGTTTACAGGATAAATAACATAAAGACGTTTTATAAAGACTAAAAGACAATAAATAAAATACAATGTAATTAGAATGACATCATCTTCAATGCCAGAGTTCGTGTTAATCACAATTTAGGAATTTGCACCTGAGTTATTGGAATCAAGTATATAGGGTTTACTAATATTATAAGGAAAAGTTTCTTGGTTTGTAGGGGATAAGCTCTGGATCTACTGAAGCGATTAGAAAAAAATTTTCACCTATAGAAAGCCACGTTATTTGTGAGTGTCATAGGCTATATTTTATCACCGTATTCCTATAGGAACGGAAACCGCGGGGATTAGGTAGTAGGTAATATATAAAATAAATAGTTGGGGTTTCCTCAAAATTCTGCTGACTAACATAGGAATTTGTATTGTGGTTAGGCAATGACGTAAGAATTATAAATTAATTCAGCAGGGGATCCCATATTGGTGATATTAACGATGATTGAAAGAATCATTGGACAATTATTGTCCAATTTATTTCTGTCTGGTCATGAGCAGCCATTGAGGCGTCAATGACAAATAAATTGCAACAAGTTTACTTACAAAATGACGTAAGTAAAAGGTGTATAAGAGACACTTAGTTCCCGTTCCCGTAGGAATACAGGCTAATGTAGCTTTGCATGTGTGAAATAATTATTCGGCGGTCCAGAAGTTTTCCTGCCTATTATATACAGATTGGCCGTGTGTGAAAAATGTCCCAGGATATTTATTTATTTATTCTTTACAAACAAAAAATCAAACCTTTAAATTAATAGTAAGAATTGAAGTGCCGTTTGCCTGGTTGCCACATTTGTGGTATAAAAAAAGTAATCTACTCTGTTTTGAAAATACTATTATCATAACAAGATTTAAAGGGTAAAAATATCTATGATAATATTTATATAAAGAAAGTAAACTATATCTTACACAATACATATACACGACAACTGAGTCACCTTCACTTTTTTTTAACCACACACAAATCTCCAGAAAACACTAGTTTTGGGAGCGGTTCAAAAGGCGTAAATACTTCATGTGTCACATCACTAACAGGGATAATATATATCTATTATAAAGATGACAAGAGAGGTCTTTGAGCATTCTCATTGGCACTGCCCCACTGGTGTGGAGAGAGAGAGTCGGTGAAACAAAGGTGCAAGTTATATTTGGACGTGCTAGCCCTATGAAAAGCAAAACAATAAACTCCCAAAACGCCTTGACCTTGCAACGCGTGCCCTACATGCGAGCTACAGCTGGCTGGGGTGCGAGTTATAAGTGATTAGCTACATTGTTTTTATTAACAGTATTTGAGCTTACTGTATCCCTAATTATAGGAAATCACATAATGTAAAATATTTTCCAAAGAAAACAACTTAAAGCTAAAACTAATATTAAGCGACTCATGTGGAAGACTACAAGCTCTTGCAGTTTATTAGATACGTTCATTTGATATTATAATCCCAATTGAGAGTCAACTTTATTAAATAAACGACAATATGCAGTCTCAGTTTGAGTAATTTTCTCAACGTGGTTAGAAAATATCATTAAATCGAGAAATAAGACCATATATATAATAAAGTTTTTGTTTTCATTTTGGAAATACCCGCGCGCTCTGGGGAGATTAGATGTTATTTGAGTTAGAAACAGGTATAGCTACATAGATAAGATATACAGGTACATCGATGAATCGTTCTCTTTAGTTAGATTTTATTTGGAAACACATGAGTTGTTTCCCAGCTTGATATAACATCCCTGCACTGCACATCATATCATCATCATACAAATTTCATCATTCTACAATTTTCATCATCCTACAAATTTCATCATCATACAAATTTCATCATCATACAAATTTCATCATCCTACAAATTTCATCATCATACAAATTTCATCATCCTACAAATTTCATCATCATACAAATTTCATCATCATACAAATTTCATCGTCCTACAAATTTCATCTTCCTACAAATTTCATCATCATACAAATTTCACCTACAGAATAGAGCTTGGGAAAGGGATATTTGCTACTTTTTATCCTGGTAAGTAAACGCGGTATCGCGGGTGAAAGCTAGTTTCCTATATAAATTGTTCACGGTATTTCCCCGCTTCCGCTCCCGCGACCGCTCATGACTCGTTCACACTGCGCGCGCGCACTCTATTGTTCCCGTAATGTCGACGCTTCCCAATATGACAGCGACACAGTTGCACGACATTGTTGCGCGTTTCCTTCGTATCCTTCGCGAACGACCACTTAGATCTTGTTTATGGTCTGGCATGTGGACTATTTGTTATGATTGCTATGATACAGTGTATCGTGTGCCACTTAAAAACGTTTGTACAATGTAAATAAACAATTGTAAACATGAGGAATTTTTAAACTAAATAGATTTTAGTGAATTCAGCGGTACGTAAATAAATAAGTATACGGTCTCTAAATAAGAGGTACAGTAATTACACCAATATTTTAAAGAGCAAAGATTTGTATGTGACCAATAAACATAAAAACCATTATATTTAAATAATGTTTTTTTCACCAATGACTTATGACTTATATGAATGATTTTATCCCCTAATTCCTACGGTAACGGGAACTAAGGAGTACAAGCGCGCAGTGGAAGCTAGGCATTTATATGCTTTTATTTATCAAGCCGTAGCTTTAAAAGTATCTCAAAACCCACGTTTAAATGTAGAAAGCAGATCTCTTTCACATAAAAAATATTACACAGGACATCCTGTGTTAGTGGGTCAAAGTCACGCCTGAAACATTTAATACGATCAGTCTTCAAAGTTTGACAAGAGGATGTCTCTCTTTATCGCAATATGTTTGTCTCTTTCAGCCACGTGAACGGACTTTTAATTATGGGTAAATGACTGTGACCCGGTCAGAGTGTAATTAAACGTCTTTACTGCACCTTGGCCCTTGGACTGAAATTAACGTGTCCGTTTGGACAATTGACAAGGATTTGTGACCTACACTTTAGTGTTTTAATAAATGGTCAGACAAATTTATACCTAAACTCTGGGGAAGTAGGACTGAATTTGAACTTTATGACTTGCAGCCAAATAATTTCCAAACTGTCAACACTAAGGATATTAAGCATAGACCTGTAATCTAACTAGATAACGAAACCACCTCAATTTGTATGAAGACCAATCGTGTCACTTTATCTTTGACGTCCGAAGGCAATAACGGTCGATCGCGGACTAAATGACGGCGTAGAAAGCGGTCATTTTTGCTGCTTTTTGACACGCGACGTTTAGTTAGCATACATTAAAACTCAAGTAGTATCTCAGCTTTACCTACAGTACTTTGTCGCATTAAATCGCAACGGGTAAGAAAATTAATGTAGGTACATATTAATAGTGCAATATTTCTTAACATGAATATACATAGTTCCTACACCCACCTATGGTTAACGGGTTTTTTTGTCGAGTGACATGCGCCCACGCACGCACGTCCTGTGGATGACAATAACGCCTTGACTATGTATTCTCACCATTTGTGATAATAGTAATGAGTAATAAGCATTTATAATTAAGTATAGGAATTAGGAGCGATAGTATTTTTTGTTACTTGTATAATGTATATTTATTTCCTTATAAACTTTTACACGTATGAAAATTTTGTCAGACTAACGTTATAGGTAACTAGCTGCCTCCGCGCGATTTTACCCGCGTAGTTCCCGTTCCCGTGGGAACACAGGGATAAAATATAGCCTATATTACTCAGTGATAATGTAGCTTTTATAATGAAAAAAGAATTATTAAAATCGGTCCAGGACTTTTTGAGTTTATTCGTTACATACAAAAATACAAATATTTCCTCTTCATAATATTAGTGTAGATTTATAATCACTGATGTTAGTTTAGTTCAATTAACTGTAAGTTTTGAAAGATATTAACTTTGGTTTCCAAGTGGCTGTAAAATGTATTTTTAGGTAAATTATTATGAATGCAAAAATTTGGATCGAAAGAAGATTATTACTTAATCACGTCACGACTGAAAAGATTTGAATGCACAGAGGCATAGACGTGGGCTACATTTTATCCCGACGAAAATTGAATATCTCTAAAATCTTGAAAATATCTTATCCGAGACGTAAAGATCTCTATAGATCGCGGCGAAAAACGATTAAATTAAAACCGTATCAATCTAAATTCACAAACATTTAGTTATTTCTAATAATAGAACAGTTTGTAGCATTGAATCATCTTGTTTACCAAATAGGGAACGTTGCAAAATGGGTCTATTCCAGTGTGGATTTGGCGTATCACCATGCAGTGTAGGTATGATGTCATAGTTAAAATAAAAGTTAAAACTAGTTGACCGGCGCCGGCGCAACTTCGTTAGACTCCCATGCAACATTTTTAATTGATGCTCCGCTGCTTTACGTCGTAGCGTGATGATATTTAGCTAACAAGACTCCCATGCAACATTTTTAATTGATGCTCCGCTGCTTTACGTCGTAGCGTGATGATATTTAGCTAACAGTACAATAATTTTTCTAATTGGACCAGTAGTTACTGAGATTATCGCGTTAAAACAAACAAACTCTAGCTTTATATGTTAGTATAGATTAATCATTTTGATCCTTATCAGCATATCTTTATGCGTTGTGCATTCACTATCAAGGTGGAATACAAAACGATGATTAGATTATATACCTATATATTTACACAATATATATATATATATATATATATATAATATATAATACATAATATATATATATATATATAATATATAATATATATATTTTTTTTTTTTATGTAAAAAACAATATAATCAGCCATTTATTACAATGCTTTTAATTAATATTTATAAACACGTTATCTGATTGGGGGGTTCAGAATTAAATTGTATAGGGCGACAAAAATAAATATGTCGATAACATTGCATTGTTATGTAGCTGCAATATATTAAATTAATTACTACTACTAATATTGTAAATGCGAAAGTTTGTACCTATGGATTGATGTATTTTACCCTTTCATTTCAAACAGCTGAAGAGATCTAAATGAAACTTAGCAAAGAGAAGAATGGAATGACATTATAGGCTACCATTTATCCAGGGAAAATTTAAGCTCTTCAAGAACGCGGGTGAACTCGCGGGAAGCCATTAGTATGAGATATTGAGCAGTTTAGTACCTACTGATCATGTTTACGTATTCAATGGAAAAGGTTGTTGAGATAGTACTGTAAATGTTCTTTTTTGCGCCTTCGAAAAAGAAGTTCCATATAACGATGTATTTTTATAAACATAAATATACCTAACAAAGTCAAAACAATGTTAATATAATCTAGGATTAGATAAGCAATTGTAATCCATTCATTTCAAAGAATTGACTCATGCCATTAATGAAACAAACAAGGAAATTTCCCTACTAGCATCTATAGCACTATAAGCTCCTAGCATACGCAGCGCGGTTTCGCCCGTATAGTTCCCGTTTCCGTAGGTATACGGGGATAAAATATAGCCTTTGGTACTTCCTGATTATTTAGCTTTCCATTATTGCAAGAATTATTCAGATCAGTCCAGTATTTTCGGAGCTAATTCGTTACAAACAAAAAAATCTAACCTTTCTGCTCTATAATATTACTTTAGTGTAGGATAACTTCTGCCCCCAAACGTCTAAAATT
The DNA here is from genome assembly GCA_905147785.2 of Thyatira batis. Taxonomy (NCBI): domain Eukaryota; kingdom Metazoa; phylum Arthropoda; class Insecta; order Lepidoptera; family Drepanidae; genus Thyatira; species Thyatira batis. Next base: position 847,291 of record LR990498.1, on the reverse strand, counting down.
TTCCCGAGACAAATATCCACATTCCAGAACATATTCTTAATACAATTTCCGTTCTAGTGTGATTAAGTAACAAACATCAATCCATCAACACATTCCTATTTATAATATTAAAAGAAATAAAATAATTATGATATTAAGTTATAGGACTGTCTGTAAACCATAGTTTTAAAAGATGATACAAACCTTATTTCAAAACAATAAGATTCATATTTATTAATCTTTTTAACGTCAAAACGCGACCCTGATGACGTAACTAACATAGGGGATATAATTTCTAGTAGAATTTAGCTATCATCTATATAAGTATATATATAAAAGAAAGTCTGTTAGTAACACTATTTATAGATCAAGAACGGCTGAACCGATTTGGCTGAAAATTGGTAGGGAGGTAGTTCAGAACCAGGGGACGGACATAGGATACTTTTTATCGCGGGAAAATTGAAGTTCCCCGGGAACGCGGGTGAAACCGCAGGGAGGCACTAGTTTTTAATAAAACATGTATTTTTGTTTCAGTCGACCAAGGAAGAAGGCCCAGCTGTATGCAACAGTTGTAACAGCGTCATTCAAGGAAGGGTAAGTTAATTTTGTCATTACGAATTATTTACAAAAAAAAAACCAGCAAATATTATAAATGCGAAAGTAACTCTGTCTGTCTGTATCGCTTTCACGCTAAAGCTGTTTAACCGATTTAAATGAAATTTGGTACACATATGGCCTAGAGCCTGAGAAAGGACATAGGCTACTTTTTATTCCGGGCAAATGTAGAACTCCCGGGTAGGTACGTACCTACCTAGTCACTTTTGAGTTCAGGATAAATTACAATATAGGTATTCATGTTTTAATGAATTTTATGTTTTTCCTGCAACGAATTATTAAAGTTATTATTACCTAAAACCTATACAATTTAATAAACTTTCTGGGTATTTAAATATTATAATAATTACCAACTTCATTTTAAGTAGGTATACAAAGTTTCCTTTTTCGCACCTATACTTGCATACGACCAATGTACCTACCTATTACCATTAAAAAACATTACAAAGTATAAAGAACAAATTAGGTCACCTTAAACCCTCACAATCTGTGACTCGCGTGCCCGGAGCCAATCAAATCAGAACGGGCACAAAACTGCATATAAAATCGCAGGAAGCAATCAAAACCGGGTCAATGTGCCTAGTATAGATTGCAATACAATCGACAGTCGCTAAGCAACGATAAACATGTGTTTACCAGCATACACGATCACGTCATCGCCAGATATGTCCCCGGCTATCGGAGTATCTAGTATTATACAGAATGGATATTTTCTTTATAAAACTTATCTGATATACCATCTATAACAAGAACAATAAATAAATAATTATCCTGAGATATTTTTCACAATTAAGCGAACTACTCTTACGTACCAACTTACTTAAGATGTTTAAATCTAGACACACAGAGAAAGCTAGGTAGGTACTTCGAATATATAGACGATTTTTCACGTTTTCCTTACTTAAATCCCTACTAATATCATAAACGCGAAAGTAACTCTGTCTATCTGTCACGCGTTTACGCCAAAACTGATATAGCTGCTAGAGATAGCTACAGATTAGAGCTTGGGAAAGGACATAGGCTATTTATAGGAAAATTTAAAGGTACCGGAAGCTAGTACTGAAAGAGTTCGTCCTGTATAGGACCAAGAAACTGTATTGTAGTACGTGTTTGTTATCGATCGCCGGAATAAGTGCCGAGTGCACAATGTTTATCGATGCCGATGTCGGTCGCTTTACATAACACGAATACAATGCAACTACATAGTTATATGATGGAACAGCCTTTGTTAGTGACCCTGACTTTCAAGCCGCTGGCCTGGGTTTGAACTCCAGCCAGGACCAACATTTGTATGAATATGTCTGATTCCGATACTAGTGGTTTGAAAAAATAATGTTTTTGTTGGATAGCCTCGAGGAACGTTCAACATCACATTACGACTAATAGGAGCAGAGTACTATTGAAAACTATTCCAAAAACGGGAAAGATGTGACGCAGACGTGATTGAGTAGATCCTATACCTTCGTTTATCACAATTAGTATTATGTGAGACTTTCGGTAATTAAAATGATGCATGAGCAATATTACTCGACCGGAATTCAATGCAATTGCATCTTTACTTAGATGCTGATAAGCAAAAATGTGTCATCCCACAAAAAGTCCAAAACAAAGGTTTTGATATATTTTTATAATGCATCGCGTATTTAACATTCTACAAAAGTGTTTCAAGTCATCCAGAACATAAAAATGGATTTATATTATACAAAAAGTCATAAATCACATATACAATATTATCTTTAGTAAACGTAATTTTTATCAAAACTATGTTTATGAGGGTTAACACATTATTACTTATCAGCATCCACTTATCCTAGAATATACACTTTTATTCTACTTCTCCGTCATTTGAATCCGCAAGAAAGACTCGCTTAGTAACCAGAGCTAGTCCGTGCGCCAGTTTATAAAGAAACGAGCCGATTTAGAAGACAGTAATTGCTCGCAAGGTTGCAGATAAATGCACGGAGAATTGCGAATCAAGATTGTGACGTCATCCCAAACACCGGGATTCATGTAAACTAGTTGAAAACAACGGCGAAGCCACGTGCCACTGCTATTTATATCGATGCTCATATCATCTATATATACCCGCTTTTCCAAACTGACCTATCAATTAACAGCCTAACATCAATATAGCCAAATTAGACGTCGAAAGTGTATATGCATTTCGCGTGTCAAAAACCAGCAAAAATGTCTGCTTTCTACGCCGTCATTTAGTCCGCGTTCGACCGTTATTGCCTTCGGACGTCAGAGATAAAGTGCAACGGTTAGTCTTCAACTAACTTGAGGTATCAACTAGTTAGATTAATAATCATCACTTAAGAACGGCTTTCTTGTAAGGAATAGAGATTTTCGCGAGTAAAGTAGCAGAGCGAAAGCTAGCGAAACATGTCATATTTCGGGAGTAACTCGTCAACCGAAACAGTCGATCTTTCAGCACATTGCCAACATAATTGCGTGTCGTATAGAACCTTGACCGAAGATGACCACGACTTTAAGACGAGTTTTTAAATACAACAAGTCTAAATATAAAGTATTGTACGGGAACAACACGTGATACTAATAAATTAACAATTCGGTATAAATCACTAATGCATCGATTTTCTTTTGCGTTTTACACACCTTGCCGTCAGCTGTTTAACAAGTTTCCTTCACGGACTTCACCCTCGAAGTTGCCGTTCCCGTATGAATACTGGGCTAAAATATGGCCTATGTTACTCCTTGATAATGAAAGCTACATTGCTAAATGAGCCAAGCCCATTGTTGAATGAGTTGAAATGGTTTAGGCGTGAAAGCGAAACAAACTACCTTTGGTGTTTACAATATTGCTCAGATAAGAAAGATTGTCTTAGGTTTAACGGTCCTCCTCACAATTACCCTAAAATTTTCCAGGATATCTTCCAACTGATCAAAAAATCTATTAGCAAAAATGCCCCATCGCTTTACAGATTCAATTGACACGAAGTTTCTAACCCAAACTCGCTCTCCAACCCAAATCTCTAATACCCTCCTCTCTATCCATCAGATCGTAACGGCCCTAAACAAGAAGTGGCACCCAGAACACTTCGCGTGTCACACTTGCCGCAAGCCGATAGACGGTGCCAAGTTCCACCAGCACAACGGAGGCGTCCACTGCGTGCCTTGCTTCACGCAACACCACAGCCCCAAGTGTCATGGCTGCGGGGATCCTATCACTGACGTAAGTACTTACTGGAAGAATAGTTATACTATCACAGACTAGAGTAACAGTTACTTTAGAACGAGTATGTAACGTTTTCGCAGCGTTATTCAAGTTCATTACGTTTATTTCAGAATAATGTCTATATTTTTGTATCCAGTGTTGTATCTTTGATTTGAGTAACAGTTAGTTTAGAACTAGTATTAAACGTAAGCACAGCGTTACATATTCTAGTTCATAACATTTATTTCAGAATAATGTCCATATTTTTGGGTTATTAATTAGGTAGCAAACAGGCATGCGATCCCACCTGATGGGAAGCGGTTACCGTAGCCGATGGACGCTTGAAACACCAGGGGGGTCACTCACTTTAAAAGCATACGACATTAATATATAGCAGGGGTATATTTTAGTTTTCGAGATTAGCGCGACCAAACAAACTTAGCACGTGCGACTTATTTGTAGGAAATGTTAATGAAGACATTATGTATAGGTACTTAGATAGTTATTTTGTAACATATCTTTAAATTTTTAACAACACCACTAAAAGGTTGTAAAAAAGAAACCACATAGTAACGGTCTATCCGTTTAACATCCCATTTAACAGCTACAAAACCACAGACACATAATTAAATCTGGTTACACAGATAAAATATACTTAGACAAACAGAAAAACTACTTTCAAAATTAAATATTGGAAAAACCATGGATTAATAAAGGAGGTAATCGAAACCGAAAATGCATTGGTTTTAATTATAATGAGTATCATTTTATTAATGTTTTTATTATCCTTATTATGATAACGATATCCTTGTTATAAGGAAATATTTAAATTTAAAATTCAATATAATTTAGTTTTTGATTTCAGTTACCTTGACCATTATAATGGCATTTTCACAAATAAGCATAAAGCTATAACGAATTATTACCCAAAATCTAGTACTACAATCTCACATGGTCATGATGTAGTCTAAGGTTGTAAGCATACAAAGCCCTGAACGGTCACGGTTCAGTCAGTTGACTGGGTTGAACGGGTACGTAAAATGCTCAGTTTTCCTAAACGCCCATGAGTGACGGCTTACAGAATCTATACATGGGAAACTACGTGTATGGATAACTTTTACTGAGTTTAAAAATAACCTGAATTTATTTCAATCATTCTGACAAATTGGAAACAATAGTAAAGATAACACAACCACATAGTACGTAATAATCCGGCTCGAAGGACCAGTTCGAAAATCAATTTTTTGAACAATAGAGATGCATTATTTAGCCAATTATAATCATTTGTTTAATGAATCAATACATACAGATAGTTATATATACACTTGTCTACGTCGTGTGATGACTAACCGACGCGTATTTCGGGTAAATGACTCAGGATCATTATTGGTGACGACGAGAGCCTAATATAGGGTATTTTGGTGTAAGCGCCACCATAAAATGTCACTTTATTGGCGCACCCACAGACCATTCGTAGATGGTGATAGCTCGTAATGTTATTATTTTATTTGTAGGTATTTATGTTAAATTTGAATGAGTTCAAGGCCGGGTATGAGGCCAAATTTCATTTAAACCAATTCATTAGTTTTACGAGCTGGACCACTTCGCAAAGGACTGGTCCAGCAAAGCTCAAAACCGGGAAGAGTGGAGAAAAAAAGGGGAGGCCTTTGCCCTGCAGTGGGAGAACACAGGCTAATAATAAATATCTATACTAATATTATAAAGAGGAAAGATTTGTTTGTTTGTTTGTAATGAATAGGCTCCGAAACTACTGGACCGATTTCAAAAATTCTTTCACCTTTGGAAAGCTACATTATTCCCGAGTAACATAGGCTATATTTTATCCCTGTATTCCCACGGGAACGGGAACTACGCGGGTAAAACCGCGCGGAGGCAGCTAGTAATAAATAAAAATAATTAGTTTTAACGTGAAAGCAAGACAGACAGAGTTACTTTCACATTTATAATATTAGTTAAAAGGGCTAGGGTTTTTTTTTAAGTCACCAGGTCCATAAATAATGTTAATGCCACTTAATACTTGGGCTCGGGTCATTCCATTTATTTCATTTTTAATCTGCGATCTAAATTTATCTATTGCCTTGGTATAGATTCAATAATATCATTGTTTACAAAACTTCTATAACGGATTGCGTAAAAACGGATACAATTTAATCTAATAAAATAACAATTTATTAATCAAATCCAACGGATATCAAATAGGATTAAATAGATAGTGACGCTATGGGTCGAACCATCTGCTCTATTAATAGGGTTGTCAGAAATTATCTATATTTACTTATTTAAATTAATGATAAATGTTTCCATAATAAATTTTAAACCTACATAAAATTTCTGGGTCAAGACATATCAAAATGTCATGAAAGTAACCATGTGTCTGTATGCTACCTTACAAAAAGGCTGAACGAACAGGTAAGAATGAAATTTGTCTTACACGTTGCCTATAGATGCCATGCAGAACGACATTTAACATCTCGGAAACACGGGTAAAACCGCGGCGCAAGCTTAATCCAAAACCGTCTTCAAGGCTCTAACATATATTTAGATGATTCAATCGTAATATTTTTTTCTCCAAACCACCATTTAAGTCCAAATCGCAGTCCATATAAGTAAAGACCACCTGACAGCCCTGTCTATAGTAAATAGACATAATAATCCTCAGCCTTGGACCGACATAAACTTTGATAGTAAAATAAAAGGCCAAGTGCGAGTCGGACTCGCACACGGAGGGTTCCATACCATGTGTTATCACCGTTATTAGTATCGAGTAAGAAACGGTAAATAAATCAAATATGTTGTATGGGAGACCCTCTTAAATATTCATTTAATTTTTAGTATTTGTATGAAATGCAAAGGAAATAAATTTATTAATTCAAATAGGCCTTCACAGGCACTTATGAAAAGTCGAGTCTAATGCTCGGTTAGTATAGCGCCAATAGAAATACATCATCTGTCTAGCTAACACCGTTCTTGAGAAGTCTCAGTAATAAGGTCCCGTTTTGACCCATTGAGTACAGAACCCTAAAAAAGGTGGGAAGTGTGAGTCACGGCACGCGTGCGGCATTGTCAAATGGATCCCAATAAACGTGATCCATTTTTGTAATGATATGGTAATAGGTGTATTAGCATCTATGGCTTAATATAGTAACACTTGTATTCAATCTTTTATTAGAATTGAAAGAAGTATGTATTTATTTTTAAGAATGCTATAGGTAGAGAATGAGATATAGAGGATATAAATGGGAAAATGCAAAATGTGTAACATCTTTTGTATCTTTCAAGTAATTCTACAAAGAAAAGTGGTAAATTATTACTAATAATAAACATTTCTAATACGTTACTTATCCTACATTCTACATAATATCACCCCTACTAAAAAGTACTAAGAAACCAACGAACCGATTTTGTAGAAATTTGTTACGGAGCATATGAAAGGACAGGTTACTTTGTATCCCGGCAAACTGTCCTCCAGAATCGGGTCAACTTACATCAGACACAAATACATCATCTATTTACAGGCATCGCATCTTTTCCACAATTGTCTTTTAAACATTACGCAACGGCCTAGACCGTGGATGCATGTTCATTAATGACAATTATTCATAGCGATCACCTATACCATAATATACAATGTTTACAGCTATAATGTGCTAATAAAGATGTTGATTTACGCTAAGTGACACCGGAGACCTGTGACCATTCATCTCTGTGTTGTTCTAGGAATATCAATGGCGCTATGTCATTATTGTCAATAATCGTTATGTTACATTGCTAGTTAGTGTATGCTTGGAAAAAACTTGTAGAGATTGGATAGATTACTCAGCAGCACATAGGCTACCTTTTATCCCGGGTAAATTGAAGATCCAAGATCTCCGGGAACGTGGGTGAAACCGTGGGAAGCCACTAGTTTTTTATAGGTTCAAAAAATATATGCATGTAAGACCATAGAGGGCAATTGTGAACGACGTAACTGCTAGTGCTACTACTGGTTCAAAAGTCGGCCTTCAACTGAGAAGAACCGACAAGAAAAGCAAGGTAACATTTTGACAAACTAAGGCTATATTCATAAAAGTCTTATGGTGTCGATTCTTCTCATAAAATATTGTGGCTACGATCAAATTAGGGCACGTTTATGAAAAAAAAAACCTGGTCAAAAAAACTGAAAATATTTTGTTAAATATAAAAGATAGTACTTTAAATATCCGTTAGACACAATCCTAGATCTAAGGTCATGGAGGGCTACCGCACACACGATGCTACAACTACTCATAATACCTTCCAATTAGCAAAGAGCAACATCATAATGTGTAGGTATAAAGAAACTGTTTATGAACGCAAATGAGCTCGATAAAGACTATAATGGCACTAAAATTAGACTCTAAAGCTATAGTACAAAACTGTGACTCAGTTTAACGACCACGCGCACACTCAACTGTGTAATTTGAATGCCCCAAGTTATCAAATTAGCTGGGAATTTTTGTGTAGGACTTGTATTGTTTTAAATGGTGATGAACTGAAAAAATTCAACCTTGCAGAGTTCCTTGACGGTTGATAGCTGACTTTTGAACTTAAAGTGAATTTCGTTGAACTAGTTTTGTTTGGTTTTTATTTGCATCGAATAAGTTCCTAAACTGGACACATAATGCTGAGGGATGAAAATCATGTTCATCAAGTTATGAATAAGCAGGTGGATGGTCGTAAAAGTAGAGGAAGACCGAAGAAAGTATGGATGGATTGTGTGAAAGGCGATATGTGTAAGAAGGGAGTGATAAATGAAATGACGGCTGACAGAGAGGAATGGAAGAATAATACATGTTGTGCCGACCCTGCTTAGGCGGGATAAGGGCAGGAAGAAGAAGAAGAAGAAGAATTAATTTCACCAATGGAAAGCTACACTATCAGGGAACATTGGATACATTATGAGGTTGAGTTTTATTTGCAAATCGTGCCATCCAGTCTTAACGATGCAGGAACTGCAATCAAGCTGATTGTTCTTGATTATAAGTTAGTGCTCTATTAATTAATAGTCTTGATATTCTTTATCTAGATACCTATATAAAACACTGTTAAATTAAACTATGTGCCATTTTTATAAGTGTCAATAAAAAGATTCGAGAATTTAGTCCTTACTAGACATACGACTTAGAAATATCATATTTCTTACTTAAAACGACTCAAAAGGAAAGATATCCTCTAGAGTAATAAACGCGAAAGGAGATGCTTTCAGTGGAGAGCACACTATGCACAATTAGGCAAAAGCAACACATCTGCTTATAGTGTAAACACTGATTGCAGATTCACCATAAAGAAAAAAAAAAGAAATATCATATACCAGCTTCCGCCGCGCGGTTTCACCCGCGTAGCTCCTATTCCCGGAGGAACGCGGGGATAAAATATACCCTATGTTACTCCCCTAATAATGCAGCATTCCAATGGTGAAATATTTTTTTAAACCGGCACAAAAGTTTTTGATTTTATTAATTACAAACATACACACAAAAAAACCTCTTTATAATATTAGTGTACAATAATTTGGTATTTAATTTGGTATTAAATTCTATATGAATCCATTCCACTAAGAACATACTTTCGCCTCTGAACTCCTTTTATGGTGTGTTTGCGGAAAGGCCGTGACTGACTCATGCATCCATAAATGTTAAACATGATTATATAGTATCTATACAAATATTATAAAGCTGAAGAGTTTGTTTGTTATTGCCGGCTCTTCTCAGTAAAAACTACTATCAGAAACGAGCATTAATAGTGACTATTCATAAGTGCTTTATTGAGGCCTATTTGAATAAAAAAGATTTTGATTTTGTTTGAACGTGCTGAGCTCAGGAACTACTTGTTAAAAAAAAACGTATTTTAGTGTTACGACTAATAGGAACGAAGCATCATTAACATTGCAAAAACAGGGAAAATGTGACGTAGACAAAGTTGCCCAGATCAGTTAGTCTTACTAAGTACCGAGTTTGTGAGAAAGGATGTATTTTTGTTACTCGTTTACGCCAAAACGGCTAAAGGAATCGGGACGAAGATGTTCTTAAAAGGCTACTTTTCACCTCGGGAAATTTAAAGAAACGGGAACGCGGGTGAAACCGCGGGGAGCCACTAGTATATAACTATTGGCAGGTGACGCAGAAGCTACTCGCTCCTCTGCTTATTAAGATGTCCTCTAAAGATACCTCCCTCTCTAAGTAACTGACTGGCCGCTTGGCTTTGTAGTTACCCTAACTATCAATCCGCCTGTCGTGGGTTCGACTCCCCAGAACTAATATTTATATGCATATGTTGTCTGGTTGTAAATATCTATATAGGTACTAGCTCCCGCCCCGCAGTTTCACCCGCGTAGTTCCCGTTCCCGTGATCACAGGGGTATCAAAAATATAATGGTAGCCGATTCTCAGACCTACCTACTGAATATGCATATAAAATTTCATAAAAATCGGTCAAGCCGTTTCGGAGGAGTATGGTGACTAACATTGATTGTGACACGAGAATTTTATATAATACTAGCTGACCCGGCAGACTTCGTACTGCCCCAATCTATACTTCAATACTAATATCATAAAGCGGTAGAGTTTCTTTGTTTGCTTGAACGCGCTAATCTCAGAAACTACTTTCCCGGCAAGTATTCCATTTTTCTCACCTTTTAAACCTTCCCTGGACCCACACGAACATATCAAAACCAAGGAATGATACTCAGTTCAACCGTTCTCGACTTTTTGTGAGACTAACGAACAGCAATTAATTTTTATATATATAGATAGATGTATTTAAACCAGTATATGATCTATAACTATCAGTTACCTGGCTACCATAGCACAAGCTCTGCTTCATTGGCCGTGTATGAAAAATTCAGGACCTTTAATTAATTGTATTAATCAATATTTATTTCTTTTATATTAAAAGCTATTTATGAAATGCACGTCGCATTACCTATATAGCAATTATTAATACTCTATCAAGGTCAATATGATACGCAATAATTATACTTAGTTTTTATTCTACCTACTGAAGCAAAGTTCCTCAATTATAAATGGACTAACTGACTCAGTTCAGGGTCACGTTCCCCGTTTTTGCAACAATTCTCATTGATACTCCGTTCCTATTGGTCGCAGCGTGATGTTATATAACCTATAGCCTTCCCAGATAAATGGGCTATCTAACACTAAAGATTTTTTTCAATTTGAACCGGTAGTTTCAATGATTCGCGTTCAAACAAACAGATTTTCAGATTTGTAATATTAGTATAGACTAGCTCCTGCCCGCGACTTCGTTCGCGAGGAATTTAAGCTAACGCTAACTTAAACCCGCAACTTTGTTTACGTACTCGTAGGCTCTTAAAAGGAAACAAAAAAGGTTTTGCATGCATGTATTTATTAGTGCATCTCGATATAGGAACAAAAAACTGCATTAACTTGTTAGGAACAAGGTCAGATCACTATCTGATATGACATCATGTTACTTTAGGATATACTTGCGGAGCCGGTAGACTTCGTTCTGCCCACCAGCGCCACCTACCGGGTCCAAATTGATGTATTATACATAAAAACCTTCCCCATGAAATACTCCGTAATTTGGTGAAAACGGCATGAAAATCTGTTGAGTGGTTTTTGTGTTCATCGCGTTTTTGTTATATTTATATAGATAATCGCATCATCCTGGTTATCTGTATTATTAATTATCCTGGGACATTTTTCACACACGGCCAATCCGATTCCAAACTAAATAGAGCGTGTGCTATAGCAACCAGATAGCTGATATACCTACTACCTTTAAAATACTTATACTAATATAAATATTAACATCTTCCCTTATTCAAGGATATTTATTTATTATTTAATATTACCTTTATAATTATAGGCAATCAATTATTAATTAATTATAATATATATTATTTATAGGCAAATCTTTTAACGTTTAAAGGGAAATTTTAATTAATGTAATAAATATTCTCGACATTTAACAATTTATTTTAAAATATATTTCTGGGAAGAGCACAGCAAAAGCGAATAAAGTTTTCCTGTTTATCCAATTCTGCTGTAAAATCTGGGGATAACACTACTAGGTATTAATCAAAGTCTAAATGACTTTCAGGGTTAATTTCAATGTTTGACAGACCGATTGGCTTTGTGGCACATGCCACGATGTTTTCCTTCACCAAAAGCCATTAGTTTGAATCCGTACGTAAGTTTTTATAAGCTCAGAGGTACGGGCCAGGGATTTGAAACTGCACCCTCATGATCGTGAGTCGGTGCGTTCCCAACTGAGTACCTGAGTACTTTTTATATGTGTAGATTGGTTTATACACCTGTCATTATCGTGTCTTTATTCCACACCTAACATCCTAATCCCAAACACGGCAGTCAAGCTGGCTATTGCAAAAACAATGAACTCCATCAATCCACCAACTATCCGGTTCCGCGGGCTATTGTCTCCACGCGATGACATCAGCGCATGTTGAAAACAAAATAAGAGATGAGTCGCCTGCGCAAGCTGTTATGACATTAAGTTCAGATGTGTTCTGATATTAACTTGTTTGTATGTCAATTGATGTTAATCGTCTACTCTTTTTTTGAAGTCGAATTAAACACTTTGTTTACATTAACTAAGGCTCAGTTAATGGTAAGACATCGTAGGAATAGATTTTACTAGGTATTAATTAAGAACATAATTTGTTTGTTTCTTGTGAAATTTACAATATTTTGTTCAAGATTCATAATAAATTATCTCCTCATTTTTTAAGTCGGGTAAAAACACTCACTATAAATTACCCAAGGCTATGGCACTAAGGCAATTATACAGTTTATGTAAAAGACATCGTAGGAATAGATTTTACCATTAATTAAGAACATTGTTTGTTACTTTTTTCAAACCTCTGGTGTCTTATAGGGTAATGATATTTCTTCAATCTTACTCCTTTCAGAATCCTTATTGCAATAATATTTACTAGTTTTAAATACATTGATACACCTATAATATTCATGGAGAAATTCAAAGAAACAGGGAAAGAATAAATAGACATATCATTCACACTGTCTTGGGTGTGAATCGAATCCATGAAAGTCATGAACGCGCGAACGTCAGGGGTTATTTTCGACCAGTTACAATAGACACAAATTTTACATACTCATGTAAGTTTGATTTTTCGGCAATCCCGAGCTTACAAGCGTTCTAGATAGAGCCCTTCCGAGGAGAGCCATTGCCGCCATATGTATGTTCTACCGCTCGTATAGCGGACTGTGTTCTGAAGAGCTGTTTGACATAATGCCAACGGCTACTTTCTACCATCGCACCTCTCGTCATCGACGGGGAGCTCACCCTCACTCTGGAACCGAATTGGTCTCGAACCCTGGGGTTTCAGAGGAGTTTCCTCGGACACAGGTTGTGGAATAAGCTCCCCGCCATGGTATTCCGAATGGAATTACAGTATGGGGTTCTCAGAAGGGAGTGATGAGATACAGATGAGAATCGAATCGCTACATTAGTCAGGGTATCCTACCGGACCAACTGTGTTATCGTATAACTATATGTATGTCTGTTTGTCTGTCCACAGCGCGTGATCCAAGCCCTGGGCGTGTCGTGGCACGCGCACCACTTCGTGTGCGGCGGCTGCAGGAAGGAGCTCGGCGGGGGCGGGTTTATGGAACAGGTACTTAGAGACTTCAATGCTATCCATACTTGAGATATAAGGCTGAAGAGTTTGTTTGTGTGCTTGCTAATATTAGGAAGTACTGGTCCGATTAGAAAAAATACTTCAGTGTTAGATAGCCTTATTATCGAGGAAGGCTATATATCATCACGCTACGACTAATAGAAGCGGAGCATCAATCAAAAATGTTGTAAAAACGCGCTAGTCGTAGTAACTGACGTTGCCTACGTCAACTAAACGTTATATTTTTTTGGGATGTGGAAATCCTACATAGATACCTTCCGCCCTGGGGGTGAGCGGAAGGTTATGTGAGACTCCTACTCACTAAAATCCCACCGTGTCCCGCGGTGGTTGCCAGCTAAGTACAAGGGTACGCCCGAAGAATGCGTTCTTAAACCCAGCTGGGAAGCGGTCCGGTCACCATAGCACAAGCTTTGCTTAATTTGAAAACGTGTAAAAAATCATTCCGGGATATAATTGTATGCTTTTGTCATCTAGTCCGGTCGTCCATACTGCTCGTCGTGCTACGCGGATAAGTTCGCGGCGCGGTGCTGCGGCTGCAAGCAGCCCATCGTCGACAAGGCGATCATCGCGCTCGACGCCAAGTGGCATCGCGACTGTTTCACGTGCATGGTACGTACTATATACTATAGTATACTACTATAGTATATACTACATAGTCTGACCATGTTTGGAGATGGATATTACCATCTAAATGTCTAGTATCCTGCTAATATGACAGCCCGGTTGGCTTTGTGGTTAGTGACCCTGACTCTCAAGCCGCGGGTCGTGGGTTCGAATCCCACCCAGGACAAACATTTGTATGCATGAATATGTCTGTTTGTCCTGTGTCTGGATGTAAATATCTATATAAGTATGTATTTAAAAGTAGTATATGTAGTATATCAGCTGTCTGGTTACCATATCACAAGCCCTGCTTAGTTTGGAATCAGATTGGCCGTGTGTGGAAAATGTCCCAGGATATTTATTTATTTTATTTACCTAATATTATAAATGCGAAAGTAACTGTTTGTATCGATACGTTTTTACCGTGGGGAAAGCTAGTACTAGGATTATGATGCTGATGATTTTGTTTGAACGCGTGCCTTAGGAACCACATTGCACTAGGTTCGAATTAAAAAAGTTTGCTTAAATTTATCCAAACCCATTTATTATACTATTATATATATATTATATATTTTTTTTTACACATATGGCTACCCACACATTGTCTTTGCTTAAAACGCAAATTGCATTTTCGGGATTTCCAAAAATAATGCATACGTTTAGGCACTAGCTTAGAACAGTAATTGAAAATGTTAACGTAAGCATGGGACGAGGGGGTAAGAGCTTTGCTTACTTTTGCTGACAAGGGGGATGGGGGGGTAAATAATGGTACTAAATCTGCTTACGTAATACTTGAACGGCCCCCAAAGCATATAATCAGTTAGCCCTAAATATAAAGCTAGAAACTGTAATACATACAGTATGTATCGATGTAAAAACCATAAAAAATTGACATTTGCTATTATTAATTCCAGAAATGCCGAAACCCAGTCACCGATCCCACTTTCTCCGTGATGGACAACAAACCGTTGTGCGCAAAATGCGCCTAAACACACAGACAGACAAACACAATTCACAAAACTATATTTATTTCCCCATCGACTTTTAATAAGCTTACAAAAAAACGCTTAAACGCACTTAAATTGAAAGATCCAATATGTATAACATAAATTATATTCATTTAGAAAATAAGGATTAAATTTAAATAATAAGTTTATTGTAAACAGGAAAAGGTGATTGTTCGACAGTATTTTTAAGTATGACACCTATATTTATAACAATTACCTGTTAAAATATATAATTTAATGTATTTACTTAATGTGGAATACATGAGCATGTTTTTTTAAGAGTTATTTACCAAAATTAGAATGCTATCCAGCAGTAAACTTTTAACGTTTATAAAACGTGTTATAAAGACAATGTAAGCCCAACTGAAGGTTTTTGAGTGGTATTTTTATACAACAACATGTAATGATTGTTTCAAATTAGTGATATTTGTATTTAGATCATGCGTCTCGCTTTTCCTATATCATGTCGTGAGAGATAGATATGGAGCTATGTAATCAGAGTTATAAATTTAACTAGATAACGTAAGTACCTCAATCTGTATGAAGACCAACCGTGTCACTTTTTCTTTGACGTCCGAAGGCAATAACGGTCGATCGCGGACTAAATGACGGCGTAGAAAGCGGACATTTTTGCTGCTTTTTGACACTTAACGTCTAGTTAGATTACAGGTCTGTGTGTGATCATGAAATCTTGCCTTCCTTTCTATTAAGTTAAATTTTATGCCGAAAGGAAGTGACCAAAGGTTGTTTAATAAATTAAAAATATCACTTAAATTAATTATGGGTATTTTGTTGTATATAATTGTATTTCAAAGTCGCTGTGATGCTCTAGGCTTTCAGATTTTAAATTAAGTTAATATTTACCGAGAGAAATTAAAGTGCTTCATTTATTTTTTACGCTTTTCTGAAACGATGTTTTTTTTTCTTATTTAAAAATAAAATTTATTGTTTTATGACGTATGGCTGTTTTATTTCAATCCTTTGATATGTGTATCTACGAGAAAATATGGTTTAATGGGCGCCCTTGTAAATTAAAAGGACAACTCTTATTAGTTCATACAATATTTTAGTTCCAAATTTTGCCGCAAAATTTGTTATTTTGCAATATAATCAGAAATAATGACTATTTGAATATAATGTAATCAGCAAAAAGTCTGAAATCCCGAGATATTTTAATCATACAAAATACTGTGTCCTAAAAGATATAGTTCTAGAAATAATGGTTGTATACTTTCTATTATTTCTTTATACATTTAAAATTGAAAACATACACAACGGTAAAGGGTTGCAGGAGCCCACTAGACAAGGCACCTAGAAGCCTTTATAGAAATCCACTGAATTCACACATACCTTATTTCTTTCACTCCTTCTCGCAGTCTTCATAGAAATCGAGTGGACATACCTTATCTCTTTCACTCCTTCTCTTCTCTCTCCCTTCCCCCCGCGGCGAGGCTACAGGCGAGGAGTCAGACGCTTCTCTCCTAGCGCAGTGTATCTTGGACACTGGACTGAGCTGCACGACCGACGTGGCGACACTATCCTGGTCACTTTGCACGTAGCTCCGAGGGGTTTTAGGTTTTGGGCTAGTACGGATGGGCTTTGGGCTGCGGGGACCGGCGCGAGGTGAGAGGATGTGGGCTTTTCTGTTAGTGAAAATAGTAAAAATTGCTAGAATATGATTTGGTAGGTTATAAAGTAAAAACTCTGTACTAATATTATAATGCTGAAGAGATATTTACTATAATAATAACATAGATTATTGTCATACACTGAACAATATTAGCAACCAACTAGCGCCATCTATTGACGGATAGCCAAAATAGTTTCTAATTTTGGTATACAAAATATACTTAATTTGAGGAATTTTTATTTACGCTATGCAACTCATGGAATTTGAGATACTGGGAGCACGGTTAGACTCCGGTAAGCCACTAGTTATCCTAACTGTAATATTATAAATGCCAAAGTAACTCAGTCTGTCTTATGTATAAGCGAGACCGCTTTCACGCTAAACTTATTGAACCGATTTAAATGAAATTTGGTACACAGATGTTTGATACACATTTGGTACACAGTTATATATATGTCTTAATTTAGATGTTTATGGAGGGATTGTTGTATATTTTCAAATTCAAACTAGATGTCTCTAAAACTATTATTAGGGATAGTGACCAAGATAATAAATGTGGGAGTAGTTACCGTGGCGTGAGGTCCCTGGTGGTGATAGTGATGGGGGTGGTGATAGGGGTGATGGAGGTGATGGGTCCACGTCGCGGAGCGCGGGGTTGTGGGCTACACTCGCGGCTGATGTATGTCGACGCACACTGGGGAAACATATTAATTTTATTATTTCTACACTAATATTATGCCGTGGTGGCTCAGTTGGGAACGCACCAACTCACGATCATGAAGGTACAGGTTCAAATCCCTGGCCCGTACCTCTGAGTTTATAAAAGCTTACGAACAGATTCACACCACTGGCTGTCATTGAAGGAAAACATCGTGAGGAAACCTGCATGCCCAAGATTTTATAGAATGTATGTAAAGTCTGCCAATCTGCACTAGGCCCGCGCGGTTGATTATAGCCTGCTACCCGTCGATGTTAGGGGACATTTGAGCGCCCCGGTGGAGACGTATATGAGCTGATTATGATGACTATTATTATGCAAAGGATTGGTTAAAACCGGGAAGAATGGAAAAAAGAAGGGGAGCCTTTTGCTCCACAGTAGGACAGCACAAGCCAATAATAAAAGAATATTATAAATAGGAAACATTTGTACTTTTGTGTAGGTATTTAATATTTACTTTTTGTGTGTTTGTCTATACTAATATTATAAAGAGGAAAGATTTCTTTGTTTGTAACGAATAGGCTCCGAAACTACTGGACTGATGTCAAAAATTCTTTCACCTTTGGAAAGCTACATTATCCCCGAGTAACATAGGCTATATTTTATCCCCATATTCCTACGGGAACAGGAACTACACGGAGGCAGCTAGAAGTATACTAAGTGTAAATGCTACTCACCAATTGTACAGACTCCACCATAGTGCGAACTTCAGGTTCCCTAGAACCTCGTCCTCCTCGCCCTCCTGCACGTCCTCCCGCTCCCGTTGAAGCCCCTCCTGGAGCTCGCATGAGGGGCCGACCCCGCCTGCACCTGGAAAGTTAGTACATTATATAGGTACACTAGTTGACCTAGGAAAGGATCAGCTAAATGAATTCCCCTTCCCTTCGGATCTCTGAGTAGTACAGACGTCGATTCCGTAATCCGTATTTCAAATATAATAAATATTACGTTGCAAAACGATAACAAATAGAAGTGAAAAAAATAGGAGCGCATACGACACCAGGAGGTTAATTGCCACACTCGACGCATACAATCAAGAAACACGGCGTATGACGTAAGTGATTTACTATTGCATTGCCCATCACTCCGAGTCTCATCGCTTCATCTCACTCACCTCATTACCGGAATTTTAACTTCAAGAGAAATACATTGCAAACCACGAGGGATCTAACTTAACTGGACGGAAACGACTTTTATACTAATTTATCGATCGTCGACCAGTTTACCAGACCCCTTCAACTTCGACAGTCTATGTTCTCCTGGTACTTTATAAAATATAAATTATGCCGCTTGCACCTAGAACCCCCCCCGCACACACCCATGACAAACCCTTGTCGCGGTCCGGGCCGACTACCTCGCCAGTCTATGACTCAGCGCCAGATCTATCCACAACTGACGGAATGGAAGAACCAAGTGCATACTCAAATGTCACAAATCGTTTTATGCATAAGAGGAAACGAGATGACGCTGCAATTGAAGAACTAAAATCCTCAATGGATAACATAGGCCAACTTCTTAAATCAACTACTACTAAACAGGATGAGAAGTTGGGCATGCTAATGTCCACTATTATTGACATAAAAGAACAGAACGAATCGATACAAAAAACGATTGATTATATAAAACAAGATTATGAGATGATGAAAACCAAGTTTGCAACCCTAGAAGCTGAAAGAAAAGATAATATTCTTTATATACAATCTTTAGAGAACAAAATCGAGTCGCTAGAGCGTAACGCTCGAGCAGTGAGTCTAGAAATAAGGAACGTCCCCCACAAACAGGGTGAAACTAAAGATGAATTGGTAAAAATAATAACAAACATGGGTTCTTCTCTTAATGTCACGATCCAGCAAAATGAAATAAAAGATGTTTTCCGCAACTATTCTAAAACTATGGTTAAAAAGCCAATCATAGTCGAATTTACAACTGTCCTCACTAAAGAAAATGTTCTGAACTCAGTAAAAAGATTTAGACGAGATAAAGACGGTTTTCAGCTAACTACATCAAGCTTAATGTTGGACGGTCCTCCAGTACCAATATATGTATCCGACAACCTTACATCTAAAGGTAAACGCCTCTTCGCCATTGCTCGTGACTTTGCTAAAAATAACTCCTTTAAGTACTGCTGGTCTTCCCATGGATTCATATACCTTCGCAGAACTGATGGTCAACCAGCTATTCGTCTAACTAGTGAAGCAGACTTTGACCGTCTAAAGTCTCATGATTGACTATCTTATGTTAATTTATTTATAACCATATTTCTGTCTACCTACTCCAAACATAACACACTCACAATCACACACCATTACATTAGAACATTTACGATTCACTCCTACAAACTACTCAAAATTATTCGTGATTCACCTGCATCTCTTTTAAATCTTTATGTATTTATTGGTTGCTATTTTATAAAACTTGTCGCGCAAGCCCATTCAAGATTACTTTATCTCCTGAAACTATTAAGATATTTTATCCCTTTACTTGCCCATGGTCTGTTTACCCCATATTATCCCCATGGCTAATATAATAAAGCAAGTCTCCGCTGAACTAGATAGTTTTGGTATTACTCAATCTGTTACATGCGAACCTGCAGACTGCGCGCAATTTATCAAGGATCTAGGACCAAACATTAACATAGTCACACTCAATATACGTAGTATCCATAAAAATTTTGCTGAGTTCGAAGTGTTATTAGCGCGAACATCTTTAACTCCGGATGTAATTGTTCTAACGGAGTGCTGGCTTCAGACTTGTAACAATCCCCCCTCTCTCTCTGGTTATGATTTGTATTTTACGGTCCAATTGCAAAATCAAAATGATGGAATAGTCATCTATATTAAAAAAGGTATCAAATGTATTGTTGGTGAGCCAGTACTCCACGGTGCTAGTTGCCTGAATCTAAAACTAAATGAAACTGCAATAATTGCAGCTTATCGTTCGCCATCTAATCGTATCATTGAGCCTTTCTTAGAGTCTTTGGAACAAATTGTCTCATCCCTTAGTAGCTTTAAAAATATAATTTTAATAGGTGATATTAACATTGACATTAAACCGACAAGCACTGATCGAAACTGCCCACCATATCTTAATACCATTAGTGAATTAGGACTCCTCCCAGCTCATTGCCTCCCGACAAGAGATTCAAACTGCCTAGATCATGCTATGATCAAAACAAACTTTAAATCAATATGCCTCGTTGTTAACACAATAATAACCGATCATAAAATGGTCCTAGTAGCAGTAAAAAATCTCACTCAAAAATCTAATACCCCTCGATATTTTGATAAAATTAACTTTGACATGGCTTTATCCCAATTAAAAAATACAGACTTAACATATTTAACAAAAACATCAGATCCTAATATTGCAGCCCTTGGACTTGTGGAAACTATATCTAATATCTTGGAACTACATACTACAAAAATATCAATTTCACGTACTAAACTTATCCTCAAACCTTGGATAACTCCAGGTTTATTGAGATGCATTCATAATAAAGATAAATTGCACAGTGATCTAAAGAAAGACCCAAACAACGATGTCCTCAAAATTACCTGTAGTAGATACCGTAATTATTGTAATGATATTTTAAAAAAACTAAAATCTGATTATGAGCGTAACGAACTTGAAAAGGCTGGTAACAATGTAAAACTCAAATGGAAAACTATTAAAACTATAACAGGTTCTAAAACTAACAATACAGTATCAGAAGACCTCCTAAAAGTTTTTCCCAGTAAGCATCCTGATACTGTGGTGAATGACTTCAATATCTTTTTCGCATCAGTAGCTAAAAATCTAGCAGAGCAAATAGTTTCTAGTAAAGACCCGCGTCACCAAAGTCTCTTCAAGTATCCATCTTTCTCACCAACGTCTTTAGTATTATTGGAAACGTCAGAAGCTGAAGTAGAATCTCTTATACTAAGCTTAAAAAATGAAAGTGCAGCTGGTTGGGATAATATCCCTACACATTTCATCAAAAGAGCGCGGCACATTGTCTCACCGTATCTTACGTGGATAATAAACGTAAGTTTGGAGAAAGGTGTTTTTCCATCTTTGTTTAAAAAGGCCATTATCCATCCAATCCACAAGGGAGGAGCTAAAGATGACATTAATAACTACAGGCCAATATCCGTCTTATCTGCCTTTTCCAAGATTTTCGAAAAGATTCTCAACTTTCAATTAATTAAATTTCTGGATCATAATAACTCACTATCTAAAAATCAATTTGGCTTTAGAAAAGAAAGATCAACGGAAGACGCAGTTAATAAACTTATAGACCAAGTTACAAATGATCTTGACAAGAAACGCAAGAGCTTGGGGCTTTTCTTAGACCTCAAGAAAGCCTTTGATACCGTATCTATCCCTATCCTTGTGAATAAAATGGAACGGATTGGTATACGTGGTGTCCAGTTGGATATTTTCAAGAGTTACTTGGAGGACAGAGTTCAGTGTGTTAAAGTCGGAAAGTATGTTAGTGATGATACTCTTGTTACTTATGGAATTCCTCAAGGTAGTGTCCTGGGTCCGAGTCTCTTCTTGATCTATATAAATGATCTATGTGATCTACAACTCAAAAACTGTAATATTTTTAGTTTTGCGGATGACACTGCGCTTGTATTTCATGGAGGGACTTGGGTCGAGGTATTCTCCCTTGCTGAAAAGGGCTTAAAATTTGTTACAGAATGGTTGGACCATAACCGGTTAACCCTTAACTTAGCAAAAACAAAATACTTGTCCTTCTCAATTTCTCGCTCAAAAAAACCTCCCGATTATCTGGAATTGAAAGCTCACAAGTGTGACATGACAGGTAACTCGAATAGCTGTGATTGTTTAAAAATTATTAACACTTCTCAAGTAAAATACCTGGGGATCATTGTCGACGATCTTCTAAAATGGCGCCCTCACATCGAATTAGTTACCTCCCGGATGAGGAAAATGACTTGGATCTTCAAGAAACTCCGTCACATAGCAGATTTCCATACTATATTTATGGTTTACCGGGCTTTATGCCTCTCCATAACAGATTATTGTATCTCGGTGTGGGGAGGTAGTAGCAAAACATTCCTTATCAATTTAGAACGAGCTCAAAGGTCATTACTGAAGGTAATACTTCGTAAGCCCTTTCGATATCCAACTAATCAGTTATATTCAGAAAGTAGTGCTTTAACAATAAGACAAAATTATATCCTCCACACTGTATTAAGACTACACAATCGGACTCCTGCTACCTCAACCTCAATATTGAAAAGAAGAAAGGACAAAATATTCTCAAATGTTCAGACAAACACAGCTTTCCTGCAGAGACAGCACATTTTTCTGTCCTCTTACCTCTATAACAAAATTAATAAAATACTGGATCTTCATAAATTAAATTATTCTGCTTGTAAAGAAAAACTAAAAAACTGGATACAAAAATTATCCTATGACGAGACTGAGAACCTACTTATTATATTGCCTAAATAGTCTTCAGCCTAATATGTACATTGTTTTTGGCATAAATTAAATTAATATTAAAATAGATACGATAAATAAAAGTAAAGTAAAGTAAAGAACTAGTAAAGTAGCGGTTTTATAATTTTTATATCTAATAACACGTTCCCAACATTAGTGTCGTAGGGCTGGATAGTCGCGCCTCTAGCGATACTAAGTACACAATTCACAATCAAATCACTTTCCCACATATACCTACTCACGCACTCACTCACACACGCACACAAACACACACACACACACACACACACACACACGCACACACACACACACATATACACTCACTCTGTCATACACACCCACACTCATGCACACACACACACCATTTAAATATAATTAGATTGTAACTTAAAATTAAACATACATATATATATTATCTTAAGATTTCTTTAATATTTTTTCTGTTGTTTTCATTAATTCATTGTTTAAGGTTCACTTTACTATTCATGAACTCTGTTTCCTTTTCATACCTGTATTATGACATTATTTTATGAAATGAAGATGAAATGTAGCACTAGGAAGGAGGTCCCCAAGATACAGGTTATCCTAGTTTGGGGACCAACATATCTTTTGTAAAACTGCTTATATTTACGAATAAACTTATTATTATTATTATTATTATTATATTATAACATGTTTGTTTGTTGTCTGAGACGGGAAGTCTGTGATGGGTTTAACGATCTTGAATTGTATTGAACAATTTATTAATGTTTATAGTTTTTGTCCGCGGTTTCACTCGCATTGTAGGAGTTCTTCAAGCCGCAAGTTTAGATTGTTAACAAATATAAATACCTATCTTTATTTCTTTATCGCCTGTTCCTATTTATAGTTAGCGAATAATATTCCTTTTAAATATCTATCTAATCAGCCCGTAATAACCCACTGCTTAGCATACTCCACTGCTGCATAGCCTCCATCTTCATATAAATTGTCATAGTATAAAAACTTTTTTGTCTTTATTTCGGACAAAGATATATAAAACCAAGTTACAAAAATGAATGTAATGACAAATTAGCGTTACTGTCATGTAAATGTCATACTGATACAATTATTTGGATATTGTTAGTAAAAAAATGCGATTATAAAATGGAAGTGTAAAAACTTTACGAATAATTCTCATACCTACCAAAAATAAATATTTAAAATATCATGAGTATCGGTCAACTATTTTCATTAACAATTATCTATTTTATTCCTTTTCACACAACTCAAATTATTTAAATTTAATTGTTGTGTTTGTATTTATACTATGATAGTGTAAATTGTTTCAATGCTATTAATTATAAAAAGTGTGTGTAAAATAAAATATACTTTATTGCATACACCAAGAGAAAAATAACAAATTCTATATAAAACACAAAAAAAACAAAGTGGTTACAATATAGGCAGGCATATACGTTGGCAAACCTAATAAATAATATATGGTGAGCGGGGTGAGCCACATAGATACATACCGGGGCGACTTCCTGTTGGACTTGGGCGGGTCGGTCTTGTCGACTCCACCACCATTGTTTGCACATGCGACCATTTTCGATGTGTCACTGCAAAATTATAATAAAAGTTTATGAAATAAAATTGACCATTAGAAAACAATAATTTGATATCAATAATTCTACATGTCTGTTTATTCTGTGACTGAATATAATGACATATATAAGTATGTATTTAAAAATAGTATATGTAGTATATCAGCTATCTGATTACTATAACACAAGCTCACTTTGATGCTTAATTTGGAATCAGATTGGCCGTGTGAAAAATGTCCCAGGATATTTATGTTATTTTATATATAATTTGAAACCGAAAACCTAAGAATTTTACCAAAAAGAAATAACCAAATTGATTCAATTAGAGCTAAGTTTACTTAATAACAGCATCGCTTTATATTTACTAATATTATAATCTAGAGTCTAGACTAATGTTAAACAAACAAAAAATATACTCATACTTCTTAGATTTCTTATTAGTTTGTTATTATATGTTATTTATAGGCTCAGCGACTAGTCAATAATTCCTACGAATCTGAATAATTATTTCATCAACAGAAAGCTACGTTATTTGTGTTTATTTAATCCCTGTAGTACTAAAAGAACTATGACTGAAACCGCGGGGCGGAAGCAATTTTTATATCTTTTTTTTGATACTGGATGATTCTACATGTCATCTAGATTCTGCCGGTATCAAAATGTAAATTTAAAGATATAAGGTTGTGGAATGAGCTCCCCGCCATGGTATTCCCAATGGAGTACAGTATGGGGTTCTTCAAGAAGGGAGTGAAGAGATTTTTGCAGGGTCGGCAACGCGTGAGTAACGCCCCTAGTGTTGCAAGCGTCCATAGGCTACGGTGACCGCTTCCCATCAGGCGGACCGGATGGTTGTTTGCCACCTTTGTGGTAAAATAAAATAAAATAAGATAGCACTAATTTAATTTCATCTTGATATATACATACCTGGCTTGATCCTTGCTAGTCTTGGCGTACCCGTGTCCGTGCGAGTGCTGGTTCAAGCGCAGTGTCTCGAGAGAGTACATCGAGAGGCGAGCTTCCGACCCTGACACTAAATATAACATTTATATTTATCAATATCTAAGTCTATCATTTTTTGGACTTGGTGTACGGTCTTATAACAAAATCCCCACATATATTTCAGAATTGCCAATGAATAAATTTAAGGAACGAGTTAAGTCAGCTTTGGTACAGAAGGCTTCTTATAGTATAAATGATTATATTAATGATGGCGAGGCATGGGTATAGCGCTCGTTCTATCAGGACTAATATTATTGTTAAAGAAATTGTTAAAACTTGTTTTGAAAAGAGTAATTGCCGGCTGTCCTCAGCAAAAGCAACCTTCCGAACCGAGCATTAGAGTCGATGTTTCATAAGTGCCTGTGAAGGCCTAGTTGAATTAATAAATTTATTTCATTTCATATCTAAATTAGTAAGCAACTAGGCAACTCAATGGCAGCGGACCGGATCATGAGAGTGCTGGTTCAAATCTTTAACTCTTACATACGGAATTATTCCACTGGCTTTTGGTGAAGGAAAACATCGTGAGGAAACCTGCATGCCTGAGATGTCACAATTAAAGGCATGTGAAGTTCGCCAATCCGCACTAGGCCCGCGTGGTGGACTATGGCCTAAACCCCCTCCATGTTAGGGGAGGGGAGGGCTCTCTATTTATTTATTTGATATTAAAAGATAACTATATACTCACTCGACTTTGAATTGCTTTTGGACCATGTCCCTACTAATCTCTTCTTCCCCTTCAGTTTTGATTTCTGTGATGTTTTGTTGACCTGAACAAAAATTGAAATATTTTCATGTTTTTATGTATAAGATACATAAATATTAATTAATTTACTAAACATGGCGTCGACACCAAATCATATCCTCCTGCTATGGTAACCAGAATACAACTATTTTTATGTGCATACTATATAGACATTTACATCCAGACACATCTATTTCTATTTCTATTTCATGGGATTCGAACTCACGGCCGGCGGGTTGAATGTCGGGGTCACTAAACACAAAGCCAAGTTAGCCAAGGAGCATCTATGTAAAATGGGGAAGATGTGATGCAGATGAAGTCGCTAGTTATAAATATTCTTTAATAATAATGGTACATACAACATTCTCCATAGTGTTAAAGAAGTCCGTGGCCCTGGCGGTGTACTCTTCGATCACCTCGTCCAACTTGTCGCATGTCTCCAGGACCACCTGAACCGTTCAAAGATCAAATTAAAACTTCATTTATAATATTCCATAGTTAACTGATTAGTAGTGCTTACTAATATTATAAATGCGAAAGTAACTACACACATAGTCTAGAGCCTGAGAAAGGACATAGGTTACTTTTTATACTGGGAAAAACGAACATCTATATTACCGAATATTTCATGGGGAAGGTTTTTATGTACAAATCATTACGCTATGACGAATAGGGAGGGAGTATCAATCAAAATTGTTGCAAAAACGGGCATGTGACGCCAACGAAGTTGCGTGGGTCAGGGCGTTAAGTCATTTAGCTGAAGTATCGCGTCACATTGACATTTCATTCCTATGGCAGAACAACGTTTGCCGGGTCGGCTAGTATATAATATACTAGTTGACCTGCGCAACTTCGTTAGTATCACTTGCCCGTTTTTGCAACAGTTTTGATTGATGCTCCGCTCCTATTCGTCATAGCGTAATGATTTATACATAAAAACCTTCCTTAAGAATCATTATCTATTAAAAAAACCGCATTAAATCTGTCGCGTAGTTTTGGGGATCTAAGCAAGCATACATAGGGACAGACAGACGGCGGATAGCGACTTGTTTTATACTATGTAGTGAAGTAGGTTCAATATGTGTATACGTACATCGTTGTACAGTGCTCCTGCACCAGCGGCGAGATCATTCGGTACGGGAACGGCTGCGCAGGCGGCGGCTTGTTCCCGAGCTGCTCTAGTTAGGCTCCGCGCCGTGTCTCCACTCTCGCGGGTACATGCACTCTGCTCTATGGACTTGTGGTACACCTGGATACATCAAACAACCTCTTATATACTCCCTAGATGATCTTTTATTTTTAATTCAAATTAATTTATCGCAAGTAACAATGTGACCCAAAGATTGCGAAAACATTAAAACGAATTATACATTAAAAAAAATTAAAAATAAATTCAGGAATAGACACAAATAGTGCAAGTAGTATGCCTATTACTGGTATAGGTGTTTTACCATATAAAATATGCCTAATCAGATAATAATTGATCAGTGATCAAGTATTTCAGAGAAGTTTAATTTGATTCCTTATTTGATATATTTCGTATTGTGTATCATCTCGCTACGATGAATAGGAGCGGAGCGGCAATCAAAAATATTGCAAAAACGGGCAAACGGTTTCATATAAATGTAGTAGATATAGTTTAAACAATATAATTTCTTTTTCCCCGCTCCAAAAGGTTTCTGATTTTAAATATTATACTAAAAAAAAAGTAACAAAAAAAAAACATCGAAATCGGAGCTGTTCTTGAGGACTTCCGAATATTGCCTGTTTTATGTCTTCATTTACTCGGCTATAGGTAGGTACCTGCAGCGCCTGCAGCATGTTCTGATGTAGAGAAGCGACCCGCACCATCTGCGCCTGGAAGTGCGTGTGTGCAGCAAACGGCAGGGAGACCTTGTAGTTGCGCTTCAAGTCCTGCACCTGCACAACAATATACATAATATCATAGTTATATACCTAGTTTCACAAGTGCCTGTAAAGGCCTATTTGAATGATTAAATTTCGATCGACAAGGCAATTCTTTTTAATTTAAATATTTGTATAATCTGACTAAACCTATGGCTATGTTTTTATCTATTTTTCAACCGTATAATAATTGGATGCTGATAAGCAATATGTATCAAATTCAAAGGTTTTGATGTATTTTTATAATGCATCGCGTTATTAAAAAACTGACAGGCGCTGTCACCGTGTTTATATCGGCTCCGTATTTAAGTTGTCCTTAAAAATATAGAAATACAATTAAGAACGTTTTTTTCATAGTTAAAGTGTGTGAATACATAAGAAGAATTAGTGGAAACGTTATCTCCGTGATTAATAACAATATAAACAAGTTTAACACAAAATACAAACCCCTCCAATACATGCTTTAGTTCTAAAAACCAAACAGTGTTTGTGACAAACTAAGTGAAAATTTGTTAATATTGACAATTAAACCAATAATTATGTACTGATATATTTAAAAACAACATAAAAATAAAGTAAAAAGTCCATATCAGTTTTAGTGTTTATAATCTTAAAAAGAAGGTAAACAAACATTACAAGTGTCTAAAACTCAAAATTGTGAATCACACTAACGACCATCATCAAGATTCAAAAAATCATCAGTGCATTTGACTACCATACGATATTTTCGCTCAAAAGTCATCGCAGTTGTTGGTCTAGCGTGATCACATACTGCCTACCGATCAGTGGCTGCGGGTTCGAAACCAACGATACCAATTGAAGTTTTTTTATTTTTTGTTTGCTTCTTTTCTACAACATGAAAACAAGGAAAGCTTTGAAAGCAAAGTCATGTGCACAGTGTAAAAATTTTATATTAAACAAAGAATTTCTTGTATGTTCTATATGTAACCAAAATTACGATATAGAATGTTTGAAAATATCAATGAAAAAATATTTGTCAATGGAGCTTAATCAAAAAAAAAGTTACGCATGTCAAAGTTGTTGTCAACTACAATCTAATAATACGAGTACGCCTAAAGATTCACAAAGTAATATTGAAATAAGCAAGCCAAAGGACAGAGTATATCCAGGAATTGATTTAACTCCAAAATGTTTAACAAAATCACATTCAACGGAAAATATGAATAGGAGTTTAACGCTGAATACTACAAATGAGGATGAACCAGCTTCGCGAAGCTATGATTTATCAACAAATTTACAAACAAACGAACTAGAAAATTTAAAGGAAGAATTAGATAATTTAAAAATACTATTGGAAAGCACGCGTAATGAATTAGACAATACTATCATTGAAAATGTTGAGCAAAAAAAACAAATACAATACCTTAAAAATCAAATCGTGTTGTTAAAAGAAATTTGTACGACACCTTCTAAATCTGCAGCCACATCATCTTCATCTGTAAAAGGAACAAAACGACGGGTCCTGTCGAAAAATTTTCACACACCTACTAGTTGCAAAATAAACTATGAATCTTCGATAACGCAAAAGAAAGATGATGCACCTGCTAAAAATGACAATATAGATAAGACCATAATATCATACGTACAAAACACATTGAATTCGGCAGATAAAACTGCACATGTTACAGATGTTACAAATGAAAACCAAATTATTAATAAAATAGAAAACACACAAAAGAAAATTTATATTGTAGGAGGAGAAGACTTTAGAGGTCTGAGACAAAAATTACAAGGATCCAGACAATACACTAAACATGAAACCTATCAAGCGATTTCCTATGTAAAACCATATGCCACAACTGAGGAAATACTGAAATGTTGCAAATGGTTTCAGGCAACCAAAGAGGACAAACTGATATTATCAATAGGTCAACATGATAAAAATCCAAATCATGTTATGATAGAACTCTGTGCTGCCTTAAAGTTTTTATATAAATGTCCCATGATTATTGTTTTAGGCGTTCAAAGAAACGTTCATTTAAATGAGGATAAGCTTAACAAAATGATCAAAGATATATGTAAAAATTTCTCCAATTGTACATTTATAAACTTTAATGAAACTAACTATGAACATAATTTAGATGCAATTTGCTTTAAAATTAATAACGCCATTGACCAATTTGATTACGATAGTAAATACTTAAACTTTAAAAATAATAGATTACTACGCAAGGAGGGTAAGATTTTCAACCACATGCAAAAAAAAATTAACGTAAAACAAATCAAAAATAAACCTAAAAAGGGTACTATACCATACTACTTTAAAAATAGTGTACCACCTCGCATTAAAATCGATCAAACAAAAGATAAAAATAGCCCCAATGACACATCCACTTTATCAGCACATTTACCCACAGAACAATTACCCGTGTACAGTTTTTTAGAATCTTACACCAAAATATAGCAGGTTTACATTCTAAAAGAGATATTATTGATATAATGATCTCTGATTTGTTTAGGAAAGGCAAACAACCAGACATATTGTGTTTTTCAGAAACTTTTATCAAATCGACAGATAAAAGCACGATAAATATAAATGGCTACAATATTGCTTCCGGTTATTGTAGGAAAAATAACAAAAGCCGAGGTGGTGTTTGCATTTTAACAAAAAAGGGCATAACATTTAAACAGATTACATTTTTGCAAGCCTATGCAGAAGATGTAAATTTTGAATGTTGTGGTGTTGAAATTATGGACTGGAACATATTGATAATTTGTCTTTACAGAACCCCGAATTCGGATATTGGTATATTTTTCAGGAATCTTGAATCAATCATGTTTAAGTTAGTAAAAAATCCCAAAAAAAGGATTGTATTGGCTGGAGATCTGAATATTAATACATTAAAATCCACTCCATGTAGTATTGATTTAACCAATTTTGCAAAGACCTATAATTTATTTATCCATATAACGGAACCCACAAGACTTCAAACATGTATAGATCATCTTATAAGTAATATTAGAAATGCCACGGGCTCTCTTCTAGAGCTTAACTTATCCGATCACAACACTGCTCAAATGTTAAGTATTCCAAATAAAATAAAAAATTCATTGCCTTCTGCTTACTATGTTTTAAAGAAAGACTACTCTGAAGAGAACTTAAGCAAATTCCGTTATTGCATGTCAAAACTTCATTTTTCAGAAGTCTATAACAGCTCAAATATACAGATCGCCATGAAAGAATTTTACGAATTATTCACGTTGTTTTACAAACTATGTTTTCCTTTTAAAAAACTAAAAATCACAAATGTATATAAAAGTCCTATTTGGATATCAAAGGGACTGAGAGTAAGTTGTAAAACCAAGCGAAATTTAAGGTATCAGTTTTACAAAAATAAAACCTTGCAAAGTAAATGCAAATACGACAACTACTCTAAGCTTCTAAAACGGTGTATCCAGGCTTCTCATAGAATTCAAAATGACAAGTACCTAATGAAATCTAATAATAAATGTAAAGCCTCCTGGAACTTAATTAACCAAGAGTTAAAGCAAACGCCTCCTTATGACTTTATAAATGAAATAAATATCGACAAACAAACTTTGAAGGATCCAAATGACATAGCAAATGAATTTAATAAATATCTTACAGAGTTAACGAATACTTTAAATGACGCTAAACAGTTTAACAGTAAAAGTATAAAATCAACTTCAAATAGTATATTTCTAGCACCATGTGATGAGATAGAAATAAATAAAATAATACATTCCCTAAAAAATACATCCGCAGAAGGCTATGATGAAATCGCGACTAAAGTAGTTAAGTACTGTAGGCATGAACTGACTCCGGTACTTACCCATTTGATAAATCTTTCGTTTGAAAATGGGGAATTTCCAGATATGTTGAAAGTATCTGTAGTCAAACCGTTGTACAAAAAAGGTATTAAAACGGATTTAAATAACTACAGGCCAATAACTCTGGTCCCTGTATTATCTAAAATATTTGAAAAAGCTATGCATAAAAGGATTATGTCTTTTGTGAACAACCTTAATATTATTAAACAGGAACAATTTGGATTTCAAAATAAGAAATCCACTACATTGGCATCATTTAAATTAGTTAATGAAATAACAAATTCTCTAAATTCAAAACTAGCGACTACAGTGGTTTTCTTCGATATGACGCGAGCCTTTGATTTCGTATCACATAAAATTCTGGAAACTAAATTAAATAATATTGGCGTGCGTGGTACTGCGCTAAACTGGTTACATACCTATTTGAAAGGTCGGGAACAATACGTTGAAATAATAAATTTAAACACCGAACAGATGCTGGTTTCTCACAAATCGGTGAAAAGGGTAAATGACTGTGGGGTACCACAAGGTAGCGTTCTGGGGCCATTACTTTTTTTACTTTATATAAATGACCTTCCAGAAGTGACTAATCATAAATGTACTTTATTTGCTGATGACATCTCTATAATAATAACTAGTAAAAGTAATAACTTGAATAATTATGAAAATGATATAAGCAATACCATTAAATTAATATCTAATTGGCTAAATAATAATAATTTAAAATTAAATTTGACAAAAACTCATTTTATACAATTTACCAATTATAATCCTAATAACCATACACTTGACATTGAATATGAGGGACAAAAAATATTAGAAACTGACAAAACAAAGTTTTTGGGCCTATTTATTGATAAGAACCTTAATTGGAAGTCGCATATAGACTACGTTTGTAATAAATTAAATAAATTTGTTTACGTCTTAAACAGACTTAGACAGACATCTGCTCGTTCTACAGTCTTGGCGCTATATCATGCACACGTAGCATCCACACTAAAATATGGGTTGATAATTTGGGGAAATTCAGTCGATATAAAAAGGGTGTTTATTGCACAGAAGAAATGCGTGCGTGGGATGTGTGGTGTACCACCACACGTCTCATGCAAACCTCTTTTTGAAAGTCTGGGAATCTTAACTCTTCCTTGTATGTATATACTAGAAGTAGCTTTGTTTGTAAAATGTCATCATCAGTATTTCAAAACGGCTCGGGATATATACCCGCGATGCACAAGAAATCCAGATCGATTGGTCCTTGACGTTCCACCTCGAATGGCTCTTTATCAAAGACAATGTTTTGCCATGTCCATAAAGGTTTACAATGCGATACCAAATGAAATTAAAGCACTTCCATTGTCACGTTTTAGATTTAAATTAATAAAGTGGTTAAAAATGCGTGCTTTTTATAACATTAATGAATTTATAAGTTAATGTTAAAGTAAACTAATATTATAACTTGATGTTGCATGTTAATGAAATATTGTGAGAATGTGTTGTATTGATATTATTATGGTGTATTTTTCTTTAATGTTAATGTGTGATGTCTCTTTTTAATGTTTAATACCAATTTGTATGCTTGAAAAGCTAAATGTGCTGTACCTATTTATTTTCATGTAATAACTTTTTGTAAACCACATTTAAAACAAATGAATGAATAAATAAATAAATAAATTAACATTCTACAAAAGTGTTTTAAGTCATCTAAAACATAAAAGTAGGTACATGAAAAATGAATCGTGAATCACATAGACATTATAATCTATCTTTATTATATATTATATCTTTAAACATCATTTTCTCAAAATCAAGTTTATGAGGGTTAACACATTATTGCCTATCAGCATCCATATGTAGTGTAACTAGTCGATATCACCTAGTTGGTACACATACCTGCCTCTGCAGCTGGTAGAGGTAGATCCGGTTGAAGCGTGTACTAAACTCCGCGGCTCTCCGGCCAGCTCGGGCCGCGTCCCCCGCCTCTAATCGGGTTAAGTCCTGCCGCTCTATTGTACCACTATAACAATATAACAATACAATACTTAGGTTTTTAGACAAAGGGGAAAAGTAACATCTATTCGTCCCTTAGCTTACAACACCGCTCAAGACGAAAATTGGCAGTTTCTACATTTTAATGCCGTTGGATAGCGCATTGCGCATTGAAACATGGGTCACATGATATATATTTCAGTCAATAAGAGGCTTTAATTCAAAAAGTAGTATTAGCGTGCAAGTCGGTTGGCCTTTTAAAATAAACTGTTTTTTTCGTCTCCTGAAAAGTTGATAAAAATGACTTATGCGGTGTTGTTAGCTAAGGGACGATATATAAGTTCGTTATAGCCAGGGCAAGATTTGTATCCCAAAAAATTTAGAATCAATAAATTTTAGCAAATACGGCGAAACAAAATTTGTCAGAGGGCTTACTCCCGACGCTTTCGAGAAACGAGTTTTAATCGAATAAATGTCATTTCATACATTTTTGATAGTGATTCTAGCGCACGATCGTGCGGTGGCACTTTTTGGAACTAACTTTGATCAAGAATTTCATCGAAACCGAATCGAAAAATGGCGGGAACGACTTTAAACGTCAAAATACACGATCAGTAAAAAGGTACTTTTTCAGGATCGAGTTATCACATCTAGGATAAATTTATACGAAATTTACCTAATCTAAAAAAATACATCTAATGTACAAGAATTCTTTTTAGAAATAAATAAAGAATTGAATATTTATATATTTCTGAAGAGACTAATCATAAACACACAACTTATTTTATAATTCTGAAACGTCAAACACCGTAACCGATCGAAAACATGTCAATCTTAGCCATGGCCATCCATTCCATTCATATTGGTTCGGGATTAACCAATAGGAGTTCAAATTTAAATCAAAACAAAATCAAATTCGAATCGTTTTCGGGAGTAAGCCCTCAGTTCAGCTATCAATATATAAGAGAGAAATTGTTATAACTCCTTACTAATAACATAAATGCGAAAAAAAATAAGAAATTAATATTCATCTAAGTTGAGAAAGACGTGACTCAGGAAAATCATCTAATAATGTTTTAATTTTAGCTTAGTTAAATTTCCTTTGTGATACAGTAAGGCGATACTATAATCATGTATATTTCATCATGTGGCGCTATCTATGCACGAATAGCGTAACTTAAGCATTTGACGACAGATGTCACTATAAACCTTTCATGCACCAACAAAATAATTTGTATTTGTAAACTCACATAATTGCCAACATCTCTTCATTAATCTTGATCCTCAAGTCCTTCACCTTGGCGCAGTAAATGCTGCTCTCAATGATATGTGACACATTCTCTGAAGATTTGCCTGAAACATTATTAATAGGACATTAGCTGAACATTCGAACTAATATTATAAATGCTAAAGTAACTGTCTAAATCTAGTGATTTAAATGAAATTTGGTACACATACAGTCTCGAGCCTGAGAAAATACTACTTATTATCCGGGAAAATGGAAGATTTCCCGGGTACGCGGGTGAAACCGCGGGGCGCCACTAGTTATTATTAGGTATAGGTACAGAATTTGTGCTGTCATCCATCCACCTGGTGAAAATCTGGTAACACACAAGGCTAAGGTAAATTATCATAAGATATTCTTCTCCATAGATGGATTTCACCCGCGTAATCGAGGGACCATCATTATATCCATTGACAGCCCGGTTGGCTTTGTGGTTAGTGACCCTGACTTTCAAGCCGCGGGTCGAGGGTTCGAATCCCACCCAGGACAAACATTTGTATGCATGAATATGTCTGTTTGTCCTGTGTCTGGATGTAAATATCTATAATATGTATGTATTTAAAAGTATTATATGTAGTATATCAGCTATCTGGTTACCATAACATAAGCTCACTTTGAAGCTTACTTTGGAATCAGATTGGCCGTGTGTGAAAAATGTCCCAGGATATTTATTTATTTAATTATTATATCCGGCATATAAAGCCACTACAAATTTTCAGAACATATTCCACATCTGTGCCAAATTTCATCAACATCCCTTATAAATATTTAAAGTAACAAACATAAAGTGTAGTAGTGTTTAAAACAAATAGTACTAACTGTCGTTAGGTTGGTCTGGCACTTGAGACACTAGTGGTGCATCTCCAGGAGGATGCAGCTGTTCGTTGATCTCGTTCTCCCGCACGGTGCACGGAGTAGGAGATAAAGTTTCGTTTAACGCCTCGTTCTCTGTACCTGACAATACAATAATAAAAATATTTAAGACTATGTAATGTTCAACTATATATAATAGTTTAATATTAACTATTATATCTCCGTCAACTTACCACTAAGGATCAAAGCTTACTATTACTAAAAAGGTACTATATTAATCTATACTATTACTAGTGCACCAGTTAGACTTCATTCTGCCCGATCAGCGCCACCTACCGGGTCCAATTGGTAATCTAAAACATCCTCGAATCCATTTGAACATAAAAAAAAAATCGGTGCGTGTGTCGACAGTGAACTCCTTTTAGGAGGGGAAGAATTATATAAAGACCATAAAGGTGATAAAGTTAGTTAATTTGGATCCAAAGGATAATGTACACAAGTACTTTTCATTTCATTTAAAGATTCTTTCAAATCACATTTATCACAAGCTCTGGCCCGTGGTTGAAAAATGTCCCAGGATATATATCACAAAAAATAAAATTTTGTATACAAATCTCACCAGAATTATCAGGCTCATCATCCTTTTCATCATCAAAGATGTGGAATATATCATCATCACAATCGTCTTTGTCTTTCTCAATGTCCCCGTCTTGAGTCTCTGACAGCTCCAAGTTGGCCTGGTCTGCGAAGGTGACGGTGCAGGTGTGAGGGGTACGTAGCTCGTGAGTGTCTCCGCAGCCTTGCTGTTGGGTCTGCTCCTGGAAATAATAAATGGGGTATAATTGACATACTTCTTTTCTATATAGTATACTAAATTCCAGCACTACTACACACAGTTTGATCTGTTTAGTTTATGTGGGAATAAAATATAGCCTGTTACTCACAACTTTTTATTGGGGAAAGAATTACTACAAATATCTCTATTAGTATATTTTGTCTGTTGAAACAAAACAACCATCATAATATAAGGATGTAAAGTGTAAAACGCAGATGAATAGGATAAAGAATTACAATTTTATACACATAAATATATATTATAACCACCTGCCGCCCCGCAGTGTCACTCGCGTAGTTCCCGTTCCCGTGATCACAGGGGGATGAAAAATAGATAGTAGCCGAATCTCAGACCTACTGAATATGTATAAAAATTTGTCAAGCCGTTTTGGAGGAGGAATGTAACTAACATTGTGACACGGGAATTTTATATATAAGATTTAATAAAATACATAATAGTAAGTTTGTGTTTAATCCTCATGATTACCTCAGTACATAAGAATCTTACCGTGACAACCCTCTGTTCCTCATCCTCTTGTTCCTGCTTCATCTTCTGCAGTTCCGTATCCATGAGATCTTTTAAACAGTTCTCGGGCAACTGCTCCAGGAACTGATAGGGATCATCTGTAATCAATACAAGAATATTATTAGAATTAGTCTGAATTCACTTCCTAAATGACAATCTGTATCTGTGCCCAGTCAAATCCCTTGAACATAGAGAGCTGGTACCATTATTATAGATAAAGAATCACAAACAAGGTAGAACTTTCAAGGATTAAGTAACTTAAGAGGAATTTTGGTATTAAGACTAAATTAAAATATTCATATTATTTATTATACCATAGAAAGTTTTGATGAGTTGTGTGAAAGCTGATATGTGTAAGAAGGGAGTGATGAGTGAAATGACGGCTGACAGAGAGGAATGGAAGAAAAACACATGTTGTGTTGACCCTGCTTGCGCAGGATAAGGGTAGGAAGAAGAAGATACTATTTATTTATTTGCATTCCACAACATTACAATTAAAAGTGAATCTTAGGTGACATTGTGGACCCTGCAAAAAACACTATAATAAGCTTGTTTTAGCAGATATTATATCTAATATCACAAGTAACATGTATCAGTCTACCTTCATAAACAGACTGCTTAACATCCTTGTATGTTCAAGAGAATTCTATATTAGGAGTAAGGTAGAATAATAAGCTTACAGTTCTATTGGATACTGTATCTTATGTATAAAGAAATATCAATAAATTTACCTTGATAAACAGACTGGACAACATCCTGCTCTTTGACAAACTCATCCCATATCTTCTGCTCTTGCTGTTTGAGGCGTTGCCGTCGAGTGGTCTTCCATGTGCGTTCCAATTCTCCACCCTCGATGAACTGGAAATATTGTACCTAAGTTTAAATAAACAAATATCCTGGGACATTTTTCACACACGGGCAATCTCATTCCGAACTAAGCAGCTTGTAATATGGTTACCAGATAGCTGATATACTTTTAAATACATACTTATATAGATAATCTATATCTATACTAATATTATAAAGAGGAAAGATTTGTTTGTTTGTTTGTTTGTAATGAATAGGCTCCGAAACTACTGGACCGATTTCAAAAATTCTTTCACGTTTCTTTCTTATTTATGTCTCAAACACGTTGGTAATGCATATTTTACATAAATGACGGTAGGTAAAACCAAAAAACTATCATTGTGCGAAGTAAATGAAAATGCAGATGATACTCGTGTGTTCTCTTGGAAATAGGTACTTCGACGATATTAACGTTAATAAGATAATTCATAAGTATTCTCGGAATAAATACATAAGTTTATATGAAAATCGAA
Organism: Thyatira batis; assembly: GCA_905147785.2. Classification (NCBI taxonomy): domain Eukaryota; kingdom Metazoa; phylum Arthropoda; class Insecta; order Lepidoptera; family Drepanidae; genus Thyatira; species Thyatira batis. The sequence goes on along the minus strand of LR990498.1, from coordinate 808,620 downwards.
TAAAAATATACGAACCTGCAAATCCATAACTTCCAATTTAGTGTCCGGCATGAACGAAAATCCTCTCACACACGCCTCCATATCTATTTGAGCTTTTATGATGTAAATAAAATAAATACACGGAAACTATGATTGCTGGAAATCAGGAATCTTTTTATTTTTGTTCCGCGGCCATGATCAAAACAAATACTTTGACGTACGTTTAAAATTTGTCAAATCGAATTCCATTCCGCTCACTGTCAGTTTTCAGTAAGAATTTTCTATGTAGTCAAATTGATACTGTTTTAGTAAGAAAGCTGTTTAAACTACTTTAAATTAGAAGCATATTCATTAATAAAACATGTTATGAGTATTCAAACGCTACAGTTATTTTAATATGTAAAAATAAGTAGTTCACACAACAAGCAATATCAAGTCACATGTTTGAAATTTTGAATGGATCGTTAGTTGACAGGATATCGGTTGCTAAGCAACAAAATAGTTACCAAAAACAACAACAATTGTTTTCATTTACAACAGATAGAATAATTAATTAACTTAAGATTATTTCCTGTTATTTCACATTTCATTATAAAGATATATTGTACAAAAAACTGACAATAATAATAAAAGTTATATATTTGTAACGGAAGTGCACACAATGCATCTTTTTCAAATCGTTCGCTAAAACAAGGTGCAACAAAAGTTTGTAGTGACTTTTTTGAAGTTTGGGTCGCAGTGCAACTATGTTAATAAGCGCTAGACCGTTGCCGGGGATGGGGGCGCCGCCGGTGCCCGCGCTGCAGCCAACGCAATCACGACTTTTCCCACAGTGGAGCAGAACTGCGATCCTGACCCTCTCCAGCTTTGACGAGGATGATATTCCAGAGGTGAGGTCGAAATAAAATACTTCCTACTATGTAAAAAAAAATAACCGTAAATACCATATAGAGTACTAGTGGCTCTCCGCGGTTTCACCAGCTTCCCCAAGGGATTTGAAATTTTCCCGAGATAAAATGAAGCCAGATGTATATTTCCAGAACATATTTGCTAATTTTCATTGCATTCCCTTTTGGCGTGACAGACTCACATAGCACAAGCATAAATTCTCACAAACTTTCGGATTGATTTATTAGTAGGAAGTAGGATGTCGATGTAGAAAAGTTCGTCAGGGGACGTCTTCAAAGCCTCGGTATTTAAAAGCAGTACAGATCTGAAGAATATTTTCTACTAAAATTCATACGTATTTCCGGCGCGAAGCCGTAATGAACTAATAGGTATAATTTTAACAAACTTGAGGTTGAGAAGGCATCGATAATGCAGTGACATTCGGTGGCGGGAACCAAATTACAATGTTTTTAGTCAATCTCTGTCAGCCTTAGTAATTAATGAATATAATAAGAAGATATTAAAATGGAAATCCCACTAAAAGAATCCACAAAAGGCTTTTAGCTCCTACATATTATTGCGTGTCAAAGGTACATAAATGTAGTTTTTCTGTATGCAGTCCACGGCTGTTATTACGTTTATAATTTCATTTGAAATAAGGCAATAATGAATGCTTGCAACATGCACTTACGCTACATAAGCTACGTTATTAAAAACAAATGTAGAGCCGATGAATAAATCTGGAATTGTAATTTAAATAATCCTCTAACAATAGTAGAATTAAGGACAAAAATCTACATAGGTACAGACATTTCAAATGATTAAGTCTTTCGTATGTATACATCTGAAGGTTAATAATATTTACTGTTGAGGTCTTTTCCTTTATTATCGCAACTGCATGTATTTCTGTCCCATGCAAGGATTTTCCTCTTATGGGGCAATGAGCATGTCACTAAGCAAGTATAATTGAAGTAACAGCATCTTGTAAGTAAAATACTCTAATACACTGTGATTAAGCATAAAATATCTGCTACATAACGGATTTTAAAAGTTGTCTGGAAAAGTATTAATATTTATGAACCAGACCAGACAAAAGGTACCTACAAGTATACCTACGTCCTAGCTATGAGTTTTGCAAGGCAACGTACCCAATTTTACTTCAGTATACTATCTAGAGGTACCTTTATGATCGCCAGTAAATGTATCCACGATTATAGATTATACAGTCGATGTAAATAGATTACAGTTATGAAATAAAATACGTTTTCAATCTAAACTGTTGTTGGTTTCGTTAACTCATTAACATAATCAATATTTCTACCATATCAACGTAAAGACAACAACTCGCCGCTCTTTACAAAATAAACATGTACAGTATAGAGTTAAATATTGTTAGAAATCGTTCTGTTACCATCTGTTACTAATCATAAATTTATTCGACCATCGATATAATATTGCGACAGGATGTGATCGAGAAAGGTCACCATGAAAATACATTGCAAGTCGTTCGCCTGCCGAAATGAAGCTATAATATGTGCCTCCAATGACACGCCATAAAGCCATCAGAGGAGTTGGCACCGGGCCATGGCTGAATAGTGACAGAAGCGAAGCCCGTGAGTCAGCGGTACGCGGAACCTGTGTGCGGCGGCGCGATCGATAGATACTGCACCCCTCCCCGCCTGCACCTGCCCCTGCCCCGAGCACCCGCACAGCTCGCCGTCCGCCACTCGACAAAAAACACCAAGAAAAATTCTAAATTTTACGGAAATACGCAATAAAATAGTGTTACAATCCAAAGTCAATTCCACCGGTCGTAACCAGTTCACTGGTTCAAGGTCGCGACGGTCGTCGACCCCGGTTTAGTTTAGGAGAAACATCTACCTCAATTATATACTAGTTGATGTGAAAACGTTCGTGTTTATTATTTTGTGTTCAGCTGTTGAATTTTATTTTTAATTATTACGCGTAGTGGGCAAGGTCGCGGTGTGTTTTGCCGTGCACAAATGTTGGATCTTTATCATTGGGATAGCGCGCGTGCTCCGAGGCGGTTCACAACAAAGGAGGTTGCGCTAATTGCTCACCCTGAGCTTCCGACGATTTGATTAGGGACGGAAGTGATATTACTCGTACAGTGATGGCATCCAAAGTGCTCGTGCCTCCAGCACCATTCGCAAAACTACAAGTGAGTGTACAGATCCAACTTTTATAATCCTTTCATTATTACAATTAACTCTTCAACTAAGTACTGTAAACATCCAGCAAAAAAAAAAATAATAAAAAGATCCCACAACACAAAGACTTTGTCAGGTCATTGACATTATGGGAAAGTTGTTGCACCGATCTCAATAGGGTTTTCCCACCACTTAGGGATTCAATCGAAACCAATACATAATTCATTTTAGTTCCACTTTGTGTTCAATATTTCATATCTAACTACATATTTCCATGTCTATTGAAGATTTGATTGATCATGTTCACCGACGTCTAGCACTAACGATTAAGGAAATAATATGCTAACATTATAAGTATTTGTGGAACACTCTGTCACCATTTGTCTGTCTATATTTTTACCAAATTGAAACTAAACGTTGTCTTGAAAATATTTTAGTGTAGTTTAGTTCAATCGTACTGCTTAGTCCTTTCAGTGAAGTAGCTCATCTAAGATATTTTCGCTCTAAAGCAATAGTGTCAATGTATTACTATTTTTCACTTAAAAAGGTAAAGATGCGATGATATTACACACACCTTCAAGTTTTTGTTTTGCAGATTAATGGTGGCCCATGGCGTTATATTTAACCTTCTTGGTTTATACCAGACTTAATATAAGAAGAGTAAATACTTAACATAATTACATGGACTGATATGGACCAATTTAAACTTTCCAGGTGAAGAAATCACCCCCAGAATCGAGTGGCAGCGGGTTCATAATAGGCGGGGGTGATGCTACAGCCAGGGTTGCACACCTGGAGCACAGCGTGCGGTTCCTGCAGGAACAGCACCGGCTGATGCTGAGCGGCCTTCACAATGAAATCGAGGCGCTGAGAGAGAGGAACAGAGGTACCTAGTCTATCCATTGTCCATTAGTTTTTATCTAGTTTGCATAACTTTGTTTACCATGTATAAATAACAAAGTCTTTGTCTTTATTGTATTTAGAGTTTTTTAAACTGGTACCTGTTCACACATTGTATATGGATGGAAGTGTAAATTGATTAACAAACAGCAAATTACAAATGCATTGGTACTTCTATTTATTCCTTTGTTCATAGCCATCACTTCATTTCCTTTATTGTTGAATATGATGAGACTTGCAGCACTAATTGATAGAATTGATAAAAAACAGCAGCTAAACGTATTAAATCCAAATAATAATTAAATTACATTCTATTGACGATGTATTGATGGATGTACAAACAATTTTCTTATTGCTTTTATCTCGTAAGCTTTAAATGTAAAGTACGTGTCTAAAGTTTATTTATGGAGTTGCATAATGGATGAATCACCGCGTCTTACTAATAGCAAACGGGATTTATCTTGTTACTACTACCTAAACGACTGTTTACATCGTTTGTTGGAGATGGATTATTGTCTTTACCTGAATCACGTCTTGTTTCTTTTAACTGGTTTATAAAACATCAGGGAATCTTTATTTTTCAAAATCTTTTTGTATCCACGGTTTTAATGCAACTTAGGTTCGTAAAATGCAATATTTTGATAAGTACTTACTCATTCATGCGCCAGATAAAAATGTTTAAACCAACATCTTTAATGTTCCAGACTTGCAATTTCAACTGATTTTTAACAAAGAATCATCCCTGAAAACAAGTCCTCCGGCAAATGAGGAGGTTGCAGAACGCAATGAGGTATTTTGTCATAGTAAATATATAACATAACTTCATAGTTACTACATGGTCTATATTAATAAAATATATTTACCAATTTTAAAGGAAGCAAATCTAAAAAGTGAAGTCTCTCGTTTGGAAAAGGAAGTAGCAAGCGCAAGAGGCGAAGTACGAGTGGCAGAGGCAAAAGCCTTGCAGCTACAGAAGCTCGTCGATGCACAGACTGAGTAAGTTTTTTATTCTTGTTATTTTAGGATCTTCCTTAAGCATATATAGTAATAAATTAACTAATGCCATCGTTGCTTGGTATTTGTACTTTGTTATGAGCATTGTCATCATTTTTGGATATACAACCCACTACCCGGTTAACATACCTTAAGTTATCTATTATTTCAACTGTCATCTTCAGAAAACTGCGCGAACTGGAAATCAATCCGAAGATTCCGAAATGCAGCAACTGCACCTCGAGGGAGAGCGCGGAGAGGATGGAGAGGGTGGAGGCGGTAGAGAGGGTGGAGGGTGCGCTAGAGAGCGCGGACGCGGAGACGCGGGCGGAGCTGCGCGCGCGGCTGGCGGAGGCGGAGCGGCTGGTGCGGCGGCTGCGCGGCGACGCCGAGCGGCAGCGCAGAGAGGTACTCGCGGCGGCCGCGGCGCCGGGCGCGGGCGGCGCGGTCACTAACCTCTTGTTTGACGGCGCGGCCGCGCGACACGCACACGTATGTCACGCAACACGTTACACAGCTATAGCCGAGACGACGCACAGCGGCACACCACGTTCCGGAGGCTCATTGTCATCACAGTGGTCATCATAGTGGTCATAACGAGATACGTGACACGTTGTCACGCTTGTTGTTCAACAATATGGCAGCTGAACAAGCACGCCGCGAGGCTCTTTGTCATCCGTGCTGAGTTTCGTGGTTATAACGAGATACGTGACACGTTGTCACGCTTGTTGTTAACAATATTCGTTTTAGTCAAATATGTCACAAGTTACGGCAATACCTAGTTACAACCCATGTAGCATGTCATTTTATTTCTAACAAAGTTGTGTTATATAAAGGATTCCCCCCACCATTTTAGAATTTTTTATGGCAAACAAATCGTTACATTGTCCTTATATTTCTAACTATAGATAATAAAAATGTATTGATGTTATTACGTTGTTATTGTTGATAAATCAATTTTGGTCAAGTACTTATATAAATAACGAACGCTGTGTGGAGTTACTCTATAGCTGTGAGACTACCGCACTATCACGCTGACGCACGAACGGGACGGCGGCGTGACTTGACCATGAAACTGAGCTTTGCTTGCTAAAGCTTTTTGACTTAAAATGGGGGGTCCAATAATTGAAGTTTTAGATTGTATTTTAGTAAATAACGCATGTGATGTAAATGATATTTTTGTCCCGTCCCCGTTCCGCTGCGTTTGTTAATCTTATTTTTTATTTCTAGGCACTATTAATACATTTACGTAGATAGAACACATTTGTTGTTGGAGTGTTAGCACTAGAAAGTACAAAAATAGTTACAAATTCTACAAAAATACCCTACAATCCCAGCCACCAAATATAGCATTAATTAGTTACCATAGTACCATTTACTTTTATAATCAAAAATATTACCTATTTGAAATAAAAATAAATAAAAACAGATACCCAACCCAAATAAAAAAAAAACTCAAAAATACTATAGAAAACTGAAGTATTAATTTCTCCGACGCACCTAGTTGCAGTGTATGAAGAACTCCCTACACGCCAGTTTGCGCGCGAGCGGTCTCGACGGCGGCGGGTTCGGCTACCAGAACAACTATCACTTCCCGCCCGTGCACGCGCCTGAGTTCTGGCGGGAGCCGCTTAGAGAGTGAGTTTTAAATTTGATTTATGTTTTAAAATACTATTTATTCTTAAAACATATTATTATATCAATTTAAAAGTTTATTTTGAAGTTTTTTTATAATAAGGATAGTCGTTTGATTACGACTTTGAACTGTATATGGTATGTTATCGGTAGTTTAGTTTAAAGCTCGATAGATGGCGTTGGTTGATCCGCTGTGAAGGTAAAGCAGAGAATGCAAACTATGCCGAGTAATTAAATTAAAACTATGAAACTTTAAAACTACTGGACCGATCTGGATGATTCTTTCACCATTGGAAAGCCACTTTATCAGGGAGTAACATAGGTTATATTTTATCCCCGTATACCTACGGGAACGGGCACTAATAAGATATAAAATGTAACGTGTGTGTGGTTGTGCGGGTGTGACATGAGAGAGTTCGGCATGGCGGCGCGCGGGCGCGGGCGGCGGCCGCTCACGCTGCCCGACCTCGCCGTGCACCAGCTGCACCGCTCCACCGTCTACGCTAACAGTACGTACCTAACCACATACCTACTGAACATATACCTACTTCATCATCAGCTCATATACGGCTTCACCGAGGAGCTCGAGGCTTTTTTTTTTATTACCCAGGGGAATCCTCATAGGATACCCGGCACCTCCAAGGGCAGCCACCGGGTTAGGTGGTAACTCACCGGCACAGAAGGTGCCGGTGCCTACCCAATAGTGCGAAAAAACACATGAGCTTCCCGCCCCCCTTCACTTCACCGGTGCCCTCCACCGAGGCGGCAAGGGGGTATCCATGAGCATTTCCCCACGAAAAAAAAACATACAACTATCTATACGTTATACTTTAAAGTGCCTACAGATATAAATAGAATAAATAATGTTATTACAGATCACACTCGGTCTCGACCTAATGGCTATGAGAATAAAAACAAAAAAATATCTCCAACAAACGGAGAGACCAACCCACCACCCAACATGAAGACTCCAGATGAACCGTCAGGTAATTTTATCTTATCTTCTATATATATACACTAGACACAAAAAGTTAGGGATATAAATAAAATTCGAAAATTTTAGGCGATTTTCAACGAGCTGTAACTCCGAGGAAAATAATCCCACAGCAAAAAATAGAAAACCAAACTGTAGCTTCAAGTGTCTTGTTTTTGGATATGGTCATGATTTTTTTGTATCATGTCTGGATCTGGAGAAATTCTATGGAAACTACCAAGGAAAAAAAATGCTAATTTTTTGTCACCGAAAAAAAGGTCCATGGGCTTCAAAAATGTTTTTTTTATTGTTCTTGTTAAATGTTCTGTCAGAAAATTTAATGCCCTTTAATTTTTTGTAGTTAAGAACCCTGTGCAATGATTTATCACGGAGTTATTGTCAATCAACCGAAAAAATAACTTTTTAACTTTGTCAATCAATAACTCTGAGAATAATGATCGTATAGGAAATCAAAGATGGGTTTTGAAAAGAACACAGTATTCTCTATAAGAAAACGTGAACGGCTTTTGTCGAAAACATTTTGATTCACTCAAAAACTTTGACTGAAAAAAAGGCGAAAATTTGCATAATTAAGGATATTTAGGTAACTTGGTATAACTTTGGATTTAATCAATGAATGAAGGATATCGTCGGTAATTTTTTAACCTTAAAGTGTCCCGGAAAATCCCTGAAAAACTCAAAGCGCTGCAATGCTTCTTACTTAGTGTTCCGAGGGTCTAAAATTATTGTTTTCGCTAAAAACACCATTATGAACGATGGTTCGATTTCAATCATTTTTTCAATGAAAACATTTTTTTTTCTCAATAATCTTTATTGCTTTGATGAAAATGATCGACATTTTTTTCAAAATGTCGAATAGAAAAAAAAACATTCGATGATCTGTCATCGTGCGAGAGCGCTTACGAGCAGTGACCCAAAACAGAGACAATACGCGGTACTGAATTGTGACCTGTATACGTGCAGACCCTTCAATAGCTACAGATGGACACACAGACAGACGGACAGACAAACAAAGTCAAGAAAAAAAAAAGAAAATAAAAAAAAAAAAGTTTTTTTTTCTATCCAAATTTTTTTAATTAAACCGATCTTTTACATCAAAGCAATAAAGGTTATTGAGAAAAAAAAAATGTTTTCTTTGAAAAAATTATTAAAATCCAACTATCGTTTATAATCGTGATTTTAGCGAAAACAATAAATTTAAAGCCTCGGGTCACTAAGAAAGAAGAATTGCAGCGCTTTGAATTTTTCAGGGATTTTCCGGGATAGGTACTTTAAGGTTAAAAAATTACCAACGATATCCTTCATTCATCCATTTTATCCCAAGCTATACCAAGTTATCTAAATACCCTAAATATGCAAATTTTCGCCTTTTTTTCAGTCAAAGTTTTTGAGTGAATCAAAATGTTTTCGACAAAAGCCGTTCACGTTTTCTTATAGAAAATATTGTGTAGTTTTCAAAACCTTTCTTAGATTTCCTATACGATCAATATCCTCAGAGTTATTGATCGTCAAAGTTAAAAACTTCTTTTTTCGGTTGATTGACAATAACTCCGTGGAAAATCATTGTACAGGCTTCTTAATTACAACAAATAAAAGGGCATTAAATATCCTAAAAGAGGATTTGACAAAAACCATAAAAAATCATTTTTGAAGCCCATAGGCCCTTTTTTAGACGACAGAAAATTTGTAATTTTTTTTCCTCGGTACTTTTCTTTGTATTTCTCCAGATCCAAACATAATACAAAAAATTCATGGTCATATCTGTAAACTAGACACTTGTAGCTACAATTTGGTTTTCTTTTTTTTGCTGTAAGATCATTTTCTGCGAAGTTACACTTCGTTAAAAATCACCCAAAAATTTCAATATTTTTTTATATCCCTAACTTTTTGTTTCTAGTGTATATAACAAAGTCCCCGCCGCCTCTGTCTGTCTAAACGCGATGAACACAAAAACTACTGAACAGATTTTCATGCGGTTTTTACCAAATTACGGAGTATTTCATGGGGAAGGTTTTTATGTATAATACATCAATTTGGACCCGGTACGTGGCGCTGGTGAAAAGAAACAGCTTGACCGATTTTTATGAAATTTTATATGCATATTCTGAGAATCGGCTACATCTATTATTGATTCCTCTGAGATCACGGGAACGATAACTACGCGGGTAAAACCGCGGGGCGACAGCTAGTACATATATAAAATGCTAAAACAATAAATCAAAAATCTGGTGTCCCAGAGCTATATCTGTCCTTTATCATAAAGCAAATAATTACATCTATGTACAGAATAATTATATTTGTCTATCTAAAGTTCCTATATTTTTTTGTTTATAGGTATGGTTTTTATTTCCTTATTTTTCACGATTACAGAAAGCCGATTAAACCCTTTGTATCTGAACAATTTAAAAGCGTTCGACAATAGGATTTTGAATCCAAAACCAATGTATCCAGAGTTGAAAATTGTTGTAACAAAAATTATTTCACATGACCAGGGTGAGATAGATAATTGAATTTTAATTTTAACCTTACTAACCAGTACGTAACTGCATGAGGGTGAATAACAGGGCTACTAATTATTCTTTAAAAAATATTAATATATATATATTTTTTTTTATTTCAATTATTAAGTTTAACAATTTATAGAATTCATTTAACTAACTTATATAACATTTTCCTACTTTAATAATATTTTTTTATTTAATCTATTGCATGTTTATTTGATACTAGTGTAAATTATATTGCTATTGAGCATAGAACTGATAAAACATTATACTGTCATATTTGATTTAATAAGCCTACTACGAAATAACCCCACATAAATAGAGCACTTTTGGATTATCAATTTTCCTGGCGACAACCTTTTAGGGAAACTTGGGACTGATACATAAATTCCCCTAGGATATTATTTCACATTTTTTATCAAACTAAACTAATCTAAATTTTTAGCTAGATATTTGATATGCATTACTTATAAACATATTTAGATTTACAGACTTGTTCACACTAATATTTGTCGTACGTAACGTAATATTATTGATATTTTCTAGCGAGCTCGGGCTCCGGCGCAGGAACAGACCGGCCCCGCGCGCGCCGCCACCGCAAGCATAATGGCGAACACACATAATGTACTACTTTGTACTATAACTGTACTACATTGTACTATTAATGTACTGCATTGTACTATTAATGTACTGCATTGTACTATAAATGGCTAGCCTGGAACTAAAGTGGTCTATGTATGTAACATTTTTGGCTAAATCCATCTATGAACATTTTTGAACTTATCACAAAATTATCACTAAAATTACATGTGGATAACTAAGTTATGTATTTAAGTATAAATGTTTAACATCAACATAACCATACATTCATAAGCACATAGTGACTACAAACGCGTTTCGTTTGATAACTGAAAATGTTTATTTTGTATCATAGACCAATTTAGTTCCAGGTTAGCCAATGTACTACAATCTGTACTATACTGTACTCTCACAAATATAGTATAGTATGCACTATACATATTCACTTTATATAAAGTGGCTAGGAATGTTGAACTGGAAAACGGATTTCCAATGATTTCAGAAAAACGATAAAGTAATTTAATAGGTTACTATTAAACTCTTATTTGGATATATCTTGAAAGTTGGAAAGAGAAAGAATTTTCACTATACCGGAAAGTCAGTTTTGGGTGACTCAAAAATTTTTCTCTCTTTCCCCCTTAATATAAAGTTTAATCCATAAAATAAACTGTAATATGATTAACATTAGCCGTATTCGGGTATATGTATCATGACCAAGATAATAGAGTAGATAGCAACCATAAACTAGAATTTAAACCCCAGCAAAAAAGTTATCCGCCATTTTGTGGAAGCGGCCATCTTGGACACTCCTAACATCAAAATCAGTTAATGCGTTCCGGAACTACGATGTCACAGACGGAAATTAACACCACGTAGTTTTTCCGTTGGGGATTTATAACTATTTCTGATACATTGGTAGCATTTAGAAAGTTACCAATTTAAAGTAACAATCTATAGAACATTCCGAATGCATTCGTAAAAAAATCTCGTATTTGTAAAACAAGTAAAAGAGTAGATAATCAGTATAAAATATACACTTTAATTTCATTAAATTAATTTTTAAATTGTCATTGATAACACTTATAAGGTTTTAGGTACTTACATTATCATATTCAAACAAGACTAACCTTCCTTGAAATTATAAGACTATTATTTTTAGCAATATCAGATTTTTCCCCTTAAGATTTTGACTAGAGGATCCATGAAATTCCACATATTTTAGTGAATATTCAGATCAAAATTAAATCGATTTCTAGGCTTGTATAGTAACAAAAAATAACTATTATTGCCTTAATTTTGTCTTAAAGTAGTAAAAAAATATACTTTACTAAGGATCTTCTAAAATTCCATTAATATAAATATACTGCCAATGTATTAATCACAAAAGGTTTGTTCACACTGCAGCTGTGTGCCGCGGCGTTTTTTTAAACGTTCATTTTTAATCAGGCGGAAGGAGTGATAATCAATAAAAATGTCAATTAAGTACATGATTGGAGTGTGTGAATTTAAATCTTTATATTGTACTTTTTCTTAGATCTTGTAATGACTGATTTATTAAAGTTTTTAATTTTTAATGTAGTTTTTCCATAAATGTCGGCGTATTATCGACATCGCAGCAGTGTGGACACGCCTTAACTACATTTGTGAGAGTGATGTAAACTATTAAACGCTGTATCTGTAGCCTTATCCATATTAATCTAATTTATTGAAAATAATGCTATTATTATTATGAAATATTATAATAGTTATTGATATAATATTATATTTATTGCAAGTATAATGGTGTTTTATTTTCTACCTTAAAAATATGGCATGTAAAAAAAAAGTCATCACAATCAAATAAATATATTAGCTTAATAAATCAACAAAGAATTCACTGTCACTGTAAAATTTGAACAAATTTCCTAACAACCAAAACGCTGATTCTTTTAAATCAGTCTGTAACAACCTCTTGAATGAAACACACAGATTATTAACAATAAAGAAATTTATAATTACACTATATATATCAGCTGACTCTATATTACCTAAAAATCTTAGTAAATTTACCAATTGGCAACAAGGTTGAGTTTTGCATGAATTTAAATGCATTTCCATACTCACAGCAAGTGTTTCTAGTAATTTTTGTAGGAACTCTTGTGTGATGCTGTATCTGAAGTCTTTGTGACAGGATATGATGAAAAGCAGCTGCGATGATGTTGTTGTGATAGGTATTTGAGAGGCTGCCAGTAATATTTTGTTCACAAACTCTATCCTGGAAAATTATTTAAGATATTTTAGATAGATTGTTTATTAAATGCATGATGTTCTCAATCAACATTGACAGACCGAATGGCTTTGTGGTTAATGACCCTGCCTCTTTCGGCCTCCCCAGCGTTTCCAGGGACCTTCAATTTTCCCGGTATAAAAAGTATCCTATGTCCGTCTTCTGGTTCTAACCTACCTCCCTACCAATTACCAACCATATTGGTTTAGTTGTTCTTGAGTTATAAATAGTGTAACTAACACGACTTTCTTTTATATATATAGATATTTAACATTACTCACCTAAAATCATCTTTCATCTGGTAAGCAAAGTGCACTAACGCGTAGGCAGCTGCATCCCTCATGTCTTCATGACAGCTACACAACTGTTCAGTCAGTTTGTCTATTGCCCCTTGTATGGTAGCCACTTCACATGCCTTCGGTCCTGAGCCTGCTAGGTTACCTAGGGTCCAAGCGCTGGTTACCTGTGACATTATGAAATGAAATATATTTATTAATTCAAATAGGCCTTCACAGGCACTTATGAAACGTCGATTCTTATGCTGGAGTGGAGTCTAATGTATGAGTTCATTCATTAATATGATTGGTCTTGATCTTGTGTTTGGCAACCTTGACTCAAGACACTGGCGGTTTTACCACAAAACAAGAATTTGTGTGTATGAACATTACTGTTTATATATTGTGTTTTTATACACACTTCTAATGATATTGACACTATAATCAATTACTATAGAGACCCAATAAAAGTTTATTTTCAGACTAAAAAATAACATTGGAACTTCATTTTACATAGCACTTAAAAACTAGAACAGAAACTGTTGAGAAACTACTTCCTAAAATAGGTACATATAGCTTAAGATAAGTATGCTGCTTTTTTGATATTGGCATTTTGATTACATATGGTAAAAATTGAAAGACTAATGAATGGATGGATTTCAGCAATGTCACACCTGACTCAATAAGTAGGTAAATACTATTATCCCAGAAAAAAATAAGATCCCGTGAATGCAGATACAGGTTATTATAAAATAATAGAATGAACATACAGCAAGTTCAGTAGTAAGGCTGTCCAAGGAAGTGACAAGGTAGGGTCCGGCAGCTTTAGCAATAGCCAGTCCCGCTCGGCCATCCCCCAGGGCCAGGTTGCAGCAGCACCCGGCCGCTGCACACTGCCTCCTCACATCATTACCTGAAGACATGCCATTTTATAAGAACCTGTTAATTTATAAGGTGTGTTATTAAGCTTTCTGAAATCAAAGATTAGTTTAAGCTGTGGACTTTGAACAATTTGTCAATTTTGTTTTAGATAATAATAAAAAATGGTAGAAGAAGTGAGAAAAGAAAAAAGGATGGTGGTCTGTATATTTTAGCCCTCTTATTTGTATGAGTAAAAGCAAAACTTGTTGATTTATTTTAAAATATGTAAAATGATAATAAAAAAACTGTCATTAAAGATGATTAAAATACAAGAAATTATATTTTTGTAATCAGTTAATTAATATACCTACAAACTTTGAAATACATATTAATATAATAATACTTATACATAGTAGTAATGTTTACACTTACACGGATTTTAAGTCAAATATTATGTACCTGATATTTCCCTCACAAGACCTCTCAGTGCCCCGTCAGTATTCAAAACCATTTCTATGTTATTTGAATCATCCATGAGAGCATTTTTCAATGTCTGCAATTCTATTACGGAGACAGCCGACTTTGTTTTGAGTTTCTTTGCAATATCTGCAACACAGGCTGTTGATACTCTGTAAATTATAACTTATTCTTAAAATATTTTCTTTATGTAGTGTCTATGACACAACTGTCTCTATGATTGCAGTGTAAATCCATTGACAGCTTCATTTGAAAAGAAATTAATTATATATAGCAGAGTCATCGGTAACACGATGGAGCCATAAGCAACAAATTGGAATTGGAATTATATATAGAATTCAGTGTTTATTTGATACTAAAAGCACTTAAAAACTATAACTAAAACTATGGTGCTGAAACCTGTACATGTCTGGACATGTAGTCAAAAGACATTATAGAAGTAGAATGGAAGGATAAGGCAGATTATATTACAACCTTAAATGTTTTGAAACCTTTACAATGTCTTAACTTTGTTACTACAAAGTAAGGGACATGGTATGTATTAAATTTCCTATAAATCATTATTCATAAAGCTATCAATAGAAAAATCACTCGATTTTGCCAGTATATAAATCAGGTAAGTGATGGCAATGTAATATTACTTTTATTATAACCTCAAAAGAAACCACTCAAAATATTTAGGATAACATACAACATAATATAATATTAATCACTTCAGCACACAATTCTTAACATACTACTTTACATATTACTGTTTCGGTAAATAAAAAATATAATATCAAAATTTTACCGCGCATTTCCCATAGACCGGCGCACATCGCTTTCCTCGTCCCGTAGTTTTCGTCTCTTTAGTGACAATACGTTTCGGCTAGTTTCTCTGATAATACTAACTTGTTCATCTTCCATATAATCCATATTTACTGATTATTTGACTATATTATCCTCAATACTATCTCAGTAAAAGTAAACAAATACAAAGGCCGCTTTCCGAATTACAACGTCATCGCTCAAAGCGCTAACATGGATAATTGGCGTACCGATTTAGATATCACGACTATGACAGCTTAGAGCCGTCAACAATTAGGAACGCTTGTGATCGCGCTCACACGGCTCACAACCTCAACGTCAAACGTCAAAACAAAATCACTTGCACCTTGCACCGGTCAAGTCTTAAGTACTTACCTTTCTTTTATAACTAATACAGCGAATACTATTATAAAGATATTATTTGAAAATGGAAGATCAACGGCAACGCCTTGGCACTTAATAAAATACCTGAATACATACTAGATTTAGCAGTACTGCATAATAATTGTATACTGCAGAAAGATATGGTACCTATTGAAGAGCATTTACGGGTGTTGCGAAGAGGTTGCCTTATTAACGACGGCTTAGACGGGAGAGGAGGAATGCAGAAGCTATAAACATTGACCAATAATTAAATAATAAGGACAGTGTAATATAAATGAATAAATATTTATTTAATTATTGTATATTTTGTAGTTTTAACATCCTATAACATACACATAAGTTAGTATTATATTGATTTAAAACTTAAATTATACATAATATAACTGGATGCGAGAATGTGCAACACTTGCACAGGTCATATTAGGAAGACCTAATTATTAATAAATTATATTATTATATTAGCATATAGAAAACGGGAACATTTTTAATCAATATAATGCTAATGGAAGAGCAGGTCTGTATAGAAAAATGATGGGAATTAAGCAGTTGTTGTATTAACAACAATAATAATTGAATGTGTTTTTTATAGTTCCTTATGTCAATTTCTACAAAATTTCCATATTTTCTCTATGCTGCCGCTCTTTCATTAGCATATATTTATTCAAATTTTCATGTTTTACTTTTGTTCTTTCTTCCCTATACTTATTCATTTCTTTTCTAAAATCTTCTAATATGCAATCAAAATTTTATTTCTTTGATTCAGCTCGTGGACTAATATTTTCTTCATCTGGTGTGGTGCGGGTCCTAGCTCTGAAGCCAGCGCTACAGGATTAGCCCATCCAGTGGAGTCAAATAACTCATTCATTTGCTGAAAAATAAATAACATCAAGCATGATTTGTTTGTTGTTTAAACTTTCAAACTTAGCACATAGACAAACATACCCTGGAATAAAACAGCATATTTGTTATATACCTACTAAAGAAAATGCTAAAATAATTACTTTTGTAGCGTGTGGCCGTCCCACTCGCAACACTAGGGGTAAGCTCCCTCAACGCTACTCATAGCGCGCGCCGTTGGCAACACTCGGAGAGAGAGATCGAGCGAGCCGTGCGCGCGAGTAAGATGTTTATGTTCGGCGCAGTTTGAATTTATATATAAACGCTCTAGAGTATTGTAAAAGTATGCTAAAAAGGTTCATTAAAGTTTTATTTAACTAAATGTTAGTCGGGCAGACTTCTTTCATCACACCCACCCCCCCTAAAATGACGCCCAACGTTCTTAGGGCTTAGGAGTGAATGACCTTTAAGCATTTTTTTCAAAACTCAGTGTTTTTTTCGTTTTGTGCACTCGTACTATCGTACCGCAACCGTAGTTTTGTGCAAGTTGTGTGTTTATAGTCTAGTGAAACGTAAAAATGCCGCGTAAGACTCGCCAATCGTCCGTCGAGGATGCTGATGAAAGCATCAGCAGCCCTACCAACGTCACGCTTAGCCAAGAAGCTTTGACGTCGCTACTTGCGTCCCTCCAGCAATCACAGGCAGAGTTCTGCCAAGTCTTGCTTCGTGAAGTTCGTTCATCGACGCCGGCTGCGTCGCAACAAGTCGACCCTGCCGCCGACGCCTTTGCGGGATGCTCCGCCGCCGCCCCTCGCGCCGCCATCAGTGGAAACCTGTCCAAGTGCACGGCGCGTTTCAGTGGCTCGTCAGCGGAATCCCTCGAGAACTTCATAGACGCCGTAGAGGTATATAGGGCATGCCTGAATGTAAACGAAGACAACGCACTCCTGGGAATGTCTATGCTTCTCACCAACGATGCTGCAGTATGGTGGCAAGGAGTAAAATCCAGCACCAAGACCTGGACAGAGGCTCTAACAAGGTTGAGGAGTGCATTCGGTGAGCGTCGTTTACCTTATCAAATTTATAAAGAATTATTCGCACTGAATCAAGGTACTGAAAACACGGATAAATTTATAGCGAAAATTAGAGCTCTTCTGGCTAAAATACCTACAGAGGATTTGTGCGAACGCGTCCAGATAGATATGATATTTAGTTTGCTGGACCGACGAATACGGAAAAGGCTAGAAAGGAGTTCCGTAAGTACGTTTGATGAGCTTCTGTCTAAATGCCGATCAATTGAAGACTCACAGAAGGAGATCGCGCCACCCGCGAAAGGGCCACCCGTGCAGGGGCCCCCCGCGCAGGTGCCGCCCGCGCCCGCGTCGACCGTGAAGACGCCGCCCGCGCCGGCCGTGGTGCATGCTCCCGTGGTACCGTCGACGTCACAAACACCTAAAGTGCAACGTGACTTTTGTGTGTACTGTAAACGTGGCGGACACACACGTGAAAGTTGTTCAAAGTTGAACAAATCGACAAGTGAAAATAAAAGTGATACGAAAATTTCGTGTTACGGCTGTGGTGCCGCTAACGTAATCCGTAGTAAATGTGTAAAGTGTAATCCCACTAAATCCGGACATTCGTTTTACTCCGTGGGCATTGGGTCCACGCGTAGCTTACGTCGTCCAGGCGCCGCCGATCAGCTGATCGCGCCGCTCACCCAGGGGCCGCCCGCGCAGGGGCCGCCCGCCCGCAGGTCGTCCGCGCCGCAGCCGCAGCCCGCGCCGTCGAGAGGCTCAGGATGGGTTCAACAGGGTAGCGCATGCGCGCCACCGGTGCTATCACTACCTACGGTCGTTGAACCTAATCCTTCGACTGCGAAATGTATTCAAGGTAACCCTACGCGTGCCGTAGGGGTTCAAGATAACTTTTTTTCTCGTAATTTGAACATTCCTAGTGATGATTGTGGTAACAATTCTAGTAGATGTAATTATGATAATATTTTATATAAAAGTTATTCTTCGTGCAATTCAAATAATTGTTTTACCAATTCGGAATATTTTAATTGTAATAACGTTAATACTAATTATTGTGTTTGTATGTTGCACAAACGAAAATGCACGTCGTGCAATTATACGTGTTCTTGTAATTATGTTTCGTGCAATTCGTGCAAATGTACAGAATGTGTTAAATCTTTTAATAGAAATGTTTCTATGTGTAATGTTTATAATCGTGTTAAGGGGGAGCTTACGCCTAAATGTTTTTCATCTACATCGGTAAATGGTTCTCAACCTTTTTCGTGTAAAGCACGCGGTTCGCAACCTGTTTCGAAAAATACCAGTGGCTCTCAACCTTTTTCGAATAGTGAGCGTTTTCGTCGTCCGATATTAAATATTAGTGTATTAGGCGAACGCGGCTCTGCGTTAATTGACTCTGGGGCTAAATCTTGTATTGCCGGTCACACGCTGCACGCTATTCTAAGAGAAAAGGGTCACCCATTAATCCCGTCAACTATGAATGTTAGGTTGGCGGACGGTGTTAGTAGATTAATGGAGGTACTTACCGCAGAAGTAGAGGTGGCGCTCCTGCACAAAATTCATAAAGTAAATTTTTTAATTTTTCCTGACGCGAATTCAAACGAAACATTACTCGGCATAGATTTTTTGTCAAATTTTAATATTTCTGTAGATTTTGGTAATGCCACGTGGCATTTTGCAGAAAATTCAAATCGCAAGTTTAAATTGGTCTTAGAAAGTATGTCACCTCCAACTTCATTGGCATCAATTAATGTCCTCAGGGATGATGAGGCGACGTCAATTAGTGTCGATCAACGCGAAGCTCTTGCCGGTCTCCTTACGAAAAATCAGGACATTTCTGAGTTAGGGGGAGAGCGGACTCCAGTGCTAAATCAGCGAGGGGAAGTTCTGGCTATAGATCTTTTCGGTCCACTTCCAGCTGGAGACAAGGGGGAGAAATGGATACTTTTGGTGGAAGACACAGCGACTCGGTGGGTCGAGCTGTACGCTCTGAAGGAAGCAACTTCTGAGGTATGTGCTCAAGTCCTCATAGAGGAGTATTTTCTCCGATATGGACTTCCACGTCGTATTATATCAGATAACGGAGTTCAGTTTATCTCCGCGGTTATGCAGCAATGTATGTTTGTTTTGGGCATTACGCAAGATTTATTGCCGATATACCATCCACAGGGTAATCCGGCAGAACGTAAGAATCGTGACCTCAAGGTTCATTTGGAACAGGTGTTAGATACCAAGCACAATTCGTGGCCGACACATTTACCTTCGGTTAGATTTTCAATGAACTCAGCGGTATGTCAAACGACAGGTGTCTCACCAGCGTTTCTTACATTCGCTAGGGAACTTCGATCGCCCATAGACGTCCAACATGACATTAGAGCTGTTTTATGTAAAGATAATTTCGTTCCTCAAATCACGCCCTATTTGAAGAGGTTTGTAGAATCTTTAGTTTCAGTCAGGGATAGAGTCGAGAAGCAGCAGGATAGACGTAAGGACTATGCTGATAAGTCACGTAGACTTGAATCTTTTGCAGTAGGTGATAGGGTGCTCATCAAGTCGCATGTTCTCAGCAACGCAGCCAAGAACATTTCTGCCAAATTTGTTCCTAAGAGGGACGGGCCATATAAAATTGTGAAGGTTATCAGCCCCACGTCTTACCTTATTGCTGATTTTAATGAGGAGATCTTAGGCAAGTTCCACGTATCGCAGCTTACTCGGTTTTTTAGTAGAGACGATTCGCCTCCTGATCCTATCATGCCAAAGCGGTTAAGGGGACGTCCACGGACCCAAAATGTTGTTGTCCGAGTCCACGAACGGGGGCGTTCTCATGAACTCGAGGGGGAGTCTGTAGCGTGTGGCCGTCCCACTCGCAACACTAGGGGTAAGCTCCCTCAACGCTACTCATAGCGCGCGCCGTTGGCAACACTCGGAGAGAGATCGAGCGAGCCGTGCGCGCGAGTAAGATGTTTATGTTCGGCGCAGTTTGAATTTATATATAAACGCTCTAGAGTATTGTAAAAGTATGCTAAAAAGGTTCATTAAAGTTTTATTTAACTAAATGTTAGTCGGGCAGACTTCTTTCATCACACCCACCCCCCTAAACTTTGAATTCAGCAAGTTCTACAAGTACCTAAAAAACTTACTGCTAAGATACTACTATATGATCAAACAATCAAACACTTTTATACAAACAGTTCTGTTGAAGATTTGAATATTGTAATACTACAACGACTAACCTCAGTTTATTTGGTCACTGTATAGTTAACATGATATGTTAAGAAAACACTACAGGCTACTAAGCTTAAAGTATCTACACATAACCAGATATAAAATATCTCAATAATTACCATGTTGTTCTGTTTGTTCATTCTGCATCAAAGTTATGCAGCAACTGCTGTACATATTCAGTATCTGTAAACAGCAAGTACCAGTTCAGTAAACATTTAATGATTTATCTGAAAGCATTTTTGCATTAAGAATGCAGTTCTAACGACTGCTCAAAGGATGGAAATCTCAGCCCTTATGTAACTTACCTCTCTGAGCCCTCTCGCATTGCTCTAACGTGAGCATAAAAGAAATTTGTCGCTCGTTAGGGCCGTCGGCTATAGTAACTTGAATACTCATGATTCGAATATTTCGTAGTATTTATTGTTTTCCTTTGATACTGTAGTAATTTCACCCAGAGCAGCAATCACTGAATCAGAATACTTGAGCACAAAATGAAATAAGATGCGACTCAAATCAAAACAGCACAAACAACCACTTGTCATTTTTGACAGCGCTCACGGTGATTTTAATTTAGAGCTGGGTCGGCGTGAGCGCAAGATGGCGCATGTCATGACGTCATCTATGACGACATAGGAGATATCGTTATCGCGCTCAAGCTAATATGGAACGGGTTTTTGGGCGCTCAAATCGATTTAATCGTAATTCGGAAAGCGGCCAAAGTCACTTGATTTTTGACAGAAGCTAGAATGTCACTCACAGTCACTCACATGGACCTAATATACTAACAGGACTGATAACTCTGAAATTTGTATTTTTCGAAAATGAACCATATGTCAAATCGATAAAGTATATTTTCTATGATGATTTACACAGAGGCAAATCCAAGCCGAGAGAGATAGTCACAACGGAGGCCGTGTGTCTCGTTCTTCCATCTTGCCACTCTAAAAAAATTATGTTGATCAAAAAGTTTGGCTAAACAAAACTATGTTGAAACATTTGAATTTTAATGTATTTTTACACAATTTGAAGTCACAAAGTCAAGAATTGTAATTGCATGTATTTCGCTTGAAGTATTCTTATAAAAAAATATATAATAACATTTTTATTTAGCCTATTTTTTGTTTCTAATGGTAACCCTTCCAAGCGTCATGTGATGACGTCAGTTTAACTAAATATTTATCAATGAAACAAGGAGTATTATTAACTTGACCATACGTCCCGCTTTGGGCGGGACAGTTCCGCTTTCAGACTGTCCCGGTGTCCTCAGCAAGGCCAATGTTGTCCCGCTTTTGAAAACAGACCAAACGATAATTTAAAATATACTTTTCCCGTTCGAAATGTGTGGAACGTACCAAATGTAAAGGAAATCTTATAGAAGATGTTTTAAAGAGAAAGATAAAAGTATTATCACAAAGGCTAAATAGACGCGAGGAAAGATTAAAAAACGTAAATTCGCTTTTACTGCTATTTATTTGTATAAATTTTGATGAGGTGGAACAAAATATAAAAAAATAAGTTTAACAACATCCATACTCTATTGAACACAGATAAAACCAAGAAAGGTGTAAGATATTCTGTTGAAGTAAAAAAAAATGCTAAGGGTCTTTGTCTTAAAATTGTAAGAGGCAGAAAGTTAAAAAAAAATATTTAGTCTTTAATTTGTCTCACATAGCAAACAATTTATTGTCACCCTGTTAGAAAGGGACACACGGCCTCTGTACTAACTATCTCGCTCGGCTCGTTTTTTAGATCAGAGTGCTCGGTCCTGTTAATATATTACGTCCATGGTCACTCACCACATGACAGATTCTGTTGAGTCTATCTATCTATGCTCTATGGGATATAAATAATGATCATCGTCATGTCCTATATTTTTTTATTTAATTTAACAAAGTACGTAATAAGTAATGATATCTTCTATGAACGGAAACTCAACATATAAGAATAAGCCCTCATTCGTCCGAGAGTATTTAACCGGACGATAAAAAAACGTTCAAAGACAACAAATGCAATCCCATTGGCTATATTTGTTCACACGACAGCGTTTTTAAAACGCGACGTTTTTTTATCGAGCGGTGTTGCATTTTCAACTTTGGACGTTGGAAATGGAGCATTATGGTACTTGAGAATAATAATAATAATATTAGTAAAAAATTTGGATAAGTAGGTACCTACCTCTATTTACAAAAAAACAAACGTAGGTATCTAAGGACATGTAACTATTATGTACCTTACGCATTTTATTCACATGGCCATGTTGAATATTGGTTGAGCTCCCCTTTCGAGCCTCACGTGATTAATGGATAGCCCCCAAGATATTTAGGTATATTTGACTAATGGCTCTCCACGGTTTCATCCGCGTTCCCGGGAGAACTTCCATTTTCCCGGGATAAAAAGTGGCTTGGGTGCTAGCCTAGACCAGGTTATAAACTGTGAGTTTGAAATTTCATACAATTTCGTTTAGTAGTTTTTGCGTCACAGAGGAACCAACATCCATACTTATATCTATAGATAGGTACATATTATACTTACTTTCGCGTTTAGGTATACTTACTATTAACTAGTAGGTAGGATTAAGAGACAGAATTCTGTTAATCTCTTTAATTATAAGTTTAAAATAGGTTGATATTTCATTCAGATTTGTTTAAACGCAATTCCTTTGTCAACGTACATGTTATGTTTATTGGAAAGTTTACGAAAATAGTTGAATCAGTATATTTATTTATATCATGAACAGTCTTCGTGTATATTGTAAACATATCATCTTTATCACCAGACTGCATTATGTTTCTGCATAGCACATGAATCGGTTGACAGCTCCTGAAAAAAAAACGCATTGTCAAATCTTATTTATGGTTATTTACTGATGACTAGGCAGCATGGTCTCTGACCCTAGCCTGTTCTGCAAGGAACGAATAAAAAAAAAAATATATATATTTATGGTTATCTAAACCTGTAAATTATTTAAACCTAAATTCTCCCGCGTTCCCGGGTATCCCGTGCTACCTGGCTCTTACTATTTAACCATAATTTCGTTATTGTTCACGCCAAATACCTGCCTACCCTCAGTGCAAATTATATTTTTTATTATAAATCTAAATGTAGGTACTTTTAAAACTTTAGTTAGAATCTATTCGGACGCCCGCGACGGTCTCCTGCCTCTCGCAGCTCCGCCAGTACAACTTTGATCGCGTGGGTGTACAGTCAATATCAGGGATTATTTGTTGATATACCAACTGCCTAGCCAAAAGACGACGTAGACAAGAGCGACAGCCAATCAGCCCATATATCACGTCTAGATTGTTTTTGATTGACTCCCGCCACCCGCGGCGGCGGCGCTGCTATGCTATTTTGAATTTAAACTCGACACTAAAGTCACTCGAGCGAGTATTACCTATCTCGCTCGTACGCATAGCAGCGGCATAAGTGCCTCTCGCTCGATAGATTCGAATCCTGATCGTTCGATCGATCGATCGTACTTTGAGAATACCCTGGCTGATCTATGAATTACATGAAACAGCACGACACGCAGCACACGGCCATAAGGTTCGATCTATCACCGTTAGTTTAAAAATACCTATGGAGATACAGATGACCGTTTATACCCTTCGCGCCATCATTAATGCTTTATGTTAATACTATGTGACCGGCGCAACTTTGTTAGCGTCACTTCCCCGTTTTTGCAACATTTTTTATTGATGCTCCGCTCTTATTGTCTGTAGCGTAATGATGTATAGCCTATAGCCTTCCTTGATAAATGGGCTATCTAACACTGAAATAATTTTTTAAATTGGAATAGTAGTTCCTGTGATTAGCGCGATCAATCAAATAAACAAACTCTTAAACAATAAACTCTTCAGCTTTACTTATATATTACTAGCGGAACGAAAGCGTGGGCAGTACGAAGTCTGACGGAGACTTCGTTCTGCCCACCAGCGCCACCTACCGGGTCCAACTTGATGTATAATACATAAAATCCTTCCCCATGAAATACTCCGTAATTTGGAAAATCTGTTCAGTAGTTTTTATGCTCATCGCGTTCAGACAGATAGACAGAGGCAGCGGGGACTTTGTTTTATATTTATAGAAGTATAGATATATGTAGTTATTTTATAATTACGATAGTTCTGCGGAAAGCGTGGAACAGCTGTAGAACGAGACTGGAATGTAACATTCCAGGATATCATCACTGGTCGGCCAAGTGCAGTCGCGATGCTTGTCGAAAGTGTTTGTCTGTAACAAAATGTTTATTTAATAGTTAAAATCGCTTACAGGCGCGGTCTAAAATTTTTATCAGTTTTCAAACTACATTATTTGCCACACTGTGTGCAGTAAAGCCCATCAAGGTAAAGGTAAAGCATATCAAGGTACTTATTACATTTTTAAAGTACCTACAAACTATCAATTCAAGCCGCATTTCCTTATTTAAACTTGACATGTAATCGTCATTGCATTCATAGATTTTTAAAAATATTTGTTTTGAAAAGAGTAATTAGTGATTTTATTGCCAGCTCAGCAAAATCAACCTTCCAAACCGAGCATTAGAGTCGACGTTTCATAAATGAAGGCCTATTCAAAAGAGCAGCAAAAAGGTCTGCTCTCTACGCCGTCATTTAGTCCGCGATCGCTTATTGACTTCGGGCGTCAAATAAAAAGTGACACGGTTGGTCTTCATATAAATTGTGGTTAAGTTAACAAGTTAGATCTGTAGGCTTACCTCAGTAATACATATCTTTGGTTTGCCCCTGAGTGTCGGAGGTAGTTCACTGCTGATGTGCTTAAAGACTTCGTCTGCATGGTAAGCGGCGTCATCAGCCATGAAGCCGCCGCGTCCATCGCTCAGCGCCAAAATGACAATGCTCACGGCCCCATATTCAGTGAAATCACGTGCGAAAACTAAAAAAATAATAAAATAGGTATATAAGTCTTTTAAGTGACAGCCCGGTTGGCTTTGTGGTTAGTGACCCTGACTCTCAAGCCGAGGGTCGTGGGTTCA
Source organism: Thyatira batis (assembly GCA_905147785.2). Classification (NCBI taxonomy): domain Eukaryota; kingdom Metazoa; phylum Arthropoda; class Insecta; order Lepidoptera; family Drepanidae; genus Thyatira; species Thyatira batis. The sequence goes on along the minus strand of LR990498.1, from coordinate 782,818 downwards.
AATCCCACCCAGGACAAACATTTGTATGCATGAATATATCTGTTTGTCCTGTGTCTGGATGTAAATATCTGTATAAGTATGTATTTAAAAGTAGTATATGTAGTATATCAGCTGTCTGGTTACCATATCACAAGCTCTGCTTAGTTTGGAATCAGATTGGCCGTGTGTGAAAAATGTCCCAGGATATTTATTTATTTATTTTTTCACTAGGCGTAACCTTGTTTTTGGCAAAGTTGGCACCAGCTAGGTGTACCTACACAACTCAAGACATTAAAGTCTCTTAAAGGGTAGGTACTCTGCGTGTTGGATCTGTATCCCCACACACGCCTTCCAAAAGTAGTGCAGTCAAATATCATGGGTAGATAATTTTATTTAAGAGAAGCTCACCTGGTTCCATATTAAGCAGCTTATACTATGATGAATAGCATCTTTACTACTTAAAGGTAAAAAAATTAAATTTATATGTATATAGAAAGCTATCTACATCCTGATGCAGAATAAACGGACATATTTTTGCACTCATTCACAAGCATTAGTATGCATGAATATGTATATTTGTTCTGTGTTTAGATGCATTTAGAGTTGTTTATCATGTAGTATATTAGCTATCAGGATCTTTATAATCGGTTGTCTCACTCACACTTATCACAACTGCTAATGATTCTGTCTCGGGAGAGCTGATTAAGGGTCTCGACTTCGAAGCCGTATTTGGCGAAGGTATCAGCTAAAGTTTCAGGCGTATTATCCTCATCCATGGGGATTTTATTATTTATGATCAGCATTGCGTTTTTGCTGTATCTGGAAAGAAAATTTTTAACTACTAATCAATAATTATTACGGTGGTTCAATGACCTGCCAATCGTAGCCAAAGGCTGGAGAAGGGTGGAGGATCAGGATGTGTGGCGCGAAGTAGGGGAAGCAGTGGACTAACTAGCCTGTCAACGACGAATTATGCCTCGCGGTTTCATCCGCGTTCCTAATAGGACCTTCAACGTTTCCAGAATAGAAAGTAGCATATCATCTATCGTAACAAACAATAATACATCTTTCTTTACTTAAGACAGACAGGTTGGCTTTGTGGTTAGTGACCCTGACTCTCAAGCCACCAGTCGTGGGTCGAATCCCATCCAAGACAAACATTTGTATGAGTGAATATGTCTGTTTGTTTTGTGTCTGGATGTAAATATCTATATAAGTATGTAAAACGTAGTATATGTAGTACCTATATCAGCTATCTGGTTACCATAACACAAGCTCACTATAAAGCTTACTTTGGAATCCGGTCGGCCGTGCGTGAAAAATGCCAATAAAATCCCAGGATATTTATTTACAAACTGTCGCATTTGTAAAACTAGTTATAATTTACATTAAGGCACCGTACAAACATGTTCATGCAAAATTATCCTTTAAAACAGCTCTTTTAGCCTTTTCAAAGAGAACATAGAAGCTACATACCCAGCGACGGATTAAGACTACTTGATGCCGTAAGCAATCCATGCCTGCAGGCTCAACAATCCTTGTTTCAACTAGAATCGGTTTATAAATGTAGTTTTTTGTAAACTAGAGATCTACCTTAGGAATTGAAGAGGTGCGACAACAATAAATCATAATTTGATTTTTCTGGTGCCCAGACGTGATGCCCAAGGCAATTGCTCAATTTGTTTAAGGGTTAGGTAATCCATCATTGTACATACCTGTCCAAATTGTAAGTATGGCGAGCTCTGGTTGTAATCCTCAATCCGCCTGCTTCTTCATCAATTTCTTCAGCATGTGGATTCCCCCCATGCTGGGGATGACTTCCAATAGAAACCTTAGGTTCTATCTCACCAGGTTTCCTCTCATACACCGGCTGATTAAACGGTAGGGCATCCTGATTATTATAATCCAATTTAATTGAATTTTCCTTATTGTTTGGTGGCATTTTTGTAGCGTAATTTTGTATTATGATGTGATTATTTTCGGTGTGTTTGCCAATCTTATCGTAGTTTATCATTGGTGACGGCATGCATTATAATCGATACTTCGGTACTATATTATGTAGGTATATTGTTTCGAATCTTCACTGTTATGTTCAAAATAAATCAAATGAGTTTCTTATTGAGAATGAGAAAGATGAATAAGATCTCTCGGGAATACGGGTGCAACAACGAGACGGATGTTAGTTTTTCTTTATATATATATATGCATTGATAATCGCGTTAGGAATTTGAGAACAGTTATCCTGCACTTCGTTTTCGTATGTTTTAGGTATCTGTGCGCTATCAGTTTTTTGATAAGGGACATGAATCATGTTATATATTTGATTCGGTTTTCTAAGTAATTTAATATATTATTTGTCACTTATTAGGTGACTCGTGTGTCTGATAGTAAGGCATTCCGGTGGGTTTAGTAATACTGACTTCTACTGTACAAACTTAACTTTTCTTACTTCCTATTAATATAACTGACTTATTAATGCGTAAGTTTGGATGGATGTTTATTACTGAATCATCCCCGAACGGCCGGGGATCGGGATAAAATATGCCATCATCACTTCATCATCAGCTCATATCCGTCTCCACACTCGGAGCTCGAGCCTCCCCTAACATCGAGGGGATTTAGGCCATAGTCCACTACGCGGGTCTAGTACGACTTGGCGGACTTCACATGCCTTTTATTGTGAGATGTTTTCCTTCACCGAAAGCCGTGAATTGTGAAGTGTGAATCCGTGTGTAAGTTTTTATAAACTTTGAGGTACGGGCCAGGGATTTGAACCTGCATCCTCATGATCGTGAGTCGGTGCGTTCCCAACTGAGCCAACACGGCTTTTGTCTGCCGGTTTGTGCCTGTCTTTCCATTATCGATAAATAATTTCCAATAATAACTAGGGTTGATAAAATAAATGTAAATATCGAGTTTTGAAATGATTTTAATAACTTAAACTAATATCACAAATTGGTTCGTTTTTATTTTTTATTATGATTACATACATAGTACATAACTTAGCAATAATTATAGTTGATTTAATTTATTTACCGCTTATGTGCTATTTATATATTATGTAGACACAGAAAATATTGAGCTATACACATTAAGCTAAATTGTCAGGAATTATACTTACTAACTTAGATAAATCAACAATTAGTTTTCTATAACAATTTACTATTGTTGTTTTCATTCTGAAATATGATTTTTCCAAACGTATTGGAGAGGCGATTTCGTTAAAATGTTTGAACCCACTAAAATACAATGATACAATATTTTTGAACTTCCAATATAAATACCTAGTGTTTTATAATACTTTTATGATGTTCACTGACGTATTCTTAAAAAAATTGCAGAACATCTTGTTAGTACCTACATAACATAGTGAGAAAAGAAATATGTATTCATAAAAAATAGAAAACACCAAATTGACTACAAAAACGGCAGAGCAGATTTTAATAGTACGTTTAAGTTATAAATATTTAATATCACCCGTTTAGGAGCTACGATGCCAAGATCAGACACAGATACACACGTCACTTAAAAATATTATAACCAAAAGGTTTTTTGGAGTATTTCACAATTTTTTACTATCGTTTACCAATCTGGCATTTGGCAACATTTTTTGTTATCAACATAATATTTTATTTAATATATTAACGACATTATTAAACAGTTAAGAGTAAGTCATTTACCATCTAATAATAATAATATGGACAAATATAAATTATACTTTATCATGGAGTCTTAGTAATCCAACTTATTTAATTATCCTACTATCCAAATAAACTAGTATTATAAATGAGAAAATTTCCGACAATGTATGAATGTATGGGTTTTTGTTACTCATTCACACAAGAACGCCTGAAGGAAAGGATACAATTTAGTACAGAGTTAGAATATGTTCTGGTATAGCACATACCCGGGAAAATTGAAAGTACAAAGTCAAGTTACAAATTAAATATCCTGGGACAAATAAATATCCTGGGACATTTTTCACACACGGCCAATCTAATTCCAAATTAAGCAGAGCTTGTGATATGGTAACCAGATAGCTGATATACTACATAAGTATGTATTTATACATACTTATATAGATATTTACATCCAGACACAGGACAAAGAGACATATTCATGCATACAAATGTTTGTCCTGGGTAGGATTCGAACCCGCGGCTTGAGAGTCAGGGTCACTAACCACAAAGCCAACCGGGCTGTCAAATTATGTGATAGTGTGAAATTATAAAGAAGTTCTACATTAAGTTGGACTAAAAAGACAACATGATCTAGACTAGAACACTTATAGCAGATCGTCATCACTACACTGCTTCGGTACAGCTTGCCATTCAAATTACGGCCTTAATTCGTATTAAATAGATAGGTACCTACATTATAATTGTTTTTTAAGACTGTTTAAATATTTCAGAAAGCATTTAAACAGGTAAAATAACTCTTGTTTTATTCTTGCTTAAATATACAAAATTGGATTATCTATTTGCGATTTATGATGCCACAGACAGACAGATATACAGACATAGATATATAAATACGAACAGTAGGTATTATAATACTGCTCTGTTTGCATCGTGGGTTAGAAATGGTTAAAGAAATACAGTTTCAAAACTGGTAAGTAATTCTAAAATTAACTTCATTACACACGATTTAAAGTCCCAATTCAAATGGCAAGTTTATATCAGTATTTCATGATGACGATTCCTAAAACTAATCAAACTCTATAGTAAATTATTTACAGCATTTAACCGTTAAACAAAAACTGGTAGTCTGCGTAGTTTCCCACGCGGCGCGTCCTCACGCTATAAAGGTATTTCGGCCCCAATTACTGCCACGGCCACCGCCACGTGGGCCGGGGGCCTTTCAGCTCGGAATATTGGTAGGCCTGCTTTGAGGTCCATCAGCTTTCGAGCGTCTATGTGTACACCATTCTCGTCGGCCTCGCGATGAGGTTCAGTGAACTTGAGCCGCGGGTACAGTGCTGTGTCCTCAGTTTGGACCTGTCTATCTGATGATGTGGTTTTCTCTGGAATATTACAGTTAGTTAGAGGGAAAGAGTGATGTTTTTTGGTTGTGGTTAAATGAGTCGGACTGAAATTTTTCGATGATTTTCGTTTTTTTTTTGTTCTAGATAGGGAAATTGTTTGGAGTAGCTTCGTAGATTTGATAACTGAAGAGAATGAAGTAAATTAGAAGACTAGTTTTGGTCCCTATAGTTTTATAAGTTATATTTTTTAGTTATTAACGACTTTCGATACTGAATTAAATGGTACCTAATGTATTTTTGTGTCAACTTCAAAATCGCATATCGTGCAATACATCATACATATATACTTAAGACTTCAAGAGCATATCCGCATCTCTCATAGCTTCGATGTTCATATAATGATATGATGAAAGTATATAGTAGCTTCAGAATAAGGGCCCTTTTAGGGCTTAAACTGAACTGGACTATGAATTTTGATTTAAAGCCAGCTTTGTTATGATATCAGTTTCCACTATAAGATTAAGTTACCTGTATCATTAAGAGTGGAGAGGTCAGTAGAAGGGGTCAGGTCGGGTGCCCTCGGCAGTGGTGCGGTCCCCACGAGCGCGGCGCACACAGCCCCCCCGGCGGCCCCGCGCCGCCCCGCCCCGCCCCCCGGGGCCGCCCCCGCGCCGCGCCACCGAGGAGGCATCAGGCTTGCCCGCACATTGCGTTCAGGACGCACTATTATTATGTATAGCTGGAATCATATCGTGAAACGTGTGAGGAACAGCCCTGGAGGGGGGTTAGGGAAATGCCACCGAGAAGTATTCAATAGAATGATGATCGATCCGACAGATTTCGGCCTTGGCGACCACATTGACTCCTAACCAGTCTGGCTCTGGTGCACTCTATGACTTATGTAGATAGAATGATATGATATAGGAGTGCCAAATCGAAGAATGAATCCAATTTTCAGTTCCAATGGATAATATTTTACATGATGTCATAGATGATGGAATCAACCCTGCAAGGATTACGGACACATTTGCTTAAAACACTGCAGCATCCTAACAGTTTTAAGAACATAAATGGTACCATGCTCTGATAAAAATAGAAACCTACAGTTTATAGATTGTTTAGCCGAACATATATAAGTTGTAAAAGTATATAGAAGGATGTACCTTAGGCGAGAAGAGGCAGACGAGCGTGACGCTGGCGCTGAGCGAGATGGTGACGGCCATGCTGGTGACGCGCAGCGGCACGTGGCTCGCCGTGCCGAAGTACAGCGGCACGAACGCGAGCCAGATCACGCACGTCGTGTACATCGTGAACCCTGCAAACCAACACATGAAACAATCACATCAGCAGAAGAAATATCATATCGCACAAGGAGAGGTAATAAATTAACAATATATGGAGGATTCAAAGGTCATACAACGAGAAATAAGGTGACAAACTAAAGAATTGAAGCATTAAAGACATAAGCCCTAAAGTGTTAACAATATATGCTACAAGTACATTAAGATTGTTCTTTTGTATTGAAACAGAATCGATAAAAACTTCAAATCACATAGTATTAAGCATTTGGCAATTAAATCTCTTGTGATTGTTCAAATTCAAGATAAAACAAGGAAAGATATAATATATCAAAATACCAATAAAATGTTACACCACGCACCAATATGTTTGCTCTCATTAAAAGCTTCAGGTATCTTCCTTGTGAGGACAGCGTAGACTGTGCACACGAGAATCAACACCACAGGGTAGAAGAATGCGATGGTGTATGAAGCGTCCACGTAGGAGTCGCAGACCAGCATGTTGTCTTCACGCGAGGGGTAGTGGTGGATGGCACGAGCTGGTGACACGATCTGCCAGACCACTACTATCACCAGCTGAGGACATCCAATAAAATTCATTAAGGTCATGAGAACACGTGAGCACCTAAGTTTTGAAAACATTAAGTTATTAAGATTGATCGGGTCTAGTTTGACAGTACATCAATGTACCAAAAAGAAGCAGACATTTGCCGACAGGATACATACTTGTCAAAATGGACCTCTTAGATCAGTAAGAATTTTGGCTAAATTTCACGAATAAATAAAATTTTGGATTGAAGAGAACAGGCTCAGAACGTGACCAGTAACCTGTCCCTTACAAACATCTTATTACCTGTATAGAAACTAAAATGGAGCAGATAACCAGCTGAGACTTGGGTGATATGAGCGATGGTCTTCTTGCAGAGTGTTTGCTGGCGTCAAAAATACGCGCTATCCTATTGGTCTTTGTTAGAAGAGCTGCGTAAACTACTGTGAAGCAGAATCCAGTGCCAAATCTGGAAAAATATAAAAAAAAACTTATGACACAGAAACTTAATTAATTGTCAAGCTGGAGTATACCTTAAATTTTGGAGTATTTACCGTTGCAAAGAGCAGAGAAAGTCTGTTGGTCTAAAAACGAGGGCGAATGTGACTAGGTAGCACATCATGATGCCGACGAGTAGGACGAACGATAGCTCTCTCCCACTCGCACGAACCACAGGCGTGTCGCCACGGGCCGCCCATACAGATACCACGAACCTTAGGAATGAGGAATATTAAAACAATTAGGTGAATACTGGAATGAACATGAAATAATAATATATGACTCAAAGAAGCTTGTCATGACTATAATAAGTCTTAAGGACTTAACAAAAAATCAGATTCTAACCCTTGGCTAAAAAGTAGATAAATGATACCTTATCATGGAGGCATTTTATAATGGTAAAATCAAATTACGTGGTTAAAAGCATCCCAAGTGACGAAAATGCCATGGCGCCAATGGCTGCTGGCGAATCCGGTCGCAGGTACAGTTCCGGAACCGGAGCACAGCGCGTCCGGAGCGGGTCCGGCAGCGTGCCGAGCGGACATTCCGTACATGCTGTCTCTATATATGGCGAACGAATCTGGAAATTAAGATGTCAATGGAAAATTTGTATATTTTTTTATACCACAAGGGCGGCAAACAGGCATACGGTTCCACCTGATGGGAAGCGGTTACTGTGGCCTATGGACGCTTGCAACACAAGAGGCATCACTCACGCGTTGCTGACTGCCACTACAGCGTCTCCTCATGGAGCTCTGGCTACCTTACTCACCGCAGGAACACAACACAAATAAAAATTGGTGATACATAAATAAAATTTATATGAGGGCAAATGTATACGATAGTGCTTACGAACTCTTGTAACACCAGAGGTATATAAACAGCGCCAATTCATGTTACCCAGCCAATCTAACGTGATACAAAATAAGGAAAAAAACATCAAGAAATCTTAAAAGAGACTGAAAGAATCAATATAAACTAAGTACCTCGTACTGCGTGCAGTTGAAGCAGTGCCAGCAGCAGCTCTCACCCTCCACGTACTGCTTGGCCTGGCCGAGCTCGCACTCCGCGCTGCACACCGACTCCGGCGGGTGATGCTCTCCCCATTTGAACTGGATATCTTTAAATAATGGACCATTTGATTCAATTCAATCCTGGTGAGCTTCGTAGAAGACTTTAGTCAGAAAGAGAATATAAGATTACGTAATGCAGTACCTTATGTCTGTGATCACCAGCGTCGATGGGTCAAGGAATAACCAATCGAAATAAAGCCACAAAAGTATGTGGATGCAATGCAGATGTCAGCATATGAGTAATAAGTAGATGTTAAGCAATATATTTATAAGTTGGATCAATTTACTAAACAGAAATTGCGGAGAAGTATTTTTTTATTACATGATTAAGTGCCAAATAGAAAAAATGTTTCTCAAAACAGGTGAAGTACCTTTCATATCCAGTTCCAGTTCTCCATCAAGATATCTTCCTACAGTTAACCACCGGTACACCCCCTGAGAGACCTGCTTGAAGTGCAGAATGTTGTACCTAGCTGGTCCATCACCGTTGGAATCGAAATGGAATTCATCACCACTCAATCCTGTGAAATGAATTCTGCACTTATAAATATATCACGGAGTTAAGAAGTATAATCATGTATGAAAGAATATGGAAATACCTATGAAGCGCACTTGACGGAGATAGCGTAGGAGTGTGGCGCCGCTAGCTGGTCGCATCGCCTCGCATAGTCCTGGTTTCCCATCGCATAGGTCTAAGTGCATGTCCCTAAATAATATAATCATTTAGTGAAACATATCAAGAGTAAATAAAGCCTTGTTATGTGATAAGATCTTACCTGATAGCATGTGCAAAAGCCAGTACAGCATCAGCAACGAACTGCAACTGCGCTTCGAATTCGGTATTCTCAGCTGATAGCCGTTCTTTGCCAGTGCAAGATTTATCATATTGCTTGTTGTATGGAGTACGTGCGCTACCTGGATAGCGGCAGCGGAACTGATCTTCCCAGAATTCTGAAAAAAAAAACACTATGATAACTTGCATGCGAGTCAGTATTTTTACTATTTGAATTGATAATGAAAAGACAACTGATTACAAATGGTCTTGAAGAGAATTACCGACAAACCAGGGGTTCCTCAGATTGTTTTCAACAGTGAGGTTGAGGAAGTACTCCTTGAAGCCACGGACTGGATTCGCCTGAGGCTGCACGCTGATGGTACCTTCCACTGCGGCTTCGTTACCGTCGGAGACCAGTGCTCGAGCACTCCATCCATCCGAACCTACCCAACTAAAGGCATCGGTGGCCCTCATCCGACCGACTGCCGCCATTACTCCTGCTACTTCTTGGTCTGATCCGAAGACTATTACACCTAAAAAGAAGAGAATGAAAAATAAAAAAGGAACTGGTTTTTTTCTAAATACTATAATATGTTCTTTACAAGTATGCATGTATACCTCTAGCTCTCGGTCTTGTCAATAACCGAGCAACAATAGCATCGTACGCATTCTCATCCGCTTCACCAGAATCCTTTACCAGCCTTTCTTTCACAGCTATGCAAATATCATTACGAGCTAGCAACGTCTCTAACTCTTCAAAGGCCTGAAACACAAAAAGATTACTTAGCAGGATAAGGTAGATGCTAACCTTCTACTAGTTCATTCAAACAGGGTTCAAGCATATGTGAATTACTGTATTTCAGTTGAATGAGTAAGGGAGCAAGTGCAATCACACACAAGAATTTTCATGTCTTAGGGTTTGCATTGGTGTTAGCCCTAATATTGCAAATGTTCATATGTGCTACATAAACAATTTGGGATTTTATACATGATCTAAAACAGAAGATATAAAATCTAGCACTAGGTACCTTAATACCATAATTGGACTCCTCGTAAATGATGGAGACGTAACGCCAGCCGAGCTTCCTCACGATTTCGACCATGGCGCGGACCTGGTGCAGGTCCGAAGGTATAGTGCGCGTGAAGTACTCAAATCGAGCTTTATTGGAAAGCTCGGGAGATGTTGAGAAGAATGATACCTGGAGGAATTAATTGTACCATCACGAATCAGGCTTAGGTTATCGCTCTGGGAATTTGACTGCGAGAGTTTCATCACTATAGCTTCCGCTAGTGAGATGTCAGGACAAAAAACAAAAAAAAAAACATTAATATAACGAGATATTCTGAAGATCTCGACTCTCGAGTAGTCAAAGTAAACTCTCGAGAATAACTACTTATCAAATACCACTCGCCTAACCGAAGATTCAGATGATGCCTTTACTCTCAAGAATTCGCAAGCACTCAACAGATAGTCTGCAGCGTACCATTCCCCTAATAAAGAACACACTCTGAAAAATAAGTGTGACTACAGTCAAGCTGGTTTAATAACCTGGGGTATCCTGAAGAGCCTGAGCAGGTTGGCGACCTGCACGGAGGTGACGCTGGAGGCGGCGCCCACCACGCCCGAGATCACCTTGCGCACCGCCGACGCGTTGCACGCGTACTCCGCGTCGTCGATGTTGCTTATCGAACCTGGTGATAGATATTGGTGATTTGAATTTGGTGTGCTAGTTTGTACATCTCTAAATATATAAAACAAAGTCCCCGCCGCCTCTGTCTGTCTGAACGCTATGTACACAAAAACTACTGAATAGGTTTTCACCAAATTACGGAGTATTTCATGGGGAAGGTTTTTATGTATAATACATCAATTTGGACCCGGTAGGTGACGCTGGTGGGCAGAACGAAGTCTGCCGGGTCCACTAGTTTACCTATAATGCCAATTTGATACCATATTGTACGATATGATTTTGAGAACACTAATTATGAACAGTCCATATAAAAGTATTAAGTGACCATGGCAGAACAATGTTTGGAGAACACTGCTATAGGCTATAATTATTATGTATAAGAACTCACTGGGACTGACTGACTCCTTTGCTCATTAGCTACACATTTCCACTTGTACAAGCACTAATTAGTTTAGATTCTGATTATCCTAGAAATAATCATTCAAGGATAGTTATTATTGATATCAATACGTAACAGCCACCGATAAAGCTAATAAATTCTAGTTTGCTAAAACATCTTTTTAGTATTCGAATACCAAATCGAGTATTGAGTAATTGTAAGGACAGTGTGATTTACTTACAGTGTCTTATTATGGAAATTAGATATGACAAAATAGAAGCCATTCAATTCAGTTGGCAACCCTAATCGGTTCGATATCCGTAACGGAAACGAGAAGATTGGGTCTAAATTACCCCAGTGTTAATATGGGTTTCGATGTGGAGCACTTACCTACTGTCTAAGCGTTAGTTAATATTGTTTACGTTAATCTTCCATTTCCGTTGCTCTTTTGCTTTAAGAATATATCCGCATTTTGGCAGATCAGAGAGACTGGCTGGTTGACTTTGTGGTTAGTGAGCATGGATTTTAAGCTGCTACATGCTAGACGTGACTTCGAATCTCAACCAGGACAAACATTTGTATGTGTATGTGTCTAGATGTAAATACATATGTATTAAGAAGTAGTATATTAGCTATCTGGTAACCGTAGCGTAAGCTGTGCTTAGTTAGGAATCCGATTGACCGAGCGTGAAAAATATCCCAAGATATTTATTTAAATTGCAATACCAAAACTTTGAAGTCTATCGACAAAAAAATTATAGGAAGCCTCGTTATTACTTTTACAGTTATACGTCGAGGTTCAAAGGTCGAAATGCCGTCGTAAAATCCAAATCATCGTAGCAATAAATGTTTGATGAACGAAATTTGAAGCATTCAAATTGAAAACTCCTTTTGGGTCGTTAGTTGTCCTGATCGAGTGAAACGGTTCAGTAGTTGAGTTATAAACAACGGAATGCCTCCCGACAGTTTAATTTCCTGTAGTTACATGGAGATGACGTGTTAGAAATGTCCTTTGTTCATTCGGAAATGTTACAATTTGAATCAGATGTGTGTGCCTGCTGCATTTACTGATGTACGGTTGTTTTTACAGACAATAGATTCATGTGTGTAAACCGGAACGTATTTTATCTTTCGCTAATCTTTTTATACGATACTTAGTAGTGTAATTAATATGTATCTTACTTGTAAATTGTCTTATGTCATACACCAATATAGAATTAATCTTTAGACTTTTGTATAACACACATTATTTTATAGAAAAACAAACAGGTTTTGGAGTTAAAACTAAATTAAATCTATAGGGTGTTTTTATAGTTTTGATATTGTCATTCTTACACCCAAACCTTTTTAATACCTTACCTATACCAATTTTATATACAGAAACTATTCCAAAACAACCGTATCATTTCCCCAATCATTGTCGTCCAACGTAAAAAATAAAAAACCTAAGTACAATCATGTGCAAAACAAAAGGAGACTTCTCTCTTGTAAGGCGATATAAAGCGACAGATATTTCAAACATGGGATTAACTTGTTCCACATAATTGTACTTATGCATTTCGTTTGTCCCCTCCACTTCTATTGTCCCCAAGCGGTCGCAGTTTCATTGTGTAGTCTTGTTATATGCATATTTTATATCTTCTGTACTCAAATGAGGGTTGTGCACAGTTCGATGGGCCTTTAGAGGCAATTTCTTGAACAACCTCGAATTTATTACTCCTTAGGTATCGCGCTGGAATGATCACCTTTCTTTTAGGTTATTTTTCTTTTGTTTGTTGAATGTGTTTAAGTGTGTTATCTAAACATATTTGTGTTTAGAATGATAGTGATGGAAAATTGTTGTAGAGCTTTATTTATAGAGGGTATAGGCATCCATTATTTAGTTACCGAAGAAATAGCTATGCGTAGTATGAGATCACTATGACTAAGACAGCTTTTTATATTCATACATTCTAAAAGCTCTAATATCTACATCTATCAGCTTAGTTGTATGTACCTATGTAGGTAATGAAATCTTTAGACGTGACTTTCATGTATGAAACTAACGACGTCTGATTAATCTGAAACTTATCAGGTATATTGCAATAGTTTAAAAAGTATTTTTTTACTTTAAGCCAGTTACTTACAAAAGCGTCTTTTTAGATAAAAAAACATATATTCATTTATTTACGCCATATACAACCCTACCTTTAATGAAATCCAAAGCCATTTCGAGACCATAAGTGTCGTTGTCGCAGTCGTCCAGCACGTGTGCTCCTAACCGCACGTCTGGTGGGGTCAGGCCAGCTCGGGACACGGCGTCTAGTGCGAACAACATGGCTTCCAACGCCTGTACACCTCCCTGGGCCATTACTGGGCCGCATGTCGCCACTTCCGATCTACTGTGCACCTGTAAGAAGGTTTAGCTTTAGACTATCATGATGTGTAATATGAGAACTTGCTAGGTTTTTTTTTTATGCCACAAAGGTGGCAAACAGGCGTACGGTCCGCCTGATGGGAAGCGGTCACCGTAGCCTATGGACACTTACAACACTAGGGGCGTTACTCACGCGTTGTCGACCCTGTAAAAATCTCTTTCTCGTTCTAACGTTGAAGAACCCCATACTGTACTCCATTGGGAATTCCATGGCGGGGAGCACATTTCACAACCTGAGTGTTCGTGGTAGGAAACTCCTCTGAAAGCGCAGGGTTCGAGACCAATTCGGTTCCAGAGTGTGAGGTTTATAAATACAAACATATTATAAGTAAAGAGTGTCTGCGGGTTTGTCAGTTAATGGTCAACTTCGGAACCTGAGTAGCTTCGTCCTTATAGAGCTGAATAAATGCAATGGAATTTTGAATTTTGCTTAGGTATAGGTATTTTTAACTACTTACTTGAGCTCTGTTTCTTCATCTTTTATTGGCAATCAGTTTATGACTGTTAATATTTTTATTAGAATTTGCATTAACGCTTCATCAAACTTACGAGTACATTATTTAATAACTATATGTTGGTACAATAAATTGTTTGCAGGTATTATAATTATAAATAAATAGTATTTATTAGGTATAATAAATAAATATCCTGGGACATTTTTCACACACAGCCAATCTAATTCCAAACTAAGCAGAGCTTGTGATATGGTAACCAGATAGCTGATATACTACATATTCTACTTTTAAATACATACTTATATAGATATTTACATCCAGACACAGGACAAACAGACATATTCATGCATACAAATGTATGGATACGATACCTACATTATTTGGGTAGTCAGTTTCTCCATGCTACGGATTGATCAAAAGGTTTCCGCTATCGGTTTTTTTATTATTTTCCATGAAAATTCTACGCGGAATTTTCATTTTCAATTGGCGAACGGTAAAAGTTAAGTTGATTACCTATATGGGGCTGGCTATCACCTTTTGGTAACGTTTGAATTCCACAGGGAAATACCTATCGATGTGCGTTTTAAAAGCCAACCAAAAATGTAAGAAATGACGCCATTTTGCGGTATAAATTTGAACTATAATATATTATATTGGCATTCTTGAGAACTGTCATTACAATTTATGTTTTTATTTCTATAACTTTTTTTATTTATAACCTCATTTGTTTAAGAATAAAAACCGGCCAAGAGCGTGTTAGGACACGTGCAGTGTAGAGTTCCGTAGCTAGATTATCAAAATGCAATACTTTAAGTACATACGATTTACTTAAACATTTTTCTCAATATTGAGGCGGCAACGAAATGGATAAAAGTCGTTATGGCGAAACTATAAGGTAGTTTACTACGAACCCTAATAAAAACTACATCAAATTATCATGTGTTACGTTAACTACTCGTAAATCATTTAATTTAAAGAAGTTCTTTATCTTAAACAAAACTCATGGTAACATCGGCATCCGATATCTATCAGTGTTGCAAAGTCCCAATTTAATTAATGCATAAACGTAGTTTCAGTAAAGGCAAAGGTAGACGTCACATCTTATTTAAAGCTACATGAAATTGCATTTTACAAAATGATGTGGTGAAAACTTCACATATAAGAGCAAACTATGAAATATACAAGACCTACGTAGGTAGGTATTATACCGTCGTAATCCCTACTAATATTATAAATGCTTAAGTAACTCTGTCTGTATGTTTCGCTTCTATGGAGTCGATCTTGATAAAATTTTGAATACTTTCTGTGTTGTTCACACAAAATAAGTTAAGTATATAGTTTGTAATAAAACAACAAGTTTTATTTATTATTAGAAACGTACAGTACGTCTACCACACCAACCAACATTAGGTATGCAATACTTTAAATGCTAGTCACTGTCTCTCAGTTACGCTTTCACGCCTAAACGAGAGAACCGATTGTACAAAATTTGGTACAGAGATCGTCTAGCTAGAGCTATGACAGCTTTCCAAGACATATTATCCCGGGAATGTTTAAGGTTTAAGGTTAAGCTCCAGAAACACGGGTGAAACCGGGGCGGAAGTTAGCAAGAGCCCAGCTCTAAAATATACAAGACGTAGGTAGGTAGGATACCGTCATATAAGTAAATATTTAACGAACTTATTTATACAGCCTGGGTGTTGTTCTGGTGTGAATAAAATGTCGTTTTTCGTATAAATTATTTATTTTCTTTTTTATGCATACACAGTTTCTAGATTCGATTGGTTTTTTTATGTTATATGTAAATTGAAGCCTTTATAAGGGTGTTAGATAAATATAAGAAGTCTAGTGGCTCCCCGCGGTTTCACCCGCGTATCCGGGAGATCATCGATTTTCCCAGGATAAAAAGTAGCCTATGTTCTTTCTCAGGCTCTAGACTACATGAGTACCAAATTGCATTTAAATCGGTTCAGTAGTTTTAGCGTGAAAGCGAGATAGACATACAGATAGACAGACAGACAGGCAGAGTTACTTTCGAATTTATAAATAGATTGAAATGAGTTTTTGTCACTAAATACTAGATGGAGCTACTGTTGATGCAATTTGATTGAAACTAACTGGAAGCTGAACGCACGTGTTGCATGAATATTTGAATACTAGACTTATATTAAGTATTTATTTATTATATCTAAAACATAATTTTAATAGAACATCTTGTCTTTCAGGTACATATCCATCCAGGTCTCGGGAATCTTGGTAAGTTATTACAGGGAAATATTATATCTATCAGCATTTATTTTTCCTTTTTAAATAAATGCATACTTAGTCAACTTTTTAATTAAGTTCCCTATACTGAAATGAGCTTAAATGTTTTACTTGCATTTTGCGTTACAAGAAATATAATATAACAGATAAATGAAAAAAACTCAATTGTTACGTATTTTCTCGGCTAAAGAGCTTTATAAAACAAGGTTACAGAACTCAAGAGATAAAAGGGTATCGTGTCATATTAGCCACATGACAAAAGGACAGAAGCCACTCAACTTTCACGTTCAAATTTTAAATAAACTAGTGGCTTTCCACGGTTTCACCCACGTTTTTGGGCAAAGTGTTATTTCAGAATGTATGTTAATATCGTGATCCCTTCAGCTGTTCTGGCGTGAAGGAGGTTTCTTAAATGAAAAATATGATTTCTAACTAAGTGGACGCATGCCTCGGGCGTACCCTTATACTCAGCTTATAGCAACGAAGGGACACGGGGTTTTAGTGAGTAGGAGTGTCATATAGCCTTCCGCTTGCACTCAGGGCAGGTAAGGGAAGGTATCCATATAGGATATCCCTATCCCAAAAAAATAACGGTAAACACATAGATTATATACTACATATGGTACTTTTAAACACAATAATATAGGTATTTAAATCCAGATATACTCATGCTTAAAAATATTCGTCCTTGGTGATTCGAACCCACAACCGGTGGCTTAACTGGTCACTAACCACAAAACCAAACGGTCTGTTAAATTATATCCATGCAGGAGTATTATCTCTGAATGCACTGTCATGTTTCACGTATCAAAATGCATGCACGAATTAATATACTTACAGTTGATAAAATATTGCTTAATACCCGTATAAGCTGTTAAAATGGGGAGAAAATAGACCTTATTGCTTTATAACGTTCAAGTTTTATTATTATGTGGTAAATAAATGGGATCTTTTAAATCTCTTATATTATAAAAGCGAAAGTAACTGTCTCTGTTACGCCAAAATCACCACATCGATTTTGATGAAATTTGATACCGATATAGGTAGGCAAGAGAATGAGAAGGGGCATAGGCTACATTTTATCCTGGTTTCTCCCGTGTTCCCATTGGGATCTCCAATTTTCCCAGAATATAAAAAGCCTTCCACCGCATCGCCTCACCGCATAGCCTTCTATCGCATTCCAGAACATACCCTAACCAAACGCCGCAAGAGCTTTCTGGTTACCATAACACAAGCTCACTTTGAAGCTTACTATGAAAGCTGATTGGCCGTGTGTGATAATGTCCCAGGATATTATATTTTTTTTAACAGTGGATGACTTAAAATCCTTCATGACCGACTAGCTTCCGCTACACGGTTTCACCCGCATAATTACCGTATACATCTGTTCGAATACGTGGTTATAACGTGGCTTTCTGTTGGTTTAAGAATTTTCAAATCGGTTCAGTAAATCTATAGATGTTAGGTTGTAGCGGGATAGTTTGTGAGTTAAATAGGGTACCCCCTACAAACTTTGCTTCTTTATAATGTTAGTATGGAAAACAAAAGTAGGTATTTCTTTGCGTATTTATGTAGGGTTCGAACTCAATTGCTTTCATAGTTTCCGATGGCAGTATTTACGATCGGAATCGCGTTCAATGATTCTTCTTATCTGCTTTCATATATCGCAGAGCTGGTTTCATGCTGGCTTATTATAAGCATTCATGTGAAATGCTTTGTTTAGTTGAGGAATCATCACTACATTTTTGTTTTCCTGGGGCATTTTCCACACACGGCCAATCTTATTCTAAAGTTAGCTTCAAAGTGAGCTTGTGTTATGGTAACCAGATAGCTGATATACTACATATACTACTTTTAAATACATACTTATATAGATATTTACATCCAGACACAGAACAAACAGACATTTTCATGCATACAAATGTTTGTCCTGGGTGGGATTCAAACCCACGACCCGTGGCTTGAGAGTCAGGGTCACTAACCACAAAGCCAACCGGGCTGTCATTCTTTCATTCTACGGCAGATGTCGAACTACCCGGAAAAGCACATTACCGGCCATCTTCTGAGTCTTATTATGTTTTCAAACCATTCAGAAACCCATGGAAATCATCATCATCAGCAACAGCTTATATACGTCTCCACCGAGGAGCTCGAGCCTCCCCTAGCATCGAGGGGGTTTAGGCCATAGTCCACCACGCGGGCCTAGTGCGGATTGGCGGACTTCACATGCCTTTAATTGTGACCATCTTATAAGAAGTATATAATAAAAATCGTGTAAGAATATATACACGAAATTGTATCCATTGCTCCAGTATATGAGGTGTTAGGTAAATAGAGAAAAGATAGAAATGTATACAAATTTCTACTGAATAATTAATTAGTGTAATTGGACTGGCACGGTCGGCTTTGTGGTTAGGACTCATTTGTGTGCACGAACATGTCTGTTTGTCCTGTGTCTGTATGTAAATGTATATAAATACGTATTTAAAATTAGTATATCTGCTATCTGGATAGCGAACTATAGTTAGTTTGTAAGGAGATTAGGCATGTGTGAAAATTGCCCCAAGATATATATTTGTTTCTATTGACTACCTACTTTCTAAGTAACGAGTATTAATCTTATTCATGCAAAATTGGTGAGTATAGATGTTACTCTTTCTAGCAACAATGTCTGTTATAATAATATATGATAGTTTTGATACCGTGAAAACTAAAGATCACCGGAAACGCAAGTAAAACCACGCAATTAAAACCAGTTTACCACATTCCTCTAACACTGCATTAAAAGCATAATTTCAAACAGATAATTCTGGCTATTCACTCTTTGTTTTATTAAAATATTCATATCTGTTCATTTCATTCCTCTTACACAATTTAATCAGGGTTTCGTAGTAAATAACTTATGTCTGCTATATGAAAGAGAGTTCATGAATAGTCGACTTTATTAAGAGCGTAGATATTCCTCCCTCAGTATTCTAGGTTAGTGCTATTATGTTTAATTAACGCCCACAGATAGAAATTACTATAATATGTCTAACTAGTGTCTCCCCGCGGTTTCACCTGGGATAAAAAGTAGTTTTAGTGTTATACCAGGACATATTCTAAGTCTATGCCCAATTTCATCGCCGTTCTGTCGTGAAAGAGTTAAGACTAAAATCAACACAAAAATCCTAATTATTTTTCCACACCGGAAAGCTAGAGGTACTATAAAGTCACGTCAAGAAACCATTTTAACCAGAAGTCCTCAAGAACAGCTCCGATTTCGGTTTTTTCCCCGTTCCATATCAATGTATCTCTGACTAGCTGCCTCCCCGCGGTTTTACCCGCGTAGTTCCCGTTCCCGTGGGAATACAGGGATAAAATATAGCCTATGTTACTCGGGGATAATGTAGCTTTCCAAAGGTGAAAGAATTTTTGAAATCGGTCCAGTAGTTTCGGAGCCTATTCATTACAAGCAAACAAACAAACAAATCTTTCCTCTTTATAATATTAGTATAGATTTATAAATTACTAGCTACCTCCGCGCGGTTCTACCCGCGTAGTTCCCGTGCCCGTGGGAATACTGGGATAAAATATAGCCTATGTTACTCAATGATCATGTAGCTTTCTAATGTAAAAATAATTATTAAATCGGTCCAGTACTTTTTGAGTTTATTCGTTACATACAAAAATACTAATCTTTCCTCTATATAATATTAGTGTAGATATAAAAAAACTAAATTAAACAAAAAAAAAACATCGAAACCGGAGCTGTTCTTGAGGACTTCCGAATATTGCCTGTTTTATGTAGGTATTCATTGATGCGACTAATAATACATTTTGCATATTTAACCTAACTGACCACTTGACAGCTACCAACTATCATTAGGAAGAAACATTAACTATGCCTTACAATTTACTATGTACAGACACTGAATACTTAAACAAACTTTTCAGTAATAGTTTCAGTACTACGTTGACAGGCCGGTTGGCTTTGTGGTTAGTGACCCTGACTTTCAAGCCACCGGTCGTGACTGTGAATCCCACCCGGGACAAACATTTGGGCGGATGAATGTCTGTTTGTTGTGTCTGGATGTAATTATCTATATAAGTATGTGTTTAAATAGTATAACAGCTATCTGGTTACCATAGCACAAGTTCTGCTTCGTTTAGAATTAGTGCCAGGAGAACGGATTTTTCGATTCAGTTTCGATTGTAACGAAATACTTGATCAAAGTTAGTTACAAAAAGTGCCACCGTACGACCGTGCGCTAGGATCGCTGTCAAAACAAATCGAAATCACATTAATTCGATTAAAACTCGATTTGATTTACGACTCGAAAGTGTCGGGAGTAAGCCCTCAGATTGGACGTGTGTGAAAAATGATAAATTGAAAGTAAGTTTCACATTAATATAAATAGACTTTGAATCATTAAATTGCTGTACAGTTTATATTACCATTAATAGATTTCGCCTTTTACGACACTCTAGAGACAAATTGTCTAGTATCCTCACTACATAAACAAACCGACGACGCCTAAAATATTCATATAGAACCCATCCATATGTAAGGATTTGCGGTACTGCAGCTGTGCCTTACTTAAGTGGTCGTTTGAAAGTAATCATTAATGTATGTTAGCCAAGATATTGTTGTGATCATGTCACAAATAAATGTAATCTACTAGGTAATATTATAATGAGGAAATATTTGTATGTAGGTAAATAAACAGTACGGGGTTCTTCAAGAAGTTAGTTAGTGTTAGTGTACAAATACTGTGTAATTTTTTATACATATATTAGATTTCCTCTCAGTCTCCTTCATACACACAATTTGTACTGGTTGTAATAAATATATAAATATTCTGGGACATTTTTTACACACGCCCAATCTGATTCCAAAGTAAGCTTCAAATGAAGCTTGTGTTACGGTAACCAGATAGCTGATATACTACATATATTATACTTTTAAATACATACATATTATAGACATTTACATCCAGACACAGAACAAACAGACATATTCATACATACAAATGTTTGTCCTGGGTGGGATTCGAACCCACGACCCGCGGCTTGAGAGTCAGGGTCACTAACCACAAAGCCACCCGGGCTGGGTGTGAATGGAAACCTTCGAAAAGAATTCCATGTCTGCGAAAAATGCATGTGGCTTAATAAGATACCATAACAGTAGGGCAAAGTAATGAAAATAAATAAATTTATTACAATTCTTTCTTCAAGTTTTAGAACTTTTAAGAGGTTAGGCCTAAACCGTTATTTTGGTAAAGTTTCCTTCTAATACTTAGGGTATGATTTGTTTAGTGAAACGCGATATCGTAAAATCTGGGTAATAATTTATAAAGTTTGCCCGTATTTAGACCCTTGAAGGCCTAAAACACAAACATGTGGGTATTATGAAGGTTAATACATTAAAGGTACTGAAATTAAACCGTTTCGGAAGCCAGCTTTTACCTGGGGTATACTCACTAAAACTTTGTAGGGTAACAACCCTACTAAAATTTTAAATTGTTTGTTAAAATTTTACGCCTAAGCGATTGATCCGTTTTTGATTTACTTTAGTAGAGATAGACTAGAGCTTGGGAGAGGACATAGGTTGTCTTATATCCCGGTAAAGCTAAACGTTTAACGCGGGTGAACCGCGGCCCGGAAGCCAGTATAGGTATGTATGTTTTAATAATATCCTAGGGCATGTTTTACACACAGCCAATATGATTCTAAACAGAGCTAGGTATATGACTGAAATACCTACTATGGTAAATGACCCAATGGTGGCCAGTTTAAGAAAAAAAAACAGGTTTTTGTGAAATATTACCAAAATTGTGAAAGTTTCAGCACTGAATATAGTGAAACTGTAAAGTCCAGTCCTTATTTAATATTTGTAATGTGTTGCGCGTGAGATACGGCAAAGCTGGATTCAATTAATTTAACAAATAAAAGTTGTAGTTTTGTGACCCAGTCTTGGACAGGGAAAATTCATTAATGGATAACCCAGTCTTAGTCTAAGTTTATCTTTATTTTATGGTTAACACATGAAACAAAACTAATTTTAATTTAATTAAGCAATACTATTTTACAAGTTAAACTTTCTGCTCACCGCCTTAACGTTTTCCTTAAGAAAAACCGTCGTTGTCAATTTCAAATCACCTTACACTTTGTATTCGCGCATATTTGTACATGTAACTGACTGAATTCAATAAAACGTTAAACTTAGATAGTTCGATATCTAAAGTCAATGTCACAGTGATCCCAATGTAAAAACATTCGCTCATGTCCGAATTCTAGATGTTTCTTTTAATTTTTGGCCATTACTGGTACCGTGGCCACGACTGGTACACTTACGATATGTACTTCAAAATTATTACGTAAGTTTTACATATAACAAACAGGCATATTCACGGATACAAAATATTTATCTTGGGTTTAAGCTTACTACTAGTAAGGTGAAAGTCGTAGTCTAACCAAACCACTAAAATATAGCCTACATATACATATAAGTACGCCCTCATTCGCACGAGAGATTTTTTAACGTACGTTTAAAAAGCGTTTATGTTCACACGACAGCGTTTTTAAAACGTGACGCCGCGACGCTTTTTTATCGAGCGGTGTTGCATTTTCAACTTTGGGCGTTGGAAATAGAGCAAATTATGGTACTTGGAAATGCATTTGTTGTGTTTGAACGCTTTTTTAATGTCCGGTAAAAAAAACACCATAATTGGTTGTCTGTAAAGTCGGTTTACTGACGATAGTTGAACATGACAACGTCTTACATCGCTCACTCAAGTAGGAGAGAGACGGATGTCGAACGCTGCCGAACGCAAAGGCCGATTGTGCTTCTTTGTCTTCGCTTGCACTTCAAGCCTTACATGGAACGCCTCAGAGCGAGGTAACGCCGCATGAGTCATGTTTTTTCGTGCGTGCAGCCGGCTCTATCGAATTATAAGACGTTGTCACGTCAAAAACTCTCGTGCAAGTGAGGGCTTAGTTTGTTCAGAAAAACGAATATTTATTAAAGCATTAACACATTGTCGTTTAAAGATTCGTCGTTTATTTGATGTGTTTTATGAATTAGTGAATAATATAATTTGGCTTTGAATCTGGTAAACGGCCATTCTTTGTCAAAGTAAAATTATTAAGGAAGATCAAAAACATGCCTAAAAAAGGACTGTTGATGTGGAAAGTGGTTCTGGTGGTAATTTGCAAAGAGAAAATAAAATGTCATAAGCTTTTTGGTTGTAAATCTTAATGGATGTAAATACCTAAATAATTTTCTTAGTGATGTTATATAAAAATATATATATCCTGGGACATTTTTCACACACGGCCAATCGGATACCACAGTGAGCATCAAAGTGAGCTTGTGTTATGGTAGCTTCAAGATATAGTTTTCCTAGATATAGTGCCTAGCTTGCTTAACATCAAAAAAAATTTTTAACTTTAAAAATTAATTTTAAGTTTTCCAAACACATTCTTATCACTGATTAATCAAAACCTTCTTAAAATTATTTAAAATTATAAAAGTTTATAACAATTTTATCGCCTCAATTTTAAGGTTTAAATTAATTTATATTGGCAACATCGAACGAATAGTTCAATACAAACTAGCTAACTCACTTCACTCGTCGACTGTTCGCAAGATTGCCAACTGTGAATTAATTAAGGCGGAACAAAGAGCTTTGAAGCTCGCCTCCAAGCTTAAAGCCCGGACTTTTTCTCAACGGGACCTTTTAGTATTTTACCTAACGTTAAACGCTTTAAATTAAGAGAAAAATCGGTCAAGTACGTGTTGAGTTTAAGAGGTTCTATTTAAAGTCTGCTAATGAATTCTGTACACGTTAATCGAGATTATGTTTTGTCTGACAGATATAACATAGATTAAACAAGATTACCAGTCTAAAACTGGCTCGAGATTCACTGATTAATGCTCTTTTGTTGTCACAAACATGTCTGTTTGTTTACTGTAATTAGGTATGTATTGTTTATCAACTCTTATGTTTAGATCATTCATCAGATTTTTGGTCATCAGTCTGATGAAACATACATGAGAGAAAAAGCATGGAAAACATCTTGTCTAAAATGAAATCAAAAATATTTTATTTCAAATAGGCCTTCACAAATACTTATGAATAGTCAGACTCTAACGCTCGGTTCAGAAGGTTGGTTTTGCTGAGAAAAGCCGACAATTAACTCAGCATATTACATACATACCTCCATATTTACTTTAATTTTCATCTCAAATTCTAAGTCAGAGACAGACATCAAATAAGGCTACGACAATGACAATTCTGATGAGAAAATAGGTCGAAATAATTTTCTCGTAAATCAAGTATTATGCTATTCCGGTCGTGTGTCCTCTTATAAAACCAATCATATTTCAATTATAACAGTCGTGGAGGAATGAGACATATAAATTACATCGTTAATTAATTTCGGTACTTGTACTTGTCAGGAGTTAATAACATGTTATTAATATTTTATTATATTTGTGACTAGTGGCTTTCTGAGGCTTTACCGCGCCCCCGAGGGACTTATGTCCCAACCTCTAGTCTCTGTATCACATTTTATAAAAATTGTATCTGTAGTTTAAGCGTTAAAGCGTAACAGATAGACTTTTTCGAATTTATAATATTAGTTGAGATTGATGTCTGAACATGCGTGCTGTCGCCCAGAGACTCGTGATAGAATATGTCAGACAAGAGGTTGTCTCGCTTGTCGTTATACGTTTGTCTCTTTTCGGCACATGGTTAATTTGCTATTCAATAAGTATTTGCAGGGTACAGACAAATAAAAGGCAAACCCTTAATTAATTAATTTAAATTGTAATGATGGAAAATCTTTACAATTTAATTTGCTTCCGGCGTCTGTGTTTCCCGACGCCTACAATCTTGTAATTTTCAAGGCTAGGGTGAATAGGTTTCTTCTGGGCAAGCATGCTCCATCCTAGGTTTCGGCAGCGTCTTGTATGGACGGGTCAGAGACCAAATGCAAGCCCATCCTTAATAAAAAAAAAAAATCAAAATACAACAGATAAAGATATAATAATTAAAAAAATATTATTTCCTATTATATGCCTGTGCCCTTCATTATAAGTTGACTCTAAGGAATAGGTTGTCAATTCGAAATAGACACTTGCAAATATAGTCAACTATTTTCCACTATATTTTTAGCTTTCAATTAAGTAGATGGATGAAACTAAATGTAATTTGTAAATACTTAGCTGTATACCTAATTTAAAGGTCAGACGATATAAATACGAAACCTAGACGTTAATAATTAAGGGCCAGAGAGATGAAAGTGTAACAAGGTTTGTATGACAGCAAAGGTACAATTTCTTAAGAGTCTGTTAGCCGCCAACTAGAAAATAGTATCAAGAATTTAAACAAAATACCTGTTTCACTCAAAAAAGCATAAGGAATTGTTTTAAATACTACTTAGCACCTTTTTCTCCTAACGTAATTATGTTAGGTATGAGTTATTTTTTTTATTTCACCAAAATACTTTAATAAGCAAAGTGCATAATTTATCTATATGGGAAATTCATGCTATTCTACCATTGTTACAAATACAACATATTTCTTATAAGAACTATAGATACTAATGCCACAAAATCAAGATCATACTAAATTATTTGAAGTATTTTTGAATGTATTCAGCCTCTTAAACCATTGAGATGAGAGAGTGAAACTACGTTTGTAGAAGGGTAAATAACACTATTGTGCGTTATACGCGTGTCTCAAAATTACTAGATTTGTGACGCTGATAACTAAGAACTATAAATGCAAAATAGTTAATTAACAAAAGTCCGGTTTGGCACCAGTGATCAAAAATATTATTTGTAGTAATAAAATACAAAAAATCATTAAATAAAGTCAAAAACGTCATTCACTTCCGCGTGGATTTTGGTACATCAAATTGCTTAGGTACCATTATTTTATTAATCGGTTCCATTTTACCGTAATTAAGTAATAGAGTTTTTAGGTAACATACGAAATATTAAAAAAAAAAATATTTAAAAAAATAATACCCTAGAAATTCTCCATAACAGATATAAATCAAAAATGTTACATTGATTACATCATTCACAGGATTCAGAACAAAATCAAGTTTTGTGTAGAATGAAACATTCCTGCGACTCATCCTCGCCCCGCACTGTTTTCACCAACCAGTGGTCAAAGAAACGTGAAGCACTTTTCCCGTCTCTTCCATTAAATAACCATAAAAAAAATTAAAAATCCGGCTTAAATTGCGGTGTGTCACGTACATTCATCATTACCTAACAGAAACATTTTGAGAAAAGTCATGATTTTAATTTAATTGTTGTGATAGCTAATTATACTTTGAATCATAAACTTTCCAGTAAGTGACGTGATGATGCACATTATTTCAAAGAATATCTCGAATATTCTATAAAATTTGTGAATTTGTCAATACCATCGCTGTCATTACCTTCATTTTAGTAATCAAATATGCCATCTACCTCTAAACAGAATGATGACGATATTGTTCTTCTTCATAAAAGTAAAACCAAAAATCCAAATATAGTAATATTATCTAATTATCTAATAAAACATTGGTCAAATCATACAGTACTTTAAAAAAATATGGAGAATCTACAATAAATATCATATCCAATAAAAATATTTGGTAATTTTGAAGGTTTTTTTTATATAATTCTAAATAATTTTTTTAAAGAAATTCGGTTGAATATTAGGTAAATCATATAACACTTGAAAAACAATAAAAACATATTTATACCGAAA
The DNA here is from genome assembly GCA_905147785.2 of Thyatira batis. Taxonomy (NCBI): domain Eukaryota; kingdom Metazoa; phylum Arthropoda; class Insecta; order Lepidoptera; family Drepanidae; genus Thyatira; species Thyatira batis. The sequence continues at coordinate 755,704 of LR990498.1, read as the reverse complement.
GTTATTATGTTATTATTAAGTATTATGTTTATATTATCCAAAGAACATACATACCTAGTTCCTGTAATTTTATTGAATAATTATTGAGAAAATAAAATTTTATTAGAATAAAACTAGTGTTTTATTCTCATGATATAAAATAAATAAATGATAATAATCATTCCAACGTTATTGTCATTGTTGTACCGTTGGTAATATCAATACCATCAAGCTGACATCATTACCATATTTAAGAAAAAAAAACAAATCCAAATATCTTCTGAACTATTATAAGTATCATCGTGCCAAAATGTGGTTCATCTTTATTTTAAAGGTTATTTTTAAATTTAGTCATTATATCGTGGACTTCGTCATATTTTAATTTTTTCTTTTAAAATTAGAAAAATAATTACGTAAGTGTTATTCACCCAGAAACAAAGGTAACGGTGCCTCTTAAGTGGTCATTACAGTGTCTCAAGAGCGAAGCACTCTGTTAATTGTAAAAATAGTTGTCTTGTGGCAAGTACTGATCAAGTTTATGGTGAACTAGCTTCTGTTTCGCGGTTTCACCAGCATTCCCGGGAGATTCAACTTTCCCCGGATCAATGGGAGCCTATGTCCTTTCCTAAGCTCTCATCTCTTCGTAGTCTCTAGGATATGTAGCTACCTATATACATGTTTTATGTATCGTGGACAGATGTATAAATCTTTATAAATTTAGTAAATATCGAGTATTAATTTTTTTTTATTTTGTATATACCTAATGGCCACAGATAATCCCATTTCCTGATCGCGACAATCTTATAAATCACTGCAGTAGTTTCTGAGATTACGCCGAACGAACACATACATTGCGCAGCGGGGTACTATAATTTATTATATTATGTTGTGATAGTGATAATATTCACTTGCCTTGTATTATTATTATTTGTATATTTCTCCTCTACTTTCTACGTTCTTTTGCTCAGCTCATTTTAATCATCAGGCTATATATTATCTTGTAACCCTCGGTTTCATCTGCTAAGAGAAGCTGCTCGATGATCTTGAAACTTACGTATTTGAAATAATAAAATACATCCTGTCGCCGCGCGGTTTTAGTCACATAGTTTTCGTTCCCGTTACTACGGCATATATATATATACATATGCTATATTTAACCCTCACATAGTATATGTTACTCCTTGAAGACCCAGCTTTCCATCAGAGAAAGAATTATTTCGATCGGTCCAGTACTTCCGAAGCCTACACTTTACAAACAAACATACTAGTGGCTCCCCGCGGTTTCACCCGCGTACCCTGGAGGTCTTCCATTTTCCTAAGATAAAAAGTAGCCTATGTCCTTACTCAGGCTCTAGACTATCTGTGTACCAAATTTCAGTTAAATAGTTTTAGCGTCAATGCGAGACAGACAGACAGAGTTACTTTCGCATTTATAATATTAAGTAGTTAGGATACATAATATTAGTGTAAATATGCCCAGTGCCTTTGAACTTTCGCATTTATAGGTTCATATTAGTTGGAGGAATATTTTCATTAAACTCTGAAAACAGATTCCCAACTATCTAGGGCATGAATAAAACGATGTAATATCAATCTAAATTCCTTTTGAAATGTCGCCTTGACAATTTAATCTAATTGGTCTATTTACTGATAATATAATTTATGTTTAGATTCCTAAAATAGTCATGTCTCTGTTACCCACTACTCTCCGTCAAATTAGCCAATTAGTACGCACCTACATAGGATTTAAAAGAAGCATATAGTACTAGCTCTTGCCCCGCGGTTTCACCCGCGCTCTTAGGATTAATGGTGCCATGTGTCCTTTCCCAAGTTAAATAATAAATAAATATCCTGGGACATTAATAATAATAATAAATATCCTGGGACATTTTTCACACACGGCCAATCTGATTCTAAAGTAAGCTTTCAAATGAAGCTTGTGTTATGGTAACCAGATAGCTGATATACTACATATAATACTTTTAAATACATACATATTATAGATATTTACATCCAGACTATTATAGATATTTACGTCCTGGGTGGGATTCGAACCCACGACCCGCGGCTTGAAAGTCATGGTCACTAACCATAAAGCCAACCGGGCTATCGACATTCTAAGTTTAAAAAGTTCTAGTCTATATCTATACCAAACTTCATCAAATTACTTTTGCATTCGTAATATTATAGTAATGATATATCAGCTATCTGGTTACCATAGTATTAGCTCTGCTTGAATAAGATCAGAGTGTAAGAAATGTACAAGAAAAGGTATAATAACAAAAACTAAATTTGACAAATCTTTTTTTTTAAAGCAACTCTATATCCATTCAAACATACCAGTTTATTATTTTGTCTTAACCTATTTATATAATACTAGTGGTTCCCCGCGGTTTCATCCACCTACCCGGGAGATCTTCCATTTTCCCGGAATAAAATGTAGCCTATGTCCTTTCTCAGGCTCTAGACTATCAGTGTACCAAATTTCATTTAAATCGGTTTAGTAGTTTTAGTGTGAAAGCGAGATAGACAGACTGACAGACAGACAGAGTTACTTTCACATTGGTAATATTAGTACCTATAGCTGATGATGATGATTATCAGCCTTGTAATATTCAAGTTCACATACCCCTCTTCATATATTTTAGGCCGCAAAAGAATTCTATTTAGAGAACATCCAAAGTAACGTATGTTCAGAAAACACGCGTCAGATGTCAATCTTACTTGCAAATTAGTTAACGGGTGCCCTCGTCTGTTACTGGCTACACGCCACTTCAGGTGTTTTACATTTAGGGCTAGGATGGGCTGGCCTAGTTTCTAGCTAGATTATGTAATGACTACTTGATGCCCTAAGCAATCCACGCCTGTGGGCCCACCTATCCTTGTTTCAACTAGAATCGGTTTATAAGCTTAGCTTTTTGTAAAATAAGTTGATGATGACCTTAGAAATGGAAGAGCGACAGCAATAAAAACCAAATCTTAATTTGGTTTATTTTATTGGTGCCCCAGATGTGATGCCCTAGGCAATTACGTAATTTGTTTAAGGATTAATCTGTCACTGGTAGTACGCCATGGAGAAACAGACAAGTGGAGGTACGGCCAGCAGCCATTTTCGTTTTGACTGCCCGCCTGCTCGGTTGACTTTGAAGTTGGCCAAATATTAAAAAAATATAAACCCTGTGTACTAATATTACAAAGAAGACAATAACTCTGTCTACGCTTTCACGCTATGACCTCTCAAGCGATTTTGATGAAATTTGTAACAGAGGAAGATTAAAGTTTGGTAAAGGATAGGTGACCTATTATATCGGGAAAGGTAGGTCTCACGGAACTCGGGTGAAACCTTAGGGGCGGAAGCTAGTATATATTATATACTACTAGTTGCTCCCCGCGTGTGTTAATTCAGGTTTTAAACTATTATTTCATATTTCATCAAAATCTGTTTACTTAGTAGTTTTTGCGTGAAAGAGTAATAAGCATCCATCTATACATCCATACTCAACTTTCACATTTATATATATTGGTACGATCGTAAGATATTCTCTTCATTGAAAAAACAGAAAGAAGAGAATCATAAATTAAGCGAAAACAATTTAGGCGGCCTTATCGCTGAAGCGATTCCTTCCAGGCAACCTAGGGTAACAGGATAAAATATATAAGGTGCCTGGTGTAGCTTACCGCATAAATGATTTCACGCAAAATAAACCAGGAACAGATAGGATTTTCTTGATGAAATTTTGAATTACATTGAGGTTATTTTAGCTTATGGCAGGAGGTAACGGATAAACATATTTTGTTTTAAATCTGCACTTTCCATGTAGAATGTTATAAAGCTGAAGAGTTTGTTTAGATGAACGTGCTAATTGCAAAAACTATTTCTAATAGTAAAAAAAGTGATGGATATCCCATATCGAGCCTAGAGATAATAACACATCACGCTACAACTTATAGGAGCGGAGTATTAATAAAAAATGCTCTGTAAACGGCAAATATGTGACACAGACGAAGTTGCATCACATATTCCCCAGTTGCATTGCTAGTTTAATATATTATAGGAGCTACAATATTACTACTACTTCTTACTAATAAATTAATTATGTATATTCTGTCAAATGTTAAGATACTACATACTTGTTTAGTTAAATAACCATAAATGTAGTTGGTGATTATTGGTTGAAAATAAAATCTATACTAATGTTATAAATGCGAAAGTAACTCTGTCCGTCTGTCTCGCTCTCACGATTAAACTACTGAACCGTGTTAGATGAAATTTGGTTCACAGATAGTCTAGAGCCTGAGAAAGGACATAGGCTACTTTTTATACCGGAAAAATGGAAGATCTCCTGGGTACGTGGGTGAAACCGCGGGGAACCACTAGTAAGATATAAATACCTACTTATAAATTATAATAAAAACATCTAATTACTTTCCCTATTCTGTTCTACACAATTAATATAAGCATGTACGACATATCGTATCCAATGTCAGAGTTCATAATTGTGTGGTTTAATGTTACACTTTCAATCAAAAATGGCAGAATCTTGGCACATTATATGGCAAGACTATGTTCTGGATGAACACTTGATACATTTTATAATGGGAAAATTGGAATTAGAGCAAGACGGGTTTATGGCCAATTATTTATATTTTTATGGTTGTACCGCAATTGACCGCGGCTTGATTTTTGGCTTACCACAATACCTAAAGGCGATATAAAAGCTGGCTTCTCGGCTTCTTGGCTTCTTACTGCTCTTAATTGTATTTTAAGGCATGTAACATTGGTTTTGAATGTTCTGGATTCTATGGAATATGTGTTTTTATGTAGGTTTTGCTTTCATACCCTATACTTTTCATTAAAAGCAACTTCAAAACTGAGCATAAAACTTACATTGTATAACTTGTAAAGGTGTATTTGAATAAAAAATTTATGTATATATTTTTTACATTTTGTGAATATAGACTATATTCTGAGCGCGATACATAAAATAATACGAGTCATATATTTAAATTCGTATCGAGCAACATTATTTTCAAAATTGACTTAGTTTTAAAAGACAATTTATAACATAAGATTTTACTTTAGCTATAGGTAAGTTGTACTTTAAATAACTATACTACAAACTTCATCGTCATTATCATCTCAAATACGTCTCCACCGAGTAGCACGAGCAAATATAAACTTATCTAGAACAAATTAAAATCTTTGCTATTACCGTAACATAGGTATTTCTACTTACCATCATCAGTCCACCAAGAATGATGTCACCTTCAACAACAGCTGCGTGCTTGACCGGCCACACCGTTTCATTTTCAGACTTCTTCTTTGGAACTAGTCTCGCTTCCCGCCTTGATGAGCCACTTGTCAGGCCACTTGACAATCCACTTGACTCTCTCGTTACGCTAGACGAACTACTTGCCGAACTTTTTGAGACACTCTTTGATTTACGAGTGGTTTTCCTTTTCTTACCGTTCGCTTTTGTAGAATTTCTCGGTGTACCTTCTACTTGTATTACGGAACGTTGTGTAGTATCTGTTAGATTGTTAAGAGCAGTCATATATTCAGTTAATTGTAATACGTCTGTACTATCTAGGGAAACATCTGTTGCTTCTTTGCCAGTGATTGCATCAGGAGTTTCCTCCACGTCAGTGTGATATATGATTTTCCCATCAGATTGCAAAGACGATGCGCTCGGCTGCATAGAATTATCTGGTCTACTTTTTAACTTCTTTTTCTTGAACATCCTCGACAGATCGAAGGGTCCTATGAGGGAATGTGTTTCTCTCTTAAACCTATTTGGGACGAGACTCTCAATGAATACGAAATTGTAATCGTCGATGGTTGAAACATTGAGTAGGCCGTATTCCTGGCCGTTTAGGACGACTGTTGGATGATTCAGCCAGTTGTGAGTGTTTGCGCAATAATGCACTTGTAGGAAGAGGAGAACTGCACCCCACAGCATAGTTCATGTGCAGTTACGGTGCGCGCGTGTCATTGTCCCCGAAGACACTTCGGCATCTTACATATCCTCAGAATTAGCCACGTAAATATTAATGAAGTTAAACGTCCGTTTTTTCCATGACTTTATGCACATATTTTTTACACTAATATAGTAGTTATAACACTTTTATTTTTGTTGGAAAACACAATTTCTTTTTTAAACTTTTTAGTCACTTTGAACGTTTTTTTGAGAATTGTTTCGCGTAAGTTGTGTCGCGATGTTTCCGCGTGGTGGCGGTGGTGCGCGCGTCTGCCGCGGGTTCCCACCGCGCATTGCCGCGCGGTGCCGCGTGGAGGGATGACGCGGCTGATGCGTTGACGTACGTCACCGTACAGCCTCTAACTACCCTTGTATCTCACCTAGTTTTTCTTTACGACAGGACGTATATCTATAGACAAACTAGCTTCAGCCTAGCGGTTTCACCCGTGTAGTTCCCGTTCCCGTGGTCACAGGGGTATCAAAATAGATAGTAGACGGTTCTCAGATCTACTGAATATGCATTTGAAATTTCAGAAAAATCGGTCAAGCCGTTTTGGAGGAGTATGGTAACTTACATTGTGACACGAGAATTTTATATATAAGATATATTATTGTTAGACTATTGTTGTTTGAAAATAAGCGCTCGTAAAAGCTATAAAATATAATAACAAGTTTTGCAATTAAAATGTACACAAATATTATTGGTATTTTTTGTTAATTATTGCTTTAGTTGTTTATTATTTCGAAAGAAAGCTAAGTGTTGTTGCTGTACAAACTGGAGCGAGGTATGATCGATGATTGTGCTCCGATCTCGGACAGTTGATAAATAGGCAAAACGTAATGAATCGTAAAATTACGTATAAAACTACTTTTGTCTTTAGTTTATTTAAGTTATTTTTGTCAAATAATTGAAACTGTAACGTGGTGGTCAGTTTTGTTGGTAAATTATCTTTTAGATCATTTAAAATCCGAACTAATCTTTAAATGTAAAAGAAAGACGTGTTAGTTACACTATTTATAACTCAAGAAAGGCCCAACCGATTTGTCTGAAATTTGGTGGGGAGGTAGCTTTAAACCAGGAGACGGACATAGGATTTTTATCCCGGGAAAATTGAACCCCGGAAACGCGGGTGAAACCGCGGGGAGCCACTTGTAGGTATTATAAGTGCGAAAGAAACTGTCTGTCTGTCACGCTTTCACTCTAAAACTTCTAAACGAATTTAAATGAAATTTGGGATACAGATAATCTAGAGCCTAAAAAGAACATACCCAACTAACATTTTGGTAATAAGAATAAGGGCTACATGAGCTGCTTAAGAGGATTTTTGTAACCCAAGGTTCTGTAAAGGCACTAACAACTTGGTGATAAAGCGTTCTGTAACTCTCTTATAACCCTGATTTGGGCCTGTTCGTACGAGAGCTTGAGGCTATTTAATGGTTATAGAGAGTGATAAATAAGTGTTTATTAAGAGTTAGAACAGTGCTACAGTAGCAGTGACTACCACTTCAAGTGTTTTATAAGCTATACACAGGGTATAACTGCAAACTAAAGTAGTAAACAAGTTATGGAAACCACTTAAATGACTTTTTTGGTAGCAATAAATTTCACCGAAAGCGCTAAATATTTAAACTGTTTCGCAGAGTTTTACGTTCTTGTTAGAGCCAATAGTGATAGTATTTTATAGCACGCATTCATGTCATGGCGTTTTAATAAAATAATTAAGGTAAGTACCTAAAGTGTTTAAGATTACTGGGTGTTATAGGGATTTAATCACATGCGGCGGTAAGTTTACGGTAACAATATATACTAGTTCTCATCTCATTTTTGAAGCGCCCTAAAAATAAACTACTTTTGATGATTAAATGATGTAAAAAATACTGCCAGATTTTTTTTTTCTTTATTTATCTTATTTATCAATTCCTGGAGCCTCCTTAAGATATTTTAATTGAAAGTTATGAACAATGTAAGTAAATAATTGGACTAGGAACATTGCAATAAGGTTTTTCTCTCACAATTTTATAGTAGGTATATCTTTATTAAATGGCGTCTTAGTTCTAATTACTTAAGCATCCTGATATCTCTGTTATTCCTCCCGTAGTGATAAAATACTGATACTAAGGTGGATTGCAGAATCTAGCTCTATAGGACTTATAATAAACGCTTCTTAGATCCTTATAGCTTTCTTAGTAACTCTTAAGACTCGACAAAACTCGTTAGGTGATATAAAGTATTTGTCTAACTCTTTTTAAGAATACCAGTTGATAGTAAGTGTTAGTAGACACCTGAGTATCACTCAGAGTGTTTAATACTTCTTGAAGCTATTAGAGTAAGACTTCAGGTGTTACAAGACCTTTCACTACCCCAGTAGTCGAACATCACCCGTTAGTAAGTGTTAGTAGACACCTTACAATTGCTTTTATAGGTTTGTGCAACTAAAAGCTATAAGAATAAGTTATACAATGGTTACGATAAACTCCATACTACCGTCTTGATTTATATTTTTTTTATTTATTACTCTTATTCCTCTGGAAGGTTTAATTATTCATAACTAACCCTACTGTAGAGTCGAAGGTTGCTATCGGAGTTCTTATATACCTTAAATAACAGTAAGAGCTCTAAAAAAGGCTGCCGCTAGCACTAAAATGTTTGTTGGGTAGGCTTCTTTTTATCCCGGGAAAATGGAAGATCTCTCGGGTACGCGGGTGAAACCGCAGGGAGCCTTATATTTACTAATTTAGTATTTGGCAGCTGATAATATCTTTAGTTATTTACTTAGGTATAAGAATTGAGAATATTACTTCAGTATTTTAATTTAAGTTTATTGGCGTTGGACGCCTGTGTATCTGCCAATTTTTATTTTGTATCGAATATTGTTCGAACACTTTAATATAGTCAACATTATTTCCCTTTGGTTTTAGGTATAGTAAAATAGTTAAGTGAGCATTATTTTGAAAAATCACTTTAAGAGAAAAAGATCACACACGTTGTAAGTTTGTCATTATGTTTAACTTATTAATATTTAAATCATTAACAAATTTGCTCCCTACCCTCAGATCTTCTAATAACGCAACGGATTTTAATGCGGTTTTCAACAACAGATTGAGTAATAGAATATTCATAGTTAAATATTATTTTATATCATGTTTTTTAAATGTGACAATGGTACTTTGCTGAATGTACAAAACCGGGGCACATCGCTAGTTAAGGGAACCAAATTAAACTAGTACTTCATAATATATCACAAATGCTTTATATAACCCATTATAGCACAGAATCCCCAGATTCTGATAGGATTGTGAAAACATCTGATTAATCGATAATAAACCTTAGCAAGATCTATTTAAGATACAACCTTGTTTCTTACGATTCTGCGGAATACCTACGTATGAGACGATATTTTTGCCTACAATCTGTGATAAAGTATGTATTGCAAAAAGGCATATTTTTCGCAAAATCGCTACAGTTGCCGCAGACGCGATAATTCAGGAGCTGTCTATATAAATAACTAGCTACTATCCTGCGGTTTTACCCGAAAAACGGATGATTTAATGTTTGATGATAGAAACACTTGTATTACAAAATTGTAGCTTATATTGGTGAAATCTTATTTGGATTGCGTACGAGTAATTTTGGTGTATAAACTAACTTTTATTTAATTTAATGTTGGAGTAAGGAAATCGTTTCAATGTATGCTAAGAACATCCTTAACTACAACCATTAATGGATACATGAAAGGTAAGTACCAAGTCTCTTACTTTCTACAGTAACTATGGTATTTAAAAAAAACCCCTACTTAAAATTCAATTTAATTGTGGAATTGCTTTTGCCTCGCAGTTTCACCCACATAGTTGCCGTTTTGGTTAAAAATACGGGGCTAATTATATCATTTTTCACTCCCTGATAATGTAGCTTTCCATTGGTGAAAGAATTATTCAGATCGGTCCATTAGTTTCGGACCCTATTAGTTGCAAACAATATAATCTTTCGTATTTATAATATTACGTATAGATTTGTCAAGTAAATCCATTAAAGGTTCAAATATTTGATTGCTTGATAACATCGAATTCCAAACTATTTAATTAATAGACGCGTTGAAGGAGACTTATGGAGGTCAAAGCTTTTGAAGAACCAGTTACTAAGTCAAGTTAAGTCTTTAAGGCCTTTCTATCGCATTAGGTACCCACCTGTAATGATAGTTTTAAGGAGTTTGTAAATAAATAAAGTATATTTCTTTTTTAAAGTGAAAGTAAACAGATTTAAGGCGTGGTGGCTCAGTGGGTAACGCACCGACTCACGATCTTGAGGGTGCAGGTTCAAGCCCCGGTCCGTACCTCTGAGTTTTATAAAAACTTGCACGGTTCACGGTACGGGCTTTCGGTGAAGGAAAACATCGTGAGGAAACCTGCATGCCCGAGATGTCACAATCAAAGGCATGTGAAGTCCGCCAATCCGCACTAGGCCCGCGTGGTGGACAATGGCCTAGACCCCCTCATTGATAGGGGAGGCTCGAGCTCCTCGGTGGAGACGTGTATGACCTGATGATGATGAAACAGATCTAATTAATTTACGTGTGCTTTGGGAATGCTTAACTGTATGGTCAGAGAGAACATAGGGCTTGAATAATATATTTCAGTATTTGGCGGCTGAAATTCGCAGATGCGATGTGAGTTATTTAGAGCAGTCGTTGAAATAATAAGCATTATGAATACTTTGATATAACCTACTTTGGTTTTGGTTTAACGATCAAAATAAAACCTCGAAACCCACTAACCTATTCATCTCACAGATTTAAGTTTGTCTAATCTACACTAATATAATAAAGAGGAAAGATCTGTCATTTTGTATGTAACGAATAAACTTAAAGACTACTACTCATCCGATCTGAATAATTGTTTCAACATTGAAAAGCTACATTATTAGGGAGTGACACAGGCTATATTTTATCCCAGCATTCCTACGGGAACGGGGGCTATGCGGGTAAAACCGCGCGAAGGCAGCTAGTAATAAATAAGTAAGCTATACCATTATGCTTAGTTAACGTTGTGGTCTCAGTAAATTGTGGACAGACGCGCTGATGGTCGCGGATTACATTTAAGTACATTAATTTATTTTATATATTTAAATAAAAGCTCGAAGAGTTGTCTAGTACCTATAGTAGTCAATTTTTATATAATAGAACTGTCGAAAAACGGTGTCTGTACATTTAATATTTCTGATAGACAATTTGTAAGGGGTGTAAAGAATATGTAGGTAAAAGCATTTATTTTTCATTTCTCACAAAAACTACCAATTAAATTTAAAATCAATTTTTGCTCTGAATCAGATGATAGGTATTTAGTTTTTAGTTACAACATAGGTTTACTATCGGTTCAGTTGTTTAGGCATGAAAGCGTAACAACCAAACTAATTCACATTTATAATAATAGTTCTAATACTTCGTAGCGTTCACTCATCGTGGCATTAAGCTAGAAATCAACAAACAAGAAAAATAGGTTACTCGTCATAATATGACAGTCCAATTTTCCGATCTTTTGATATCGCAAAGCACCTAATCATCTACAAAGATTATTCAAATATGTATTGAATTTTGTTTTATTCTATAGACGTTGTCTACGCCTACAAAATCTAAAAATACCCCGTCATGTTTTGTATTAGCACTTTATGCAAATTTACTGTAAACTTTATTACCAACTAGCTCCCCGCGATTTCACTCGCGTACCTGGAGATTTTCCATTTTCCCGGACTAAAATAACAGCCTTTGTCCTTTCTCTGGCTCTGGAATACCTGTGTACTATATTTGATTTAAAATGGTCAGTAATTTTAGCGTGTAAGCGAGAGAGACAGAGTTACTTTCGCATTTATAATATTAATTAGGATAGGAAGAGGTATCTACAGCTACATCTACATCTACTAAATCGGGTGGGGTGCATATTCAATCTTACTCTATGCCAAATTTCATCCAGATTCCGTCAGTGTTTCTTATATGTTTGAGTAACAAACATCCACCCAAAGTTTCACATTTATAATAGTAGCTAGATTAGTAGAATATAAATGGTATTTAGGGAAACCTTTTGGCCTCATACCTCCTTAATGGGCCGTAGAGCGAATTCTTTTTGTATGGTCCGCGCTGTTAATTTCAAACAAACAACTTTGGCACTTTTTGATTAATAGAAAAATCATGAGTTAATAAAAACTTACGTACGGATTCACACCACTAGCTTCTCGGTGAAGGAAAACATCATGAGGAAACCTGCATGCCCGAGATGTCACAATTAAAGGCATGTGATGTCCGCCAATCCGCTCTAGGCCCGCGTGGTGGGCTATGGCCTGCACCCCCTCGATGTTATGGGAGGCTCGAGCTCCTCGGTGGAGACGTATATGAGCTGGTGATGATGATGATGATGAGAAAAATCATAGTAAAAAAAAAATGACTCCTCTAAGGTTTCCGTTATAAACCTCTACTTCGACGATAGCCCTTAAAAAGTCCATTAGATTATTTACTTAAACAGATGAAAATATTCCATAAAACTATATTTATATGCTAAAGAAGTTCAGTAAGCGTATTAAGTTTGGACACATGAATAAATATTTACCAGAGTCTTCATCATTTGCAAATATAATTAAGGGATTACTATTGACTTAAATAATAATACTACCTGACCCACGTCAATTTGCCTGCGTCTCGTCTTCCGTTTTTCATTGATGCTCAGCTCCTAATGGTCGTAGAGTGAGGGTCACAACGTACCTCGATAAACGGACGAATTAGAACGTATAGTTCCTGAGATTAGTCAAACAAACAAACTCTACAGCTTGATATTATTACCAAAATTATGGATAATTGTGATTAAAATCAACGCGAACTTGCAAAATTTCATCATTGGACCATTGTATGAGCAAACTACTATTAAATCAATCACAGCAGTCAAAAAACTGGTTTGGTTTTGGTACTTTCATTAATTATTCTAACGTTTTAAAAGAGGGCTTGTAGGTACCACGAATTACAATAAAAAAAAATATGTCCGCGACCGACGTATAAATCTGCTGTAAAATAAATGAAGCTATAAAATAAATCGAAAAGGACTAATATATTGAACATTTTTTAAACGAAATATCAGACCAAACCGTATTTTATGTGCCTCGTTGGTTTTTGCAAGTGGACAAGATATTTTGGCGCTCAAAATGACTAAAAAACCATTTGGGGACATTTTTCACGCGCGTCCAATCTGATTTCAAACTAAGCAGCGCTCGTTCAATGGTTAGCAGATAGCTGATATACCTATTACTTACTTTAGAAATGTATACTCACAGGACAGGCCCTTAGATACTAGCTTCTGATCCGCGTTACCGGGGGATCTTAAATTTTCCAGGGATAAAAAATAGCCTATGTGTTAATTTAAAATATCAGCTAACTCCATATAAAACATTCGTCGAATTCGAATATTAACTTTAGGGCTTGAAATTAATTAAATATTACTGACTAAAAACGCACACAAATAAAATAAAACTGTTTCGGCAATTTTTCACCAACTGTGATGGAAATGAAAATAAAAATAAAGCGTTATTGTCCCATTCCCGTAACAGAGAGTACAATTTTTCAATTTGTTTTAAACCAGTTTTTAAACTCTCGCGTCTATATTTTGGTCGCGTAAATTAATTAGTTTCTGTCGTTAATCATTGGCAATTTCCAAATAAAATATTTAAAAACTTTTGTTCCAGTGTTTGTTCACAATTTTATTGTTTAACTAGCTTTTGCTTTGCGGTTTCATGCGAGTATTTTTTATGTAAAAAATAGCTGATCCGCATCATGTGCGTAAATTTTTCATTAATCCGCTCCCTTTGTTCAGCGTGATATTGTATAGAAAATAAAATAATTTTCCAATTTGAACCAGTGGTTCCTAAGATTAGTGCGTTCAACCAAAATTTTTGGTTACCTACCTAAAATAATGCCTATTTGTTATTCCAAACTATGTGCTATCTCTGTGCCAAATTTTATTTAGGTTCAGACAGCCTTTCTGACATAATTGCATAAAATCAAACCATCAAAACTTCGGATATGAGATATGTATATCGTAATTTTTTGAATTTTCGTTTACAATTTTATTACAATAAGCGTTTTAGGTATAGTTATTTAAATGTGTTTCGGTACTAGATTCACGTACTTGAGTGTTACTAATTCTTCTTCTTCTTCTTCCTGCCCTTCTCCCACCTAAGCAGGGTCGGCACAACATGTATTTTTCTTCCATTCCTCTCTGCCAGCCGTAATTTCACTCATCACTCCCTTCTTACACATATCAGCTTTCACACAATCCATCTATACTTTCTTCAATCTTCCTCTACTTTACGACCTGCACATTTACTACTGTATGCCCTTACCTAAATTTAAAAAGGAATTGACTAAGCTATTAATCGAAAAATGTTATTATAGAATTGATGAGTTTTTTATTTAATCATGACATAATGTAATTTAATCTTTTTAATCATCTTATAATTGTTTGTAATTTTAATTTATGAATATTATTCCTTTAATTTGTATGCCTTTCATGGCAAAACATAGAGCACTACTTGTAAATTTATGATCTTTATTATGTACACCTATGTTTCACAAATAAATGATTCTGATTCTGATTCTGATACTAATGATATATTAAATAATGTTTAGTTTAGGTACTTATGTTCCTGATTGTACCATTGTCTCCTGCCTCACAGCAAATCCTTAAAGCGGGAGTGGAAAAATCTGTACAATAGGCCCCCTCACGGAGCGAAACGAGCTTCGCTAAATAAGTTCTAAGGGGATTAGTAAAGTGCGAAGCTGTTAGCGGATGAGTGGTATTTCTTTACTTGTGAATTACTGAGGGCGGATTACTTACAGTCGGAATGGGAAGTTGGAGTAATGGCGCGGGTGAGAGCTTGCATCCGAATCAACTTTCGTCATTTCCGGGTTGCGAAAAAAATATTCAAACTCTTGATATTATCTTTTTTCATTTAAAAGAAAGAAATTAACAGTTTTAGTGCATGTAAAACTTAATGTTATTAGATTTTTTTATATGTATACACGTGCATTTCAAACGTAGGTATTCGGTAGAAGAAAGTGTAAAGTTTACACAGGCACTAATTAGTATTTATAGTAGGTACCTATATGATAAGCTTGGTCACTAATTGGCCGTGTGTATAGAGTGTATCAGCATTTTCTTTGTATCTTTCTTTTTTTTGTTGCCTACGAAGACAGACGAGCAGTCCGTGTACCTACTAGTATGTGCCTATTCCAATTTTTATTTATTTAATATAAAAATACAACCATTTATATGCGATTAAGCTCTTTATATTATTATAATTATTTTTATACTTGTAGACACCTAATAATAGTGACCTTCCCTACTTATTTATCCCTTTTATGAATTACATAAGAATTATAATAATTTTGCATTATATAAATATAGTTTATTCATGAATATATCATATTCGGTTCGCATACGCTAAGTGCTTAGCTTATGCTAAGTGCCTGCATACGTTTACTTTTTGACTTACTTACCTATGCACAACCCTGGATTTAATATTCATAATATAATGCAACTTTACAACATCTGCATCTTGCTACATCTGCTGCATCTGCATTTCATTATTATTGTAAACTAGCTGTGTGCCCGCGACTTTTCTTGCGTGGGGTTCATAAAATAACAGCGTCATACAACTTTCATTGACATGCATTTAGGAAAGACTTAACATATCTATACCTACCTTAATTATATCAAATATTATTTTTCAAGATTGTAAATTAGTAGTTAAAAACCACAATTTATTAAATTAGTATCAGAATAACGATAAAAACTGAATCCTAAAATATCAGAGAAAATATGAAGGAATTTGTTGTGATATGACAATGATGGTCTGCCAACCGTCTGAAGTCAGGGCGGGTTGCTAGTTTTATCAAGTATCGAGTTTCACCCGCGATCCCGGGGATCTTCAACTTTCCCGGGATAAAAAGTAGCCTATGTCCTTTTTCAGGCTTTAGACTATCTGTGTACCAAATTTCAGTTTAATCGGTTCAGTAGTTTTAGCGTGAAAGCGAGACAGACAGACAAACCGACAGTCATACAGTTACTTTCGCATTTATAACACCTACAATCAACGCATGTAAAAATCAATGTAATATTGTGAATACGAAGAGAATGTGCAAACAAACACAATCTATACTAATATTATAAAGAGGAAAGATTTGTTTGTTTGTTTGTTTGTAATGAATAGGCTCCGAAACTACTGGACCGATTTCAAAAATTCTTTCACCTTTGGAAAGCTACATTATCCCCGAGTAACATAGGCTATATTTTATCCCTGTATTCCCACGGGAACGGGAACTACGCGGGTAAAACCGCGGGGAGGCAGCTAGTCACTAATAAAGTAATAACTTAGAAAGAACCGTCTACTTAAAGCCAACTTAAAAGCGTTTCGCACTATCCCCCTAAGAACTTATAAAATGCTGTCAAACGCGGTGGACTAAATCCTACTTCATTTTCCCCATCGACCCACTTATCCCCCTTAGCCCCTTAGGCCCTGGGGTCAAGTCCCTAAAGTGGGCACTTAAGTAGATAATGTATATACTATCTAGTTATTGATTGGGGAAACTTTAACTAATTTTCATCACTATCACTACTCACTACTTAATATAAAACAAAGTCGCTTTCCCCTGTCTGTCCCTATGTATTCTTAAATCTTTAAAACTACGCAACGGATTGATGCGGTTTTTTTAATAGATAGAGTGATTCAAGAGGAAGGTTTTTATTAAATCAAAATCAAATCTTTTATATTCAAATAGGCCTTAATAAAGCACTATTAATGCTCGGTTCTGAATGCTGTTTTTTACTGAGAAGAGCCGACGATAACTCACAATACATGCATAATATGTTAGAGAAACACTGACAATTTCGGAGGTTTCTAATGTAATGTATAAGCATTGCACCCGTGCGAAACTGGGTCGGGTTGCTAGTTAACAATAAAGTGCAGTGAGATCCCGTCTATAGGCAATAGATAACCGACTTTTAATTAACTTAGAACTAGTTCTTCGGATCTGGTTCTAGCAGCCGAACGGTTCAACCCACAGACCTATAATCTAACTAGATAAATAAATTAAATAATTTTCTGGGACATTTCACACACGGCCAACCTGATTCCAAAGTAAGCAGAGCTTGTGATATGGTAACCAGATAGCTGATATACTACATATACTACCTTTAAATACTACAACTATCCGGATACAGAACAAACAGACATATTCGTGTTTTGATCTTTCATTGTAGTAAATCTAGCTAGATAACTTAACAACCTCAAAACAAAGAGCGAACTCATGGTATTTAAAGCAGGTAGCAAATGTTATAGTACAATCCCACCAGTAATGCTTTGCGGCAGACCTCTTAATAGAGTTGCCAATTTTAAATATCTGGGTCATTGGGTCTCAGACGACTTAAAGGATAATACTGATATTGAACGGGAGCGCAGGTCGCTGGCTGTTCGATGTGGGATGTTGGCCCACAGGTTTGCACGCTGTACGGCTCAGGTTAAGGTGACGCTTTTCAAAGCATACTGCCAATCCTTTTACACGTGCAGCCTGTGGGTGAACTTTACGCAGAAGGCATATAGTGGCCTGCGCATCCAATACAACAATACGTTCAGGGTGTTGATGGGGCTGCAGCGTTTTTGTAGCGCATCCGGCATGTTTGCTAACGCCGATGTGGATAGTTTCTCGGCCATCATGCGTAAGAGATGTACATCACTGTTACGCCGTGTTCGCGGCAGCCCCAACACCATTCTCAAAACTTTCGCTGACAGGTGGGACTCTCCGATCTTGGGGCGGTGGATACGACTGCATGCAGTCAAGTAGACATTTCCAGGACCGGAGAGACTCACGCTTGTATAATAATGTTACTAACACTAGTATTATAAGTTCTTACTGTTACTAATACTAATAATTGTATGTATGTTACTAACACTAGTTGTATAAGTTTGCACTGTTACTAACAAATATGGATTTTTTTCTGAAATAAACGTTTATTATTATTATTATTATTATTATTATTAATTTGTATGTAGACCAACCGTGACACTTTTTTTGACGTCCGAAGGCAATAACGGTCGATCGCGGACTAAATGACGGCGTAGAAAGCGGACATTTTTATGAAGTATATAGACTTTGACGTCTAGTTAGATTATAGGTCTGTGGTTCAATCCTTCGGCTACCTTGCAAAGCCGTTATTGTAATATCTACCTTAAGTTGCAAACTTTGGGTATAATTTAATTAAACTCCGTGATTTGCTGTATGAAACAATGGTTAGTTACTTAATACTAGGTTCCCCCGCGGCTTTACCGGGAGACCTTCAAATTTTCCGAATAAAAGATAGCCTATGTCCTTTCCCAAGACTACAGAGTGATCGTGTGAAAAAAATACATTAAAATATATTATTGTATATGAAGAGAGAAATATATTTTTTGTTTGTTTGTTTGTTTATCACGAATTGGCTTCAAAACTACTGGACCGATTTGAATAAGTCTTTAATCGACGGAAAGCTACAGTATCAAAGAGTATCATAGGGTATATTTTATATTAGTAGATATTCTAACGGGAACGGAAACTATCCGAGTGAAACCGCTGGACAGACTGTTATACAATATATTTAGATATATTAATTGGGATTTATTTATACTATACATGTCCACAAAATTAATTACTTTTCATATTGAATATCAATATCATTGTGCAAACTATTTGCCTTAGGTAAATATAAATGGAAAATAAACAGAAAATATTAATTCCCGCTGGTAACACCCGAGTGATTAAAATAGAAGGACATTTCCGCATGGACAGGGTTGCCATATAACATACCGTGGGTATATTAAATTAATTTTCTGTGATGGAATCCCGAAGCTAATTTAATTTGACGTCGAGTAATTTTTTTTACACAGAAGGTAATATGTTATTGGAGCGGCATATTGACAAGGAATTTGGGAGGTTTTTTTTATCAATTTGTTTGTGGAATTGGAAAATAAATATTTATATTGAATGTTTTCATTACAATTTTCGGAAGCCAGAAATATTTTTAAAATTAATAGTGTTCGAACGCATGAGTAAATTTAATTGTTTTGTTCTTTTAGTAAGTCGACATATTGTCGGCCCGGTATATATTGACAGCCCGGTTGGCTTTGTGGTTAGTGACCCTGACTTTCAAGCCGCGGGTCGTGGGTTCGAATCCCACCCAGGACAAACATTTGTATGCATGAATATGTCTGTTTGTCCTGTGTCTGGATGTAAATATCTATATAAGTATGTATTTAAAAGTAGTTTATGTAGTATATCAGCTATCTGGTTACCATATCACAAGCTCTGCTTAGTTTGGAATCAGATTGGCCGTGTGTGAAAAATGTCCCAGGATATTTATTTATTTATTTATATATTTATTATATTGGCATGGAATTTAGGAGGTTTTTTTTTATCATTTTGTTTGTGGAATTGGAAAATAACTAAATTTATATTGAATGCTTTAATTACAATTTTCGGAAGCCAAAATTGTTTTAAAATTTAATTGTGTCCGAACGCATGAGTAAATTTATATATTTTTGTTCTATTAGTAAGTTACTAAGTATTTTGATTAAACTGTAAGTTCTATAATAAACAATGTTTTTCATTGATACGCCGTTCCTATCGATCGTAGCGTGATGTTATATTGCCTTCCTTCGATGGTCTATCTTACACTAAAATATTTTCAAATCGAACTAGAAGTTCCTAAGATTAGCGCGTTCAAACTCTACAGCTTTATACTATACTATAGATTTAAAAAAAGTATAGTTATTTAGCCAACCATAAAACGAGGCCATTTTTTTTTATGCCACAAGGGTGGCAAACACACATACGATCCCACCTGATGGGACGCGGTTAATTTTTTCACCAGAAAGCAATAGTAATGTTTGAACCAATGACAGCCCTAGAAGAAATGTGATACCCCTATATAGCTACTGAAGGGGTGTTGGTTGTCTGAAAATCGGGGACACACGAAAATTGCTCGAATCGAGTGGCACATGTGTTCTGTCACACTTCCAAAAATAAACAACAGTAGATATGCAATTTTTATTTGAATATGGATGGAACATGGTGTTTTCATTGTGTAAACAAAATAAAATATTCGAATGTTGTATTTTCTTTTAATTTTTTAATGGTTTTCTTTCTCTTGTCATCCGAATCGCTTAAAGTTGTAGGTTAGTATATCCTTCTAATATTATTAATGCGTAAGGTTGTGAGATGAACAGTTTTATGGATGTTTGTTACTATTGCGGAAAATTTACATCCAACAATCCATTCTGGATTTGGATGAAAATTGGAACACATAGGCCGCTTTTTATCCCGGGAAAAACAAAGAAGTAAAGGTCTTAGAATAGAAAATAATTATATTTGGTAGGCGGTATAGTATATAGTATAAACCACCTTTAGAAGTTTGTTTCAAGTTTGTAAGTAAGTTTAGTTATTGACATAGGATAGGATTTCCTTCCCAAACAGCTTTTAGGCTTTCCTCATACATTTTTTATTAGCATGAAGTTTTAGAAATAGTTTCTTTGCTTTTCCTCGGTGTGGACTGAAGAAGGTCCCAATTTTTATGTGTATTAAACAATGAATAGTGTATTTGATTCGTAATAATAAATAATAATAAATATCCTGGGACATTTTTCACACACGGCAATCTGATTCCAAATTAAGCATCAAAGTGAGCTTGTGTTATGGTAACCAGATAGCTGATATACTACAAATACTATTTTTAAATACATAGTTATATAGATATTTACATCCAGACACAGGACAAACAGACATATTCATGCATACAAATGTTTGTCCTGGGTGGGATTCGAACCCACGACCCGCGGCTTGAAAGTCAGGGTCACTAACCACAAAGCCAACCGGGCTGTAATATTACCGAAAAGTGTAAATTTTCGTGATAAAAAATATATTTCCTGCTTAAAATAGATATCTTTTGGTTTGTAACGTCACCTTACAAAAATACACTAGTTTGAAACCTTAATATTACTAGTGTTTTGTTAACTCTTCAATTTTTCATTTCCCTTATTTTTAATTATAATAATAGCTATATACTATTAATGTAAAGTGAATTCAATACCGCGTATGTTTGTTTGTACGCTGAACATTTAATCATATTACCTACAGTAATCCATTATAATGATTACGTTGACCTAGATTAAAGACAAATATGGCTTACAAGTTTTCAATCGACGTCGTGAATCAACCTTTTATCGCGGTTTCGCCCGCGTAGTTCCCGTAAGAATACGGGGATAAAGTATAACCTATGTTACTCCCTGATTATGTAGTTTTCCATTGGTAAAATAATTATTCAGATCGGTCCATTAGTTTTGGAGTCTATTGCTTACAAATTTAATAACAATATATCAAATCTATCCTCTTTAAAATATTTATAGACAAATTTGACTGAATTTGAGAATTGATAGTAAGGTCCCGAAAATTGACGGGAATTTTACGAGACATAAATGATGTTTTCTGGTAGCTAGTAGCTGGTGTGGAAACCGGATTTTCTCCCGTACACATTGTTTTGACAGCTAAAACGTCAATTTTGGGGCAGATTTTCATGCCCGAGAGAAACTCAATCGTGAATTTCGGACGAAAAAATTGCAATATACCCTCCGTCGCCGGCCGCCATGTTTGTTTTCACGTAATGTTAGCCGTATCTACTTGTTTTACCTTTTTGTTGTTGGCGTTTGAAAGAGGTTTTTAATCATTTTTAAGTAATGATATATTATTACTTTATCTTTGTTTTATCAACATGAAATTGACATGTATAAATGTGGATTGAAGTTCTAAAGAAAAATATACACATTACTAGTGGCTACCCGCTGTTACACCCACGCACCCGGGAGATCTTCCATTATCCCGGGATAAAAAGTAGCCTATGTCCTTTCTCAGGCTCTAGACTATGTGTGTACCATATTTAAATCGGTTAAGTAGTTTTAGCGTGAACGCGAGACGGATAGAGTTACTTTCGCAGTTATAATATTAGTATAGATATGGGTACTACTCTTATAGTCGTCAATTAAGGTTTTTAAATAAATACTACTTTTGAAAGTGTGTACCTAGGTGTCGATTAATAATCCCTTAGGATTTTGACAAAATTCTGAATCTCGAAGGTAGAAGCTTCAGCACTTTTGACGTCCATAAGTGCCCTATTAGGGCTAAAACTGAGTAAATAGCTTTGGATTTTTTTATAAGTGTTGTGTGAAAACCTTTATAAAGCTTGACCAGCATCCTTAATTCAATTTGATTGCTATCAGTAGGTACCACAGACCTATAAATCTAACTAGATAACGTAAGCACCTCAATTTGTATGAAGACCAACCGCGTCACTTTTTCTTTGACGTCCGAAGGCAATAACGATCGATCGCGGACTAAAAGACGGCGTAGAGAGCAGACATTTTTGCTGCTTTTTAACACGCGAGGTACACACACTCTTAAAGTATAACTACACTAACACACACTCAAATACATATATTTACACTTATACACCACACAACATTTACATAATCTATCCTTAAGTTACACACATCGACACCAGCTATTTATACTACGCTAAGTCCGAAATGTGTACTTTACAGGAGAGGCTTATAAAGGAAAAAACGTGATAACTTTTACATTAATTAAGATATTTATTTGAAATTTGGAACCCTTCATGGTTATTTTTTTCATTATAATATCTCATACTTATTTTTCCATAATTATTTATATTTTTCGATTTAGCGCTAGTTAGCCGAATATAGACGTAATTCTTCAAATTAATTTTACAAGTTACACACGTCTATCTTAAGTTAGCGTTGTGTATTACGGGATGTCATAGTGATAAAGATGTGTTATTTTTATTGTGTTGCGATGATAATTTTTAAATAAATCATGCATTATTTGTAACCTTAGGGTTATATATATATCCGTAAAATATATTATTATAATTTCACTGGCTAAATAACTAGTTATTAAAGTTAGCTTTTTGTTAACTCGTATATACGTCTCTGGCGGATATCGTGTTAAAAGCCGCCAAATTATACATAGCGTACTATACATCGACCTGAGCCACAAGTTAACGCCTCATTTATCTTTCCGTGGAGCTAAAATATATATTATTTTTTATAGATTCTAGATAGAATAGAGCAGATAATATTATATTCTGTAATTTTGATACATAATTTAAACTATACTATACTATACTACGTATAAAACTAGTTAGTAATCAACAGTTAATATCAATTAAGTGCTTACTTATGATTAATTGAAGATCAGATCAATCACAGTTCGATTTTGTACCTTATAATTATTTAAATCAATAAAGTACTTAATATTGTTATTCTTAAAAGAAAATGAACTCTCCTCATTATGTTCAGTTATTAAAATAATAATATTTATGTGGAAAGCAAGATGGGAGCAATTTGCCCTGCAGTGGGATACCCATAGACCCAGGCCTTAAATAAAATAGATAACAATAACGATAATACATTTCCGAAATAATATTGTTATCACAATAATATTTAAGGTTTTTGTATTTTGCTGGATTAATTTAACCAAGTTTCGTGTCTTTTTCGGGAATAAGCTCTAAAAGTGGGATAATCGTAGTATTTTTAAAATATACTACATGTTTGCTTACGTTATCAATCAAAAGATAAACGTTACTTATTTTCCAACAGGCTGTAGTTACCAATATAAACTATTTTAATTAATTTTGTTCTTGATAATTTTGTCATCAATAAAAATTAAGCTAATATTGTTTCAAGAATCAAAATAAAGGAGTTCCATTCCCTATCGCACTGGTGTATACCATTCAACTGGAGAATACACTTCTCTGCCTCTTGCAGTCTTTTCTATTAAAGCCGTATGTCTTTTTTCCATAAAATGGTTGCTTCTTCATCTTCTCTATCTTCATTTGAAAGAAATGAGCGGATAATAAGTATCTTCATAATATAGTAAACGATATGGTTTGGTTGCTGTTTTATCCCTCACGCAGTTATCTGATTATAGGTTGACTTTGTGAACTCCCTAAGATGTTAATTTGTTAAATGTTATATTGTTTAATCAACTGGCAGCATAGCAAACAAGCAGCCTTTTTAGCCGTTCGGTAATCACAGTATATAAGCGGGGGCTTATATACTCATCTTCGAGCTTAAGATGTTAGAGACCGACATCAGCATTTTTAGGACGATGGCATTTACTAGTTTGATACCGCAGAATAGAGACTATCATTGAAAACAGGGGAAAGTTTTAAAATTACTGGGGGTGGATATTGCCGTTACTAAATCTGTATTACTACTGGGGCTGTCATTCATGTGCAAACCTGAAAGACTTTCCTGGGCAGACATACCGATTTGATGTGGGATTGTTGTATTTTCGGTTTTTTGGTAAGAAGTCGGCTACACCGTTTGAAGATAAGGAACTATATTAGCTGTGTTGTCAGAAGGATCATCAGATACGACAGAAAACAAAATGTCGATGCTTGTTGGACTTAATGTCAACGGAGAAGGCTTTTGGACCGAAGTCAATACCTTTGGTAAATAAATATTAAGTGGAGTATAAAGAGCCCCCAAGTCGTTTAAGTTTGTATCTTGTAGGTTTGCACATAATTTTCATAATTGACTGAACTGGATAGGTATATAATGATTATTATATTAAAATTATCTCATCAGACATAACGTGCTCATAAAAAATCCCGAACTCAGGATTATTAACTTCAGCTGGTAATTTATTTGGCTACGATTCTACAAGAAGGGTAAAATATTGTATTAAAATAATGTTTTTTATTATCATAAACACATGCCGATACATTAAAAATATGAATAGTGAAGTTACCGTCGAAAACGAATAAATATAATTGTATTTTGACATAAATATTTTGCTAGTAAAAGTCGCTAAGTAGCGCATTCTACAAATGAACAAATATACCTGATCGTTCTAAACTACGCTAACAAGTGTTTGCGTAGTATACACGGACTTTTATAAAAGCGCTTAAATTTAAGAAGTACGTAGCGTATTACTATAATATATATTTAAATACTTTGTAATACATAATATAATCTATGCGCCCCCTCCCCGTGGACACTCCGCTAACACTAGTTGGCGTGGTTTAAATCGAGTGATTTCAAAAAGTACCTGCACTTAGCGTTTTATAAAATTTGTAACTTTGTTATTTTTGTATATTTCTTCACAGTTTTTTTTTTACATATAAAAAACCGAATTCTAAGAAGCTTGGCATAAAAAAACGTTTTTGCCAAATTTCGAGTTAGCGTAGTGTAAATAGCTGGTGTCGACATGTACCTACTAGTTTTTGCGTTCACATTTTAAAATTTAAGCCTAACATTGATTTATAAAAATATTATTTTCAAACGTTTTCTTACTGACAATTCTAAGTGAGGAGCACTGCTTATCCTAAGCTACAGGGCTACAGAAGATTCTCATTTATTTTTATGTAGTTTTAAGTTTAAGGATTTCATGTAAAAATGGCTTCAATGTTAATTTTATTTTTTGGAAATAAACCATTTGTTATTTACTTGCGACGTCTAGTTAGATTATAGGTCTGTGGTAGGGTAGGTAGAGATATCGTTTTAAATTCGACTGTGTATACGAATGTGATGCTCGCCCCGTGATTGCCGTTTGAATGTTTTATTTCAGAAGGTTTTTTTTTATAAATAAATGTTTGTTTTGCGTCGTTATAAATTAAATAAATATCCTGTATCTTTTTTACATATGCCCAATATGGTATCAGAAATGAGAGTTTGTACTACTTTTGGTAACAGAGTTATATCTTTTATATGCATAGTTTAATGTAAAGAGGCGAAAGGCGATATGTGTAAGAAGGGAGTGATGAGTGAAATGACGGCTGACAGAGAGGAATGGAAGAAAAAGACATGTTGTGCCGACCGTGCTTAGGCGAGATAAGGTCAGAAAGAAGAAGAAGTTTAATATGACAAATATCTCAGTAAGTAAGTATATTTAAAATGATCTATTTTAACTAACATGTTAAAATAGATCTATTCCTATAAAAACAATACTGACAAGCATCGACTTTCTTATAATACAACTTTCAATGAATACTGATTGAAACTTGGGATTCAATTCAGAGAAACAAAACACCATCTACTTATATCTGTCTATTTTGTACTACGCTATCACGTGAGAAGTCGCTATGAGACGTAAGTTAATCCGCGTCTTTATTTTAGGATCGTATTTTCAAAGCAGTAAAGTGTAGAAAGAACTGGCTTTAATCCAAGTCCAATTTAAAATAATAGTATGACATATGATATTAAATGAATATAGAACTTTGGATGTCAAGGAACTAGCTTCCAAGTGGACCTTGAGTTTTTCCAGATATTTTGATAGATGTGTGTGTAACTAGAGCTTTTTCTTTCTGTGTCAAGTTTCAACTGTAGTTTGTATATATAGAGCCATATTTACTTTGATATATGACTCTGCTCCTAACCGTATATTGTTAAAATCTACACTAATATTATAAAGAGGAAAGATTTGTATTTTTGTATGTAACGAATAAACTCAAAAAGTACTGGACCGATTTTAATAATTCTTCAATAATAATAATTTCATTAGAAAGCTACATTATCACTGAGTAACATAGGCTATATTTTATCCCTGTATTCCCACGGGAACAGGAACTACGCGGGTAAAACCGCGTGGAGGCAGCTAGTATATTATTATAGTTAATAACTTTTGAACTAAATACAGGTGGCTTTTCATTTAGTGACATTTGAAAGACACAGGACAAGCATTTGTGAACATGAACATGTCCTGTTTGTTATGTATCTGGATATAAATATCTATATAAGCATGGATTCAAAAGCTCTACTTAGTACCGAATTAGGTAGGTCGCATGTGAAAAATGTCTTAGAACATTTACTTAATATTTTATAAAGGTTTGCAGGTGATTGCCAAAAACTATTATTATACCTGTTCCCAAGGAATATAATAGACCATTACAATTATTTTAGAAAGATTATTTCTCTCACGTAACGGTAATATTTTTTACATAACCATAACATAGTGCAGTCGTAAACCTTCGGAATAATGTAGCGGAAGTGAGAAATGACGTCATAACATATTTACTGTGTCATCGGAAGACACGCCGTTAAATATTAACTAGATATTGTTGAGGAATGTTGGAAGGGAAAGTATAAACTGGAATATAAATAAAGGTACTATAAAGGATAGTTATGTGATAGGAACATGCTTCTAAGATATGATTTCTAACATAAATTTACTGCGACTTTGGTTGATTGTATTTTTAATCATACTAATATTATAAAGGAAAAGGTTAGTTAGTGTGTGAGTGTGTACATTTGTTACTCTTTCACGGAAAACACTACTGAACAAATTTGGAACAAGTTTATAACCTCGATTAACACATAATCTATTTATCCCGGGAAAATTGCAGATCCCCCGGGTACGCGAGTGAAACCGCGGAGTGCCACTAGTTCTTTATAATGCGGGGACACTTTATATTGATAAAATAATATAAAATAAATAAAAATGCATTCATTTCATCTCCACAAATTACAACAACAATTGTACAAGGGTAACATAATTTTAAAAAAGTACAGATTTGTAATTTGTGGGAGATCTGGAGTCTAAACTAAGCCTAGGCCTGTATTTTAGCACTCCAGGCCCCCCAAAACTATAAAGTCACAAATTGTCAGTTAAGTAGATGTAAGATAGTTTATTTTTTATGTGTGTGTGTGTTGTGTGTTTTGTGTGTGTGCATATGACCCCGCGGTTTCATGTGCGTCTCAGGGATGTTAAATTTAGCCACACAATCTAGGAATTTGAAAAGGTCGTGAACTCCTGATACCAAACTAAGTCAAAGACTCTCGCTACTCAATGGCATCACATAAATGTTAGCATTCTCCAAATACGTTAACAATAAAGAAAAAACAATTATCTTGTATAAAAAGTAAACCCGAAGCACACTTAAACCTTAATTGAATAGACAGCAGAAAAATAAAGGACGGAGTAATTGTCCAAATTGTTGTAAAAGGTCCGCGGGGACTGTGTGTCCACACTTGAGTGAGCCCCACTCGTAAAATCTCGATGCTCAAGGATTCTGTCCCCGAGTGGGGCAATGGGGCAATAAATACAACCCCACTCCGGCGTTCGAGTGCCCCAAAGTGGGTATAAACATTTACAAGTCTGCTCTGGGTTGGGACGCTATAAATTCGCATTCTTTTGTTGGTACACAAAATGTAAGTGTAGTTATTCGATTTATATTATCATGTATCATGTGCCGGCGACTTTGCCTGAAGTAACTTAGTACTAATATTAAAGAAATATTATAAACTACACAGTTTCTCTTATCTGACAAAGTAATGTTTTTATTTCATATTTATTGTCATGAAAGGAACCATTAAGTACCTACTCCTTGGCAATCAAAGTATTTAACTATTACAGCCAAATCTTTCCAGGGATTTAAATTTTTTAAGCATGTAAACTATTAGATTTAGGGTTAAGCAGATCTGTAGCATTTCTTACAATGTTATTAAAATGAACTGATAGTAACTATTCACACTATACTACATAGTATTAATAAAAATGTAATACATTTTGATAAATAGCATCAAAACTTACAAAACCTCTTCATATTCTAATATATATAATTCTATCGTCGCGGTGTTTGTGGTAAAACTCCTCCGAAACGGCTTGACCGATTCTCACGAAATTTTGTGTGCATATTCGGTAGCTCTGAGAATCGGCTACTATCTATTTTTGATACCCCTAAGTGGTCACGGGAACGGGAACTACGCTGGTGAAACCGCGGGGCGGCAGCTAGTATTAGTATAGAATCAATACTCTAGGTAAATGGTATTACGTGTAGCAAGCTCTGTCCACCTCTTTACGGATAATACCCTATGTGCCTTATTCTATAACTACAAGGCTTATCAAAGAGTAATAAATATTCAGAGGCACTAGTCCCTTTAAAGGATCGAGTACTTTTTGTAGTCGTGCAAAAAGTTGGGACCAAGTGCTCCGGTCTCATACGAAAAAATCGTGTTGTAACAAAATATCAAATACTTTTTAATATACTGCTTCGTTGTGGGTACATGAAAGAAATATATTTTATAAAGGATTTAAGAGGGAGTTTGGAGGAGGGTCTTTATAAAAACATGTCTCTAGCTTGAATTCTCAACCTACATAAAATAAAATCATTTATACAAATTTAAGTAAGTACATTGTACAATGACATGTCGACCTATCCGTAGAACAAAGTTCCATGTGACTTTGAACCCAAATCACATTTATTGTATATTTATGTCTACAATTAGGTACCTATATATTTAATAAAAGGATAGTAATGTTTTAATATGTTGGTAAAAGTTATCAATTTTCTAAACCAATTAAGGAAAAGTAAGGGAAAATGGTAAATATGTGCAAATCAAACTTCAAATCACTCTTCTCTAAAGAAGGGATTTAGCAGATAGAACTTTGTTCTAAGGATAAGTTGATGTATACGTTCAATGGGAGTCCTTGTAGCTATGTCGTCTACATAGGAGCATGAGAGTGCGGGTTCAAATCCCTGGCATACCTCTGAGCTTTAAAAAACTGGTTTTCGATATAGATAAATATCGGTAAGAAACCAATCAATAAGGCATGTAAAGTAATATTGCTCATTGTTCATCTAGACTTATATACCTATATAAGGAGGAATGATTAGATTATTTATTTCATTGTCTGTATTGAATAGGCTCCGAAACTACTGAACCGACTTGAATAAATCTGCCCCTAACGGAAAGCTACATTATTAGGAAGTAAAACTATATATTAACTCCGGATTCCCCTAACATCGCGATTACGACCGCGCGGCGGAAACTAGTCTGTGATAAACAGACTGACAGAATAACAAGGGTATTTTATAATTAACCTTACGGTTTACAGGCTTGTCTCTGATAAACCACTTTGTGTGGCATTTAGACCGGCAAATAACGATCGTGTCTATGACTAGCTGCCCCCGCGCAGTTTTACCCGCGTAGTTCCCGTTCCCGTAGGAATACAGGGATAAAATATAGCCTATGTTATTCGTGGATAATGTAGCATTCGAATGGTGAAAGAATTTTTAATAACGTCCAGTAGATTTTGAGCCTATTCATTATAACCAAACAAACAATGTTTTCCTCTTTATAATATTAATGTAGATGTGACGGCGGCCGTGCCTCTAGTAATGTAGGTACCATTACCTTGTATCTAATTAGGATTGAATCCAAATGACAATTTGATTAACCAAGGCTTTACATATAGGTATTATTTATAGGAGAATATAGAAGTAAAATAAATATTATTAGACTCTAAATTATTCTAAAGAGTGCTTGTATTTTGATAACCAATGGAGTACAGTATGGGTTTAAGAAGAGAGTGAAGAGTTTGTTACAGGGTCGGCAACGGGTATTTGACGCCCCTGGTGTTGCGCGCGTCCATAGGCTACGGTAACCGCTTCCCATTAGATGGGACTGTATGCCTGTATACCTTTGTGGTATAAGAAAAAATCTTACAAGTAGGTCATGAAATATATAATATAAATTCTATTAATAAATATTTGATGATGATGTCCTTCTTGTCTTCATTCCTTCTTCATCCTTCATTTTGGCTTAATTTTACTGTCAAAAGCTTGCTTGCTATTTTTTGCTTTTTATGTTCGCGCGCACTTCAGGACAGAAATTTAAGACTCGTTGTAGATTGTGAAAATCGATCTCATTCGCTGACCTTATATTATAGCTTCTATTCAAACTTTATCCAATAACTAAGGAAAGTAAACAAATTAGGGAACTAATTAGTCATCGTACATCATGACTTCCAAAAGGGATGGTAGGGCTAGGGCTACTTATTAGTTTCGTTATCCAATACACGACCAGTAACAAATTGCTCTGTTTGTCCGGTGAACTTGTGTAATTAAGTTGTGAGAGACTAGTGTATGTGAGGGTAGATTGAAAATGTAGTTGTTACTTGATATTTTTTCGACCTTTAATATTATTTCACTAAACGTTATATTCATATTATATCAAAAGCAACAAAACCACTACAAAACAACAATAAATACAAAAAAACACACACAAATTTTAAAAAATAATTTTGCCATTTTATGCCTCAAAAGAGTTATTGCCATGTTTTCAGTTAAATGTGGCAATCTAGACGCCAATAAATAAAAGGGAAGAATTTATTCGATTCATAAACAGGAATAATATAGGATAGGTCTCGTCTGGTTGTAAAACAAAATGGGTACCTTTGTTGTTATTTTTTATTGTATTGTTTTAGTCTGTGTACGATAAAAATGCGACATTTTTTATTTCTAAGTGTGGCGATCAAAGCCCAAACAACGAAAACAATATAAACATTTATTGCAGGCATAATGAGCTGTAATATAAACTAGCTTATGCCCATGAGTTTGTCCGTATGTAATAGTTGAAAATGAAAATGAAAAATGATTTTTATTCAATTAGGCCTTCACAGACACTTAAGAATAGTTAAACTCTAACGCTCGGTTCGGAAGGTTGGTTTTGCTGAGAAGAGCCGGCAATAAACTCAGCAATTACTCTTTTCAAAACAAACTTAGATTTATTTATATTTCAAGGAAGTTTATTTATTTATTAATTTGGATATCCAACACAGAATACTTCTTACAATTAAAAATAACAATAGCATTGGCGCTTACACTGGTGCTTCTTCAGTTACAGGACATCTGTTCAAACAGATAACACACAAAAAGTAAAAAAGAAAAAAGTAAAATAATACATGGATGCAGTTAGTCTTAAATTATTACTTATCTTTAAACAAGCAATTTTGTTAAGTCACTTTTAGATACTTTGGGCTAACGCTAACTTTAACTTGCGACTTCGATTACGTACATGTATGATATCTCGCACTGACTGGGGCCACCCCCCTTCCCCCTCATGACTGCCCGCCGGCCTAGCACATGATAAATGCGCGCGCATTATTTTCATCGTCGTCGTCATCAGCTCATATACGTCTCCACCGAGGAGCTCGAACCTTCCCTAACATCGAGGGGGTGTAGGCCATAGTCCACCACGCCTTTCATTGCCTTTAATTCAATTCATTCATTCATTGACTTCACATGCCTTTGATTGTGACATCTCGGGCATGCAGGTTTCTCACGATGTTTTCCTTCACCGAAAGCCAGTGGTGTGAATCCATACATAAGTTTATCTAAACTCAGAGGTACGGGCCAGGGAGTTGATCCTGCACCCTCATGATCGTGAGTCGGTGCGTTCCCAACTGACCCACCACGGCTATTATGCGAGTGGCGCATTATTTTGCTGCGATGTTATTTTAAAACAAAACTCAGTTTAACATTTTTACGCTTTTTTTGTCACCCTAATTACGTAGAAAGAAAGAAAGAAAGAAAGAAAGAAAAATATTTATTGACAGCACACATTATATAACGATTACACAAAAACAATTTACATAAAATTAAACATACTTAATAAAAAAACAAATCAATACAAAGCAAATAAGCGGTAGGAGTGCTGTCAAAGGGGGACCAGCTCAGCATGTGCTGCTGTAGACAACAGCGCTGATTTTCAGCTGGCACCTTAAGTGAGTACGGACAGACCGGTATACGAAAATAAATAATGTAGGATAAACTAGTAATAACATCATAAAAAAAAATAAAATAAACAGTGTAAGGTAAACAGATAAAGAAATAAGTAAAATAAAAAATATTAAATAGACTAATGACACTGAGATTCACCCGCGCCCGACACGGCGACTATTGAGCAGTTGGGATTTGTCCCATAACTCCCATAGGACAGACCATTGTCGTTCGTTCACTCGCCATGGCGCGCGCATGGCGAACGCCAGTGTCGTAGGGATATTGCACAAATTGAAATTATTATACGTAAATAAACTAGAGAAATAGTTAGATCAGTGTGTGCCAAGATAATATATTGTGAAAGGTGTATGTTATGTGTAGTGTGTAAGAGAAAGAATATAAAACAAAACAAAAAGATCAGACAAAATTGTCTATCTGCCGGCTTGCGGCGGCATCGGGGGGCCGTAGCAGGGTGCGCCCGCGCCGGCCGCGGCGTGCCGCGTGTGGCGAGACGAGACATGCCTCTACTCGATGCACAGTGCACTGCACGTGGACTCAACCGTACACCATTGCGGGAAGTGACATAACCTCGAGGTAAGGATGATAATGAAATTGATAATTTTGTTATGATAATATATATTATATAAGGTGATAATTTAAATTAATACATTAATACAATATTAATAAATTAGATATAAAGAAAATAATTTATAGGTATGTGTAAGTTAACAAATACATTAAATACTAATAATAAAAATAAAAAATAAAATAAATAAGTAAATATTACATCTAATAAATAGAAATAAAATATGTAACTGTTGTCCAATATCTATGAAGGCATCCTTACCTCTATCCTTTGCGTACTAAGGAGGTGTTTTTTATATTTGCGCTTGAAGTTATATAAATTTTTCAGGTCACGCATTGGCGGTGGAAGGTTGTTCCAGCATTTAGTGGCGAGGTACCTGAAACTACCGCGGAATGCAGCTGTGCAGTGGCGCGGTATGCGGAGCAGATAGGAGGATGCCCTTGTCGCATGACTGTTATGGCGGCGAGCACAGCTAAGCTTTTCATATAAATAATAAGGATATTCGCTTTTAATCGTGCCAAACAAAAGAGTTGCTATGTGTAGCTTTCTTCTATAACTCATTTTTAAAATATTATGTTGAATAAGAAAAGGTGTAACATGACCCCGAGGCGGAATATCGAAGCAAAAACGAGCACATGCGTTTTGCACACGTTGTATTAGATGTTCTGTTTTTTTTAGCAGGCGTGGTCCGTAAACTACATCTAAATAATTGAATTTCGAGAGAATAAGGGAGTCAGTTAGTCGAATACGTAATTCAAGACTAAGAAAAGCACGAATTTTATAGAGGATTTTTAGCCTGTAAAAACAATTCTTAACTGTGTCGGATATATGGCGTTCAAACCTTAATTGGGCGTCGAAAATGAGTCCCAGGTTTCTTGCCTCGGTGACCCTATCTATAACCTCTCCGTTAATACAGATGTTGGGATTTACTCGCTCAATTTTTCCTATTTGTGATTTTGTGCCTAATATCATTAATTTGGTCTTTTTAGCATTGAGCAATAAACAATTTTGATGTGCCCATTTGTAAACATTATCTAGGTCCTCATTTAGTTTGTTTATAGCTTCCTGTGCAGTATCAGGCTTAAAGGAGATATACATTTGTATATCGTCAGCATAGATGTGGTATTTGCAGTGACGTATACTGTCAACGATATTAGCGCTATATAGTATGAACAAAATGGGACCCAAAATAGAACCCTGCGGAACGCCTTTTGTTACTGGCAAGCTTTCCGATTTTAATATTTTGCCGTTTTCAGTACGAACTTCCACATATTGTGAGCGATTACTTAGGTAGGAGTGAAACCATTTCGTAGCCTCAGTGCGGAAACCATAGTAACTTAACTTAGACAGAAGAAGAGGAATATTTATAGAATCAAAGGCTCGCGAGAAGTCTAATAACACTAATATAGTTGCCATACCTTGATCTTGAGCGGCTAATATGTTATCGGTTACGTCTGCGAGTGCGGTTGCAGTGCCGCAGCCCTTTCTGAAACCAGATTGAACATCCGGCAAGATGTTATTTTTATCCAAAAACTCTGTTAACTGCTTACAAACGACTTTTTCTAGAACCTTCGATATGCAAGGTAGTATGCTGATAGGTCGAAGCTCTTTAATTTCCACGGGGTTAGAGGTTTTTGGTATAGGACGAACTGTAGCTGCCTTCCAAAGTGCAGGGAACGTAGATGTATCGATGGATTTGTTAATTATGGTAGTGATAATTTCGAGGCTATATGGTAGTGTGAGTGTTAACATATCCAGCGAGATCCCATCACACCCTATCGCATTAGACTTAAGCTGCTTGAAATGTTTCAACACTTCAGCAGATGTTACAGGAGCAATGAAAAACTGATCCAAAACATGTCTATGGAATTCAAAGTAAGATAGGTCAGACAGACTTACGCGATCGTTACCAGGTATCGTAAGGAAGTGGTCATTAATAGCATCGGGGATACACAATTGTAAGGGTAGGTCCATTTGCTTGGGTGGGATTACCTTTGATTTTAAATTCCTCCACAAAGTCTTTGAGTCGTTACTAAAACAGTTGATGTTCTGGCTGAAAAAAGCTCTTTTTTCATTAAACAGGGCTATGTTAACTTGCCTTTTAAGATCTTTATAATACACCTTGTGAACCTCTAATTTAGTACCGCGGTACCTCTTAAGGGCTTCATCACGTAAACGCATCATGAGTTTGACATTATCAGTGATCCAAGGGCTGGGCAGTTCCTTAATAGTGATTGTTTTCAAAGGTGCATGTAGGTCATATAGAACAGTAATAATACCGTTAAAAGCATTCAGCATATCGTCAAGATCATCATAAGTAGAAGGCAAATTCCAGTCAGTATGGCTAATATCAATATTAAAAGTGTCCAAACAAATGTCTTTAAGTGGTCTGTAAATAATCGTTTTTGGCTGAATCTTCTGTTTATTTAAATTAAAAACGCAAGAAATAAATGCATGTCCTGTTAATGAACCCAAAGTATCGACAATCAAGCGTCGCTCTCGAGCTGTAGAACATATTACGTCAATCAAGGTTTGACTACTTTCGGTAAAATGTGTAGCACTATTTACCAGCTGTTTCAGACCCGTGCATGTCAGAAATGTATTAAATTGTTGCACCTTAGCATCAGTATCATTGTTGAATAAGTTCACATTGAAATCACCTAACAAGATAATATGGTTATGATAAGGGAAAGCAGCTATAGAATCCATTAAGGCGTCAAAAAAAGTATTTATATTCATCCAGGGGGGGCGATACGCAGTGCCAATTATAAGTTTACTGCCATTAACGTTCGTGCTTAACCACATTTGCTCGACTGTGGGATGCACTGGGTGTGCGCAGGTACGTACGTTGATACCTCTGCGTATATAGAAGCCGACTCCTCCCCCGCGGCCACCCCGCACCTCAGCCGGCCGAGGCGTGTGCCTCAGTCTATACTGCGGCACGACGGGTGCACGCCCCTCCTCACCCATTCTTAGCCAAGTTTCGTTGACTGCCATAATGTCAACGGGGTGGTTTTCCATTGCTACTATAAAGTCCTCATGGTGAGTGCCTAACGAACCCGCATTAAACAAGCCAACTTTAAAAAGGTTTTTATTTATCATTTGTATAGTGTTTATTTGTATAGTGTTTAGTAAATAATGTGTTATCATATCTTAGATAAATTTGATACCGATATAGTACAGAAGTATTGTGAATAGATATATGTAAATAAGAAATACGTGCTATAGATACTATAAGGGTGTGAGAATAGTATAAAGGGGAAGCCTCACTTAAGATGCGTAGCTCCCCTAGGACAGCACACCCAACGAAAAAATCAGACAACCAGCGAATACGGCATACCATACAAAGCAAGAAATATACAAACATTTTACAACAATAACAACAGTAAGAAACAACATACAAAATAATAACTGACTGCGAATGATGCGTTAAAGTTTTGATGTCAGATAAAGTACACAAAAACAGAGAAAAAACGTAATAAAATAAATTAATTTTAGAAAAAAAACAAAATAAATATTTTATCAAACTCCAGCTCGAGTAAAAATTATTTTAAGATCGGAATCGGACCTAACACGAGAGCCCGAAGACCCGTGCTCTTTGCGGACAAATATTTTGCCAGCTTTTGTCCAGCAGTATCTCCATCCAAGCCGGCGGCACTCCTCTCGAGTCTTACCGAACAACTGTCTGTTCACCTTAGTTAGGCGCTCGTTCACGTAGATACGTACCGGCGCGCGGGACGGGCCGGCCCCGGCGGTGTGTATGAGATCCTGACTAGTTATGCCGCGGCGTACGCGCGCGGCCTGCAGGTACGCGTCCCTAGTAACTCGCCGCGCAAAGCGAACAACGATGCGTCGTGGCCTCGACTGTACAGCACCCTCCCTTTCTTCAACGTTGCGAAAAGTAGACCCTCGTTGCGAAAAGTAGACCCTAGCGATGATATCAGTCAAAGCAATTTAGTTTTCACCCGTAAACTAATATACAAGTAGTTTTATTAAAACTGTTATGTACCTTTAACTATAAAGGGTTGTATAATTAAAGGATGTCCCGGAAAAGGGCTCCTGTAATTACCTTTAATAGTTGGTTTAACATTTTACCCCTGAAGGATCCTCATAAAGGCGGTTAGCTAATTATAAATCATTTTACTACTATGTCAGAATATATTAGTTATAATATTAAATGTTATAAAGGGACCTTAATAGTCTACCGAGAATCAGGTTTGGAATATTAGTTACTAGTTTCCTCCTCACGGTTTCACCCGCGTAGTTCCCATTCCCAAAGAATAAGGGGTTAATATATAGCCTACTAGTGGCTCTCCGTGGTTTCACCCGCGTTCCCGGGGGATCTTTAAATATCCCGTGTTAAATAGTAGCCTATGTAATAATCCAGGCTATAAACAATCTGTGTTTCAAATACGTTCAGTAGTTTTTGCGTGATAGAGTAACAAACATCTATCCATTCATACTCACAAACTTTTGCATTTATAATATAACTTTCTCATAATATAGCTTTCTATTAGTGCAAAAATACCAAAAGGATTTGCTTGGGTATAGCGCTCGTTCTAGCAGGACTAACATTAATTTTATTATTGTAAAATAAATTGTTAAAAACTTGTATTGAGGAGAGTAATAGCTGAATTTATTGCCGGCTCTTCTCACAACAACCTTCCAAACTGAGCATTAGAGTCGAGTTTTCATAACTGCCTCTAAAGACCTATTTGAAAGAATTAAACTTCATTAACAAACTTTATTATAATCTGATCGATGGAACATATAATTATTTAAGTAAATACATAATAATATTTATTGGACACACACACAGAGATTCACACAATGAAGACAAACAAAGTAGAGAAAGAATAGATTACAATAAAAACAATATTGACACTAAAGATAACAGAATAGACATAATGTGAACAGTGTGCCCAAATGGCTTTCGACTGAAGCCGCGTGTCATTCACGGACATATACGACGGTGACATACCTACATATAACGTTAATAGTATTTATATTTATTAATTTAGATAAAAATATTATATAACCTATATAATAAATACCTATAGGTAAATTTATTTCAGACGTGAATTTAGTTCGCGAAACCTTATAACACACTATACGCTACAATTGCTTACTATAAACCAAATTAAGCTCTCAGATTTGTCAGTAACATGTATCACTACTTCGTTCTTGATTAGATTAGTTTTAGTAACTCAATCCTTTGATTTATCCATTAAATTAACCGATAGAGAATACTTAATCCGAGTAGGTACCTAAGTAACCGAAATCAAAGGCGGGGTACATAATAAGATTATGTGAGAGAAACGTACATACCTCTTTATCACGAAATAAATACTATACACGGTAATTTTTCAATTAAATAAAATTTTGCTATTCAAAGTTGGGAATGAACCGACCCACGATCATGAGTGTGCAGTTTCAAATCTGTGGCCCGTACTTCTCAGTTTATAAAAACTTACGTACGGATTCACACCACTGGCTTTCGGTGAAGGAAAACATCGTGAGGAAACCTGCATGCCCGAGATGTCACAATTACAGGCGTGTGGGGTCCGCCACCGCACTAGGCCCGCGTGGTGGACTATGGCCTAAACCTGATGGGGGTTTAAATTACGTTCCTTCTGTACTTCTCCTATTTAGTGGCCCTCGCCTTTCTTATCCCGGTATCTTATTAGAATTAATGATTAATTAATCGAAATTATGATTTAAGTAAAGTCTGCATGAGAAAGCCGGATGCTGGGAAAGTGGAGTTTTTGATAATTTATGTAGGTTTTACAAACTTTTAATGAGTTTCAACTTTAGACAAATGGATTGGAAAACACAAGTTTTGTCCTAAAAAGGTACCTGTGTATTCGATTATATAAATGATGCAACCGGCCTCAGAACAGCGGACCTTTCACGTGATACCGTAGTAAATGAAAGAGAAAAAATATAGAATACACGTAACGACATCTTTGAGCTAAAAAGAACTGAATTGGACACTGAATACTCACATGCGAAATTCATCTTTAAATATTTCGTATTTAAGTTCAATGTAGGTTACTCTCTATAGAAGGTATTTACTGTGTAATAAATATGAGTTTTAATAAAATAGTAAATTAAAGTGTTGCCAAACTACAAAGTCACACGTCGCTTCCTCAAAGTGGATTGCAAATTGAACGCAGAATACTAAATACATAAATAAATATCCTGGGACATTTTTCACACACGGCCAAATGTGATATTTCACTTGCTAATGTCAACCAATCCATTGGCTTTATTTACGACTTGCTTCTGCCCCATGGTTTCGCCCGCATAGTTCCCGTTCCTGTAGGAATACGGAGATAAAATATAACCTTTATTTGTGATTTTTCTGTAAACTAAATTTTATCGCACTTTAAAACTTTGCTAGTGCCGAAGTTATTACTGGATATATTTACGATTTCATATGTATATGACTTACACAACTTTAGAAATAAAATGCTTAGTTTGTATTTTATGTCTGCACTACTGAGATTACGTTTTGGTATCTACTAGAAATGGAATTAAGATGATAGTCCTGTCTTTAGAAACAACAGAAAAAATCATATAAACTTATTTTTTTTTTGACTAAGCTGATTTTTGAGAGTTAATGTTCAGTGACCTTGGCCTTACTTAGTCTTTTTGAGGCCTCATGATGGATTTTTTAACTTCTTCTTTTCATATTTAAATGGCACTAGGTGTGTTAATGTCAGGGTGTTTGAAATAAACGATGGAGATTATACGGCAAAATGATATCTATCATAACACACAATATTAGAAATCAACCCATTTGACAGATATATCAAGATGGCGGATATAAGAGCCATATCGTCCCTTAGCTTACAACACCGCTCATGTCGAAAATTGCTAGTTTCCACATTTTAATGGCGTTAGATAGCTGCTCATTGCGCGTCGAACCTTGGCTCACATGATATAGATTTCTGTCAATACGAGGCTTTAATTCAAACAGTTGTATCAGCGCGCAGGACGGTTGGCCTTTTAAAATAAACAGTTATTTTCGTCTCCTGAAAAGTTGGTAAAAATTACTTAGGTATGTGGTGTTGTAAGCTAAGGGACGATATCTAGAGTAATTTAATAGCTATGGTCTGCATAAATTGTTCGGAAAAGACAAATAAATACTCAATGGGAGACGAAATTGAATGTACATTTTCCATTCGCTTTACTCACTTGACCGGGAACGAGATTTTTAGCTTTAAACTTGAGATAAACTGAGAATCGCCATGATATTTCTAAGAGAAAATTGTTCTTACGTGAGAATTTATCTTTTTTTTCACAGGTTAAACCTGTTTTGAATCTCATTGCTAGTGATATAAAAGTTACATTTAACTAGATGTGACACCGCGTCTAAATATTGAGAAAAATAAAAAATATTACGGAATTTACTGTCTATTCGGTTTGGTGAAAATTGTAAGGAACTGCTTTTTATCATTTCACTTTATAAATAATTGATGTACAATTTTTCACTTTATTTTCAGCTATTATAGTGATATTTTAGTTAGTGAATAAAACTGCATTCATGATTTATTAATATGCATGTGAGATTTTCGACATACATAAAGCAATACAGGCAAAATAAAATTATACACATAAATTATTATTTACCGATTATAGTCAAACATATAAATAATGTATTACGTTGTAACTTAAAACGCGACACAGTTATTTGTCACTGAAGGTAAGATCAAAGGATTAACTCCATTATCCCGCTCTTAGGAAATTACGTATCGTAAGTCAGAGTGACAGTTGAGTAACATGACATTTTGCTACATAAATTATGCCTCTAAACGACAATTCACTCATTTATATATTAAATGCTAAAGTAACTCTGTATGTATGTCTGTTACGCTTTCAGGTTTGAGTCCCTGAATTATTTTTTCGCTTTAGTGTTCTCCAGTCCTCCAGTCTTAAATTTTCCCAAAAAAAAATTCTGAAATGCAATCAAAGAGTATGCTAATTTATATCCTCATTCCTGAAGTCCTTATTGCGTGATAGAGTAACAAACATTCAAAACTTTTATTGTATTAATTAGTAATATCGTAAGAAGTTGCTCCCTTTTTTACAGTAACGTTTTCGGCAACGCGTGAGTGACGCCTCTGGTGTTGCAAGCGTCCATAGGCTACGGTAACCGCGCGCCATCAGGTGGGACCGAATGCCTGTTTGCCACCCTTGTGGTATAAAAAAAAAAGAAAAGAATAGCAGCTATTAGCGACTTGGCGAATAGAATAACAAATTTATTTTGAGAAGTGCATTTCCATTCAGAAGTCGTTTTATA
This sequence comes from Thyatira batis, assembly GCA_905147785.2. NCBI lineage: Eukaryota > Metazoa > Arthropoda > Insecta > Lepidoptera > Drepanidae > Thyatira > Thyatira batis. Next base: position 714,219 of record LR990498.1, on the reverse strand, counting down.
GATATCTAAGCTAAACTTGTACAGGGATTGCGTGAAAACGTAACAAATTGACCGACAGACGGACTTTCATATATATAACAGAAGTTGGGATTACTTCGGATGATATGAATGTTTATCATAGAAAACAAGGGCATTCGTCAAAAAACTTTTAATTTGTTCAGATTAGTTTACAAAGCAGTCTGTTATCCACCCTGAGACATATTTCAGTACATAGAAACAATGAAAGGAAAACAGTGTAGATCGTAAATATCTTTATCTTCTAAATTGACGCATTTGAGCTGACCTTTATCAGGTACGGGGCTCTAAAGGTGCATTAGGTACACTGGCTTCGCTTGCATTTTCCCCGTTTTCGGAATATTTTTAACAATGCTCTGCTCGTATTGGTCGTAGCATGTTATAATACTTATAGCCTTCCTCGATGAATGCGCTATTGAACACTAAAATGTCTTTTTAATTCGTACCACTAGTTTCGATGTCTATTCAATACACACAAAAAATATCTTTTGTTTTTTTTATTGGTAACAATACGAGTAATATGGCGGTTTTTATAAGTGCCTGGTCCCGTGGGGCACGAGACAAAAGGTATTAATACCTCTTCTTATTTAAGGTTTCTATTATTATTATATAGGTACTAGCTGCCTCTGCGTAGTTTCCGTTCCCGTGGTATAAAATATAGCTTATATTAGGTACTCTTACTGATATATACTGATGTAGTTCTCCAATGGTGAAATATTTTTAATCGGCATTGTAGTTTTCGAGTTAATTTATTACAAATATACACACACACACAAAAATATTTTTTCCTCTTTATAATACAAGTGTAGATTATGAATTATTATTATTATAAGTAGAAAAGCAAAAAGCTAATGTGTAGTCACAGTTTTAGTTTGTTGTTAACATTTAGAACCTTGTCTCCCGCCGAGGTGGCGAGGTCCCAAAGTCCCCATGTACTCCGGAAGACGAGGGTCAGCTCCGAGACAAGAGGAAAGATTGCTTATTTTCCCTTTTCACAAGTCGTCACGTAATCGTAAACTATGAAATAACACGTCTGTTTGTCTGTAGAAACGTGTTGATTTAACAAAGAAAATAGTGCAAAAAAGTCTCAGTTTTATCATGGAATATTTATCCCGCGGTGTTACTCGCGTGCTCTGAAATTCACAGTTTTTCCGGGAAAGGTTTCCAACTACCTATCATTTTGTATATCTTGTTATATCTTTTTGTAGTAAAGTAAATTGGTCTGATTACGAACAATATCACTTTTGCATTCATAATATTAGTGAGCATTGAAACAGTTTCAAGTTCAATAACCCAGCTACTATGGAAAACATAGATATACAAACGTACAGACGCACAGAAGCGTGCACCTTTGTGATGCTGTCGCTGTAACCCACTACACTCACAATGGATTAAAACCGTCTGTATCTGTGCCCTCTATGTGGTTGATATTTGAATTTGTTACTGTGAATCTGTTTTGGGCTAAGGATTTCTATTGACTGATCATAAGTGCTTGCAAAAGCCTATTTGAATAAATTTTTATTTTATTTTAGTAGATTCTTTTATAAACCAGCTACGGTTTTGCCCGGTTATCATTCTCATATTTTGAACAAATTAACAATCAATATGTATTACAATTTTTCCTTTTGGATATATAAAATATATATATTTTATTTTTATTTTTTTATTTATTGCCTTCTTAACAATGTATAATCAAATCAAATCAAATCAGGTATAGACAACTTATAACTTATATCAAAATTATATCTCAATGTATAGACAACGGGAAGCTATATTTTATATTAGGTAAATATCATATATTATCATCATTTAAGTTCTTCGTAAAAGCGATTGTAAAATAGCAAATTATGTACTTCATCTAACACAAATTACAGCGATTCAGAATCATGAGTGAAAATGAAATGTTCGCTGCTTTGTATTTAGTGTTCTCCCAGGGTTGCCACAACAATAAAAAATATTTTACAAATGCAAAAGTTTGTGAGAAAGGATGTATGTTTGTTACTCTTTATCGCCAGAATGGCTGAAGCAATTACGATTACTATTTATCTCGGGAAAATCGTAAATTTCCTCGGAACGCGGGTGAATCCAGTAATATATTATGTGGTAGAACAACTTTTACCAGATCTGCTAGTATCACTATAACTTTGAATTTAAATACATAGAATATCACCTATCTTGTTACCATAGAAAAAGATTTGCTCATATTTGGATTTCAAATAGACGTATGTTCCAAATATTAATTTTTTATTGATTTATATTACGTAAAAAAACCTTTATAAATAGTATAAAAAGCTGTAACCCCCGAGAATAATGACTCCGCGTATATTCCGTAGCATGAACAAGCACCATTCGCTTTTATAACATCATAAAAGCTTATCAAGCAGTATAATATTTTATAATACACAACACAATCACTGTTTTATTTACTTAATATGTGTTTTTGCTTTTTAGATTGAAGATATACCTCTCTTTGTTACAATAATAATAAATAAATGTCGCGGGACATTTTTCACACACGGCCAATCTGATTCCAAAGTAAGCTTCAAGTGAAGCTTGTGATATGGTAACCAGATAGCTGATATACCTACTACATATAATACTTTTAAATACATACTTATATAGATATTTAAATTCAGACACAGAACAAACAGACATATTCATGCATACAAATGTTTGTCATGGGTGGGATTCGAACCCACGACCCGCGGCTTGAGACTACCCACAAAGCCAACCGGGCTGTAAATTGTTATTGGATGTCTCATCTTCTAAGCTCATATATATCTCCACTGCAGGAGCATGAGCCCTAACAATGGGAGGTCTAGGCCATTGTCTGCCATTTTGACCTTTGCACCTTCACATAAATTGGTTTATTTTAGAATGGAGACTGACAACCCTAGCTTACTATCTGTCTATTGCACGGTTCGTGAACTGAACCAAATTATATTAATACCACATTATACTGCCACAAACCGGACCGCCGGACACTAACTATGGAAATGGGTAACAAATATTATATCACCTATTAAGCTCTCAACGCATAGTTTAGGCTAAATTATTTTGTCTAATATAATTTGTAACTTGTTCATTACATGGTAAAGAAATTTGCAAATTGTTTTCTCTCTAAATTATATTTGAAACATTTTTCAAACATGGTCAAAAGCAGTGCTTGTACTTTCAGAACCAAATTGCTAAAACAAGTATAGGTATTCCCTATAATCACTACATAGTATGAAACAAAGTCGTTTTCTCTGTCCCTATATCCCCATGTATGCTTAAATCTTTAAAACTACGCAACGAATTTTGTTGCGGTTTTTTTAATAGATAGAGTGATTCAAGAGAAAGGTTTTTATATACAATACATGCATAATATGTTAGAGAAACACTGATAATTTTGGAGGTTTCTAATGTGATGTATAAGCATTGCACCCGTGCGAAGACGGGGCGGGTCGCTATACAACATACACAAGTAATTCAGAACATAATTCTATTTGTATGCCAAGTTTTGTATAAATCCTTTTAGCCTTTTTATGATTGAGTCACTCACGTCCTCACGTTTATTAAATTCTTTATATGTATACTAGTGGCTCCCCACAGTTTCACCCGCGTTACCGAGGGACCTTCAATTTTCCCGGGATAAAAAGTATCCTATGTCAGTCTCCTGGTTCTAAGCTACGTTCCTACCAATTTTCTGCCAAATCGTTTCAGCCGTTCTAGAGTTATAAATAGTGTAACTAACAAGACTTTCTTTTTTATATATAGATAGTTGTTTAAATATTAAATTATCTTCATACAGTTACAGCATTACTATTTGCCAATCAAGTTAGAACTCTAAAACGTATGCAACAGAGTATTTTATTAACAACAGTTTTTTTTTACCTCAGTAGTAGTTGAGTCGAGATGACCGACATTGTCACATACATACATATAGACCTCAACGCACGAGAGTTTTTCAACGGACGTTAAAAAAGCGTTCAAACAGAACAAATGCATGTCCAAGTACCATAATATGCTCTATCCAACACCCAAAGTTGATAATACAACACCGCTCGATAAAAAAGCATCACGTTTTAAAAACGCTGTCATGTGAACATACACTTAGGAATGCATTTAAACGCTTTTTTAACGTCCGTCAAAAACTCTCGTGCGAATGAGGCCATATGCTCGGCTTTGTTTGAATCTCATCTGTTGCAACCAGTCCATCCATGTGTATACAAATTTTAATAAATGCGTAATGTTGTTGAGCTCATTCCCACAGCACAAACTAAAGTAGTAGTGGAACTTGAAATTTACTTTCTATCTCGTTTTAAAAGTTTCATTAAGAATTTAGTCCAACGCAAAATTATTAACGTTAATCGATTTTAAGCTGTTTTGTTCGATGTTTCGGTATCGAATTATTATATATTTATTTAATCATATCTACTAGCTTTAGCGGGGGATCTACTTAAACTTTACAACGACCTCATTTAGATTAAAGCAAACATTTTAGGACCAAATACAAATAAATAAATCGGTTGTGTCGTTCTCAAGTTTTGGCGTGACTAAAGGAAATGGGGATGGGGTTAGCGACACATTTTATGATTTATTTTTATTTAAATTACGTTCGTGTGCACAAATTTAAACAATTAAGTTGTTCAAATTATTAGTTATCCTGGGAAAATGAAAGATCTCCCGAGTACGTGGGTGAAACCGCGAGGAGCCACTAGTATTTATATTAAAATGATACCGGTTCGAGTCATGTCGGTTGTCATCAACAGCACCTGATAAGCTGGGCTTCCTTTGACAGCCCCCCATTCATTTAATATCTTTAATCTTTCGGTCAACAAACTTTTTAGTATAAAACAGCATTTGTTTTGGTTAATTCAACCTTTTTGACTACTTGACCGACTATTCCTATACTTTACTATGTAATGTCAGGTCTCGCATTTCATTACTGAAGCCACGAGTGCGGGACGCGCACTACCTCGCCGAAGGGGGAATATGGGTAGAACATACCATGGGTAGGGCAACCACACAGACATGTAATCTAACTAAATAATGTACCTCAATTTGTATAAAGACCAACCGTGTTACTTTTTCTTCGACGTCCGAAGGCAATAACGGTCGATCGCGGACTAAATGACAGCGTTGAAAGTAGACATTTTTGTAGACTTTTTACACGCGAAGTACTTGCGACTAGGTACTTTACAAGTATGTAGGGAACCATAATTATGTCAGTCTTCCATTGTGGCTGTGCTACTTTTTGGTTTATTTTACTCACTCACAAAGTATTGTACCTACTATAGTTTTAAAATCGGAAGAGGACTGTTTAAACATGAGAATGTCTTTCTTGTCCCTTTTTGGCATATAGATACATTGTGCTCTTAAAATAAGCCTTTAAGATCTCTACTTTAGTAGGCAACCTTAACAATAAGTTTATTTATGAACAACATAAGTAGACAAATACATATTATAACATTGCTTTTGATGATAACTCTTATCTTAAAAAAAAGCATCGTAGCTCGGAACATAGAATTTTTGAAGTCGATGAAAATAGTCCATTAAATAGACATATCACTGACCCCCACGTGATTAGAATCACTCGTTAACTACCGTCTTTTTTCCTTCTTTTATTATACTTTATTCAGGACCTTACCCACACATGGTACGCCTAAACAGGAGTATGAAAGGGGTGCGGTAGCGCCAAATTGTCGCATTGAATCAAACGGGCCACAATAGGGCGACGCCATGACGTCGACTGGAACGCACTGCGAATTCATCATTTGCGGTTCTGGTACCTTCTAAAGTAGACTCGAGAAAGATTGGTTTGTTGAGTGATTGTTGAGGACCACGGCGGGTACTTGAAAGGGTTTATAGTACCTGGAAGTACTTGAACGAGGTTTGTCAGCCTCGTTATCCTGTTTTAGTTGGGATACAATGGGGTTTTGTTTATGTTTGTTATATTTAATTTGTTAGTTCTAGTTTTTCGATTTATGTTACATAGTGAAGGTAGATGAATAAATAAAATTATTTTGGTCATAACCTAGGTTAATAATGATGATTGATACCTCAGTATTAATAAATTAAAAGCAATCCAATGATTTAATATATTCTACTAATATTAAAGTTTGTGATGTATGGATGGATATTTGTCACTCTTTCGCGCAAAATCTACTGAATGGATTTGGATCACATTTGGAAAATTGAAGATTCCTGGAAATGCGGGTGACAATACGGGCAGCCACTAGTATTCAAAATGTAGCTTAGAGCATTTAACTAAGTCACAAGTCGGTAGTTTTTCAAATGCTTAATCTAATATGTCACAAATATATAAAAAATCTTATGGGAGAATAACTTACATTACAAATTATTTTCTTGGTACAATGTCTTTTAGAACGACTTATTTCAACTTATAATAAACATTATGACATTTTCAAAAACAAATATTTCATATAAAAATCTATATTAAATTTATTATAAGCTACAAAAGTAATACGATCCCCGGAGAAATAATACCATATCATTTTTTCAGCTTATTTACAAATTGTTATAAAAACAATAACTTTACTAAATAAGCTTCTTAAATAAGTTTCGTAGTCGTTAAGCTTTTACATAGAGCTTACAAAAGCTAAAGTTAAATTGAAATAGCGATTCTTTGAACATAATATATGTACTAGCTTCGCCCTGCGATTTCGTTTGCGTGGACTAGTTACTTTGGCCTAACTCTAACTTTAACCGGCGACTTTGTTTATGTAGAAGGTGAAACTATTTTTAAATAATACTTACATTAAGGAGCTATTTTAATCTTCAAACTAATTCTTCAAATTTTTTTGCTCCTTGATAATGTAGCTTTCCAATGGTGAAATATTTTTTGAAATCGGCATAGTAGTTTTTGAATTTATTCATTACAAACATACACACACACTTTATAATATCAGTGTAGATAACGTTTTACTATGTACATCTGATAGGTATATATATATACCTTTGTAAAACTATGGCTTTTATGGCTGAAATAACTTATTATTAAGCTCAGCCCAAAACTGATTTAAAATCAGATGGTTATGTGTAAAAGAATGTCCAAGGGTATTTATTAAGATTTTTGTTTGTCTATACTAATATTATAAAGAGGAAAGATTTGTTTGTTTGTAACGAAAAGGCTCCAAAACGATTGGACCGAATTGCACAATTCTTTCACCAATGGAAAGCTCCGTTATTCAAGAGTAACATAGGCTATATTTCATCCCCGTATTCCTACGGGAAGGGTAACTACGCGGGTAAAACCGCGCGACGGCGGCTAGTACTATGTATAGGTATCTTTTGTAATATTCATTCAGCAAATTTCTGTTAATTTGATATCCTAGTTTTAGGGGCGTGACCTTTCTCAACATTCTATTTATATTATAATCGATGTCTAGCTTGGTTGAGTTAGTACCTAGAGGTCATTTATAAGGCAAATGGAAGTCGGTAATATTGGTAGTACATAAATTATCTGAAATTACTCTGTATGTTTGTTTCATTGAAGATTGAGTGTATAATTTGATATAATAATATGTAGTTGGTATAGTAAATGTAATGTCTTTTTATATCGTCTAAGGTTACTTAATTAAGCAGACTTTGTATAATATAACAGTTACATAATAATATTACTTTGAATGATATATTAGAGGCAGAGAACCAATAGACATATTTATTTAAAATATTAGTCCTTGGTGGGATTCGAACCACGACAAAACTAGGTAAGTACTTATTATTTTTTATTTTGCTAATAATGTAAAGAAGTAGGTAATATAATTTAAATTATTGAAATAGATGTATAGTTTTCATTAGCAAATTTTAAATCAAGATAAGCTAGAAACAGTGTCGTAGCTCTTCGTAGCTTATTCGTAGCACTTCGTAGCTCTATAACGCTACGTGCTACGACACCGTATTCAATTATTTTGTTGACACGAGGCTGTCTACATATGGTTCCAATACGGACAACTATTATGCACAGTGAATACAAGGCCTTATCGGCATGTCGATGCTTGACCGGTTGTAACCAGATTAAAGCAGATCAAAGTTTGAAAATGGCTGCACTTCAGGATTGTAAATGGTCACAATAAAGGAAGTATGTCGAAAATATATAAAAAAAATTACACTAGTGGCTCCCCGCGGTTTTACCTTCGTACGTGGAAGATCTTCCATTTTTCCGAGATAAAAAGAAGCCCATGCATGTCCTTTATCAGGCTCTGGTCTATCTGTGTACCAAATTTCATTTATTTCAATTTAGTAGTTTTTGCGTGAAAATGAGACAAAGTTACTTTAGCATTTATAATATTAGTATGTATTTTGGGGGCTAACTTGATGACAGTTTTGCAAAACTATAATTGTAATTAATCGTTTCTAACTAAAGTAACTTAACAATTTCCATTATCAATTCATAATGTTCAAGTTTATAACTTTACTAAGTTACTCGTACAAGTTACATGAAAATTGTGTAAGTTATAGTTGAACAATAACGTTTCGTAACTTTGTTATCTTTAGCTTTGGATTCGAACTTACACTATCACGTGCATACTTCCTCATAAACATTTGGCTAACAACTTTAAGCCAAGTAACTAGATTAAAAGGTCATTTATTTCATGGTAAGCGCTCACCATCGCCTTTGATAATTAAACAAATTAGGTGCGTTTCTCTCGAATATTATTTAAAGTATATTAATATACTTGTAGGCTGAGGCTTTGCTTAGTGATCCTGACTTTTAAGCTTCTAGTAGCGGGTTCATTTCACAGCATGGCCAAATAATTGTGTGCATGAACGAACATGTTTGTATGGTATCTGAATCAAGGTAAATGTTTATATATATATCTATGCACTAAATAGTAACTTACAAAAAACAAATCTACACTAATATTATAAAGAGGAAAGATTTGTATTTTTGTATGTAACGAATAAACTCAAAAAGTACTGGACCGATTTTAATAATTCTTTTTTTATTAGAAAGCTACATTATCACTGAGTAACATAGGCTATATTTTATCCCTGTATTCCCACGGGAACGGAAACTACGCGGGTAAAACCGCACGGAGGCTACTAGTAATTAATTATATTGAACACATAGGATATAGACTAAATAACGTAGGGGAGGGTGGGGTAATTGCGAACACCTAAGGGAGAACTAAAATAACACAAAACCATATGGAGTTACGAATGCTATTTATTACCAAGAGTTTACTTAAACTAATCAAACTTCTATTCCCATAATCAACGTTAATTAATTTTAAAAATAAAATCAAATTCTTATAAAAAAACAAAACCCTTGTATCCGGGATTACCCCACAGCGCGTGGGGTAATCACGGATGAATTAATTGGTACAGAAATCACAGAGATATCCCTTTGATGTGCTTGCACCACTCGTGCAGTTTTCATGTGCCCATAAATTACATTTGTAGCATTTTATCCATTCTTCATTAGGAGGATCTTCATATTTCTCATTACATGGCAGGCAATTATACCCTTTCTGCTTCTGTGCTGTTTTATTGACTTTATTCTTCTTACGTTGTAAATTTCTGTCTTCGTCATTCTTAAAACCACCTTAGTTAACTGCTGAATGTAAATATAAGTAGGTAAATAGGTAGGTATATTAACAGTGTAGGGGTAAATGCGGACGGTCGAGATTACCCCAACCAAATCCTCCGCCATTACCCGACACCCACAACAATACAAAACTACGATTTAATTTAAGGTTAGAATGGGGCGATGCTTGCGCCGAGTACTTTAAAAGTTCACTTCATTACTCGTCGATTCACTGATACGATACCAGATTTCTATGTTATAAGTGACACAACGTACATCTATTAAATTTTACACAAAAAATAGATGAACTTATCGAAAAAACATTAAGTTAACATACCTTGTAACGCAAGAAAATTGTCATTTTACGGTTAATCCTACTAATATTATAAATGCGAAAGTTTGTATGTATGGATGTTTGTTACTCTTTCACGCTCCAACGGCTGAAGGGATCTGCTTGAAATTTGGCACAGAGCTAGAATATGTTCTGGAATAACACATAGGCTACTTTTTATCCCGGGAACGCGGGTGAAACCGCGGGGAGCCACTAGTATTATATAATGTGATAAGATTTTTATGACATCTGGAAAATACTGAGGTGGCTAATTCAATATGAATCATTTCAGCGCAATTTCATCTTGAGATTGGTTTTACAACCGTCCGTCGCGCGGCGGCGGCGGTCATCTTGACGTTTTTATTGATGGATAATATAATAGTGTTATTACGGTCTCGTATACCCGGACCGTCCGCTTTATTGCAGATAAAACAAAAACAGATGATTCTGTTTAGTTTTTATTATTAGTTAGGTATTTTATGTAGGGATGTGCTTTCTGTGACATAAAAATAAATTAAAAAATATTTTACCTTCGTTAGTAAGTTTTTTTTCATAATATAGGCTTGCTAATGTAGGGTTATATGGAAAGATTACACTAGTATTATAAATGCAAAAGTTTATGAGAATGAATGTTTGTTATTCTTTCACGCTAGAGCGGCTGAAGGAATCACGATGAAATTTGGAATAGAGTTTGAATATCTTGTGGAATAACACACAGATTACATTTTATCCCGGAAAAAATTAAGATCCCTGGAACGCGGGTGTGATTACGAAGAGTCACTATTTAATCAAAATGTGTATGAGATGACTGTCACAGAATTACTATAAACTTTTTATTCGTTCATTCATTCTCTACTCATATACGCCCCGGGTGTCCAGGGCGTACCTACCCTGAAAACATTTATATAGCTTTTTTCGGTTGTATAAATATAAAATACATTGGAAAACCTCATTAAAAACATGTCAAAAACAGATAATTTTCCATTTTAATACAGAAACACAGTTTAAACCCTCATTCGCTCGAGAATTTTTTTAACGTCCGTTAAAAAAGCGTTGTACCCATGTATATGTTCACACGACAGCATTTTTATCGAGCGATGTTGCATTTTCAACTGTGGGCGTTGGAAATAGAGCATATAATGGTACTTAAAATGCATTTGTTGTGTTTGAACGCTTTTTTAACGTCCGGTAAAAAAACTCTCGTGTGAAAGAGGCCTTAAATACTACAAAAAAGTAAAGCATTATATGTAATTCCAAAAAGTAATATTTAATAATATAAAGTGAATTCAAAGCTCTATTGGGACGCCATATTGAAAGCGCTTTTCATAACTGGAATCTAGTAATATTGACATGATTCCTAGAATTCCAACAGAGCCGTACATTTCGGCTGCAAATAGTTCCTGGAACTTACTGATCAAATAGCGTTCCAAATGTAACTATTTAGTTGACTAAACTATTTATTATTAGACCCCATTTCAATATTTTTTAAGGTCCCTTATTCAATAGTGAAAAATTAAACCTTAAAATTATAAACACAACTTAATATTATAAATGCGAAACTATCACTGTATGTCTGTCTTGCTTTCACGGAAAAACTACTGAACCGATTTAAATGATAATAGCTGCTTTTATCCCGGGAAAATGGAAGGCCCCCGGGAACACGGATGAAACCACGGGGAGCCACTAGTATGCTATAAATAAATCATAAAAAAACATGAGCACATTCAGTACTTCAATGAATATATATTTTTTTCTTTTTTGTAGGTATATTCGCAATTTGGGCAAGTAAAAACATTTTTTTTCTGTAGAGCTTGTGTATTACGGTTGTAATTAAAAGGGAATTGCATTTCTTTTATTCAGATCCAATTATGTGGAACTAATCCAACACGTTACAGGTCTCGAAGCTACAGGATACATAAAACATTAGGATAGTTTATTTCGTTGCCCAAATAATGTATAGGATTTCTAATTTTCTCTTCTTAATTAGTAGATCAGTATTAGAAATTGGATATGTTGTATGCCACTGATGAAACTTTGATCAAATAAATATGGAACAAATCTATCCGCAGTTTTAAGAGAGAGAAAGATCATTTTGCATTTATAATATAAACTATCTGCCCCCCCGCGGTTTCACCCTCGTAGTTCCCGTTCCCGTGAGGGGTATAAAAAATAGATAGTAACTGATTCTCAGACCTACTGAATATGCATATAAAATTTCATAAAAATCGGTCAATCCGTTTCAGAGGAGTGGGGTCACTAACATTGTGACACGAGAATTTTATATATTAGATATAGATAGTAAATGTCCAGGTAAAGTCAAAAGGTAAACGTATGTAACATAGGAGCAGGTGCAAGATTGATTTAATCTCGTATCTCCCCGTCCGGTGCTTGTCCGGCGCCTGTCCGGTGCAATCAGATCGGTTGCGATCTATTTCTGGTTTACTTTTTACCATCAACGCTGTGAAGCTAAGCTTTGTGTTCTATGTAAAATTTTTGTCTAGCTATCTTCCTAAGGTTTTTCTTGCGCTCTCTAGATCGGTATATTTTTCAATGATAAAAATACCTTTTATATACTAAAAATACGGTATATTTTGTTGGCAGGCTCTCTTCAAATTAAGGAAAAAAAAAGGTTAGGATCACATATTGCAGCTTATTATCTATTTTTTTATATCTTTCTTTAGTACCTGCACCCGTATCATCTTGTTCAATATTATGGTTGCAATTAAAACTCAGTAGTGCAAAATTGACTGTATCATTCAAAATTGCATTTGACAGCTCAAATTCAGTGCGCACTCAAGCAGTTCAAAATAACCGTTCATAAAGCTCTCCTCTGCCGGAATATTGTACACAAAATGGCAGCCATAAAGTTGATAAACGAGCGTTGTTTCTAATTACATAGTCCACACACCATTGCGGGGGCCATTTTAGCTGATGTTATAACGGATATAATAAAATTCCAGCGACATTCTATGTACGCAGTTATCTAAACATTGTATTAGAATTTTGGTTGGATATTCACTTATATGTCACTGGATATTTTTCGTGATTTAATTATAATTAATTCTAGTGTTCTTATTTTGTCATGGTGGGTCAGTGGCGAACGCGCCTACTCACGATCACGAGGGGTTAAAATCCACATCATGTGCTGATGAGATTTATTTTCTTTAAGGAATTTATCCCATAATACTATACATCCTTAGTATTTAAATAAATAAATATCGTAGGACATCTGACTGTGATATCGTTGCTCCTAAACAAATCAAACGATTACTGAGTGTTTTTCTGTATAAACATTTCTGTGATTGAGATTATTTTTATAAGTTACGGGAAGTGTACATAACCGCTATTCCGACGACGCTGCTGTATGTATCCCGATTGTTGTATTCCACAAAGGCTGAGGAGGTTGTGGAGTACATAGAAAAGAAAGCTAAATTCAACTTGAGGGTCACGAAGCTGGAATCGCGTCACAGCGTAAATTTTACTTCGTTTGTGGTGCGGGTTCCGACTCAACATCTCGAGACCTTCACGAAGGAGGACTTTTGGCCGAAGGGTGTCGTATTTCGGCGTTTTCGCGGAACAATATGAACCTCGCTGGCGAGCACGTCGCCGTCTCTACGTGCCTAACTAATTAGTTGTAATTTTAATATAAACATATGTATACTTAGATTTAAGGTATTTATAATATGGGCCTAGTTGCCTGAAATAAAGGATTATTATTATTATTATTATTATTATAGTGTTTCTTTTCGTTTTCTCCTATTTCTAGGGTATTTACGTTTAACCGCGGGCTTTTGGCCAAACGGAGAAACGGGGTTAGGGAAGTGTTTGAAGTTAATCTAAGCTTAGAAATTTGCGGACTATTCTACAAGTGTTGAGGATGACAGCTTTTTGTAGTTGAGTGTAAATATTTTTATGTATACCGAGTGAATTTAGGCTGGCGTGAAGTGTGCGAGGTATGATACCGGTGGATGATATTACTATTGGAACTGTCTTTACTGTGCTCACTCTCCATTGTGTTTTAAGCTCGATGGAAAGGTCTGTGTATTTGGATATTTTTTCTGTGTGTGTAGATTTAAGATTGTGTGTGTTGGGAATTGCTATATCTATCAAATAAACAGTTTTGTTCTTCTTATCGTGGAGAGTAATGTCTGGTCTATTGCAGTGGATAGTTTTGTCAGTAATGATGGTACGGTCCCAATATAATTTGTAATCTGGTGACTCCAGGACTATTTGAGGCGAATATTTATAGTAAGCTGTTTTTTGTGTTATGAGAGAATATTTAAAAGCTAGATATTGGTGCACTATAGCTGCTACTTGGTCGTGTCTATGCTTGTAGTCAGTCTGGGCTATGGATTTGCAGGCGCCTGTGATATGTTGTATAGTTTCAGAGTTGCTATGACAATGCCGGCATGAATCTGTGGGGAGTGTGCGATCTTTGATGATGTGTTTTCTATAGTTGCGAGTATCTATTATCTGGTCTTGGATAGCTAACATAAAACCCTCAGTTTCTGGGAACAGTTCACCTCGTCTTAACCATTCGTTCGACGCATTTTTATCGACGTTAGGGTCAGTTAAGTCTCGGCGGTGTCGTCCGTGAAGTGATTTTAATAGCCATGTATTTAACTTGTCTTGTACTGATATCAATCTTTCATTCTTCTGTGTATCGCGCTCTTTAAGGTTTAGAGGTGTCAGATTTGTGTCCGCTACTACAGTGGCTGAGTGAAGTGATGATCTGTGCGTTTGATTGTGGAAAAATGTGCGTAGTGTCGTTATTTGTGAGTTATGTAGGTTTTGTATGTCAATCAGTCCTCTTCCTCCTTCGCGTTTTGGTAGGGTGAGTCTTTCGTAGCAAGATCGAGGATGGTGTTTTCTATATTTAGTCAAAAGTGTGTTGATTGTGCGCTGGTGTTTCTTTAAGTTAGTTTGAGACCATTTAATTACTCCAAATGAGTATGTCAAGATAGGTATCGCGAAGGTATTTATGGCTTTAATTGTATTTCTAGCATTTAAGTGGGTATTCAGTATTTTGTGTAGTCTTTCTTTAAATTTGGTCTCAAGTGACTTTTTAGTTAAATTTTGGTGTATTTGTTGTGACTGTTGGTATCCTAAGTATTTATATCCATCGCTGTCTACTGGTTCTATTGTGTCGCCGTTGTTTAATTGATATGTGTTCTGTTCTATTTTACCTTTACGTACTGATTGTATTTTACATTTATCTATTCCAAATTGCATGTGTATATCTGAAGAGAATGTTTGTGTAATGTCTGTTAACTTATTAATTTCACTTAAAGTACTCCCGTATAATTTAATATCATCCATATACATAAGGTGTGACAGAGTGTGATTATTATTCTCAGATCTTATTTGAAAACCGTGATTAGTGTTATTTAAAAGGTTAGATAATGGGTTGAGGGCGAGGCAAAACCAGAGGGGGCTGAGGGAGTCACCTTGAAAAATACCTCTACGAATTGGTATGGCTTCTGTCTCCACACAACTATCACTGTTATTAATCTTAAGTATAGTGTTCCAATTGAGCATAGAGTTCTTAAGGAATTTAATCAGAGTAGGGTGTATTTTATAATGTTCTAAAATGTAAATAAGCCAACTGTGGGGTACAGAGTCAAATGCTTTTTTGTAATCTATATACATTGTGAAAATATTTCTTTTTTTACTAAGAGCTTGTTTAGATGCTACCGAGTCTATGATCAGCTGTTCTTTGCATCCTTGGCTTTTTCTACGGCATCCTTTTTGTTGTTCGGCTAGTATATTATTAGTGTCAGTGTGTCTGTAGATCAGTTCAGTAATGCAAGATGTAATAATTTTATAAATATTTTGTAAACATGTGATAGGACGGTATTTTGCTGGATTCTTTGTGTCTAATTTATCTTTGGGAAGCATGTATGTGGTTCCTTGTGTGATGTATAGTGGCATCGTATCTGGTGATTGTATGAATGTGTTGATGTGTTTTAGTAAATGTGGGTGTATGTTTGTGAATTTTTTGTACCAGTAGTTGTGGATTTTATCTGAACCTGTTGCCTTCCAATTATGTGTTTTATTAATAATTCGCTGTAGAAGGTCTAGTGTGATGTGGTCGTATTTCATATCTGGAAGGTCGGTTAAATTGTGTTTGTCATTGCTAATCCACTCACTATTGTTATGCTCTACGGGGTTAGACCAAATATTGGCCCAGAACTCATGCATGTTCGTTGGTTCTGGTAATTCTGTAGTGTCGTTATTGTTAGTAATAGGTTCATTAGATAGAGTTCGGTAAAAAAGTTTTTCATTGGAGTAAAATTGTTTATTTTGTGTTTTTCTCTTGGTTGTAAGTTTATATCTACGTAGTCTGCTAGTTAATGCATTTAGTTTTTGTTTTAATGTGTCTAAGAAGTGAGGGAGTTCCGAGTTTTCATTTTCGTGTTGTGAGTGAATTTTGTGGTTTAAAATAATATTATCTATATGTTTTTTCAAATCTGGGCTATTATTACCTTTGATAAATTCTGTAAGTCTGCCAATTTTTACTCTTAAAACATCAATTCTGTCTTGCAATCTTTTTTGCCATGCTGGTATTTGTTGTTTGCGTTTTTGGTGTGCATGATTATTATTTATTTTAGAACCATTATGTATTGCTGCAGTATAAGCGCCACAGTAGATAAACGTTTGGACAGTGTCAAAATTAGATTCAGGATTTAAATGTTTTTCGATTAAGTTGTTAATAAAGTTAATTAATTCTGCAAATTTTTTAGAAAGTCTTTGTTTAGGTATATACGGTCTAGTAGTAGGTTGAATATTTTTATAGCTTTCAATAGTTTCTAGGAATGTATTCTCTACTTGGTCTTTTACTTCTTGTGATATATTGAATGTTTGCTGCTCTTGCGATTCTATACCTACATCTTCTTCTATTTGTTCAAAATGTTGAGTAATTTGGTGATATTGGGGAGTCAGTTCTGGTAAAGTGGGTTCATGAGTAGCCATTTCCGTGTGTGTATTTTGGATGTTCAATTCGATAGCTACTTCATCCCTAATTAGTTGTAATCTTTCGGTACTGATAAATCTATTGTTAATAATGGCTCTACGTTGGTCGGCTATTCTCTGCTCTGAGATATGTGATAAATGGGGTAACTGTGAAATCGTTGTGGTGTGTAAAGGTTGTCTGTATGCTGTAATGTTACGTTCGAGATTGGTGATTCTGTAGTAGTTGCGTATGATTGTTTCATTGTCTTCATTCGTCCATCTCATTCTTGGTGTAGAGTGTTGGGAAGTGGGTGTTGGGCTAACTACTGATGTGGTGTGTTGTGAGTTTAGCAGTTCTTCAGCTTCTTTGCGGATTTGAGAAATTTCGTCATTGGAAAGGAACCGGTTTCGGATAATCGCTCTTCGCTGATCACCTAATCGTTGTTTGCTAACTTCCATTTCAGGGAAATGCTCTGTGAATTTTTTGTGTAGTTCTGTTAAGTATGAACGTGTTTCTGTTTCCATTGAGGTGAGGATAAAGTAAGTGCGCAAGATATATGAATTCATTTCTTTAGACCATTTCTTGCGTGCACGGTGTCCACTGGTGGCGGATGCAGGTCTGTCGGCAGTAGTAGCCTTCTGCATAACGTCTTCAGTGGGGGAACAGGGTGATGATGGGTTTGTGTCTATTGAGGGAGAAGGTAAATTTAGGTAGGAAGCTGGGGATGAAGGAAGGGAAGAAAAAAGGGAACTTGGGGATTTAGGATAGGGTTCTTCTTCGGCTGTAGTATTTTCTTCGATGGGTGCCCGCCTGATCAGCTCCTCATCGCCGATGGTTCGCATGCTGCTACATCCAGCACCGGCTCCAGATGTACCCCGGCGACCCCCGGGCAGCGACCGCAAATTATACTTATTATTCGACATTTCTTCATAAAGGGTTTTGGGGACCGTTAGTTTGGAAAGAGTAGGTATTAGGTGTATGATTTGTGGCTTAGATAGTAGTGCCAGGTTAGTAGGTACCTCCCTGTTTATACCTATTGACAGGGGTGTGGTCTAGGTGTTAATGACCTATGAAGTGCTTTCTTTCCGTAAGCCCCCCCACCACGACAAGGTGGTCCCCTGGGGGGGTTATTATTATTATTATTATTATAAGTTTTTATAGTTAAGGAACATCAGTTCAGGCTCTTCATATCGATTATTTTTTTTATTTATCTAGCTTCCTCCTCGTACTTTCACCCGTGTAGTCCCCCGGTAGGAATACAGGGATAAAATTGCCTATGACACTCACAAATTAACATAGGTAGGAAATAACGTAGCAATAGTTTCGGAGTCTATTCAAAAAAATATTTTCTCTTTATAATATTAATAGGTATACATAATTAAAAGTATGCTAGCTACATAGTACTAATATAAAATGTTAGTGCTAAAGTCAATCTACGATATCAAATGTCTGATGATAATGGGTGTATTACTTAGTTTCTTTTAGATAACCTAAGCAATTTCATGAGTGGTGAATCAAAGAGAACTCTAGAGGTATCGCTTCAGCCATAAAGCTGACTTGACCCCAATCTAGGCTGAGGTTGGAAATATACAGACCTAGGTTTTCAATAGCTGAGAATAAAGATCTAAATATGGTTAGGTTTTGTTATACTAACTTAGACTAGCAACGTTTTTTTTATTTGAGTGTTAAATATATCGAAAAAATAATTTTACAAAATAAAGTTTAGCTTACTGGTTTTAATTTACTGAATATTTTAGGTAGATATATAATAGACTACAGGCCCATGAAGAAAAATTACCGGTGATATGAACCACCGTGAAAAACGCATAGAAGGCTGTTACTGTATCCTAAAATAACTCCTAGCACTATGCCGTCAGTTCTGAGCGGTACATGTGAGTAGGTACGTGAGTAAATGGAATTTCTTAAGTTCAAGTGAGGAATTACGATCAAATATTACTGTACGGGGTGTTTTATAGCTTATAAGTTTTTATTTCTATGGCAGTGGACTTTTAGTAAGAATTTTACTGTTTTTAACCGTCAACAATCTATGACTCATTATGACATTTGATAAAAATAAAATAGTATATGATTTAAATTATGCGAGATTAGATAAGAAAATGATATATTTTTGAATTAATATTAGTCAGGTTTGTCTAAGGCCTCCTGTAGGTCGTAAATATAATAGAATAAAGTATGAGCCAAGTTCATTAAACTTCAATACCAATTTCCTCATGCAATGCCACTGAAATTGAGGAGCTTATTAAAAAATACCTATATAATTGAAATATTAATTGAATGGACATGCGGGCTTTATCAGTTCATTCCGCATGATTTCACATAGGTCCCTATAATTTCCTCGTATTGTTTCACAGAAATTGAAATTGTGTACTGTCGTAGAAAATTATAAAAATAATAACAAAATCTAGTATATATAACGCTTACATAAATGGTGATAATATATGTATAAATCCTATTAATATTATATTTGTGTTATATTCGGCAGATGGTTTGTAAGTCAATAAAGCCAGGACCACTGAAAGGATATCATAAAATAGCATAGCATAAATATCCTGGAACATTTTTCACACACGGCTAATCGGATTCCAAAGTAATCTTGAAAGTGAGCTTGTGTTATGGTAACCATACAGCTAACGTTTGAAATACATACTTATATAGATATTTACATCCAGATTTACATAACAAACAGACATATTCATGCATACAAATGTTTGTCCTGGGTGGGATTCTAACCCACGACCAGAGGCTTGAGAGTTAGGGTCACTAACCACAAAGCCAACCGGTGTGTCAAAAAGGGTCCTAAAAGCATAGGGTCATTTTTAACCCGGTAACACAGATAAAACCATTAGAATCAAGTGATATCTAAATACATATTATTATAATAGGTTACTTTACCTTTTCTTTCATCAACGACCTTTTCACATTTTTAATAAAGACCAATATTTGTACCTAAAACTTTCAATTTAAAACTTTATAAGTAGGTGATACTTTTAGAGAAAATATAGGAATATTTCCACGGCTACGATGCGGCAGGCAAGAGGCAAGCTTCAAAAGCATTTTCTTTACTAAATTCAGATTTTAAGCCACTCCTGGAGTAGACAGCGCGTAAACGACTCACTTACACATACGTAGTATGATCATAAAATAAATAAGTGCAGAGGCTCCTTTTAATACCTATATGTTTCAAGATTGTCTTACTTTAGGTACTGTATAGTTTTGTCAAATCGAGAATATCAATATTTGTCGAGTTACTAGATATTTGAATATCATATGTTTTTAAATGATCACAATAAAACGGACGTTAGGTTTCGATATGTCCTATCAGTGCATATGTGCTGCATATTCCTACGATGCTACTCCTATTGTTCTAATAACAAAATAACCCATTTAGTTCCATTCATCTTGTGGTCATGAGCATAAACTTTATTACTAATGAATAGCCACCCTTACTATATATGTCTTTGGTATTGTTTATTATCTATGCTAATGTATGCAATAAATGTCAGTCTGTTACAATTCAAACTGTGTTTCAATAGGTTATGGGCTCAGACCTAAAATTCGCAAAAAAAAGTGCTAGAAAGTTATCTAAGAAAGTTTTGTTATTGTGTAAAAACATTGCCTGGACTAGACTCGTTAAAATTTATTTGTCGAGACATCGTATTTCGATAAAAAGTGACTCTGAAAATTTTACATTGTGGCGTGTAAAAAAAAATATGGCGGGCAGTTACATCGTAAATGTGCCTAAGCTTAAGGGCCGAGAAAATTACGATGAGTGGGCATTTGCAGCCGAGAATTTTCTCTTGATTGAAGGAATGGATATCAAAAAGGAGCGCGATCCTGCTATCATAGAAGCAGACGCTCAAAAGGCTAAAGCAAAGTTAATTATGACCATTGACTCGTCGCTTTACGTCCACATCAAAAACGAAATAACTGTTCATGATGTATGGAAGCGGTTGAAGACCTTATTTGATGATTCCGGATTTCAAAGAAAAATTAGTTTACTGCGCCATCTCATATCAATTCGCCTAGAAGACAGTGAATCAATGACTAACTACGTGACACAAATCGTAGATACAGCACAGAAATTGCGAGGTACAGGGTTCCACATAGATGATGAGTGGGTGGGATGTCTATTGTTGGCGGGATTGCCCGAGAAATTTGCCCCGATGATTATGGCAATTGAACATTCCGGCATGGTGGTCAGCACCGACGTCATCAAGTCAAAGCTTTTAGACATGAGTGCAGAGGTTGGCAGCAATGGAGCGGAGAGCGCATTTTTATCGAAAGGTTGGCAAAACCGAAACAAGAAATGCACCAATAACAGTACGCACCAATCAAAAGCGTCAAATTCAAACGTCAAAGCTGTCAAGTCTATTCGATGTTACAAATGTAAACAAGTCGGCCATTATAAAAATCAATGCAAAATCGATAAAGACAAAGAAAGTACAGTATTTAACGCTTTTTTCTTGGATTCGACGTATAAAAAGACTGATTGGTACGTAGATTCCGGAGCCAGCGCACATATGATTACCGATCCGGAATTATTGCTAGATAAATCAGACACCATCATCACGAAAAACATAGTAGTAGCGAATAAAATGAAAGTACCAGTGTTATGCTCAGGAAAAACGCAATTGACGACAATTGTAGATGGTTTAGAATTCAGAATTACTGTTAAAAATGTTTTATGTGTCCCTAGCCTTACTACAAATCTCTTGTCAGTGAGTGAATTGATTAAAAATGGAAATACAGTTACATTTGAAGAAAGTATTTGCAAAATTTACAACCATAAGAATGAACTTGTTGCTATAGCCAATTTAATCAATGGAGTATACAAGTTAGATATAAAACAAGACTGTTTGTTGGTGGGAGCAGCTCTGGCAACAACCAGTCAGTTATAGCATCGAAGATTGGGCCACATTAACAGTAAAGATCTAAACAACATGAAAAAAGGCGCTGTAGAGGGAATTTCATTCCCAGATAAGGCAGAAATTGACAAGTTCCAGTGTGTCACTTGCTGTGAAGGAAAGCTATCGAGACTGCCTTTCTCACACAGAGGTTCCAGGTGTGAAAGTGTGTTGGAGGTGGTGCATGCAGATGTCTGCGGCCCAATGGAAATAGTCTCTTTAGGATTGTCAAGGTATTTTCTCCTGTTTGTTGACGATTACAGCAGAATGGCCTTTGTATATTTTCTTAAGTCAAAGAATGAAGCGTTTGAGTGTTTTAAAGAATTTAAAGCCTCAGTAGAAAATCAGACTGATAAGAGCATAAAGGTACTGAGAACCGATAATGGTGGGGAGTTTTGTTCCAGAGAATTTAATAGTTTTTTGAACAAAAATGGTATTGTACATCAAACAACTAACCCCCACACTCCGGAACAGAATGGCCTATGTGAGAGGTTAAATAGAACAGTCGTGGAACGAGCAAGTTGTCTTCTGTTTGAATCTAATATGGACAAGAAGTTTTGGGCTGAAGCTGTTAATACTACAGTATATTTACGGAACAGAACATTAGCTTCAGGATTACAGAAAACTCCGTATGAGCTCTGGACTGGACGAAAACCAGATCTCAGCCATCTCCGGGTTTTTGGAAGTCCAGCGATGGTGCACATCCCTAAAATAAAACGAAGCAAGTGGGATAAGAAAGCTGAAAACCATATATTTGTTGGATATGCAGCAAACACCAAGGGCTACCGATTGTACAACCCTAAGTCTAAAAGTATCATCACCAGCCGAGATGTTGTCATCATGGAGTCCAATAGAGACTCAGACATGATACGAGTGGTTGTAGATGAACAGAAAAAGGATGTTCCGAACACAGATAAACAACAAGAAGAAGATAAGTTGGATCCGGCAGATAGCTCATATGTACCAGACGATACCAGTACCAGTTCTGATGAATTTAGTGACAGTGTTTCTTTTAATGAATCAAAAGAAATTGAAACTACAGAATGTCAAGTGTTAGACAAACGTGAAAGGAAACAACCAGAAAGGTATGGGTACAGTACTGTATGTGTGACCAACCAACCAAACCAAATGAAAATGTGCAACATTGACAACCTGACATATGATGATGTTATAAGAGGTGCTGAAAAAGAAGAATGGTGCAAAGCCATGGAAGAAGAACTGCAATCATTTCATGAAAATGAAGCTTGGGTGTTAGTGGACCGACCAAGTGATTGTAAAGTAGTGCAATGTAAATGGGTTTTTAAGAAAAAGGTTAGTGGTAATACAGGACGATACAGAGCAAGGTTGGTGGCAAAGGGCTTCACCCAACGCCAAGGGATTGACTATACTGAAACCTTTTCACCTGTCCTAAAGTATTCTACTTTAAAATTGTTATTTGCCATTAGTGTAAACTTAGATTTAGATGTAACTCATTTAGACATCACTACTGCCTTTTTGAATGGCCACCTTGATGAGGTTGTCTATATGGCATTGCCTCAGAACTATAACAATAAAAATATAGAATCAAAAGTGTTAAAATTAAATAAGGCCATTTATGGACTCAAACAGTCTGCCAGGTCCTGGTATAAAAAGGTTGATGACTTTTTACAAGAATGTGGTTTTGTTAAATCTGCCTATGAGCATTGTTTATTTATAAAATCTTCTGGAAATACAAAGACATTCATAGCTCTGTTTGTCGATGACTTTTTTGTATTTTCAAATTCTACTGAGGAGGTGAATCAGTTGAAAAGTAATTTGAGTAGTAATTTCAAATTAAAAGATTTAGGACAATTAAAAGAATGTTTAGGAATGAATGTAAAAATAAAGAAAAATAAAATTAGTATCACTCAAGAACACTTTATAGAAAAATTGTTAGAAAGATTTAATTTAGAAAACTGCAAGAAGATAGATACTCCAATGGAGCCTAACTTAAAACTTGAGAAAGATAAAAATGTATGTTCTAGTTCTAGATCCATATCAAGAGCTTATTGGGAGCTTAATGTATCTTTCTGTCTTAACAAGACCTGATATATCCTATTGTATAAGTTATTTAAGCCAGTTTAATAACTGTTACACTGAAACTCATTGGAACCATGCTAAAAGAGTTTTGAAATACCTAGGTAGCACAAAATCTTTTGGGTTGATGTATACTAAAAATAATTTAGATGTAACTGGATTTGCAGATGCCGACTGGGCTTCAGATAACATTGATAGAAAATCCTACACAGGATATTGTTTTATATACTCTGGATGTGTAATATCTCATGAAAGTAGGAAGCAACAGACAGTAGCCCTTTCTAGCTCAGAAGCAGAATACATGGCTGTCTGTGAGGCTAGCAAGGAGGCTATTTTTCTGAGAAATCTATTGTTTGAACTTGTTAATAGAAAAAATGCCCCAATTGTATTATATAATGATAACCAAAGTGCTCAAAAACTCTCAGAAAATTGTATGTATCACAGGAGAACTAAACACATAGATATTAGGTTTCATTTTATAAGAGAGGCAGTTATAAGAAAATTAGTTAAAATTGTATATTTGACTTCTTCAGAAATGCCAGCTGATATACTAACAAAAAGTCTACCTAAAGTTAAACATTATAATTTTATGCAAAAAATGGGTATAGTAAGTTTAAAAATTATGTAATTTTGAACTATTTTGTTAAGTGGTAGTATTGTTCTAATAACAAAATAACCCATTTAGTTCCATTCATCTTGTGGTCATGAGCATAAACTTTATTACTAATGAATAGCCACCCTTACTATATATGTCTTTGGTATTGTTTATTATCTATGCTAATGTATGCAATAAATGTCAGTCTGTTACAATTCAAACTGTGTTTCAATAACTCCATCCCTGGTCCCCCCACTGCCGCTACAGCGTCTCCTCATGGAGCTCTGGCTACCTTACTCACCGCAGGAACACGACCCTACAAGTAGTGTTATTTGGCTGCGCCCTACGTCCTACAAAGTCCGTATTGTTTATTCGTATGTAGCGCTCTGGCGCTGCGCCTATCTATTTGTTCTTCACTATAAGTTGATTCGACGGCATTTCTCTTGCATAAAGTGGATATTCTGCACCAATAACATTATTCTATACAACATGACGTACTAACCCGCCATGTGCCTCGCTTCGGCTAAAATGTCATCGCGTGTCGCAAAACGGGTTAACGGTTGGGGATAATAACCAGTTTGTGCTCGGCCGGTCATATGGGGCGCATAAGTTACATTGTACATGCATTTGTTACTACTGTGGGTTAAACACGACATGTTTAAGGGTTAATATACCTAAAAGGTACCGGTTAATATCCCTATTTTTAAGGAGGTAGGGCGCAACGGATTCGTCCGTTCGAAATTGGAGTAGCCCGACTGGGGTAGTACCTTCACCTTACAGAAGACCGCAGCCAAATAACACTACATGTAGTGTTGTGTTCCTGCGGTGAGTAAGGTAGCCAGAGCTCCATGAGGAGACGCTGTAACGGCAGTGAGGGGACCAGGGATGGAGTAGCGTCGTAGGGGTGTGCAGAAGTGATGCCTGTTTGTCCCTTTCACTGCCTATTCAGTTGCTCCCTTTTTTATAGGGTCGACAACGCGTGAGTGACGCCTCTGGTGTTGCAAGCGTCCATAGGCTACGGTAACCGCTTCCCATCAGGTGGGACCGTATGCCTGTTTGCCACCCTTGTGGTATAATTAAAAAAAAAAGAGTAACTGATGATGAAGCGTGGTTTATTAGAGATGCTTGAGAGAGAACTGATGAGTACCATTCTTTGTCATTATGTTTTTTGTTGGATTTATAAATGATTAGTGGCTCCCCGCGGTTTCACCCGCGTTTCCGGGGATCTTCAATTTTCCCAGGATAAACAGTAGCTTTCTCGCTCTCAGGTTCTAGACTATCTGTGTACCAAATTTTATTTTAAACGGTTTAGTTGTTTTACCGTGAAAGCGAGACAGACAGACCGATAGACAGTTACTTTCGAATTTATAATATTAGTATCTATAGATGAATAAAGTTGCCAGCAATATAATTAAACTCGCTCCAAGTTGACACGTGAAAGATTAAATATTGTGGACAAATTTTTATTTTCATTTATCCTATATTGTGTAGATTATGAATAACCTATATAATATATTTTGGTTACAAACACCACAACAAACCTTTTCCCGTGCCTATAACGACGATAACACGAGTCAGCTCGCAACGGTGTTAATAGATCAGCATCGAGAAAGAAAACTAGTGGAAGTGCCATGTAGGCGTATCGAGACACGCGTGTCTTTAATAAATGAAATGACGCACATATTTGTATTTTTGTCCTAACTGTTGGTACGTTTCTAAAATTATGTATTTCATGATGGTAGAAAATAATAAATTATACCATCTCATCATCCAATACAGCCTGTTTCCTTGTTAATCCTTTAACTTTTGCTGTAAACTTTTGCTAGTTAAAAATATGATGAGCGTCATGCATATGTTTTATGATAAGTCACCGCTATCTAATGTATTATGAAAGTTTGTGTGGTTTCAAATAAAAGTATAAATAAGAGTTTAGTGCTCTTCACAATAACGATTTAAAAACGACTCAAACCTCCTTGGGAACGCTATTAAAAGATCTATACTAATATTATAAATGCGAAAGTAACTCTATCTGTCTGTCTTTCACGCTAAAACTACTGAACCGATTTTGACGAAATTTTATAGTCCTGAAAAAGGACATAAAGTACTTTTTATCCCGGAAAAATGGAAGATCTCCCGGGAATGCGGGTGAAACCGCGAGGAGACACTAGTAATAAATAAGTTTGATAGCACTTCCACCTTTTCGTGTATACCATGGCTAGCATCGTTAGAGGCGACTTAATCAATCAGCCAGCTGACGCGGCACAATCAGGTTCCTTTGCAACGTGACTCGTCTCAAGACTAGGATCACTGGAGCTGAGGATATTGATGGTTATGAACTAATTTACTCGGGAGCATAATTAGGTTTGAATTTCAGTGTCTTTGTTTTAACAGTCACTGTTTTCCTGAGATTAATTGTACTGTGTTTGTAAATAAATGAGTTGCGGTATTTTAAATTGATTCTAATGATCTGGTCACAAATGTTATTTTGTTTTTAATATTGTATCAACACTATAAATCTGACAACAATATGTTTACTAGCCCGCGGTTTCACCCGCGTAGTTCCCGTTCCCGTGATCACAGGGGTATAAAAAATAGATAGTAGCCGATTCTCAGACCTGCTGAATATGCATATAAAATTTCATAAAAATCGGTCAAGCCGTTTCGGAGGAGTATGGTAACTAACAGAATTATATATATTAGATTATGTATTATGTGTACTGTTAGTGTATGCAAACTTGATAAATAAAATAAATAAATAGTACAAGCTCTGTTTAGTTTATAATCAGAATGACTCTGTCTAAATAATGTTAACGTATTTATAAAATTTTCAACAGAAAGATATTGTTTCTTGCTGTCATATTTTACATAATCTGCACGTCATACTTATATTTAATAGAAGATACATAGAACAGTGCCAAAAAGCTTACACCGCATCCGTAAATCAACCTTAAGTCCCCATTAGCTTTTAGCGGAGAACCGTATAGCGCTTAGATACTCTGCAAGCTGTAATAATTGCACTAATTAATTCAATTTAGCTCCACAAATGATACTGTGTTGCCAACTATACCTGCGTCTGTATTGCCAGTTCATTGGTTCCTACTTATTTGGTAGTTTTGTGATCAATGAAGTGTTTCTTTATCTTAGTTAAATGGAGTAAAGAAAAAGGTGTAGTTATTTCGCCGATAGGTTTTTGTGTGTTATAATACCTATTTATATTATAAATGCGAAAATTTATAAGAATGAATAATATGGATGGATGTTAGTTACTATTTTACGCCAGAACGACTGAAGGGAACGCGATGAAATTTTGTGCAGTGCTAGAATATATTCTGGTATTACACAGGCTACTAAAGTAGACACTAATGGAAAAATAAAGCTCCTAATAGCCAGTAAGGGACTTAAATTTTTCAACAAATAAACAAATTAAATAGTTGTTATTGTTATGAAAGCACAGTTTTCTACTTATACGACTGTTATGTAGGCGCTTTTATTTTAGTTTTTAAAGTATGTATCCCATGATTACTTTAAAAAAATAGTTTTTCATAATTAAAATTTTGTTGGAGAAAATTATAATAATTACTCTGTTAAAAACTGATTGTCTCTGTGTGAAGAATATCCCAAGAAATTATTGATTAATGTAATACTGACATATGTGTGAGTGGGGATTTGTTCGTTACTCTTTTACGCCTAAACCACAAAATCTAAATTACAAAATCTATTTTGAAATTCTCAAATGGAAATCTAAATTATCACATGGCAGTGTAAAGTGACCAAAAAATAAGGAGGCCTATGCTCAGCAGTCGGTAATAATGGGCTGATTGGATACAACATAAGCCTTATTAATCTCGAGAATGAGAACTACGCGGGTGAAACCGGCAGTAGCTAATATACCACAAAGCTAGTATACCAATCATCTTAAACGGAGGTAACATATCTAAGTACCTACCTCCTATGCAAACACCACTAAAGTTCCTCCCAAAGTGAACGTTTAGATTGCCTTCATTAGCACAATTAGCAGCCTAGAGGACGGTAACCACTCACAAACTTGCGCCAAGTTATCTGACGTAAACTGTACCGCCAACTATATTTTAATAGGCAATTGTCGCTGATATCAAATTTAAGCGATCCTCACTAAGTATAATAGGAGTTTTAATAGGAAACTAAGTTATATAGAAAGATTATTATGGTATTTTAGCTAATTTAATATATGCATATGATTATAGTTAGAATCTAATGTTCGGTTAAGAAGGTTGCCTTTGCTGAGAGCAATATTCATTTATCCATAAATTGTTGTTCGTTCAATCCTTCATTCTATTATATTATTTTTGTTTAAAACCGATTAAACCGATCGTGACGAATCTTAATTTGTTTTAAAGAGTAGATAAAGTTGTCTGATTATTAACAACATCGTCAGCTCTGTATAGTAATTAATTATACCTAGTAAAGTTTTTAGTTATTTATTTTCAACTATGTACCTATATGTCTATGCAAACACATGTTTGAAAGTGAGAGTTAAACACACTCACGATTTTCCTGATGAATTCCTTTTGTCAACACATAATAAATTGGCTATACTATATCTATATGTAAGGTCATGTTGTCTGTCCATGTTGCCGGAAGTAATATGCTCTAATGAGGGCAGTGCGTACGACCGGATCTTTGTTAAAAGTTGTGTCCGGTGTCCGGCTGTCCGGTGCCCGGTGCGTACTTGAACTACGTCTCACGTGAACAAGAAGATATCAAGTTTATTTTGACGTAAACCTAAGCCATTAAATAAGATACTCTACCGGAAATGAAATGAAATGAAATGAAATACATTTATTAATTCAAATAGGCCTTCACAGGCACTTATGATACGTCGACTCTAATGCTCAGTTCGGATGGTTGCTTTTGCTGAGGTATAAACTTATAGTTACTTTTAAGGCTTTTTATGTAACTAACTTACGTGGCACGTGCCCGGGGGACCTTCATCTTTCCTGGGATAAAAAGTAAAGTTCTTTTACAAGCTTTAGTCTATGTACAAATTTCATTAAAATCGGTTCAGTGGTTTAGGCGTGAATGCGGACAGCAGACGGATAGACAGAATTATTTTTGCATTTATTTATAATATTTGTACGGATTTTATTTTACCAGCGGGCCTTACTCAAGCACGCTGATCTTGTAGTGAAAGTTACTGAAAAACATATCTAACATAATATAAAGCAAAGACGCTTTCAGCCGCCTGTAGGCTTAGATCTTTTAAGGTAAGTATCTAACGGATTTTAATGGGGTTTTCATCGGGAATAATGTGATTCAAGAGGCCTTAGACGTATAGTTTAGTATGCTACGAAACTGCTAGTTAATTAATTCTAAGTAGTTTACATTCCGCCTTAAAGCTATAATCAATATAACATTAATTTAAATAAAATACCTATCTAAATCATATTTCTATACGTCTAAAATCTAGCTATATTTCAGTTTAGTTAGTAATCAACAATAAAGCGATATTATTAGAAGAATAAAAACCAAGGTCATTTATTATTCTCAATAATATAAATGTTGATACCTATCTACCTACTTAGGTAGAAAAAATATATGATTAATATGTATATATATCTATACTAATATTATAAAGAGGAAAGATTTGTTTGTTTGTTTGTTTGTTTGTTTGTTTGTTTGTAATGAATAGGCTCCGAAACTACTGGACCGATTTCAAAAATTCTTTCACCTTTGGAAAGCTACATTATCCCCGAGTAACATAGGCTATATTTTATCCCTGTATTCCCACAGGAACGGGAACTACGCGGGTAAAACCGCGGGGAGGCAGCTAGTAGGTAGATATTTCAGATACAGGAACAAACCGACACATTTATCCTTAGTAATTATGCAGATAAGGGAATGATCGGGTGAGGTTAGGAGGATATTTCCCATAAAGATGTGTAATTGCAAACGGAGTCGTAGGAAAAAGTTTGTGAAATATTAATGTGATAAACTTTCCTCACTTCTGTTGGCTAGTTGCCATCTGTAATGAACATAGGGAGTTAACGCGAATTGAGTGGACTTTTCACACTGAACTTTCAGTGTTTGAACTTTTAATAATGCAAAATTGTTGGAGGTTCGACATGAATATTGGTACTGGCTCTAATCCAAAAATGTATAAATAAGTGTTGACGTTTCAACTGTCTGTTGTTAGAATGTTATATTATACGCTGTTGCAACGTCCCGAAGAAAAGTGTATTTCATTTAATTTTCAAGTAGCATCCACTGAGCCATTCTCTAACAAAAATTGGCACATGTATGTGCAAGGAATTAAATAAGATTAATTAAAGACGAGGTACAAAGAATTTTTATGTTATTAAGCATTTGATTTATTTAGAAAATCTATGATCGTTATTTAGCCAAAAGATTCAATCCTCACAGAGTATTGATATGACAATTTTTGTACAAAACTCTTACAACGCCCAAGCTAAAACATATATGGTAGGTATAGTAATTTAAATTTCACATTATACCTACTAAAATATGTACCTAAAAAAATTGAGATAGTGTCTATATAATAATTTTGACAGCCCGGTTGGCTTTGTAGTTAGTGACCCTGACTCTCAAGCCGCGGGTCGTGGGTTCGAATCCCACCCAGGACAAACATTTGCATGCATGAATATATCTGTTTGTTCTGTGCCTGGATTTAAATATCTATAATATGTATGTATTTAAAAGTATTATATGTAGTATATCAGCTATCTGGTTACCATAACACAAGCTTCATTTGAAGCTTACTTTGGAATCAGATTGGCCGTGTGTGAATAATGTCGCAGGATATAAATTTAGACACGGTAAAAATAGAGCAGCGGTTTCATTCTATAACGTTTTAATACTTGTTACTCTGACGAGGATTCATTCATTCATTTCATGAAACAGTTGGTTGAAAAGAAACACATTATATACAAAATCTATATAGTTT
The DNA here is from genome assembly GCA_905147785.2 of Thyatira batis. Classification (NCBI taxonomy): domain Eukaryota; kingdom Metazoa; phylum Arthropoda; class Insecta; order Lepidoptera; family Drepanidae; genus Thyatira; species Thyatira batis. The sequence continues at coordinate 682,871 of LR990498.1, read as the reverse complement.
TAGACAAGGAAATAGATAAAATTCGAAATATCCACCAGATTTAGAGGATTTTGCGGACAAACCCCGGGTAAAAGCTAGTCGATAAAGTATCACCCACACATGACCGTAGATTTCCTTTTTTTCTGTTTACACGTCTCCCAAAAAGGTTTCATTAGCATATTAAAGTACCTCATATTTTGCGGATTTGTGTATTATGTACGAAATTGTTCGGTGCCACGTTATATTGCTACGCTAAAACCGCGCGGAGGCAGCTAGTAAAATATAAAAAGACTATAATGACATAAAGCTTACGGTCAAGTTGACGGCGGACCAAACTTTTTAACGACGAAATAAAAAAGTTAATTTAACGACCACTCCACCTGAGCACAAACTGTAAAATAAGTTTTGATGCCAATCTGTGGCCTTTTCACTTCCGTATTGTTTGTCTGTTCATATTATTATGTTTATAGGAAAAGTACCAGTAAAATTATATCAAAATTTCGTTGTTTAGGATACCAAAGGGCGAAGGGTTTTTCGATTTATTTAAATCAGAATGTTAATAAGGATTTCAAACTGTAAGGTGTCTATCTCTATTCTTGTTCAAAGTGAAATTAATATGGAATTATACAATACTAGCTGCCTCCCCGCGGTTTTACTCGCGTAGTTCCCGTTCCCGTGGGAATACAGGGATAAAATATAGCCTATGTTACTCGGGGATAATGTAGCTTTCCAAAGGTGAAAGAATTTTTGAAATCGGTCCAGTAGTTTCGGAGCCTATTCATTACAAACAAACAAACAAACAAACAAACAAACAAACAAACAAACAAACAAACAAACAAACAAACAAACAAACAAACAAATCTTTCCTCTTTATAATATTAGTATAGAAAAACAAATTTATCTATAATCTTAAAAAAAATGCTTATATTAGGTACCCACTACGGAAATAATTAGGAATTCAGATCGGACCATTATTTAGAACCAATTCAATACAAATACCTACACAAATAAAAATCAATTTTTCCTCTTTATAATTAGTACTAGCGGACCCGGCAGACTTCGTTCTGCCCACCAGCGACACCTACCGGGTCCAAATTGATGTATGTTGTGATCATCGCGTTCAGACAGGCAGACAGAGGCGGCGGGGACTTTGTTATATATATAGATATAAATCAACAAACAGACTACTAATCTGTGTATTCGTTGCCAATCGAGTGCGAGCCACGAGACGAGACTCACGAGAGTAACATAAAGGTAGCAAATGGTCTCGCATTATCGTTAGCGCGGCGCGGTTGTCGGCAAGCCTTTGATATTGGTAGCCTTGTTGTAAGCAAATCGTTGAACTGGGCCGATCTAGATCTGGCTGGGCACATCGCGATATGTATGTATAACAACAACAATATCATCATCATCATCATCTTCCTTGCCTTGTCCTATATAGGGTCGGCTTTGTGCGTCATGTCCCTCCAATATATTACTTTTATCATAAAATAAAAATAATTTTATTCTCACCACTGACAATTACATGAAATACTACAGAAAATTGAGGAATCAAGTTTCACTTAAAATAGGTTCTTAATATTAAATATAATAAACTCTACAATATTAAATATAATAATTTATTTTAATGTAAATTTTTTATTTATTTTTTCTTTTAACTCAGTATTTTGTGTATTATCGTCATTATATAGGTATTTATTTTAACGTTAGGCACATTATGAAATAATCGGCCAAATCACGAAATGCCGGCATATCACAATGTACCCAGGCAGATCTAGTTCGGCCCAGTTCAACGATTTGCCCACGACAGCCATATTAAATTCCCATTATCGTGTGTCGTCACACGTAGGTAGGCAATTTGTGTGAAATGCTGATACGTTTTGTGACGAGTGATTATTGTGGGGTTTAAACTGCGCCTTTTAAGTAGCAAGTTTTAGTCTATTTGCTTTGTTTATTATCATCAGCTCACGTTTAGGTACATTTGTTCTGTTAAAATCTTGTGAGCTATTTATTGATCTGAATTTTTTATTACACTATATTATCCTACTAATATTATAAAGGCGAAAGTTTGTATGGATGTTTGTTACTCTATCACGTAAAAACTACTGAATGGATTTGAATGAAATTTGGAATAAAGATAGCTTATAACCTGGATTAACATATAGGCTACTTTTTATCCCGGGAAAATGGAAGACCTCCCGGGTACGCGGGTGAAACCGCGGGGAGCCACTAGTAATGTCATATTTTCAATATGGCCATCACAAAATGGCGGATAGTATCATTTTGATCCCGTTATATACCCAAATAGCAACCTGGCCCGGCTCCGCACGGGTGCAATGCTTATACATCACATTAGAAACCTCCATAATTGACAGTGTTTCTCTAACATATTATGCATGTATTGTATATAAAAACCTTCCTCTTAAATCACTCTGTAAGGATTATGTACAACAGTAGTATTGTAACCAACCCTGGCAACCCTAGTAGAAGTTAGTTCAAGATGGATACTCGTACATAATTAATGTGTTAGCATACTTTAATTATAAAATACAATAAATAACAACGAATCATTCTGTGGCTATTCTTTATTAATATCATAACATTACATGGCGCAGTCGGAACCTACTATTTGAAGGAAGAAACGTACAAAAAACAAAGGAAAATGGAAAACCTGAAACAACCACCGCCATTGATGTTGGCGTCAGGGAACTTAGAAGAAAAGTTCAAAAAATTCAAACAGAAGTTTTATTTCTTTTTCAAGGCTTCAGGCAACAGGAAAAATATGAACGAAGACGAGAAGGTAGCGCTTCTACTCCATATTATGGGAGAGGAGGCAATCGATCTATATAACACTTTTGAAATTGACGAAAAAACTGCCACTATGGAAGAAGTTTTAGACAAATTTGAAAAGCATTGCACTCCGTTAAAAAATGAAACTATGTCTCGTCATTTATTTTTCCAACGAGAACAACGGGAATCAGAAACATTTGGTGAATTCCTTATTGCTTTAAAAACATTAGCAAATGATTGTGGTTTTGAAACTCTAAAGGATAGCTTAATTAGAGACCAGATTATAAGAGGCATACAGAATGTAAGTTTGAAAGAAAAATTACTTAAAGAAACAAAACTAGAATTACTACAATGTGTTAACTTATGCAAAGCAACTGAAATGGCTTCAAGAAATCTCAAAAGCCTAACAGAAAATAATAATAATATAAATAGAGTACAACAACAACTATCCGAACAAAAGTTTGATCAGCAAGGAAATAGCAGGGATTATAAGGAAGAAAATAATAGAAATTACAAAAAGAAAAAGTGCACCAGATGTGGTTATGAACATGGATTCAAGTGTCCAGCATTCGGTCAACGTTGTGCAAAATGCAAGAAGATTGGTCATTATGCAAAGATGTGTCAATCAGTACAATTGATCAAAAAGAAAGAGGATGCTGAGGAGGAAAATGAGTATGTTTTAGGATCAATCGGCATCAATAAAATAAGAGACAGGTCTCAGTATGAATGTTTAGAAATAAATAACAGGTTAGTAGATTTCAGAATTGATACTGGAAGTGACTGTGATGTACTACCACTAAGTATTGTAGAAAAACTCAATCTAAAAGATAAAATTGATAGGACAAATTGTAATTTATATAACTATGATGGTACACCATTGAAATGTATGGGTAGAATTAAATTATTCTGTAAGTTGATAAATGGTAAAAATGTGCCCTTTGAATTTCAGGTTATAAATCAAAAAGGAGTGTGCCCAGTATTGGGTGATAAAACTGTGAAAAGCTTAGGTTTAATAGAAAGAAAATACTTAAATAAAATAGGTGAAAGTAATAAATATGACAACTTGATAGATAAGTATAGAGACAGCATATTTAATGAAAATAAATTAGGATTATTAAAGAATTTTGAGTATGATATTAAGTTAGTAGAAAACAATATAAGGAAAATAGCTCACCCACGTAGTATACCAATTAAATTACATGAACCACTAAAGTTAGAGTTAGACAAAATGGAAAAAAATAACATTATTGAAAAAATTACTGAACCTACTGAATTTGTTAGCAATATTGTAATAGTAAGAAAACCTAATGGTAGTTTAAGAGTATGTTTAGATCCAAGTAATTTAAATCAGTGTTTAAAGAGAGAACATTTTAAATTGCCAACATTTGAAGAAGTATCTGCCAAAATGTCTGGTTCAAAAATATACTCTAAATTAGATGCTTCAACTGCATTTTTCCATATTAAATTGTCAAAAAAGAGTTCAAAGTTATGTACATTCTCGACACCTTTTGGTAGATATTGCTTTAAAAGATTACCCTATGGTCTGTCATCAGCCTCTGAAGTATTTCACCGGCAATATAGTGAAATATTTCAGAACATTGCAGGATGTGAAGTATTTATTGACGATGTGATAATACATGCAAAAAATCAGATTGAACATGATAAGATATTAAGGAAAGTTTTAGACACAGCTGAACAAAATGGTATACAATTTAATTTAGATAAATGTCAATTTGGAATTACAGAAATTACTTATTTAGGACATATACTGTCTAGTGAAGGCATAAAACCTGATCAAAGAAAAGTAGAGTCAATATTAAATTTGGAAAAACCTAAAAATGTAAAAGAAGTACAAAGATTGTTAGGTATGATAACATATGTGTCAAAATTTATACCTGCCATGTCACAAGTTTGTAATCCATTGAGAGAATTAGTTAAAAAAGGTAATGAATGGAATTGGTCTAATGATCATGATTGTGCATTTAATGAGTTAAAAAACATATTAATGTCCCAACCAGTTTTGCAATTTTATGACCCAAATAAAAATTGTAAAATTTCAGTAGATGCATCAAAAGATGCTCTTGGAGCTGTATTGTTACAAAATAATTTACCGGTAGCGTATGCATCTAAAGCTTTGACAAGTACTCAGAAAGCTTATGCTCAAATTGAAAAGGAGATGTTAGCTATTGTATTTGGATGTATACGTTTCCATCAATACATTTATGGGATGACTGTAGAAATCGAGAGTGATCATAAGCCATTAGAATCTATATTTAAAAAACCACTATGTGAAATACCTTTAAGGTTACAGAGAATGAGATTACAATTACAAAAATATGACATTAATGTGAAATATAAACCTGGTAAAACATTATTAATTGCAGATTCTCTTTCAAGAGATGTAAAAAATAAAGATGATAATAGTATAATAGAAGAGCTTTATGAATCTCAAGTTTGTTTGGTTAAATCAAATTTTTCAATTTCAGAACATAAATATAATATATTTAAAGAAGAAACTCACAAAGATGAGGAATTAATGACATTAAAACAGTATATACTAGTAGGGTGGCCTAACAATTTATATAATGTACAAGATAGTTTAAGATCTTATTATACATGTAGGGGAGAATTATATCTATATGATGGGTTAATATTAAAAAATAATTGTATTGTAGTGCCAAAAAGTTTAAGAGAGGACATGTTAAATAGAATACATTATAACCATGTGGGAGTTGAAAAGTGTAAAAACAGGGCTAGGGAATGTCTTTATTGGCCAAATATGTCAAAAGACATTGAAAATAAAGTTTTATCATGTAGTACATGTGACAGATTTAAAAGTAATAATTGTAAAGAACCGATGATGATTAGAGAAATGCCAGATAAACCATGGTCTATGTTGGGTACAGATGTTTTTCATTATAAAGATAATAACTACATAATTGTTGTAGATTATTTTAGTAAATATTTTGAAGTCATACAGTTAAACAATTTAACTCCAGAATGCACTATTGAAGCATTAAAATCTGTGTTCAGTAGACATGGAATACCTGATAAGTTATACTCTGATAATGGAACGAATTATTCTAGTTATAAATTTAGAAACTTTAGTAAGGATTGGAATTTCAGTCACATTACTAGTAGTCCACTACATGCCCAATCTAATGGTCTGGCAGAGAGGTATATACAGACTGTAAAGAACATATTTAAAAAAGCGGACTATGATAATAAAGATAAATATTTAGCATTATTAGAATATAGAGTAACACCAATTTCAAATTTACACTTTAAAACTCCATCTGAATTATTAATGGGACGAAAAATTCAAGGTTTGTTACCTAAAATAAATGATGATTGTAAAAATAAACATGTACAAAATAAATTATATGAAAATTCTAACAAACAAAAGAAATATTATGATAGGAATGTTAAAAAACTGAAAGATTTAAATAAAGGTCAAAAGGTCGTAGTGACAACAGAGAATAAGAAACCATTAGTTTATGCAGAAGTAATAAATCAATGTGATAGGCCTAATTCATATAAACTATTAACTGAAAATGGAACTGTTATTGATAGAAATAGAAAATTTTTGATTGAGAGCAAAAATGATAAGAAAATGATTGTTAAAAAAGAAGTAGATTTAGATCAAAACATAGATATGTATAATGATAACATGTTAACTAATAACATGGATGAAAAAACTAATTGTACTTATGAAAATGACATAATAGATAATAATACTGATTATAACTCTTGTACTCCTCAAAATGACTTGTTAAGTAACAAATTATATAGCAGATCAGGAAGGGAGATAAAGAAACCTGAATATTTAAATGAATATGTTTAGCTTTTATATTTATTAAGAAAAAGGGAGATGTAAGGATTATGTACAACAGTAGTATTGTAACCAACCCTGGCAACCCTAGTAGAAGTTAGTTCAAGATGGATACTCGTACATAATTAATGTGTTAGCATACTTTAATTATAAAATACAATAAATAACAACGAATCATTCTGTGGCTATTCTTTATTAATATCATAACATTACACACTCTATCTATTAAAAAGCCTCATTTAAAACCGTTGCGTAGTTTCAAAGATTTAAGAAGACATACGGATAGACAGCGGAAAGCGACATAGACATCATTTGATACTCATATTATTGGGTTCCTTGAAGAGTAAAAAACCTTAAAGTTACCTAATTTAAAGTTTTATTTACTTTAATGTGAATAAAAGCTTATAACTTAACAGTTTTCTAACAATACTTTTTTAATAGTGATATATACCCTATATGCGTAAAGGATGGACTATTGACGGGTGATGTATCTGGAACGCAACGTTTGGTGGACATATTTGAAAAAACATTGCAGTTTTAGATCGTATAACTGTCAACATAAATCCATTTTGTTACCAAATAAATGGATATTTGTAAACCGTGTTTTGATGTGTTAAAATATCATGTTTGCGATTTGCCTTTGGCATGTTTCATTTTGAGGGGTATTATTATTTTTTCCTATTTTTAAATAACTTCGAACCTTACCCCTTTGGTAAGGTTCTCATACACTCAAATCAGTCAGGGTCACTAACCACACAGCCAACAGCCCACCCAAAATACCGAATGAATTAACCCATAGTGAATGATCTCTAATAATGACGGTGGTACACACAGACGTATATCTAACTAGATAACAATTCCTCAATTTGTATGAAGACCAACCACGTTTCTTTGTTTTTGACGTCCGAAGGCAATAACGGTCGATCGCGGACAGAAATGACGGCGTAGAGAGCGGTCATTTTTGCTGCAGATAGTCGAAGTACATACTACGCGACATCTAGTCTAGTTTTGTTTTATTGAACGCACTAATTTAGAAACTACCTTTCCGATTTGAAAAAAAAAATTCAGTGTTAGATAGCCTATTTATCCAGACAGGTTATAAGCTAAATATGATCCCTGTATTCCTACGGGAAAGGAAACTATGCAGGTGAAACCGTGGGGCGGAATCTAGTTAGATTATACTGTTGTACGGTTAGTTCACGCGAGCTATCGCTGCTCGACAGGTGGGGTAGGGGAGCTACAACCGCAACCCACACAATGCTCTATATATAGCAATAGACTAACAGTAAGGTTCTAATCTAGGGCATATCTAGCTCAGGGGGCTTCTTATTTTGTATGTAATGTAATGTAAAGAAACAAATGTAAAGAAACAAATAATGGATGCAGGCCTGTCACGCTCGTATTGATGGACTAGAAAACCGGTTGGAGATACTTGAGCAGCGCTCCTTGATGCAAAATGAAGCACCTGTGGAGGTGAATAAGGTGATATCCCAGCTCAGAGCGGATTTGAACGATCGGGACCAGGACCTCCTTGTAAACGATATAGAGATAAGAAATATCCCTGAAGAAAAGGGGGAAAACCCAATGCACCTGATGGGGTTGGTAGCAACGAAGTTAGGTGTAAAAATCGTTGATCGGGATATTGTGAGCGTGGAGCGATTAGGTGGCCGTCATCTTAACTCGACTTCTTCAGAAGGGGCAACGGAGTCGCGCCCCCGCCCCATAGTGGTTCGCGTGGCGAGGCGTGACTTGCGCGACGAGCTGCTGAAAAATGCACGGGTACGACGCAACGCCACTACTGCAGACCTAGGCCTACCTGGGAAACCGAATCGTTTCTATATAAATGAGCGCCTAACAAAGACGAACAGGCAATTATTTCGCTTGGCGCGCGATGCGGGACGTCGACATGGTTGGCAGTTTATCTGGACACAACGCGGCCGAGTACTTGCGCGGCGCACTCAGGGACAGGGTGTACTCAGGATCCGCTCTGAAGGCGACATCTGGGGTAATATTGGCCCCCTTACGGATAATACACTCGTATAAACAGCTACTTAAATTCCATATTAATACTATGTTTTACTTATTTATTTTTTTACTGTTTAATTTTTGTTTTTTGTTTACTGCTTTTTTATTAGGTTTAGTAATTGTACGCCATGGGGAAAAACTAAAAATGTTAATAAGTCACCAAGTAAGTAGGTTTTTTGTTTTTACCAACAAGTGTTTCAACATATTAAATGTATGTTATTATGATAGTTATATATTTAAATATATTATATGTTTAAGCAAATTTTATTTACATACTAACTTTAATATTTTTATTTCTTTAATATATTTTATAAAATGGGTACCTAATAAACTGATATATATCAGTATGAACCAATCATTAATTAATTATAAAACTCTTCCAGTTAAGTATAAATGTACGTATGTATATATTTTTAATTTTATGATTAGATATTTTGCTAACAAGTCTTTTATAGTTTACATCACATCAATTAGTTATACTTTGTGTCTTGCTATACCTATTTTACTTACACTAAATAGAATTAACTGGTTTGTATTTAGTAAATATTTTTATAAGAAATATTTTATAGGCTTGTCAATTTTATTATTTTTGCAACTGTTTTTCATTGGCTGTAAGGATTGGGTATATTATTGTAAGTCATCTCTCAGCTTAACAATCGGTTAAAGGTTGGTCTATTTAATGCTGGTTCACTGGGTACCCGGCATGACGAATTCATCGCAGCCATGGAGAGGTTGGCTGTAGACATAATGGCCATAAACGAAACCTGGCTTAGGGACGGGGAGGATGACCGCGCACCCGTAGTGGACGGCTACCGCCTGCGCCACACGCCTCGCCCCTCAGCAGTGCGCGGGGGTCGTGGCGGGGGTGTTGGTTTCTACATCAAGCGAGGTATTCATGTCCGGGTTTGCCCGCACCCTCCCACCGCCTCGGTTGAACAGTTGTGGGTAAGCTTAAAGGTACGTTCGCAAAAGATAATCATCGGAACGGCCTACCGCCCTCCCTGGTTAGATGTTAATACTTTTCTGGATGGGCTTACTCAGTCAGTGGCCAGTTTTGCACAATATGATCATCTTGTTATACTTGGCGATTTTAATATTAATATGCTTACACCGTCTGAAAATAAAAGTAAATTGTTACAGATATTTCTCAATTACACCAACCTCAAGCAGCGCATTTCTGTCCCTACTCATTTTACTGAGCACAGTGAAACGCTAATAGACTTAGTATGTACTGATGTCGTTACTCACACCATTGATGTTACTCATATTCCAGACTTGGGAAATCATGCAATAATATCCGTTGAGTTAAACATTAAAGCATTAAAACCCATTCCACATTTTATAACATACAGGCCTTTTAAAAATATATTAATTGACTATTTTAACTCAGATTTAAATATGATTGATTGGCAAACTATCGGTAACACTTGCAATATAAATGATCTTATTTTTACATTTAATGAGTGCATATTAAATCTTTTTAACCTTCACGCCCCTAAAAAATCTGTATATATTAAAAAGAACTCTTACCCTTGGATAACAGACACTATCAAGGAAATGATGACTATTCGGGATTGTTACCATAAGCAATATCAATTGACAAAATCTGAAACTTATAGAGGTAGCTATAGGGATATGAAGCAAATAGTAAATAGAGCATTGTTTCAGGAAAAGAAGGTATATTTTGATAAACATATCAACAATAACATTAATAACCCTAAGAAACTTTGGAAAAATTTAAAATCTACAATTATTCCCAATTCTAAAAATAATTTTACTTTACCCTCTTTTGCAAATGATCCTGACACAATAAACTCTCATTTCCTGGATGTACCTGGTGGCAAGAATGTGAATATTTCAAATCTGACTTACTATGAATATCATCGTTTCAACTCTTCTGTTTTTAAATTGGAGACTGTTAGTGAAGATGTTGTGGCAACTGTCATCAAGGGATTAACCTCAAATGCAGAGGGTGTTGATGGCATTTCTCTCCATATGATCATAATGACTCTGCCTCATACTCTGGAAATTATCACAAGGATAGTAAATCTGTCAATAGTCAGTTGTACTTTTCCTGACTTATGGAAAATAGCTCTTATTAAACCCATTCCTAAAACACAAAATGTTATGACTGTCAGAGATCTCAGACCTATCAGTATTTTACCATGTCTTTCGAAAATCCTTGAAAAAGTTGTTTGTAAACAACTTATAAAATACCTTGAGGATAAAAAAATTTTGCCCGCAACCCAATCTGGTTTTCGAAAAAATCATGGTACGGCTACAGCTCTACTTGATGTCGTGGATAATGTGCTTGCAGCTCAAGACAATGGAATGGGTACAATCCTCGTACTTCTTGATTATTCTCGTGCATTTGATGCAATTAATGTAAATCTCTTGTTATCCAAATTATCCTACTACGGTTTTGATTCCAACACAGTAAATTGGTTTCACAGTTATCTTCTTCTAAGGTCCCAAATTGTGGAGGTGACCGGTGTGGATGGTACAGTAGCATCTTCCTCTCACACATACAATCTCAGAGGCGTACCCCAAGGATCAATTCTTGGTCCAATTCTTTTTATATTGTATAGCTCAGATTTAATCAACTGTATTAGACACTGTAAATTCCATATTTACGCAGATGATCTGCAGGTTTATCTGAGCTTCCATCCAAATGACACTGACACTGCTGTTAAAAATATAAATGATGATTTAGATAGGTTGGGTAACTGGTCAACGACCAATTCCATGGTCCTAAATCCTGCTAAGTCAAAATTCTTGGTAATGGGCTCAAAAAAACAAACTGAATATGTTTTTCGTCATAACCCTCAGATATCCATCATGGGCAAGCCAATAATGCACATCAATGAGTCACGTAACCTGGGTGTACTAATGGATAGCCATCTCCACTTTGAACAGCATATACAAGAGGCAGTAAAAAATTGTTTTTACAGGTTAAAAATCCTTTACAGAGTGAGACCTTACCTTAGTGTAGATCTAAGAATTACATTGTGTGAATCACTTATTTTATCTAAGCTAAACTATGGAGATGTTGTGTATGGTCCTTGTCTCTTATCCAGATCTGAACGACTCATTCAGAGAGTTCAGAATGCATGTGCTCGTTTTTGTTTTGATGTCCCTGCTCGTTCCCATATTACTCCATTTCTCAATAATTCCAACCTTTTGAAAATGAAAGCTCGTAGACAGCTACATTTTGCTTGTCTGCTCTTTGGTATAATTGCTACAGGCAAGCCTGAGTATCTTCTGCGTAAACTGTCATGGGCCCATGAAAATCGTAGGCACAACACCAGGGCCTCTGAGTATCTGATACTGTTGCCTAAACATAAAACAGTGGCATTTCGTGGAAGTTTCAAATTTTCTGCCAGTCGCTGTTGGAATGACCTGCCACCACCTATGCGGGCTCTGAAAACAAAAAAAACATTTAACCTTCATATGAAGAATTACCTTTTAAAATGTCAAAAAAACGTTTTATAAGTAGGCACACTTCTCTTCAAGGTCATTTAGTCATAAAATAGAATAAGTCATATTATTATTATAATAATAAAATAGAATAAGAGGTAGGTTCTAAGATTTTCTATTGTTTTAATCCGTACTTACTATTTAGGGGTGCCCAACAGGCCTTGGTGAGGTACGTTATGTTGATTGAATAGGTTCCATAAAATATTACTATATGTAGGTAAAACATCATCACGTTCTAAATTAGGTTATTTTAGGTTAGGTTATTTTTTCTCCACGGGACATGGTCAAACTATGACGCACCGATTATAAATTATCTGTATCAAATAAATTTAATTTTATATCTTTTATTTTATTATTGCTGTTATTTTTAGATTTTTTTATGTATTTTTAGATTTTTTTTATGTAATTTTTGTGTATACCTAGTTCTGGTTGTACGTGATGTCATGAGGGGTTCCGACTGAAAACCAGCGCGAGGGCTAGTTTTTTGCTAGCCTAAGCCTTATGCTGAGTCGGGACCTTTTCCTGGCATCACACAACATTACATTTCTGTTTTTTATTTTTCTTTGTGTTGTGTGTCTTGTACACGTCTGCTGTTTTTATATTTTGTAATGTTGTGTGTTGTCTGGAATAAATTTATTTTCTTTCTTTCTTTCTTTCTTTATAAAGTATGCATAATACATATTATAAAACATACAATTTCCTAGAAATTTCTGATTTCACCAATAACATAGATTTAAGATAGTTTATGCACCTACATACTCGATTTCAATTCTAGGTATTATACATTTGTGTTCAAAGACAGTGTCCAATACAACATTGAGCAGATCACACACATTTTTATTTCTAAACAAATTTTCATGCAAAAGTCGACCGTAATAGATTATGATAGTGATGTAGACGGTAGGTGAGACCTTGTCAATCCATATCAATCCATATTCCTATAAACAATGCAGGATTTGCCCGAGCAAAAAATATTGAGTTATATTACTTACAAAGGGCATAAAACAGAAATTTTGATGCATAAAGTGATAACATTATAGGATATCATAATTATTATTCGCTATTATAGCTTTAAAGTATTTTAGACATAAAATCAATTTCTTTTATGTTTTTTTTGTCATGTTTCGAATAAAAAACGCATTTATTTCCATTATTCAACAAACTAACTCTGGGACAAATAAACTTAGACTAACCTTCTCTATAAACGTGAAAGTAGATTTGTTTAGTAGTTTACAGATCGATCCATCGTCGAAGCTGACTGATACTTGACCCGGTCAGCCGGGTACTACCGGGGAACTTAAACGTCTTGTCTTGAAGTGTACTTTACTACGTCAATATATTGACTTAACATAGTGTGATGTTTTTAATTCCTTGTGAATAATGAATAATAGTGAATAAATTTAATGCATCTATATGTAGGATACTAGAAGCTTCCCACGGTTTCTCTAATACATTTAATTTTACATAAATAAGTAAGCTCAAGCTATAGTTTTAAATTTAAAAATAAACGGTTCTATCTTTTAAGTGTGAAAACGTAACAAAGTAATTCTGTTACTTTTATTTTTATAATATTAGCAGGGATTTTAAAATAATTAATTCTATTTATGATCATTTTTAAAGTAAAGCCTAAAGTTATTACACTGTATTACATTGTCAGTTATTACACGAAAATCTAAAGTTTGAGACAATTAGAAGAGACGGAAAGCATATACCGAAGCTAAGTCGAAATAGAATAGTTTAGTTCAAAGATTAAAATTTATATCTCTAATACGCACTTGGATGGCTTTGGAATGGGCATGGAGCAAATGAGTAATAACAATTGAATGGGTCTAACTGAAAATCAGCGCAAGAATGTGCCAAAGCACAAACTTGCATTATGCTGAGTTAGATGCCATTTGTCAACTTTCATACAAATAAATAAATATATTTTTTTTCCTATTATCATGTATTTGTCTTTGTTTTGTAATTATTTGGGAAAGTGGCAATAAATTTATTTATTACTAGTGGCTCCCCGCGGTTTCACCCGCGTTCCCGGGATAAAAAGTAGCCTATGTGTTATTCCAGAACATATTCTAGCTCTGTGCCAAATTTCAAGCAGATCCCTTCAGCCGTTGGAGCGTGAAAGAGTAACAAACATCCATACAAACTTTCGCATTTATAATATTAGTAGGATTATTAAATCCAATAACCGCGAACATAGTAGGTATTATAAAATATGTAGGTAATAAAAAAAACCAAACCATGAATTTTGAAGTAAAGCCTAAATACAAAACAACCGCACATGTGTCAACGTATGAGACAGCCCTAGCTTTTTTCCACTATATGAATTGCTCGTACCCTCGTCTCGATATTCATGAGGTATTGGCAGAGGATCAGCAGGGTTGGCACACCCCTGATTGATTCCCTAACTAAGGGCCGATCATGAATATACGAGAGTGACGGCTTTTGTCAAATTACAGCTTTGAAATGTAATACATTTCAAAGCTGGGTAGGTATGTCTTGAATTTCAATGTTTAAAATCTAGAATAGGCTGGGTTGTATTTAATTTGTAGATATATAGTTTATTCTATTTGCTTAATATTCTATTAAACGAAATTTTGGTATGTTGGTAATCCTAATTATTTTAATATTTTAAATAAATAAATATCCTGGGCAATTTTTCACACACGGCCAATCTGATTCCAAATTAAGCATCAAAGTGAGCGTGTGTTATGGTAACCAGATAGCTGATACTACTTTTAAATTCATACTCATATAGATAATTTCGTCCAGACACAGAACAAACAGAAATATTCATCCTTTAATTTTTTTGATATGTTTACGCAAATTTATTAAAACTTGATTCCAAATCAGGAGTGTCTCCTTGGTAGGCATGTCTGACGGAAACAAAATCTTTCTTTGTTCCCTTGTTGTTTTTACAAATTTATTTGACCTCAATGTTTCACCTGTATTTCTGGGGATCTTTATATTTCCCGGGACAAAGTAGCCTATATGCTTAATTGTCAGCCAGCAGATTGAAACTCCTAACATAAATGTACTGCAACGATGTATTATACTACCTAAAATAGATTATTACCCACATTAATCTCAATACATCTGTATGATCGGTATCGGTATGCCAACTAAGGTGATATTACGTCTGCCAGCATCGTGTATAACTTTACTACTAACATTAATTAATGCAATTCTTTCATTACATCGATTCTTTGGCATCGGGCGGTTAACAATGTTTTACCAGTAGCTCAGCAAAAGTATTGTTAAAAAACTGTATTTTTCTATTTAAACCCGTAAAAACATTAAAGTATTGTTGTGAGTGCACCAGTGAATCTATATAAAACAAGAACAAATGAACAATTGTGCGTAAATAAAGAAATAATCAAGTTAAAGGTCGGTTACATCGGGTAGTACAAATCAGCTGTTGTATAAGTGAGAAGTGTCAAACGAACGCGTGCAAGGGATTCTCGCGGTTAAGTACAGCGCATAACCGTGAAACTCGCGTGCATAGCTCCACCGAGATTCGAGTGACGTCGCCGGCACATATCTCGGCATAGATAAGCGAAACGCAGAACGGACGATTGGGTCGAGTAATAATTTGTCTCTGTGAGGCAAATTTATAAAACCGGTGATGCGTACCTGTGAGGCTTGTAGAAGTCTTATTACAAATAACGATAGTATAATCTGTACCTATTGCAAAAAAGCTTATCACAACGACTGTGTTAATAAAGTACCATTAAATACTAAAGTAAATTGGCGATGCCCCGATTGTCACAATAAAAAACCAAAAGGTGACAATACAAACACACCCATTAGACCATCTGCGTGCCATACCTCACCTAAAATGAGTTCAGCTGATACAAACATCACCAAGCGCAAGAAACCGGTCGCAGAAACTCCTTCATGCTCTCCGATGTGTGTTTCTCATGTTGATATGCGGGCAATGATTCGTAGCGAGTTGCATGACGTCATAAGCGACTATTTTGGCGATTTTACTGAAAAACTCGATCGTCAATTGCGTGATTTTAGGGATGATATCAATGGTTTTAAGGACTCATTAAATTTCTTCAGCGAGAAATTTGACCAAATGAATATAGATATCTCAAGCAATAAGAATGAAATACAATTTTTAAAAAATGAAAACGAGTCACTCCGAACCGAAGTCAAGACGCTAGGCAACCGTTTAAACAGCCTCGAGCTTGTGTCTCGCTCTGCCAACCTGGAGCTGCAATGCGTACCTGAACGGAAGTCGGAGAACATTCTTAATATACTCAAGAAGCTAGGTGAGACCGTTAAATACCCAATAAAAGACAACGAAGTAATGTTTTATTCTAGAATTGCTAAAATTAACACAGAAAATCCCCGTCCACGGTCAATCATTGTAAAATTCAACAGTCCTCGCACACGTGACTCCGTCCTTGCGGCTACAATGGTATACAACAAAAGTCATCAAAAAGATAAATTGAACACAATGCATTTGGGATTTGGAGACGACAAGAAATCTGCGATTTATGTGGTTGAAAACTTGTCACCCGAGAATAAAGCACTTCATGCAGCAGCTCGACTACGCGCAAAGGAACTCAACTTCAAATTCGTGTGGGTGCGTGGTGGACGTATCTTTATGCGCAAGTCTGAGACGTCAGAGTATTTAATAGTTCGTAATGTAGATATGTTGAAGAAATTAACTTAATATTTTACTATGTTCGTCCTCCTTAATATTTTAAATTTCTGTTATTATTACTTTTGCTATTTTCTAAACCATGATTATATATAAATTAAGCACTTCAATTCGATTCTATTAATGTCTACTTTCAAAATGTACGAGGATTGAGAACAAAAACGGGAGACATATATAGAAATATTAACTGTTGCGACTATGATGTTATAATTTTGTGCGAGACTTGGTTGAACGGTAGTGTGTTCGACGCGGAAATGTTTGATGACAGGTACGTCGTATATAGGCGCGACCGTGAGACTAGTGGATTCCATCAGTTTAAATCGGGGGGTGGTGTATTGATTGCTGTGTCCAAGCGATTTAAGTCCAGCAGAGTTCATGAGTATGAAAGTAAATGTGAAGACTTATGGATCTCAGTGGACATCCCTACTAGTAATAAAAAAAAATCAAATATTTTCATATGTGCTGTCTACCTGCCCCCACCAATGCATAAAGATATGTTACAACATTTTATAAATAGCGTCAATCGGGTCATGGAAGGTCAAACTAAAACTTTAATGGTTGGTGATTTTAACTTAAGCGGCTTAATGTGGAACGCCTCTAATGATGTCTCAATGTCTGGTGTATCTGATGGAAGTGCATGTGGAAATATGTTATTGGATTTTGTGTCCTTCAATGACTTCAAACAGTTTAACGGTGTAGTTAACAAAAGCAATAAAATTCTAGACCTGGTTTTATCAAATATTCCGGTATCAGGATTGGTACAAAGCCATTCACCCCTGTGTAATATCGACGGTTATCATCCACCTATCGAATTCAATCTCGCTTCTCGTATTAAGTTTAAGCCTCTTACAAGCAACGCAAATCATAGTTATAATTTTCACAAAGCAGACTATGAATCAATTAGGAAGGAATTGTCTTTGGTATGCTGGGACGATGAACTATCAGCTCACCATTCGATTGATGACATGACTAATATTTTTTATACAATACTTAACAAAATAATTGAAGGACATACTCCAATACGAAAGTCCGGTAGTAAGAGGTTCCCAATTTGGTATTCCAAAGACCTACGAAGATTATTGAACGAAAAAAACAAATATCGCGTCAAGTTCTTAAAACATGGTAACCCATTGGACCAACTTTCGTATAATACTTTAAAGAAACGGTGTATTAATCTTACGGGTAGATGCTATAGAGAGTACATTCATAAGATAGAAAATAATGTCCTCTCAAACCCTAAGCTATTTTGGAGCTTTCTAAAGCAGAAGCGATGTAACAGTAGTAATTTTCCATCTATTATGAATTACAATAACGTGAAAGCGTCAAATGGGTTGGACATATGTAATCTTTTTGCTACATACTTTTCTACAGTATATAATCCAATCTCAAAAAATACTACCAACATACACAACGGCATTTATGACGATTTAAGTGGCCACTCAGTGGCATCTATTACATTTTCTGAAGATCAAGTTTATAAAATACTCCAAGCATTAGATCACAATAAAGGGGCGGGATGCGATGGTATTCCATCTGTGTTTGTTGTACACTGTTCAAAACTCTTGGCATACCCACTCTCAGTCATATTTAACCACTCAATAGCTACAGGCACCTTTCCATCTGTATGGAAAGTAGCTAGAATTGTTCCCATCCATAAATCAGGCGATATATCCTCCGTTACAAACTTTAGACCCATATCTATTTTGCCGGTCTTCGCCAAGGTGCTAGAATCTCTTCTATGTCCTATTCTGTCGTGGCACTTCAAGTCACTGCTTCTACCTCAACAACACGGATTCATGAAAGCACGGTCCACTGCAACTAACCTGGTGTCTTTTTTGAACGATGTTACAGACTCTGTTGACGCTCGAATACCTGTTGACGCTATTTATACTGATTTTAGCAAGGCCTTCGATAAAGTTGACCACGATATACTTTTACATAAACTAAACCGTTACGGCCTGACTGGAAACATACTTTCATGGTGCAGATCTTATTTAACAGACCGCTTTTCAAAAGTAGTAGTCGATGGACACTCGTCTGCAAGTTTTTCGGCAACCTCTGGAGTACCTCAAGGATCCCATCTAGGCCCGTTGTTTTTCAACGTTTTTATTAATGATATAAACTTCGCGTTTAAACATTCCAATATATACTTGTTTGCCGATGACTTGAAAATCTCTAAACCAATTAAAGCGGCTAAGGATATCGAGTTGCTTCAAGAGGATTTATCTAGACTTACTTTGTGGTGCACTGAAAACCGGATGTCCCTTAACATTGAGAAGTGTTATTTTATAAGATTCTCTAGAACCAACATCAGTCATACTCACAACTACAAACTCAATGACTTCTACCTAAAAAAGGTAACGATGATTCGTGATCTCGGGATCCACCTAGACAGTAGGCTACGATTCAATGTACATATCGATAAAATCACGACCAGAGCATTCAAAATTATGGGATTTATTCTTAGAAATAGTAAGGACCTTAGAAAGCCGTCCACAAAAATTTCCTTGTTTAATGCCCTAGTGAGATCTGGGTTGGAATATTGTAGCACCGTATGGTCACCTCATTATGACGTCTACTTGAAACGCATAGAAAGTGTCCAGAAACGTTTTTTATGGCATTTGAGTTACCAATGTAATCTTGCAAAAATTTTACCTTCTTACAAAGAGCGTTTAGAATACTTTAAGATTAATTCCTTAAAGGATCGTAGGCAATTGTTAGATCTTTTGTTTTTGCATAAGCTTACTAATGGTGCCATGGACTGCTCAGGCTTGCTGCAGACTATCACCTTCAATGCACCACGAAAACCACAAAGGTGCAACAAAAAAAAACTAACGTTTATGCCAGGTCTCTCAAGAAGCAATCTAGGTCAGAATGCCACAATAAATAGACTGCAAAGGCAGTACAACAATATTAGTCCATTAGTTGATATATTTCATGACAGTCACTTTAAATTTAAAAGTAAAATCATTAATAGTTTCAAAAAATAAATATAATTGCTTTGTTCTCTATCCTCGGAGTTTCAGGTTTTTTTTAATGTTATTTGTTAGTGGTTAATTCTGTTTTATTAGTCTAATAATGTAAGTCTTTTATTTTTAAATTAAGCCCACTACTCTAATGCATGCAGTGGCAACCTCTAATTAAGGCAACACTCAAGTTTTGTTTCTAATTGTGTTAGAATTATTTCCATGTACTAGTGTATGTTTTGTTGGTTGTCCTATAAATAAATAAAATAAATAAATAAAGATTCTATCAATTATATTATAGAATGAAAGAGTGACAAACATCCTTAAAAACATTCATATTTATAATATTAGAAGAATAATACTTTATTTTATTAATTTTAATGTTTACCTTCTGAGATACTTTATTAGCCAAGAGCTTTTATAACACAGCATATATGAGCCCCACAAATAAAATAAATACATATTATTTTTTAATGGACCAAAAGGTATTAAACCACACAGGTTTTTACACCTTTATGGGGGCGTAAAAAATATTAAAAGCTACCCACTTTTATATAGCTTACTCGCTGAAATTCCCATACAGTATATTTTAATCTTCACTTTAGGGTATTTTAAGGTAATAAGGTCCCTTGTGCCCTAAAATATTCATGATACAGTCCAATCCCGGATTAGAATCGGCCCAAACAGGTGCTTTTAAAAATAACCCTTTGTGGTTATTACCCTTGAATATACTAGTTAATGCCTCATGGTTTTACCTGTTTTGTGCGATAAAATTACGCATTTGGACTAATATTATATTTGCGAATATTTGTGAGTATAGATGGATGAATGGATGTATGTTTGTTCCTCTTTCACGCAAAAACTACTGAACGAATTTAGATGAAATTTGGAAGACATATAGTTTTCTAGCTCGATTAACACATAGGCTACTTGTATCCCGGAAAAATTTAAGGTCCCTTAAGGAACGCTGATGAAACCGCGAAGAGCCACTAGTGACTTATATGACTGTCCGGTTGACTTGGTGATTAAGGACTCTGACTTTCAAGAAAGTCATAGGTTCGATTTTTAGCCTATGTAGAAATTAGTGTGCATGAACATATCTGTGTCTGGGTGTGGATATCTATATCAGCTGTCTGGTTACCATATCACAAGCTAACACCAAGAACTTTGCAGTCATGTAGGTATTTTATTTATTTAACTAATTTAGGTCGAAACGCTTACCATTTAATTAAAGTAAGTATATTGCTTTACATTTTGTTACTCAATACTTCAATTTGAGACACACAACATGACTAAATACAAAAGTTTGAAATGTCTGTACGTCCTATATAACAAACACATTCCAAAAAAGTGATTCGTTAATTTGGACGTAAAAATGTTCGTAGGATAAATTCAGATATGTCGAGTGAAAGTTTTCACGCAAACCTGAATGATTTAATGATGTTTTTCCGGAGTCGTTAGCGTCGTTACGACGATGTTACATAGGAGTTGGGATACGACGAGTAGGAATGTTTTGAATCAGATTCACACGTATTTCATTTTATTTTACCGATTTTGTAAAAGATGGTTCTTTTTTTCCTTTTTTTTTCAATTAGGCTTTCCCAGTCACTTAAGAATAGTCAGACTCTAACGCTCGGTTCGGAAGGTTGGTTTTGCTGAGAAGAGCCGGCAGTCAACTCAGCAATTACTCTTTTCGGTTCTGATTTTGTAGTTAACTTTTGAATAATCAAAATTGTTTTATCGGTAACTTGCTTCACACGCAGTTTTCCCTGGGACCTTCAACATGCTCGGGATAGTAGCCTATGTATTAATCCAAATTATAAGCTACTGGTAGCTCCCCGCGTTCCCCGGAAGATCTTCCATTTTCCCGGGATAAAAGTAGCCTATGTCCTTTTTCAGGCTCTAGACTATCTGTGTACCGAATTTCGTTTAAATCGGTTCAGTTGTTTTAGCGTGAAAGCGAGACAGAGGGTTACTTTCGCATTTATTATATTAGCATAGATCTGAGTTCCAAATTCGTTCAGTAGTTTTGTGTGAGAGTACGTAACAATAAATTTGGCATTTAACTTAGTAGGATATTAGAGATTCTAGTAGGGTTCTTCTAAAGAGAAGTCAATAGGTTTCTGAAGAGTCGGCAGCGCACCTGAGATGCCTCTGGTGTTGCAGGTGTCCATAGGCTGCGGTAACCGCTTTCCATCAGGTGGGCCGCTAGCCTGTTTGCCACCGTCGTGGTATAAAAAAAAAGATGTCTAGACTTAATAATTACCATTTACAGGTATTATATAAAGCTTTAATATTGATGTAGAATTCGTGGAATATTGCCAGCCCAAAACCTATCTATCCATTATATCACTTTTCATTTCAAAACACCAAAGGTGACAAAAGGGTTTAGAATATTGCCTATTTCAGCGGAAAAATGTCTCTTAAACAGCAATAAAATAAAGGTCCAACGTAAAGGTTAGATTTTCACACTTGCGATAAAAATATCATAGGTGCCATTTTTATCTTTCCGCCATGTTTTTTTTTGTAACATTGTATGTGATTTCATTTTGATTGAATTGACAGGCCGGTTGGCTTGTCGCCGGTTGTGGGTTGTGGGTTTGAATTGTATGAAATATTTGTATGAATGAATATGTCAGTTTGTTCTAAGTGTGGATGTTATTTTCTATAGGTATAAGTATGTATTTAAGAGTAGTAGCTGTTAGTACTTGCGGCTTACCGTGGTTTCACCTCGGGTTCCCGGGCGATCTTAAATTTTCTCGAGATAAATAGTATAGGTATATGTTAATCTTAGTTATAAATTATCTGTGTTGAAATTTTCACCCAAATCAGTTCAGTAGTTTTGCGTGTAAGAGTGAAAAACACATCCATACATTTTTAAAAATCTTCGCATTTGTAATATAAGTAGTTACCAGCTAACTGGTTTTCATAGCACAAGCCCTGCTTAGTTTGAAAACAGATTAGCTATGCGTGAAAAATGACCCAAAATATTTATTTATTTCAAAGCGAAAGCGTATAAATGGTACTAGATCTTTTCAGAGAAAGGTCTAACATACCTTTCACAGCTCTAGTCGTACATATTACCCTATCCCGGGCTAAATCGTCGTTCAATGAAAACATTTTTCAGGGAAACATCTCTTTAGAAAACTGGTACGAGGTATTTTGAAGGGAGAAATTGGAAATGCCTTCGTCACGTTCGTCAGGAGATGAAAAATTACTCTCTCCCTACCTCCGGGCTCCGTTCCGCTCAGCAGATATGTAGGTACGTCTCTATTGAAAGGTACAATTAATATCTCCGAGATTCGGACAAGACGCTTACGCGGCAATCAGATGGAACGACACAGTGTAACTAACAACAGTAGGACTGTTTCAGTTTATGATTTATTTTACAACTTTCGCCTAGCGGTTTCAAACGTGTAGTTTCCTTTTCCATAGAAATTCAAGAACAAGATATAGCCTATATAATTCTCGATAAACGCTATCTAACACTGAAATATTTTTTTAAATTGAACCAGTAGTTACTGGGATTCGCGTTCAAGCAAACTCCTCTAATAAAGCTTTATAATATTTTAGCTTTATATAATAGATTTTACAACTTGCTTCCACCCCGCGTTCTCAGGGGATGTTCAACATTCCCAGTATAAAAGGTAGTATTTATCCTCATTCATTAAGCTCTAGTCTATCTTTGTACTAAATTTCATTTAGATCGGTTTATAGTTTTAGTAGGTACGACAATATTTCAATGAAACGGAGTACAGAGATCTATCTCTATATTTATCTTTTTTTTTTTTTTATACCACTAGGGTGGCAAACAGGCCTACGGTCCCACCTGATGGGAAGCGGTTACCGTAGCCTATGGACGCTTGCAACACCAGAGGCGTCACTCACGCGTTGCCGACCCTATAAAAAAGGGAGCAACTGTATAGGCAGTGAAAGGGACAAAGCGCAATGTACTTTTCGTCGAAAGGCTATATAGGTATCACTCCTGCACACCCCTACGACGCTACTCCATCCCTGGTCCCCCCACTGCCGCTACAGCGTCTCCTCGTGGAGCTCTGGCTACCTTACTCACCGCAGGAACACAACACTACATGTAGTGTTATTTGGCTGCGGTCTTCTGTAAGGTGGAGGTACTACCCCAGTCGGGCTGCTCCAATTTCGAACGGACGAATCCGTTGCGCCCTACCTCCTTCAAATCTACCTTAACCTATTCTACCATGAACCACGGTGAGGCACTATTGTAAGAATTGAATACTCTATTTAGCTCACTGTTATTCGCTACACTGTGCCTTAAGGAAGAAGATAAGATTTCCTGCTAACTAAGCGACTGGAGACGTCACTAATGATGTCACGAAGGCCGCATTTCGAATCAAGTCCCCCCTAAACCCTAAATTATTAACTCTTTAAAAATTCAGAAGGCCACACGAAGTTTCCCAGTTAAAATTTAAAGGGACCCATTAAAATATGCAGAGTAGTCTTGAAGGCAGGTGAGATGGTTTATATCCATCTTGTTAACCACCACCATGGAATTAAGAAGAATAGCAGAAGTGGTATGCTGCGTGGTTGGGATAAAACGTCTTCAATATCTACCTATACCCTAGCTGCCTCCGCGCGGTTTCATCCGCGCAGTTCCCATTCCCGTGGGAATACACGGATAAAATATAGCCTATGTTACTCAGTGATAATGTAGCTTTCTAATGAAAAAAGAATTTTTTAAATCGGTCCAGTACTTTTGAGTTTATTCGTTACATACAAAAGTACAAATCTTTCCTCTTTATAATATTAGTGTAGACTAGTGGCTCTGCGCGGTTTCACCCACGTACTCGGGAGATCTTTCATTTTCCCGGTATAAAACGTAGTCTATGTCCTTTGTCAGGCCAAATTTTATTTAAATTGCTTCAGTTACTTTGGCATCAATAATATTATATTTTATTAATCACGGTATAGATTCTGGCAATCTAAAATATTTCAGTACGGCATATCCAATACGGCATGCCAAACGTACAACAGACTGACGTATTAAAACATATCGCGAGTAAGTGGAACACAAATCTTATATATAAAATTCTCGTGTCGCGGATAGATTGGGGCAGTACAAAGTCTGCCGGGTCAGCTAGTAACCTATAATAATATCATATATCCCACCTCCACATTATTTCGTTGCTCCCTGCGGTCAATCTCATAATTTGCAGCGAGTCGTGCGAAATTCGTCCGAGACCGAAATGGGTCGGCGATTAATTGAATAATCTAATAAAACCGGAGCTTTCAAGTTTTTTAACTTTTTAAGACGTCTCAACGCCATTTTTAAGCTCTCGTCGGCTTATGCCGCTAGCAGACGCTGTGGTATTATTTTAGTCTCTGGTTTCTGTCAGTAAGTACCTACCAGTATGAACCCCACTTGAAAGGAGTTTACTGAATTTCTGGCACCTTGAGTTACATGATTTAGTGAAGTGAGATTCGGGTAATAGTTAAAATGTTAAATAATATTTGATTTTATTTTTTTTGCTTATAAAATGTGTCAGTGCATTTCCAATTTTATTTTACAAATTCCAACGCCCTTTATTGTGACTCAGTCATGTATTTATTGTCATGTGATGCGTTAAATAAATTGGAATTGAAAAATATACAAATTGTATAGGTAAAATACAGTTTTGAAAAGAATAATTGCTGAGTTTATTTCCTGCTCTTCTCAGCAATAGCAACTTTTGGTTCTGAAAGTTGCTTTTGCGGAGCATTAGTAACTGTTCTTAAGTGCTCATAAAATCCTAATTCAAAATAAATATTTTGAATTTTAATATCTGATGCATATTTTTTACTAAGGTAGAAAAAGACAAAACAAAATAGTATTGCTATCTCTTTCAAATGGTCCATCTAGATTTTAATCACTTTTTTAGGCTACGTCTTCATAAACTTTCAATTAAATTTTACCCAGTTTGTCTGTCTATCCCTTTACACCATCGTTTCTTCGTAACCAGCAACTGTTACTAATCACCCCGGATCATAATTAACGCTCTTTTTCTTCAGGTTTTCCTTTATCAAAGTTAATTAGCAGCTGTTATAGAGAAATTGTAAGAGCAAAGAAACTTGCATCTTATCCGAAGCTGGTAATTAAATCTCAGTCGCCATTTTTTTTTGTCTCGTGATAGTAAGCAGGTGACCATTACAATAAAAAGTTTCCCGGGATAAAATTAGCCTAGGTTTTTAATCCAGTTTATATACTATCTGTATTCCAAATTTCATACAAATCCGTTCTGTAGTTTTTGCATGATTAACAAACATACATCCATACTCACAAACTTTCGTATTTATAATATTAGTAGAATATTAATATTACCTTATGTAGCATTTTCTTATTAGGAAAGTTGCAAATATCTAAACGCTAAAGGAAAACATCGTGAGGAAACCTGAGCTCCTCGAGCTCCTCGGTGGAGACGTATATGAGCTGATAATGATGAAATATCTGAACGTTTAAGTAAAATATTACTGTACATAATTTAACTTGAGAAAAAAGTACCAAACAAACTTATACGCAGAAGTTAATTCTGCTCACGAATTCACAACTTATGTATGTTTACTTGATATTCGCAGGTAAATTTTTACACTTTAGTGCAAAAAAACTGAACATAATAAAATAACTTCTTATAAAAAAACTGGCTGTATTCAGTAAATCTATGATATAGTTATGAAGTAAATTGGTGCAAGTTCAAGAATGTTTTTTCTTATCAAACGAAAAATGGTTCATTGTCGTATGTCAAATGTATCGATCACTTATATGTCTTTATATAATATTATATACTGTTAATCTTTCGATATGTCCCCATAACAGATAGATCATAGTTATTATTATCCGTACCGAGCATTAGGCTGACTATTCATAAGCGCTTGTTAAGGCATATTTGAATAAAAATACCTACTCTTCAGACCTGTAGAGATAGAGACTCTTTTACGCCGGTACCACTGAAGAGATCTGGATGAAATTTGAGACATACTTAGAATAACACATGGGTATGCAACTTTTTATTCCGGGAATAATTATATTCCCCAAGATAGTATAAATTAATGAAACATCGTTTTCTCTGCTCTCAAGTCTACTAACAAATAAGTCCATATACGTAATGAATGTATTCTTGACATCCGTTCGTCTCGTTCTGGTGTGTTCACGTCCAATTTAACTCGCACGGAGAAGTTTCATTCGAAAACAAGTTTTGTTTAATG
The DNA here is from genome assembly GCA_905147785.2 of Thyatira batis. NCBI lineage: Eukaryota > Metazoa > Arthropoda > Insecta > Lepidoptera > Drepanidae > Thyatira > Thyatira batis. The sequence goes on along the minus strand of LR990498.1, from coordinate 655,915 downwards.
AGATATTAAGTTGATATTTGCTTGGACTTCAAACGTCTTTTGAAGTGTGAACAAATACCTCTTTCTGTTATCTTAATATATACAGTTCATTGTCTAGAATATTATTTGTGTTAGCCAACCGCAAAGTAGTGATAAAAATACTGTTAGTTCTTTATGCATATATAAAATGTAACATATACAAATTTATTGACCGAAATCATGAATAAAACAGCAGGCAAGAGTGCTATTATAATTTATGAGGACACCAGACCAGACTAGTGGCATATCTGAACCGTGTTTCAACAATAAAGGGTAAATTATGCAATATGTGGGAAAGATCTATGCGTTTACCATGCGAGGTGCCTGATGATTGAACTGTTGCAATCGGTCGCTGTCAGTTGTACATTTCGTTGGAGAGTACTAATATGTCATTATAAAATTATTGTCAAGTTTTAGTCCAGTTTTAGTAATGAATATTTTAGGATGATCATGATGCTAATGTTTTTATGTAATAAAATCATCTCAAATATGCCCAAACTGGCCCAAAGTTATCTTCAAAGTTGCTGTAGCTAGTTTAGGTGTTATGTTTTTCTATCAATATCAAAGCATATAAAAAAATAACTCCATATTTTGTTGTCCCATCAAACCGTCGGAGATGGATAATAATTACTCGTGAAATCCCCGTTGATATTAGAATCATCATCATAATATTAGCCATAGGAAATCCACTGCTGATCGCCCCCCCATCGATTTCCATGCAGACCGGTTGATAGATGCCTGCATCCAGCGGGTTCCAGCGATCCTTGTTAGGTCGTCAGCTGAGTTTAGAATACCAAAAGAAATATTGTTCCTATCGGTAATACAATTCGATGTGCGGGCGACAGTAGTCAGGCCATTGCACAACTATCGCAAATAACACAATAAGCATGTAATATCCTCAGTAGTGATAGTGCTATCCGTGACAAACGTGATGGAAATACGTTACATGTTGAATAGATGACCTTTATCCTGGGAGATGTATTGTAGGCGTTATGTCTAAACTACTTTAGTTACTGGATGCTTTTTATTTGAAACAAAACTGTTTTTTTTTTATGAATCGCATACCTACTATATAAAAGGCGTTTGACATTCTGTTTGGTCCCTTGCCAGATCTGCACCAAACTTTAACGTAACTAACGTTAAAGTTTTGTGCAGATCTGGATGGATAGATATGCAGATTTTACATCGAAAGCAGTGGTTTTATTTCCCACTAGCTGAATTATTATTTTAATTTACCTGTTGCGGCGATTCCAACCTCTGCAGACCGTCCTTATAGACTGACTGACTGACTGGCCGATGACAAAGAAACCTGGACTTTGAATTTAAATTCTACTTCGAACAAAAGGCATAGACAGACGACTGAGAAAACTCGACGTGCGTTGACCAGCGCATTGACTCCTTGTCGAGACCCTGACCTGACCGGCTTCGCCTCGACATACCTATTTATTAATTTTATAACATATTTGTATCAAGTTTGTAATCGCTAATATTATAAATGCGAAAGTAATTGTCTGTATGTCTATCTGTTTCACACCAAAACCACTGAGGCAATTTTGATAAAAGTTAGTATAGATAGACTGGAGCATAGGAAAAGTTATATGCTACCATTAAAATTTGTCCCGGGAAAGCTAAGGGTCCCTGAACGCGGGTGAAACCACAGGACGAAAGTTAGTATTTTATATGATTTGACTGCTAACTTTTTAAAGGCCCCCCTTCGGTGCGAGGCGTTGCATTAAACATTGGAATTAATATTTTTTCTCAACTTTAACTTTTTTTTCAATATATATTTATTTATTTATTTACATATATTGTATTATATGTTGTACAAGAGAACTATATTAAATTGAAAAAAGTCTGTACTGAATACTGTGTGAAATAACATTTGCTGATTTTATACAAAAAAAATTACATAGTACAAAAGTTTAATCATTAAAATTGGATTTACCTCTTTGTCATTATTTCATCGGGTAAAAAATAACTTCAAATAACGTATTTTTCGTATAAAAACTTTTCTTTTGGTTTCGTTTAAGCTTTTATGCTACTTGAATTTACTCATCTATTGTGTGTTTTTTATTATAAATACCTAAAGGCCGTATTGAAAGTTTTCGATTCGATTTTATTGCTGCATTATATATAAAGCTTTTCTGTGTGAAAAATTAAATAAGTTATACATATTTGTTGTAAGCCCTTTATCGTATTTAAATTAAAATAAAGTACCCACTAATAACTAATACATTTATCACAAATTTGGTGAAACGAAACATAAAAAAATAAATGTTAACTTACGTATCATTAAACATATACTATCTCCACCCCGGCTTTGCTCTTGTAAAATAAATATTCTTAGGATTAACGTAGCCTATGTTATTCTTCAACTATGTTGAACTGGATGTAATTATCTATATAACTAAGTATGTATTTAAAAGTAATGTATGTAGTAAATCAGCTATCTAGTTACCATATCACAACCTCTGCTTAGTTTGACATCAAAGTGGCCGTGTGTGAAAAATATTCCAATATATTTATTTACTATCCTTGCACCATGTAATACTTTAATATCATTGTGTCTAAGCGAGACAAATAGAGTTGTAGATAGGTATATAATACTAGCTGCCGCCCCGCGGTTTCACCCGCGTAGTTCCCGTTTCCCGTTCCCGTGATGACTTAGGGCTTTGAAAAATAGATGTTAGCCTATTTTCAGACCTACTGAATATGCATAAAAAATTTCATAAAAATCGGTCAAGCCGTTTCGGAGGAGTATGGCAACGAAAACTGTGACACGAGAATTTTATATATTAGAAGATAGTCAAAACGGAACTTCACAAACTAGGAGTTTAGATAAATAACCCTTTGACCATAGATAAATTATAGCCAAAGCAAAAGCCTCACTTAAGGCCTCTCATATACTGAGCTCAGACCTGGTTACGTAATATATTAAACTATCTTCTGCCCCGCGGATACATCCGCGTTCCCGGAGGATCTTAAATTTTGTCGTGATAAAAAGTAGCCTATGTGTTAATTGAGGGTGTCAGCTAATTCCGTACCAAATTTTATTAAAATCACTTCTACCGTTTAGACGTGAAGAAGTAACAAAAATACACACTCACAAACTTTCGCCTTTATAATATTGTAGTGGCTCCCCGCAGTTTCACCCGTGTACCCAGAAGATCTTCCATTTTCCAGAGATAAAAAGTAATCTATGTCCTTTCTCAGGCTGTAGACTATCTGTGTACCAAATTTCGTTTTATCGTTTCAGTAGTTTTAGTGTGAAAGCGAGACAGAAAAGTACATTGCGCTTTGTCCCTTCCACTGCTTATACAGTTGTTCCCTTTTTTATAGGGTCGGCAACGCGTGAGTGATACCTCTGGTGTTGCAAGTGTCCATAGGCTATGGTAACCGCGCGCCATCAGGTGGGACCGTATTCCTGTTAGCCACCCTTTTGGTATAAAAATATAAAAAACTAGCTAACTCCCCGCGTAGTTCCCGTTCCCGTGGGAATACAGGGATAAAATATAGCCTATGTTACTCGGGGATAATGTAGCTTTCCAAAGGTGAAAGAATTTTTGAAATCGGTCCAGTAGTTTCGGAGCCTATTCGTTACAAACAAACAAACAAACAAACAAATCTTTCCTCTTTATAATATTAGTATAGAAGACAAACCAACAGAGTGACTTTCACATTTATATTATTAGTTAGGATATGTATCCTTCTACTCATGTTAGTAGGATTAATATTCAATTTATTGTTTACCCCTACGTTCCTTATATTAGATTCTGTCTATAAATCATCCTTTATACTAACAGAAAGGTCAGGTAAAGTAACTGTAACCCAATTTAGGTTATACCTCTGTTGTAAATAATAATAAATAGCCATTATGTGACTGTCCTTTTGTGTCGTGAAATGTTAGCTTAGACATTACATATACCTATTCATTTAGTAAAGGTTGTACTGCCGGCCTCATGCTTATGTTTTTTAATGCTTTTATTTTGGTGAACACAGCTTTGCTCTTTAGTCGTGTCGTGTGAAAAGCTCAATGAAAACATACTGAAGCGATGTGTTATTTTAAGATAATATTGAAAGGTTGGCTTTCATGTGTTAGGAACACATGTTCTTAGAGATCCGTAGTCAAAATCGCGAAGAATGTATCTTAAGAGATAGATTGTATGTCGCACCCTTTTATTCGTAGCTTTATTTAGATGATACTTGACACTTACACACTTGTGTGCGGCTTGAGAGTCAGGGTCACTAACCACTACAGACTTGTGGTTAGTGACCCTGACTCTCAAGCCGCGGCTCGTGGGTTCGAATCCCACCCAGGACAAATATTTGTATGCATGAATATGTCTGTTTGTTCTGTGTCTGGATGTAAATATCTATATAAGTATTTATTTAAAAGTACCTATTATGTGTAGTATATCAGCTATCTGGTTACCATAACACAAGTTTCATTTGGATTTTACTTTGAAATCAGATTGGCCGTGTGTGAAAAATGTCCCAGGATATTTATTTTATTATGAATGTTTTAAAAATCTTGCTGACATGTTGTTCTGGACTCTGAAATCCGTGGTTTTCGCTTGTCCTAGTTTCCAAAGTTTTGAGATTGCAACCCTAGTTAGAAAAGAAAGTTGCATTAAAAGACCACTGCTCTAAAGTCATTGAAGCACTGACTTGTTTTATATATTTAGTAAACGAATTAATCCATTTCTTAAATTTTATTCTGCCAGTGGCGTTTATAATAATAAGTTCCAAGTTCATCACAATGAAATCATTATACAAAATGGAATCTGCCCTCTGCGTTTCAGGCACTCGGCCAACGTTTGTTTAGTGTAAAGATTAATGCAAAAATATACCGCTGGATTTTGTTCTACGGGGTAAATAAATGTTGGGGTGAATGACCTGCCATTCTCTGATGTTTACTAGTCAGAGAATTAACACAGACTTCTCACGTAATAGCGTAGCATAGACAGATAAAGAACTTAAATAAATATCATGGGAATTTTTTCGAAAATGGTAGCCTATATCCTTTTCAAACTCTAGTCTCATCTTTATCAAAATCGTTAGTGTGGTTTAGGCGTGAAAGCGTAACAGACATATAGATAGACAGAATTACTTTCGCATATATAATATATTATTAGTAGGACTGATAGTGACTATGCATAGGTGGCGCCCAAGTTATTTATAGGTACGTAGTTTTTCTTTATTATTTTATAACAATTCTGTAAAAAAAAGAGAAAAAGAAAGTGTAATGATTAAAAGTGGGTAGCAAATAAATTAAATTTTAAAAGAGATTTTTATGAAAATAACTTTGTTTCTAATAACTTAACATATTTTTGGACTATCATTAAGATGAAAATATGTCGCCAACCACTTAGGTGTACAAAAAAATAAAATAGCACCTATACTAAGTATAGGTTTCATGCTTTTGATAGAATATTTTTATAGTAAAGCGCAAGCAATTAAAAAATTAGCCTTTTATAAACAAAAAATTGCAAATAAGTAGAATGTTTATTTTGTGTTAATCTAAAGATTCTCAAGAAATACGAGTAAAATCCCGAAGCAATAACTAGTATATACATTTAATTTCACGTCGTCAGTCACAGAGCTTCTAAACACGGCACAACCCAATTTTTCCATCACAAAATGTCGTCCATTTGAAAAGAGTGATTTATTTTATTTCTAAACATCTCTGTATAGAATAAGACACGAGAGGAAGTTTCAGATGTTACTAAAAGGTTCTATTTATAAAATGGAATGACAAGTTTTATTTTCGGTCCCATTTAAGCAAGGTCCTTTATAACTGACTTGAAAATAGGAAGTCTTCATTAATGTTTTGTTTTTACTCTGTACTAGCTGCCTCCGCGGTTCCACTCGCGTAGTTCCCGTTCGCGTAGGAATACAAGGATAAAATATAGCCTATAATCCTCCGTTATAAGTACCCGCCCCGACTTCGCACGGGTGCTTATAGGGACGCGCCGACATCACACCGGAAAGCTCAAAAATAACAGTATTTCTCCACTATTTAATGGATGTTATTATACATATTATAAACCTTCTTCTTCAATCACTTTATCTATAAAAAAAATTGCATCAAAATCCGTTGCCTAGTTTTAAAGATTTAAGCATGCATTGGGATATAGGGACAGAGAAAGCGACTTTGTTTTATACTATGTAGTTATTGGGTTTTAAAATGGGCCTGCATCAAAACGCCTGTGTGTTATCTGTGGCGAGACGAATGTATCTACGCCTACGTTCGCTACTCTGTGGTAGCGGAATGACTCGTTCAATTCACTCTGCAACGCGCCGGTTAGCTGTGTTCAAAACGAGTAGAAATACCGAACTTTATCCAAAATCACCAATAAATACGCGTGTAATGTGTACCTAGTGATCGTCGAGCCCCTGGACAATACAACCATGTAAGTGCGTAAAATAGCAGGTCCAAACTATATTGTAATGAAATTTTCCTATATTTCAAACGCTTCGCGCGTACAATAGTGATATAGAATTTGGGTTACTTATACCCTTTAGTCCCAAAGGAAGATACCCTTGTATCGAGCTTACAATATCACATAAGTTGTACAACAAGTTATTCAATGTTAATTTAACAATCGCGAAGTTATGTAACACGATTAAATATCACTCAGATAACCGAGCTGTGATAATTTATTCGGTAGGGTTAATGCTAGGGTTGTCAAGCCGTGGAAATATTTTTCCACAACAACGTGTATGGTAATTAAGTTTATTTATATAGAAAGTACATAAAAGATGTTTTAAATCATAGATTGTATTATTTCTGTCTGAAGCCGTGCTGGCTCAGTTGGGATCGCACAGACTCACGATCATGAGGCTTGCAGGTTCAAATCCCTGGCCCGTACCTCTGAGTTTATAAAAAACTTTATAAAAAGCTTTCGTTGGCTTTCGGTGAAGGAAAACATCGTTAGGAAACCTGCATTCCCGAGATATCACAATTAAACCGGATCTAAATTGATGTATTATACATAAAAACCTTCTCCATGAAATACTCCGTAATTTGGTGAAAGCCGCATGAAAATCTGTTTAACAGTTTTGTGTCCATCGCGTTCAGACAGAGGCGGCGGGGACTTTGTTTTATATATATAGAAGATATACATTCGTCTTATGTATGTTACCTTGTCTTCTTTGAAGTGCGCCGGGACACTGTATGATATTTACCTAAGCACCCCATGTGAGTACAAGGTGGTAAGGTAAACTTGTAGAATGTTCTGGAATATTCCGGAATGTTCTCGAATAAGCCTTTGTACAGAAGACAGCTTGCTAATATTGTTACTTTGTTCCATTGTCTCGAGATATCTTCCCTTACGTACGAAAGCTTAAAGAAATTGAAATGTGGAGTTTATATAATTGTTAAATAAGAAACCGTTTATGAGTTTGTTTTGTCTAAGTAAGGTATATTTTGTCATTTAATTTTGCAAAATAAAATAATAAAATAAATCTATATTTATAGTTATATTGGAAATATTAATTTGAGATCTTGTTTATTAATATAAATTTTAATCATATTGTTAATAATAATATTTAGCTACCATAACATTTTATATTAATTTGTCTGTCATTTCATAACATTGTGGTGCAAAAACCACATCTGCCTTTTGAACCGATTTTGGCTTAAATTAAGAGATCAAATATTTACTATGTCTTCACGCCTAATTAGGATAGAGCTTAAGAAAGGACATAGGCTACCTTTTATGATAGAAAACTTGAAAGTCCAAAGGGAACGCGGGTAAAACCGCAGGGCATAAAATTTCTATTATAAATTATACATAGTAATGGTTACATTTATTTCAATTAACCTACATTACTACACAAAATCTACAATCCTTTAGTTACAAATTCCATTAATTTTATTTTCAATTAACCCACTTTAAAAATTATCCTTTAATAAATATATAAATATCCTGGGAATTTTTTCACACACAGCCAATATGATTTCAAAGTAAGTTTCAAAGTGAGCTTGTGTTATGGTAACCAGATAGCTGATATACTACATATAGTACTTTTAAATACTGATATACATATTTACATTCAGACACAGAATAGACAGACATATTCGTGTATACAAATGTTTGTCCTGGATGTGATTCGAACCCACAACCGCTTGAGAGTCAGGGTCACTAATCACAAAGCCAACCGGTCTGTCCTTTAGTTACACAACATTTAACTTAGAATAGAGTTTTCGTAACTCACATTTTCCGACTACATCAATCTTTATTTAAATCAATACCTACAGTCGAGACAAAGAACTAATTTAACTGAAGTACGACTAAAAGTCGTATCATGTAAATAAGATTGTTTTTCTTAAGATTCGATTCCTTTTATTTCCGCCTCTATTTTCTCCCTTTGTCATTCCACCTTTATAAAGGTCAGTCTGAGTTTGAAAAAAAGTAATTTATTTTTTTTGTCATAATGGTCGCTACGAATTTATGGACTACCTTCTTATTCATCATTTGTAGTCCTGTTTGGGAAAGTACTAACATTCATTCAGTCAAATGTAGCTTTATATATATGCAGACATCAGAAAAACTTTTGAGTCATTTCTTACAAATTACCAGATGACTTTAACATGAAAATAAAATAAATAAATGCTTTGTTTTTGAAATACCAACCATTTTATAAATTAATTTTATACACGTTAGTAATTCATAATAGATGTATGACTATCTTCAAAGTTAAATTTAGTTCTTGTATTGTCTGTCTACATTTGAGAAAATTAATAAATTAATAGAAACAACAAACTTTCAGTTTATATTTCGAGTTTTTAAGGGGTGGATATAAACACTATGCTAATACACATAAAAAAGGTATAATATTTCATCGACTGCACCATGTAACTATGTATTTTATCTTTGTTAATTTGTTAACATGGTAGCAGGTAACAAAACCCAAAAACTAATTTAAAACTTATCCCGTACATTCCATGCTCCAATTACCTGCTATGCCGCAATTATTCTGTTTCTCCCTTTGTAGGTTATTTAACATTTCTGACCGTCTACTGAACTAATGAATGGACACAAAGATTCGTTTGTTTGTGAGGGCTTTGTGAGGGCCCTGCGAGGTCGGGAGGGCAGAGGGCCCACGGACAAATGGCGTCGTTTGACGTGAATAATCACTGGCGTGAGGGAGTAAGGACCTCACGAAATGTTTGCTACCTCAGAGGTATTTCCTGAGTTTAGGTAACATTTTTTATTTGGTGAAATTAATTTTTTGAGACATTTATATATTGAGATCTTCAGTACATTATAAAACAAAGTCGCATTCCGCTATCTGTCCCTATGTCTTCTTAAATCTTTAAAAATACGCAACGTCTTTATAGAGTGAATCAAGAGGAAGGTTTTTATATACAATACATGTATAATATGTTGGAGAAACTCTGTCAATTTTGGAGGTTTCTAGTGTGATGTATAGGCATTGCACCCGTGCGAAGCTGGGGCGGGTCGCAGAAGTTATAAATATATCGCCAGTTTGATTATTTTTTTCTATGTATTTGTAGAATAATAATAGATTATTTTCAGAGAGTTATTGTCTTTAAAAAAACAATTTTATTATAATTCAAAATAAAATTATTTTAAAATTACAAAGATTTAAAAAAATCACTGATAGTGGAATGTACGAGTAGGATATTAAAAATAAAAAATACTGTATTGTTATTATTTCTTAACGAATTTTTTTGCATTTAATCCAAGCTTTAAATTTAATTTCCAAGTAAACTTCTAAGTATTAAAACTTCGTGCACAAAACGATATTAAACGCAGTTAGTGTAAATACAGTTCTGCTAAACTTGATTTTACAACCATTTGGTGTTTTCTCTAATTTGAAAGTTTTAATGGTTTTTGAAGAATTTTTCACATTATGGCGTTATGTGGAAACATGTCTTAAGTCTGTGGTTAAAATTGTTGCACTAATGAAATTGTTGAATGGTGTAATTTTATAAATTCTTGTGGAAACATATTGATTTAAAAAAGTTTTATTTGTTTCCAATATAATTATATATATTTATTTCTTTGTTTAAAAACCAATAAACGTATCATCCAACTGTTGAAAAAACCTGCAGAAATCTGTGGTAGATTGTAAACGTTGTGCTGTTCACATCAGCATGGAAATTGCTAAGCGCGTAGGTACGAGTACTATCACACTTCTATTTTTTCTTCTCCCCGCAACGCTTTTCACGATTTGTAAGTGTCTTTTATACATTTGCCTTTGTGTAACCACTGTACTTAATCTGAAACGCTACATAGTTATGAATAGTAAAATACCTGTGTTTTGGTTCTATCGCAGAATAGTAACAAAAAGTGGATGTATTTGAATAAAATTGGCCGCAGGTGTAAAATACACAAAAATTTTCAACTTTATACTAAAATAACTAGAGGGTCCTCGTTTCATTCGCGTTCCCAGGGACCCTTAACGATTCCGGGATATAAAATTGCTTATGCTTTGTTCCAAGCTCCAGTCTCTCTTTGTACCTGGTTTTCTGTTTAAAATTGAAAGCATAACAGTTACCCGGACGAAAGGTGGTCTTCACTTTCATAAAAGATAAAATATTAGATTTTTTTGTTTGTTTTGTGAATTCGCTCCGAAACTACAAAACCGATCTTTATAATTCTTTCACCAATCGAAAGCTACATTATCAAGAAGTATCATAGGCATATTTTATTCCCGTATTCTTTCGGCAACGGGAACTATGCGGGTAAAACCACGTGACGGTAGCTAGTAAACTTGCTGGAACGACGAACCCGCTCTCAGGCCCGGCTAGGCCAAATACCATTAAACTCGCAACTTGTTGTGATAATTGCTTTCCTTCACGCCCTCATTAACTATTTACGAGTTAATGCGATTACTGAGGCCGAGAGAACGATTACTATATAGAAATAACGCTACGTTTTCAGTTCACATTTCCTTGTACAACCATAGACTTAGAAATGATCTAGACAGAGATAGCGTGTCAAAAGTGTGGCACATAATTATGTATATATCCTGGAACTATATATCCTGGGACATTTCTCACACACGGCCAATCTGATTCCAAACTAAGCAGAGCTTGTGATATGGTAACCAGATAGCTGATATACTACATAATTATAGTACTTTTAAATACATATTTATATAGATATTGACATCTAGACACAGGACAAACAGACGTATTCATGCATACAAATGTTTGTCCTGGGTGGTATTCGAACCCACGACCCGCGGCTTGGGAGTCAGAGTCACTAACCACAAAACCAACCGGGCTATCTGTATGTATCTATGAGCTAATTGTATATCTCTAATAATAGTAGGTATATAATGATAAATAAGTGACGAATGGTTTTGTGGTAAAATTTTGAATTAATTGAGAAAATTAAAATAAATGAACTTTGTGGTGCGCAGAATGGCCTTGATCTCATATTGTTTTTAAACATTCTTGAACTAAATTAATGATTAATATATAACGGGACGTCTGTTGATAAACTAGAACATTTTTAAAGATATTGTCAACAATAGGACATGAAGGTGTTAAAAAATATGTGTCGCGGCACATATTTTTTAACTATATTCCTTTTCCTTCTACAGAATCGTAGTACCTACGTAGATAATGAGTAATTTTTGCATACGGTATAATCTACGTACTAATTTAAAATCTAGACTTTATTTATTTCTTGTTTTTTATTTGGTATTATGTAATAGTGGTAGGGATAACTTTCAATGAAAATATGGATTTTTTCTCGAATTTGTAATTTTTTTTTTTTATACCACAAGGGTGGCATACGGTCCCACCTGATGGGAAGCGGTTACCGTAGCCTATGGACGCTTGCAACACCAGAGGCGTCACTCACGCGTTACCGACCCTATAAAAAAGGGAGCAACTGTATAGGCAGTGAAAGGGACAAAGCGCAATGCACTTCTCGTCGAAGGGCCAAACAGGCATCACTCCTGTACACCCCTACGACGCTACTCCATCCCTGGTCCCCCCACTGCCGCTACAGCGTCTCCAAAAAATATTTGATTTCTTACAAAAACATGCTGTCTAGTTTTTCAAAGGTCTATGTTGTGTAATGTATTCTTGCCACGTACTTGTATACTTTCCATACTAATTGAGTTTTTTCACTGAGGTACGTCGTGTAAATGAATTTACTTTTCTTTTCCTGAAGTTTTGGGTCGGCTGTAGCTATTGCGTAGTTAAGTTTAATTAATGTTTTTTTCTTTTCATTAAAATTTAAATTAAATAAGTTCGTTGATAGATAAATAAGGTAAATAATTGGTTTTAAAAAAAATTAAGAAATTTTCTGATTACAAAAAAAATAGTACTAATACTAGCTTCCGACCTGCGGTTTTGCCCGCATACTGAGAAAAATATAGCTTTGTTCCTTTTTTGTATGTGAGTTCCCTATTTAAACATCTATTTTTATTTTCTATCATTTATCATATTAAACAATATATTTAATCATTTTGGAAGTAATCACTTGAAATTATTATATTACTGTAACATGGATAAAACTCTTGTCATATAAAAGTTTGTTTAATAGCTTTACGCCCTTTGAATTGAGAAAATGTAGCTTTGACATTTACTACTAATGAAAATGAGACGTGTCTGTGATTTCAGGAATGTCTACACTAAATATAGTTCCAATGTGTGAATCAACAGACGCTTGTAATAGTTGTAATTTTGAAACACGTTTTCGAGTGGGTGTTACACAAATACCAATCTAGCCTTTCTATCGACCAACGACATGATTGTCAGTAGACTCCTCATATCAATTAAAACAAATGTGTGTAAACTGACTGTTGATAGTAAAAAAAAAAACTCGTTCTTCTCAGTTGAAGGTTGACTTTCGAACCAATAGTTGAAAGTTGAAAAGCTGGTGTAACTAACACCAGCTTCGTCTTTCAAACTGCCTTTTTAAGATCAAAACTGAATAAATTGTTTATGCATTTGAAATAGGTTTGTCCACAGATACGACAAATTCTAGCGGTCAGTACTGCTCTTACCTTTTTATTTTCAATTTCATGTTTCCTTTTTTGTAATATCCAAAAGCCTCTATACTAGGGGTCTATCGTGTACCATGTCGATAGTATTCTCTAAATACAAACTTTGTCAGCGAGCGAGCTCAACGCAGTTTGAAGCAGCCTTCTCACGTGGTAGCGTAGTAAACGACAAAGACAGAGTACTGCTAGCTACTGTTATTTTATCTTACTGAATTGGACTCCTATATTTACTTGAGGATCTAAACACATTTGTAGCTTTGTGCTCACAAGGATTTTCAGTAAAGTTAAATTGAATTTGCAGCCACCACTTAGTAAGTATATTTAAATGCACTGAAACCTTGTATGCAAATTTTCAATTATACCCAGATTATTCATTGTAGGCAGAGAAATAACATTTCCAGTGTTGCAGGTTTTTAGTCCCAAATAAATAGTGTTGTGGTAGATTCGAATTTTTACAACAAAAAGTCGGCTAAGGACAAAGGAAACTCGACTAGAGTTAAAAATAATACTCTTATGTATATTATTTGTTTTTGGCTATTGGAAGAACTATAGTCATCACTTGTCACGCTATGGACCCCATTTTGTTTTGGAAGCGACTATTTGTACGGGTAGGTACTGGACAAATAAATTATATTTATTCGTACATTTATTATTATTTTTTAATTAAACATGAATTGGATGATTAGCCTATGTTAGGTTAATTAAATTAATAACATTTATTCGATTTTATCTATTTAATTTTGGTTTCAATTAAATTCAAATTTAGTTTTAAAGAAATGAAATTTTGGGATTTTCGACTAGATTTATGTATCGGATACTGAAAGAACAAAACTGCCGAACATCACTATTGTAGCGGGTCACCCTTTTTTGTATCAGTGACAGTTGCACTTGTCATTTTTCTGACTCGAATTATTAATTCGACTATAGGAGTTATACTTTTAATTAATATCCGGTTGATTATCAACTTTGTACTAAATTAATAGTAATTATATTATATTGTTTGTTCAAAAAGTGAGCTTTGGAAATAATTGGGTTTTATTTAATACCTTTTGGTTCTGATACTATATCTTACAACAAGTTATTATTTTTTTTTTTATATCCGGGTTAAGTAAGCTTAAGTAATTATCATGCTCTATGGGCATTATTACAAACAAATAAACATATATATGTTATTTGTTTGTAGAAGTGTAACAAAAATATTTTTGTTACACTTCTGTTTCTTTATGTTCAAAATTACTGTAGACCTAAAAAAGAATCAAATGACGGCTCAACAAAAATATTACGGTACGACCTCGTTAAAATGTCATTTAAGCCTACATTTCCTTGCACGAGGCTCGAGTGCAAATGTTTTTCTATCCTTTACATAATCCTGTTTATTTAAATAAATAAAAATAAAATATCCTGGGACATTTTTCACACACGGCCAATCTGATTCCAAACTAAGCAGAGCTTGTGTTATGTTAACCATATAGCTGATATACTACATATACTACTTTTAAATACTTACTTATATAGATATTTACATCCAGACACAGAACAGACATATTCATGCATACAAATGTTTGTCCTGGGTGGGATTCGAACCCACGACCGGCAGCTTCAGAATCCGGTCTGTCGTGTTAATTTGAATGCGGAAGTGTGCAAGTTGGGGCTTTGTTCCTTATTACATTAAATGAAATTTACATTACACCACTATCTGAAAACAAACAACGTAGAGTAGGTGATGTTAACATTTTATATTTTTGAATTTGCATACATATAGTTTTAGTATTGTAATGAAACTTATTAAAATTAGCCGTATACTAGAATGAGTATCTATATATATAAAACAAAGTCTCCGCCACCTCTGTCTGTCTGTCTGAACGCGATGAACACAAAAACTACTGAACTTCATGCGGTTTTCACCAAATTACGGAGTATTTCATGGGTAAGGTTTCTATGTATAATACATCAATTTGGTGGCGCTGGTGGGCATAACTAAGTCTGCCGGGCCCGCTAGTGCAGTAGAAAATTACAAGACACTAATAAGGAAAAATGAAAGTTTTGATCTTTCTTTGTTATGAATAGGCTCCGAAACTACATCTGAATAATTATTTCACGAATGAAAGCTACGTTATTTGTGGGTGTCATAGGCTATTTTTTATTCATTTACTCCTACGGGAACCGGAACAACGGGGGTACCAAATAGTTCAGTCCTTTTTTAATCTCACGTATTTATTAAAAATAGATATTTTGTCGTCACAAATAAAATGAACAGTATTAGCCAAACCATTTTTATGTACACTCAGCGTCTTAAATAAACACGATTTTTATTTTGTATATGAGTGTACGTTTTTGATCAGAAAATCACGCAAGACTAGCAAGATACGCGTGTTCACTTGACAGAGTTACGTAGTCAATTGGGTAAAATGATTGTACACTGGTAAAACACATTTTCTGACGTAAACATAAAAATATGGCTACAAAACAAGCGTTGAAGGGTCTGTGAAAACTAATTCTTATTGTCTCTTTTTAGCGCTGTATGTTTGTCTTTTTTGATGATATCAATTTTACATGTAAATGTTTGTGAAGATGTATGCAAGTTTGTTACTGTTTCATGCAAGGACGGAAGGAATTTGTATGAAATTTAGCGCAGAGTTAAAATATATTCTGGAATAACGCATAGTTTACTTTTAGGTTGGAAAAAATTTAGATCTCTTACGGGAAAAACTACGGATAGCTACTAGTATACAGGTATAATAAGGTGGAGTAAAAATTGTTCAAGATCTCGACTACTTTGTTATTCTAAATCAAATAGTAAATAAAGAATTTTGGAAAAATCATCAATTATAGCGAAATCAGTATATTCATTTCGGACCTACAAATCTGTAGACAAAAAAAACTTGTTAAAAATAAACCAGTTATAGAGATACTCATATCTATATTATTTCTTTGGGTTGGAGGTTAAAAATCCTTAGAAAAAAATCTTAGATTAGATTGATTATTTCGGTATTTAACCGCGTATTTTGTGGCTCACCACCAAATATTTTGTGACGTTATTTTATCAAGTGAAAACACTTGAAAGCCCCCGCCGCCGCACCGCCCGCGCCCTGTGAAGTTGCCGAATAGACGAACATATGTTTACGCAGCGCTATTGGGCACGGAGGTAAACTAAAATCCTACAAATATTATAGACTAGTGGCTCCTTGCTGTTTCACCTGCGTTTCCGGCAAATCTTGAATGTGCCCGGAATTAAAAGTAGCCAACGTGTAATCCACGTTAGTGTGTTATTTGTAAATATATAAGTGGGTTCTAAGTACTTTTATGAATATGTATTGTGTGTTGGCAAATCAGTCTGCGAATATACGTTGAATAGTTAAGTGTCTCTCATTGCTCCCTTGTAATCCAGACTACCCTTGATATTCCCGAATACTCTTCAGTTAGGTACATATTATTATATGTGTTCTAAATTTTATGAAATTTTGTTTAGTAGTTTTTGCGTGAAAGAGTAACAAACACACTCACACTCACAGACTTTCGCATTTATAATATTTGTAGTATGCGAAAGTTTGTTAAAATGGAAAATAAACAATATTGGTACAAAAAACTTCTACAGTCGTTTTTTGTACCAATATTGTTTATTTTTAACTCTAAAGAATAAGATATTAAAGTCAGTGCTACTAAAGTGCTACTGGTAGTAACCAGTACCTTCAATAACTTTAAAAGTGGAAATAACTTTTCAGAAATAAAATTATGATTTAAATTTTCCTCCGTACAAAACCTGCGGTGAATAAAACTTGAACAGAATTTTCAATCAGCCACGGCGATTATGTAAACGAACAATATTAAAACTTTAAATGTTCTTAGTATATATTATTAATATTATAAAGAGGAAAGGCTTTATTGTTTGTTTGTATTAAATTGGTTTGAAACTACAGGCTGGAATAAAAATAAACTTTACTCCCAGCCGATACTTTGTCCGCATAGAATAGAATGGAATTGTCTTTATGTATGAACCGATTGACATGATATAAATCTACAGACATGTTCTTAAGCTTACCATAATATATTATAGTGAATACCAGATCTAAATCGGAGAAGCCATTTCTAAGATTAGCATGCACAAACGCACAGACAAAACTTCTAACTACTATTATTTTGGGTGCTATTTGCGTTCATAAAGGTCACAATTATATTTTTGTCATATATCTCCCATTTATAGACAGCGATTCGTTACATTTTTATTATATGTAGTGATTAGATAGTCCATTTATAACAGAAGGTCACAAAACATCACAATTCTAAAGGAGGATTTTTTAAAAATATTGCAAAAATCTTTTTTTAGATACAGATGAAGTTGCGCGAATAAGCTAGTATTTAATAATATGCGGCGTTTCTTTGAGGGATGTGAAAATACAAGCTGAAATACCGTCCGGTCATTTTGCCCTGCCCACTGCCAACCAGTAATGAAATGGGTTTATTATACCTTTTGTAACTCCAATTTTATCTTCATATGCGACGACATAGCGGACTTCTCACGCGATAGCGTAGTGAACGAAAGAGATAGAAAATCAGCCGCTATGACACCTCGCCGTGTCAATGTCATTTACTGAATTGCTTACTTGGTTGGGTCCTACCACTAAAGCCTTTTAAATAAACATGTTAAAAAGAGTGTTTGTATATAAAAGCCTTCACATGGTTCGGTGAGATGGTGTTACGTTGTAATAGACCCTTTTATTTTTAAAATGAGTACAAGCTTTTAAAAAAGTCCTACATTTTATAATGCGTCATGAGTTCTTTTATAAAATCTATTTAAATGGTAAATGTTTGTGAGTTGTTTATATGTTATTTTTTTAAGTGATAAACATCCTGAGGTGTTAATATAAATTCGTACTGTTGATCTAAGCGCACAGACGGACAGAAGACGGATATACCTACGACGTTATTTTAGATCTATGTAATCAATTCGGAGATCAATTCGTCTAGACTTACTACGACGTACGAAATTTGAACCTTTTTGACTGGCTGGTTAGTTTTATGGTTAGTGATCATGACTTTCCAGCCACCGGTCGTGGGTTTGAATCTTATCTATAACAATATTTACGTGCATGAACATGCCTCTCCATCCTGCTTTGATTAAAATGAGATTGGCCATTTGTCCCGGGATTTAAAGATAATTTCGACACCAGCTATTTACACTACGCTAACTCGAAATTTGGCAAAAACGTTTTTTTATGCCAAGCTTCTTAGAATTAGGTTTTTTATATGTAAAAAAAAAAATGTGAAGAAATATACAAAAATAACGAAGTTACAAATTTTATAAAACGCTAAGTGCAGGTACTTTTTGAAATCACTCGATTTAAACCACGCCAACTAGTGTTAGCGGAGTGTCCACGGGGAGGGGGCGCATAGATTATATTATGTATTACAAAGTATTTAAATATATATTATAGTCATACGCTACGTATTTCTTAAATTTAAGCGCTTTTATAAAAATCCGTGTATACTACGCAAACACTAGTTAGCGTAGTTTAGAACGATCAGGTATATTTGTTCATTTGTAGAATGCGCTACTTAGCGACTTTTACTAGCTAAATACTTATGTCAAAATACAATTATATTTATTCGTTTTCGACGGTAATTTCACCATTCATATTTTTAATGTATCGGCATGTGTTTATGATAATAAAAAACATTATTTTAATCTTTTTGTAGAATCGTAGCCAAATAAATTACCAGCTGAAGTTAATAATCCTGAGTTCGGGATTTTTTATGAGCATGTTATGTCTGATGAGATAATTTTAAAATAATAATCATTATATACCTATCCAGTTCAGTCAATTATGAAAATTATGTGCAGACCTACAAGATACAAACTTAAACGACTTGGGGGCTCTTTATACTCCACTTAATATTTATTTACCAAAGGTATTGACTTCGGTCCAAAAGCCTTCTCCGTTGACATTAAGTCCAACAAGCATCGACATTTTGTTTTCTGTCGTATCTGATGATCCTTCTGACAACACAGCTAATATAGTTCCTTATCTTCAAACGGTGTAGCCGACTTCTTACCAAAAAACCGAAAATACAACAATCCCACATCAAATCGGTATGTCTGCCCAGGAAAGTCTTTCAGGTTTGCACATGAATGACAGCCCCAGTAGTAATACAGATTTAGTAACGGCAATATCCACCCCCAGTAATTTTAAAACTTTCCCCTGTTTGCAATGATAGTCTCTGATTCTGCGGTGTCAAACAAGTAAATGCCATCGTCCTAAAAATGCTGATGTCGGTCTCTAACATCTTAAGCTCGAAGATGAGTATATAAGCCCCCGCTTATATACTGTGATTACCGAACGGCTAAAAAGGCTGCTTGTTTGCTATACTGCCAGTTGCTTAAACAATATATTTAACAAATTAACATCTTAGGGAGTTCACAAAGTCAATAAACAAATAATAATCAGATAACTGCGTGAGGGATAAAACAGTAACCAAACCATATCGTTTACTATATTATGAAGATACTTATTATCCGCTCATTTCTTTCAAATGAAGATAGAGAAGATGAAGAAGCAACCATTTTATGGAAAAAAGACATACTGGCAGGCTTTAATAGAAAAGACTGCAAGAGGCAGAGAAGTGTATTCTCCAGTTGAATGGTATACACCAGTGCGATAGGGAATGGAACTCCTTTATTTTGATTCTTGAAACAATATTAGCTTAATTTTTATTGATGACAAAATTATCAAGAACAATATTAATTAAAATAGTTTATATTGGTAACTACAGCCTGTTGGAAAATAAGTAATGTTTATCTTTTGATTGATAACGTAAGCAAACATGTAGTATATTTTAAAAATACTAGATTATCCCACTTTTAGAGCTTATTCCCGAAAAAGACACGAAACTTGGTTAAATCCATCCAGCAAAATACAAAAACCTTAAATATTATTGTGATAACAATATTATTTCGGAAATGTATTATCGTTATTGTTATCTATTTTATTTAAGGCCTGGGTCTATGGGTATCCCACTGCAGGGCAAATGCCTCCCATCTTGCTTTCCACATAAATATTATTATTTTAGTAACTGAACATAATGAGGAGAGTTCATTTTCTTTTAAGAATAACAATATTAAGTACTTTATTGATTTAAATAATTATAAGGTACAAAATCGAACTGTGATTGATCTGATCTTCAATTAATTATAAGTAAGCACTTAATTGATATTTAATTAACTGTTGATTACTAACTAGTTTTATACGTTATTAGTTTAAATTATGTATCAAAATTACAGAATATAATATTATCTGCTCTATTCTATCTAGAATCTATAAAAAATTATATATATTTTAGCTCCACGGAAAGATAAATGAGGCGTTAACTTGTAGCTCAGGTCGATGTATAGTACGCTATGTATAATTTGGCGGCTTTTAACACGATATCCGCCAGAGACGTATATACGGGTTAACAAAAAAAGCTAACTTTAATAACTAGTTATTTAGCCAGTAAATTTATAATAATATATTTTACGGATATATATATAACCCTAAGGTTACAAATAATGCATGATTTATTTAAAAATTATCATCGCAACACAATAAAAATAACACATCTTTATCAGTATGACATCCCGTAATACACAACGCTAACTTAAGATAGACGTGTGTAACTTGTAAAATTAATTTGAAGAATTACGTCTATATTCGGCTAACTAGCGCTAAATCGAAAAATATAAATAATTATGGAAAAATAAATATGAGATATTATAATGAAAAAAATAATCATGAAGGGTTCCAAATTTCAAATAAATATCTTAATTAATGAAAAAGTTATCACGTTTTTTCCTTTATAAGCCTCTCCTGTAAAGTACACATTTCGGACTTAGCGTAGTATAAATAGCTGGTGTCGATTTAATTGAACATACTTGTACTCGTATTAAAGTTTCTTAAATACATACTCACTGAGCTTAAGCCACGGGCATCTCATGTCCTATTTGGCTATTTGCCACTTTAATCACATAAAAATCTGGCCAGATTCGCTGTAGGGCATAAGCCATGACTTTTGGCAACGGTCCTGTGGCGGAAATGGGTGGAATGTATGAAAGTGAGTTCTACATTTTATTTACTGTCTTATTTATATTTTCATATGGTTGTTCATGATGTGGTAGCAGGTGGGAAACGTGGAAAAAGAGGAACTAGTTATAATACTGCTGAATATTGATTTTGATCAAATTTTCAAAAAACTATAAAAAATGAAAGAGACAAAAGAAAACTTAGAGATGTTTTAGCTATGTTTAGTTTGTTGGAATAGTTGGAAATCTTAAATTTACCCGAGATGAAAGTCGCCTATGTGTTATTCACAACATACCTATTTATTAACAAATTTAACGCGATCCCTTCAGCCATAATGCTATGAAAGCTATCAAACATACATACAAACTTTCGGATTTATAATATTAGGTAGAAAATCTGTCTAGAATATTTTGTTTGTGATCATAATGAAAGATACACACGCAAGGAACTCATAATATTATTTACCAGTTCACCTAACCCACCATTAATTTCATCGTGTAACAATACATGAACCTTCTGAAAGGGTGCCAAACAATGGAGGCATATTGCCTTTGTACTGCAAGCTGTTCAGCAATTACTTTCCGTATATTCGGGCGATACGGCGGAAATGTACTCATTCATCCTCCTATTCAATACTTATTTAAAATGTGCTGAGAAAATAATTCACACATGGTTTTTTTTTATTTTACTAGGAAGAACAACAGCTGATAGTAAAAGTTGTGGATACAATTTTGAAGTGAAATGAAATATGCCTATTCATTCAAATAGGCCTTCACAGACACTTATGAAACGTCGATTCTAATGATCGGTTTGGATGCTTTTTTAACCGACGTAAAAACGGAATGGGTTTAAATAGCGCGTATTTTTGTATGTATTATAAGTAACATACTTTTTTGATTTTGATAATTTTTAGTTTTGACTATCGAGAAATGAAACAGTCAAGTTATACATAGGTACATATATTTTTTAATAGCTTCCGCCTTGCGGTTTCATCTGTATTCCCGGTGACCGGGATAAAAGGTAGCCTATGTCTTTTCTCATGCTCTAATCATGCTGCGTGATTTAGGCGTAACAAACAGAGTTACTTTTGCATTTATAATATTAGTAGGGCTATTAACCCAAGCATATAAGGCTGTATTCAGCCCCATAATACATGATGAAATGTCAAACAAACCTTCACAATATTAGTAGTGTTTTCCACCAAACACTGTAGTTGGCACCTAATAACTATTGTCGTATTAAATCAAAGGTAATGGAAATTAATTCTCGTCCTTTGAAAACAGTTCGAGCTTAAGCTCTGATTGTTCCTCAGGTAAATTTAATTGTACTATTTAATAGATGTTGAATAACCTGTTATATAGTGCTACTAAATTGTGATGGAGGTTATTGTTTAGGTATATTGGTAGATTAATTGATTTTAAATTAGTAGCATTATTTGACAGCCCGGTTGGTTTTATGGTTAGTGACCCTGACTTTCAAGCCGCGGATCGTGGGTCGTGGGTTCCCAGGACAAACATTTGTATGCATGAATATGTCTGTTTGTCCTGTGTCTGGATGTAAATATCTATATAAGTATGTATTTAAAAAGTGGTACATGTAGTATATCAGCTATCTGGTAACCATATTACAAGCTCTGCTTAGTTTGGAATTAGATTGGC
This sequence comes from Thyatira batis, assembly GCA_905147785.2. NCBI lineage: Eukaryota > Metazoa > Arthropoda > Insecta > Lepidoptera > Drepanidae > Thyatira > Thyatira batis. Next base: position 633,189 of record LR990498.1, on the reverse strand, counting down.
CGTGTGTGAAAAATGTCCCAGGATATTTATTTATTTTATATAATACGTGAGCTTGAGCAAGTAATAATCTTTACAGCATTAAAAATGTTCTCAAAAGATCAAATTAATTGGTCATTCTATTTACTTATTAAGATTTATAGCACGTACATTTATCTTTAAAAGCCTGGAGAGGACATTAATATTATCTTTATGCTGAAAGCATTGAACGGAGCGGCGTAAATCGAGTCAGAAAGTGGACAATAACAAGGAAAAACACACGATAAGGAAAAAACAAGACCAATAAATAGCATTTCATCAGGAGAACGTATTCATACTGATATATTTGTATAGTAATAAAAGTAATAAAGTACGCAGTGCAACAACTTATCTCCGTTTGCCAATGTCGCTGGGAGATGGCCAAAATTGAGTTATTTATGTTAATGTACAGATTCCCCGACGGAGCCGAACTCATTTACATAGTTAGGGGAACAAGTATTTCTTATATCGACGTAGGTATGGATGCTGTTGTTTATGAATCATGGAGATAATATGTATATATTTATTGAAATCTTGTTTTTATTTTGAAGAATTTATTCATATAAATATTTAACATTTAATATTTACATCCAGACACAGAACAAACATGCATATTCATGCTTACAAATGTTTGTTCTGGGTGGGTTTCGAACCCACGACTTTATTTTTTTGTTCTCATCCAATATGACTGTCCATTCTCATGTTGGTAAGTGTTTCCCTCGAGAATTAACTCTAAACTAAGGTAGATTTATAAACATTAACATTTTACCCACGTAGTTCCCGTTCCCGTGGGAATACATTGATAAAATATAGCCTATGTTAATCAGTGATAATGTAGCTTTCTAATGAAAAAATAATTATTAAAATCGGTCCAGTACTTTTTGAGTTTATGCGTTACATACAAAAATACAAATCTTTCCCCTTAATAATGTTGGTGTGGATAAAAACCCGAATCTTGCGTCGTAGCAAATCTCGTAGCACATTGTAGCAAATCTCGTAGAGTTTCGTAGCTTCGTAGAGGCTTGAACCTAATTTGTCACAGTGACGGATTACATTTGAAACAAACGACATACAACAGAAAACATGTTCATATGTTTTTTGTTTGTTGAATACCGACAATATTTTACATGTCAAAGTGAATGGTTGAATGAGATCTGATGAATGAGCCATTAGCGATCCCTCATGATTATACCTGACATACGAACTCTTTTGTCGCGTCTCAGTGAATGTGGGTTGATTTCTCATACTCTTTATGTGAAGTATTTAAGCAGATGGGTATCTTTGCTTGTTATACAATTTTTTTTATTTTTTTTTAGGGTTACTATGTCACCATATTTGTTTATTTGTGAAGGTAAACTGCCAAGCTCCTATCCAGAGTTTTTAAAACCTAGAACATTTTTCGGTCATGAGAAATTTTGACTACGAACTAGCCGTATATTTTACACGCATTATAAAAAATATGAGTTAAGAAATAAGGAATAAGTATTTATAAATCAATTAATTAAATATAAATTAGATCATACCTTAAATATTAATAAAAAAAACAATAAACTACATTACTTTTTTATTTAATGAGTTCGTTACATTATTGTTTATTGATTTACCTGAATAAATAACCTAAAGGGGCCCAATCTAAAAATTTAATATAATTTGATCATATTTTCGTGAATACTACACAGAAACCTTATACCAGTTTTATTACCTCATATGAAATATAATGAAAAACACCTCTACCTTTTTTAATACTTTTCCTTCGCGGCAAATGAAATTTTAAACCGTCGGAACGTCTTCAGAGCGTGTGAGGGCTTATTAAAATCCAAGATGGAGGTTACATGGCCGCATTTAAGCCGATGGAACTTAATTTGGAAATCACGAATGCTATTCATGTTGAAAATTAGTTAGTTATGTCTATATTAAAATTGGAAATTTTTAGGTATATTGTGAAGTAATGATTTGGTAAAACTCTTTATTTATGTATGTAAATTAGTATTTTCAAACTTTATAAAAGTTTATCTTGAGTTTTAACAGCAATACAAAATATTATATTTTAGATTGAATGATAAAGTTTTGTTTTATAATAGAAATGTGTTTTTGCGTAAGAGATACAAAGTTTGGGCTATTTTTAATCTAGACCTTGCCATTTTATTTTATTATTTTTAATATATTGCTTATTTTATTACGAATAATATACAATATGTTGTTTTGGGACTGAACTTGTTTATTTCATCATCATCATCATCATCAACAGCTCATATACGTCTCCACAGAGGAGCTCGAGCCTCCCCTAACATCGAGAGGGTTTAGGCCGTAGTCCACCACGCGGGCCTAGTGCGGATTGGCGGACTTCACATGCCTTTAATTGTGACATCTCGGGCATGCAGGTTTCCTCACGATGTTTTCCTTCACCGAAAGCCAGTGGTGTGTGAATCCACACTAATCCAGCCAGGGATTTTAACTGGCACCCTCATGATCGTGAGTCGGTGCGTTCCCAACTGAGCCACCACGGCTAACTTGTTTATTATTCTAATACATTATTATAGAAATAGTTATTATGAATAAACCTTTAAAATCTAAACTTTGACATAACAAATACAATATATTTCATATAGGCTTTTGTTTTTATAGACAGGACATACCAAATAAATCCAATTCAACCTAGTTTATTTGTTGGAAAACATGAAAATATATAGCTAGCTATATTTCCAATCGTTTTTCGGTGATACCATAATGGCGAATAAAAAATATAACCCACAAAATGTTACCAGGTCCCAAGCCACAGAGTAAACAAATAAATCTATCCTCTAAAGAGATTGAAAAGGTGATTTTATGTTTGTTTGTTCCGGGATGCGTGAACTGTGTAGTATATGGGTAATGCATTTTCATCAGCGTTCATGTCTGAATATTTCATTCCTTTGAGCTGATAAATTTATGTATATAGTAAAATTTTTAGTTATCTAAAACATGTTTATTTTATTTTTAATCGACTTTCAAATAAATGGTGTAGGCTCACTATTCAACAGTTTTTTAAAATGTTTGTTACCTCAGAACTCCTTTCTTGGTAGTTTTATCCGCGTTCCCGGGGTTTCTAAATATTCCCGGAATAAAGGCCTCTGTGTAGAACACCTATTGTACTAATAATTCTTAACATAAAATTGGCCGTCTTTACTATAGATAATTAAACTTAGACCATAGACTAAAGGCTGAAGTCGGTAGGGAAGTGCGATTATAGTACTCATTTGTTTCGAGCTGTTTGCATGTAATGTACAGACAGACACTGATGTCCTTACATATTAGTTCTTTCATTATTATGGTACTCTTTAGGTTATTGCCTTCCAATATTTTTAGATACATAAAACAAGCTTAAATCATGCTGGTAATATCGCAGCATATTAAATACTAGCTGCCTCCGCGCGGTTTTACCTGCGTAGTTCCAGTTCCCGTGGGAATACAGGGATAAAATATAGCCTTTGTTACTCAGTGATAATAAATAAATAAAAATTTACTTTATTTCTATAATGTAGCTTTCTAATGAAAAAATAGTTATTAAAATCGGTCCGGTACTTTTTGAGTTTATTCGTTACATACAAAAATACAAATCTCTAGTCTTTGTAATATTAGTGTAGATTGTAGGTACTGAAATGAATGAAAATGAAAAATGTTCTTATTCAAATAGGCCTTTACTGACACTTATCAATAGTCAGACTCTAACACTCGGTTTAGAAGGTCGGTCTTGCTGAAAAAATACGGCAATAAACTTAGCCATCTTATTTTACAATATGTACCTACGTTTTAACCACAAAATCACTTAACGACAAAAAGCTGTATCAGGGGTTAAATGATAAAATAATCTAAAAGATTGATTTCCATAAGTGATTCTGTCAGACACATGCTCGTAAATATTCGTGTGTAGCTTTAATACGTTTCTGCGTGATGTTTATATGTCGTGGACAAATCGTTGAGATGGGCCGATCTAGATCTGCCTGGCCATATACATCGTGATGACGTATGTAATAAATATCCTGGGACATTTTTCACACACGGCCAGTCTGATTCGAAACTAAGCAGAGCTTGTGATATGGTATCCAGATAGCTGGAATACTACCTACATATACTACTTTTAAATACATACTTATATAGATATTTCCATCCAGACACAGAACAAACCGACATACAATACAAATTCATGCATACAAATGTTTGTCCTGGGTGGGATTTGAACCCACGACCCGCGGCTTGAGAGTCAGGGTCACTAACCACAAATCCAACCAGGCTGTCTAAAACAATAACAATATTTACATTTATTTGTGTTATGTAAAATTGACTAACATGTCCGCGGTTCTAACCTAATTATGTATTTTATGTATTTTAACGTTGGGCACATCATGAAATAATCGTCCAAATTACGAAATGCCGGCATATCACACTGTGCCCAGGCAGATCTAGATCGGACCAGTTCAACAGTTTGCCCACGACGTTCATATGTCGTTAACCAGTCTCGCTGATGTGGTATGCGGTGGTGGTGTCGCAAGGGAAAATAACTGTTATACCTATATGTAATAAAGCGTATTGTAGCATGATGATATCGCTAATGTCGTTGTACACAACCTTTTTTTTAATGGATATTGAGTTTTGAAATATCTGTGTACATACCTAACGTATATTTTTTAACTGGATATGATTAAAACCTTTTTTAAGGATTTTTATGTAGAAGGCAATCTGTCTACGAAAATTTGCAAAATCATATTTTAATGCGTTCGCTACGAATTTGTCTCGTATACGAAAAATAAAAAGTTATAGAGAAACCGGTTGGCTTTGTGGCTAGCGACCCTGACTCTCAACCGCTCGTCGAGAGTTTGATACCCAGGACAATCATGAGGATGTATATTCTGCATCTAACAAATGTATCAAACATGATTGTATTATTATTCTTTACATAGTACGTACGTAGTTTATATAAAAAACTTCAAGAAAGACTGCCCCCCTCTCTCAAAAACGAACCCTCCTGTACCGAACGTTCGATCGTTTCGATCCATACCTAAATGCCTGTTATAATGAATAAATATATGTCATTTAATTTTACCTACCTGCGTCTCTAATATAACCTATTTTATACAAACTTCTATCATACGTAAAGGTCATTGACCGACATATACTCACAAAATATATATGTACTTAATCCGAAAATAAGCAGCTCATTTCCCCGAATGCTAGCGAGTAATGAAACCGAGGATCGCAGTCAATCTGTCGCTCAATTGTCAACCAATCGACTCCTATAACATCGAGATTGGTACTCGTAGTTCCAGACAATTCTGTAAGGCTCCAGGATATATTAGGAGCGATAGCGAGTAAGCAGGACGGGAATATCTTGCCATCCTTGTTTAGTTTCTACCAGATTCGGGATAGTGTTCTACACTAATATTATAAAGAGGAAAAAGTGTTTGTAATGAAAAACTCAAATACTACTGCGCCGATTACAAAATTTACTTCACCATAGGAAAGCTACATTTTTAGAGAGTAACATAAGCGATATTTTATGCTCGTATTTCTATGGGAGCTAGTCTTAAATAATTAATTTGATTTCTCACCCGTTGTGTAAGACTGTCAATTTTAATTGCCTTTTATGTCTTAGGTTTATTTAGCTCTGGGCATTCATAGAATTTGGTCTACACTATCATAAACCTAAAATTCCTATGACAAATATCTGTAATAAAATTGTTACTGTAATTTCTTTTTCTATTTGAAAATTCAACAGCAAGATTTAACCAAAAAATAAGTAGAAAAAAACATTGAAAACAAAATAAAAGCTTAAAAATATTTGGATTTTTTACCATTCTCGCTCTCGCTAGCACAGTGGCCGCGCGCCCCGCTCAAGAAAGCACAAAAATTCTTACGCGACGCTGGACTTTTTGATGAAAGTCCCCTTTTGTTGAGTGAATTGAAACTAACATTTGGCACAGTGGAAATGGAAAAAATGTGTCACGCGAGCGTTTCTACCGTTGTTGTCTGAACAAACACTGCTTAGTATATAAAAGGAGTATTTAAAGTTGTTTTCTTAGAATTACGAAGAAAATTGCTGTGTAAAAAAGTAGTTTTTTTTGGGGCCAAAACTTTAAAGGTTCTGTTTCTAATGTTTTTCGTGGACAATGGATCTTTGCAAACGGTTATTTGTTTTCTAACTATAAGGAGTTTGTACTATGACAGCAGTACTTGCGAAAAGCAATTGGATAAGTAGTATTCAATTGCTCCTTGTAACAATTTACACTTGAGTTGCAGCTCAGTGAGGAACGATCATGAGGGTGCAGGTTCAAACACTTGACCGTACTTCGGAGTTTAAAAACTTACTCAAAGATTTTTACAGGCAACGCGTGAGTAACGCTCCTAGTGTTGCAAGCGTCCATAGGCGGTAACCGCTTCCCATCAGGCGGACCGTATCCTTTGTGGTAAAAAAAACCTACGGATTCACACCACTAGGATTCGGAAAAACGTCGCAAGGAAATCTGCACCCCAATAGGTCAGTGTGGTGGACTATGTAGTGGAAATGTAGGTAGGTATATGAGCTGATTATGTATATACAATGTTAGAAAATACACTAGACACAAAAAGTTAGGGATATAAAAAAATATTGAAATTTTTGGGTGATTTTCAAAGACTTGTAACTTCGCGGAAAATAACCGTACAGCAAAAAAAAGAAAACCAAGTTGTAGCTACAAGTGTCTAGTTTTCAGATATAACCATGAATTTTTTGTGTCATGTTTGGATCTGGAGAAATTCTATGGAAACTACCAAGGAAAAAAAATGCAAATTTTTTGTCATCGCAAAAAAAGGTCTATGGGCTTCAAAAATAATTTTTTTAATGTTTTTGTTAAGTGTTCTGTCAGAAAATTTAATGCCCTTTAATTTGTTGTAGTTAAGAACCCTGTACAATGATTTATCACAAAATTATTGCCAATCAACCGAAAAAAGAACTTTTTAACTTTATCAATCAATAACTCTGAGAATAATGATCGTATAGGAAATCGAAGATGGGTTTTAAAAAGAACACAGTATTTTCTATAAGAAAACGTAAACAACTTATGTCGAAAACATTTTTATGGAATTGAAAACTTTGATTGAAAAAATGACCAAAATTTGCATAATTAAGGATATTTAGATAACTTGTCATAACTTTGGATTAAATCGATGAATGAAGGATATCGTCGGTTATTTTTTAACCTTAAAGTGTCCCGGAAAATCCCTGAAAAACTCAAAGCGCTGCAATGCTTCTTACTTAGTGTCCCGAGGCTCTAAATTTATTGTTTTCGCTAAAAACACCATTATGAACGATGGTTCGATTTCAATCATTTTTTCAATGAAAACATTTTTTTTTCTCAATAATCTTTATTGCTTTGATGAAAATGATCGACTTTTTTTTCAAAATGTCGAATAGAAAAAAAAAACATTCGATGATCTGTCATCATGCGAGAGCGCTTACGAGCAGTGACCCAAAACAGAGGCAATACGCGGTACTGAATTGTGACCTGTATACGTGCAGACCCTTCAATAGCTACAGATGGACACACAGACAGACGGACAGACAATCATGCACACATACACAAAGTATAGAAAAAAAAAAGAAATAAAAAAAAAAGTTTTTTTTTTCTATCCAAAATTTTTGAATTAAACCGATCTTTTACATCAAAGCAATAAAGGTTATTGAGAAAAAAAAAATGTTTTCTTTGAAAAAACGATTAAAATCCAACCATCGTTTATAATCGTGATTTTAGCGAAAACAATAAATTTAAAGCCTCGGGTCACTAAGAAAGAAGAATTGCAGCGCTTTGAATTTTTCAGGGATTTTCCGGGATACTTTAAGGTTAAAAAATTACCGACGATATCCTTCATTCATCCATTTTATCCCAAGTTATACCAAGTTATCTAAATATCCTTAACTATGCAAATTTTCGCCTTTTTTTCAGTCAAAGTTTTTGAGTGAATGAAAATGTTTTCGACAAAAGCCGTTCACGTTTTCTTATAGAGAATATTGTGTAGTTTTCAAAACCTATCTTAGATTTTCTATACGATCATTATCCTCAGAGTTATTGATCGTCAAAGTTAAAAACTTCTTTTTTCGGTTGATTGACAATAACTCCGTGGCAAATCATTGTACAGGCTTCTTAATTACAACAAACTAATGGGCATTAAATATCCTAAAAGAGGATTTGACAAAAACCATAAAAAAATCATTTTTGTAGCCCATAGGCCCTTTTTTAGACGACAGAAAATTTGTAATTTTTTTTCCTCGGTACTTTTCTTTGTATTTCTCCAGATTCAAACATAATACAAAAAATTCATGGTCATATCTGAAAACTAGACACTTGTAGCTACAATTTGGTTTTCTTTTTTTAGCTGTACGATTATTTTCCGCGAAGTTACAACTCGTTGAAAATCACCCAAAAATTTCAATATTTTTTTTATATCCCTAACTTTTTGTGTCTAGTGTACATAGGTACTTGCTTAGTTTGATACCAACCGTTATTTTGCCTCATAACTATTATTTTATTGTTGTGGGCCATGTTAAAGATAAAGAACCTATAATGAAATACTTTATGTAGTTAACAAAAGTCTAATATATGGGTAAGTACTATAACTGCAATTATTTGAATAAATTTAATCGAAAACATTGGGTATGAGCCAGATAAGGAAGTCATAAATTAGCTTAACTAGCTTCCGCCCCGCGGCTTTATCCGTGTTCTAGAGCCATCTCAAGTTTTCGTAGAGAAAATCCGGGATGAATGGGACACTATGAATATTTTAATGGGGCATTCACATTTTTACGCTTTTTGTCTGTCATATCTTATAGGTTGGTATTCTTTGGGATGTTTATAGTCAGAAACACTCAATACTATTATAAAATATTCTAAATTAAATTCGTTTAGAATTTAAACCCTTTTTTGAGTTTGAAGATTTACTTTAAAGACTTTGTAAGGACACTGAAATTAGTTTTGAGTCTTCAAAAATATATACTAAATTTTCTACGTAAGTAGTTATAAGATAGAGTATATGTTGTTATCATTATTATTAAGTTTTTTAAAAGCATTTACATTATTTTTAGTAATCGTGTACTTTCCAATTTGCTTTATTTTAAATCTATCTGTAGGAACCGTAAGATATTTTTTGTGAGTACTTTTAGTATTGTATTGATCTAAAAAAATGCCTACGTATATTAAACAGATATTTAAATAAAATATGATTATGCTGTGTTTGAAAATAAACCCCCAGTTTTAATAATACTAGAAACTAACCCGGTTTCCCGTTGCTAATCACAAATTTAGTATAGGCTTTGAAATTCCTAAATAATTGTAATTCCTATTTATCATATACATTAGGTAATCAGCGATTTATCCTACATAAACTCAGCATGTACACCCCCCCCCCCCCTCGAGGTGGGAGAGAAGGAGGGGGGTGTTAATTAATAGTTGTGATACATTTCATAAACATATTGCAGTCTATTTAAATAAATTGATACTAGATATGTTAAGCAAAGCTACATTAAAATATTAAATGCATTTTAATATACAAATGTGAAAGCCTATTTGTATGTATTTACATTGCGAGAACGTTTATCGTTTGCATGTTGTTTAAATACAGAAATGTTTACATAAACTGAGATTTATAATAAATAAATATATGAAATTTTACATTTTTAGTGTTGGAAATTATACTTATATATTAAGTATACGTGTTTTATCCACGTTTCCGGGAGATCTTAAATTTCCGTGACAAGTGGTTTCATAAAAGATAATCCGGGACATATTCTATCAGTGTTTTTAGATTAATTAAATTAGATAAAGACTTATCTTATTAAAGACTTTAAGAGTTACAATTATTCATACTCACAGAAGTTTAGGATTTTTAACATAAGTTGGAGTAATATAGGATCCAAAAGTAGGATAGATTTTAATTCTGAAGTATTGGTATGTAACATTATATCTTAGTATACATCTTAGTAAAGATATAAAGTTCTCGTGTCACAATGTTCCAAACTCCTCCGAAACGGCTTGACCGATTTTTAAGAAATTTTATAAGCATATTCAGTAGGTCTGAGAATCGGCTACTTACTATCTATTTTTGATACACCTGTGATCACGGGAACGTGAACTATGCGGGTGAAACCGCGGAGCGACAGCTTGTATTCCTATACAACAAAGCAGCCAACAAAGATTCGTTTGGCAAAAACAATGCACGTAATAGAAAAGTTTGTAACACTAAAGATCGAATAAAATAAATTCCAAATTAAATTTCTTCAATACTAGTTACCTCCCCGCGGTTTTACCCGCGTAGTTCCCGTTCCCGTGAGAATACAGGGATAAAATACAACCTATGCTACTCAGTGATAATGTAGCTTTCTAATTACTTACTTAACAGTACTTTTTGAGTTTATTCGTTACATACAAAAATACAAATCTTTCCTCTTTATAATATTAGTGTAGATGCAGTAGTTCCCTTTCATTCCTATTCACTAAACTTCGTATCGTCCTACTCGAACAATACCAAGTACGTACGAATAATCGTAAACAAAACGCAGCGATGGCGTCTGTCTGTCTGCTCTGTCATTTGTTTGTGTAACAAAAACATCTTTACTAATATTATAAAGCTGAAGAGTTTGTTTGTTTAAACGCATTAATTTCAAAAGATAATACTTCAATTTAAAAAAATATAATAGTATTTGATAGCCTAATTATCAAAGAAAACAATAAGCTAAATACCATCACGCTAAGGCTAATAGGAGCGGAGCATCATTGATAAGTGTTGCTCGAAAGGTAAGATGTGTTCCAGACGAAGCTGCACGTGGCAGCTAGTCGCAAATAATGATCGTGTTTACGCGAGAAATTACTTAGTACTTAAGCTTTACAAGTATCAACTTAATGTCATATAAGTTAGCTAAGTTACATATTTTAATATATTTATTCTACAAGTCAGACTAAGTTAAACTTATACAATACCACTGTAAATAAGAAATGTCCTGGGACATTTTTCACACACGATTCACTCATTTCAAGCCAAGCAGATCTTGTACTATGATAACCAGATAGCAATATACTACATATACTAGTTTCTAAGTACATAGTATACTACTTATATATAGTTATTGGCATCCAGACAAAGAACAAACAGACATATTCACGCATACAAATGTTCTTGGGTTGGATTCGAATTCACGACCGGCGGCTTGAGAGTCACAAAACCAATTGGTCTGTAATTGTAGTATAGACGTTATTTAACTGTCTATATAAATGAAATACTCCTTGATTTTGATGAAAGAAGTTATTTTTATTAGGTACCTGTATCACCTGTTAGAAAAACTAAAGTAACAAAAATGATCTGTCTACCAAAACATCGATGACTACAAAGTAAGCGTCGACTTGTCAGAAAACAATAAGTATCAACTAATAGAATTCGTATCGGCAAATAGAGCAGTGCAGACAATACTTACGTCTCACTTACTCCGTATGTTCCATTATAGATATTATTTTCCAGTAATATGATTTTTTACGAGCAGCAAAAAAAGAATACTTTTATGAACCAACTTTGTTTTGATTGTTTGAGCAAATCTGTTTAAGATTACTACTGTATTGCGTATTTATATTTAATCTAGTTTTTTAGGTTTACGCTAAGTATAGGGTTATATACGTATACCTTTTTCAAGATATAAATGACCTATAACTATAATGCTTTACAGGAGCGGTTAGCTTAGTGTTTAACTACACTGCCTTTCAAGCATGTTGATTTATACAAAAAATATATTTCTGAATCTAATACCTATTTTAAAATTATCATAAAACTGAATAAATATATACATTGTATAAAACAAAGTAATAATCTTCAAAACGTATTTAAATGCGGTAATCAATTAATAAATAATACTAGTTGCTTCCGGTGATTTCACCCGCGTACCCGGAGTCGTTTAAGTTGCTTTTGCGTCGCAACATCGAAACTTTTTTCTTTTTAACCGACTTCTAAAAATAGCGAATATTCTATACATTATAATAATTATTCTGGATCGTCTTTGAAAATTATACAATTCGATTTTTCTCAAAATTTGTTATTGAAATCGCTTGATTGGATTTCTCGCAAATTGCGCTTAAAAAAATTACACTGAAAGCTCAATGTACATCGTCAATATATTAAATACAGGCTTCAGACGCCTTTTAAATTATATTTGATTATAATTCAATTGAAATAAATACATTTCTGTATATCAAGGTGTTGCCAGTGATGTAAATTTTACGTTAATATTATTGAATATTCTATGACAAACTTTGTGTAAGAATAAGTTGGTTTTTTGTTGATATATCAAAACTTTTGCCGTCTGATAAATAATTTTGATATTAAAGGAAGATATCTGGTAGAAAAACATCTTGCTTGAAGGCGGAATAAAATTAAAACACAAAAACAGTAAGATCAAAGTGAAAATGTATACTATCGTGGAGTATGTTTTGTAACATGGATTGAAAGAATGTTTTCACCTATAAATTTCAAAACTGGGAAGATGTGATTTTAATAATATTTTTTTTTCTCAAAAATTTTCAACACCTCTAATAAAGAACCTATTTCTTCTCTACCTAAATATTTAATAAACAGTGCTTTCTTACGCGTTCTTGGTAAACATGTAAAAAACATTTTCCTTTACCAAAACCTCGAACCTACACGTACAAACGTCAGTGAGCCAATTGTTAAAATTTCACCTTTGCGTTTGAAATTACATCATGATTCGTTCGTTGAAAATTTGCTCTCATTTTAAGCTGCTCGTACGCGTATTAGAAAAGGAAGCGACTTTTTTTGGTATTCTTGTCTACTGGATACTTTATTATTGATTTATTACCTACATATATAAGACAAATCAAGGTAGGTATGTAAAAATTACATTTTATTAACAAAACTTAACGAGTACCTATAAATTATATTTTGTGTCTATTTTGTTATACATATAAATATCTACTTATAACAAAAAGTTTTCTTTAATAAAAAATATTAAATTGTATCTATGTACCTACTTCCAAACTCTCCTACATACAAACTCATTGTTTAAAACTTTCATATAGACCCATTTTTAACAAAAATAATTATCTTACATATCCTCCACCCTAGTCGATAAAAAGCAAGGAAGCCTTCAATCGCAATTGAACGGAAAGCCTAAAACATCCCCTCAAAGAATCCATTTAAATATAATATTTATGAATGAGGCTTATGAAAGCCGATGATTGGGTTCGAAGCCTTGTTAGCAACCATTTAATACTGAATTCGAGATATTCGTACCGGTTTCAGGATTAAGTATTTCTGTAAAATCATTCTCTCCTTTCATCTTGCGGGTATATGTAACCCTAATGGTTAGCAGGAACTATTCACGGTTGGAAATCCTTAAATATTTTATCTATCTATTAGTTTCTAGTAGGTACTATTAAACTTAGTATTTGTATATATTTTGTGTCTCTAACGATCTGGATGAACTATGTGTTTCAAAGCAAAAGCTGTGGTATTTTATAAAGAAACTAGATTAAAAAATTAATAAGTAAGTAATTAAATATAGGTAAAATACATAGGATTATAAATTTTTGAACTCATCACTTTGTTTTTTAGAATGAAGCGTTTATAAAAAAAAATAGTAAATTTAGGTATTAGGTATTTAGGTGATTTCCTTAATAGTAAAACATGAATAGTACATTAAGAAATCCATGGCGAATTCAAAAAATAATATATTTAAATAATTCTAATACCTACCTACATAGTTAATAAATAAAAAAGATTAAAAAAATCTGACTGATTTACTAACTGCTCTTGCAAATAGAGATCTTTACATTTATTCTTTTACTCCCTCATGATAAAAAAATAACTAAGATTTTCAATTTTACGAGGTCGAGTACATTTAGGAAATATATTACCAAACCATAAATAAAAAATACTCTATTTCTAAACTTATACAAAGGAGCTTTAACAAATAACAAAAACGGAATAATAAAGGAAACGATGGAGCAATATTTGGAAAGTTCAAACAATAATATTGTTTTGACAATAAGCCGCAGTGGGTGGTAAAGGGACAGTTTCTATAACGCGACCATTTTTATTCCACCTGTGGTTTTACCTGCGTAGATCCCATTCCCGTAAATATACAGGGATAAAATATAGTCTATGACACTTACAAATAAAGTAGCATTATTGGTGAAATGATTATTTTCCTCTTAGTTATTTTACCAGTATTTTCGGAGTCTATTCATAATAAACAAACAAAAAATCTAATTATTCGTGGCACAATGTTCGTAACAAGACTCCTCCGAAATGGCTTGTAGGATTCTTAAGAAATTTAGTGTGTATTTTTAGTACTTAGGTCGACGTAAACTATATATATTTATTAACTAAATAAAATACTATAGAATTAAATACCTTTTTATTTCAACATAGAAATAAATAACTAGTGGTTAGATCGTGTAAAAGAAAACACAAACTAACAATTCAATTCAATTTAAGAAACGAATTTGTATCTAAACGAATCCGCAACTTTGGTAGCATTGTAAAGTTATCGACGTCGCTTTTTCCACTTTCGATATTTATACATGTTTTTGAATTTACTTCGTTGCAAAGTGCTGAATTATTGGAAAGTGAAGGATTTCGGATCGAATCGAAGTTTTTAATTTATTATTATTAGGACAAAATGTTGTTGGTTTGATTTCTTTATTCCTGCAGCTTATGATGGAAGTTAAAAAGTTATAAAGATTCCAGTTGTTAAAACTTTAGTCCGCCTCTGATCTTGATTTTTATATAAATAGAAATATTGAATAGAATATTAATAAATGTTCAATTAACAAGGTGTTTAAAAAAAACACGATTATTATTTGAACAATGTTTTTTCGCGTGAATGTCCAGTGTTCTAACAGAAAAAAGATTACCGTTAAATAATGGATATTTTACAAATACAGAACAAACAGCCATATTTATTCATACATACAAATGTTTGTCCTGAATGGGATTCAAACGCACGACCGGACATGAGAGTTAGGGTCACTAACAGCAAAACCAACCTGCACAAAAGACAAACAAAAAACGTGGAATATCACTACATAGTATAAAACAAAGTCGCTATCCGCCGTCTGTCTGTCCCTAAGTATGCTTAGATCTTTAAAACTACGCAGCGTTTTTTTTCATAGATAGAGTGATTCTTAAGGAAGGTTTTTTGTATAAATCATTACGCTTTGACGAATAGGAGCGGAGCATCCAAAACTGTTGCAAAAACGGGCATGTGACGCTAACAAAGTTGTGCGGGTCAACTAGTATATTATATTATTGGTTTTTAAACTTTAATTGTAGCCCACAATTCATTAAATCATTCCTCCTACTCTATAAGTCTATAAAGCAGGTCACAGATCTGATAGTGGCGACAAGTTCAACTGAAACTAATTGCAACTTCGTCATCGGGTCTGTGTTAGCCTTTACTCACTTTGACTCATGTTTACTTACGTAAGTCAAGTTTAAGTCATTTAAGTTTGTATCGACTCATAGTTGTTTAATGTCCTAGCAACAATAAATTCTGCCAACATTTAGCAGCTAGATGACGTCCTTGGACTAGTGGTATCAGTTTTATCCGCATTCCCGGGGATCTTAAATTTTCCCGGGATGAAAAGTAGCCTATATGTTATTTCAGAACATACTCTAACTATGTACCAAATTTTATCGCGATCCCTTCAGCCAAACCAGCGTGAAAGTGTTACAAACAAATTCTCACAAACTTTCGTATTGAAAATATTAGTTAGATAGTATTAGAGTTTAAATATCCTAATTTAAATTAGCAAAGTTTATTATTAGTGACCTTGACTTTTAAGCCTCTTGTTGTGGGTCTTATTTCCACCCAGTTTTGTCTAGTTGTAATTTTTGTTACAAGTATGTATGTAGGTATATAAGATAAAGATTGGCTTTTTTAAAATATTACGAAATTTGATCATTCCAGTTAAATATATATAATACATAACAAATAGTTTTAATTAACTTAATATGGAATAAAGTTGTTTAATATTATAATTATAGAATAGACAAGCATATAAATATAATAAATACATAACAAAAGGACCTTCAAATCTATATTTATTTGACACCATTTTTTCAGTATATCAGAAAATAATATTAATAAATTGAACTCTGTGCTCGATCAGACGTTGGAAATAAATTTACTTGGAATATTCCACGGACAAAGGTATCCAAGATTGATGGAATCCTTCACAAATAACTTATCTATTTTTAGTTCAAAGTATTCTCACATTAGTCATGGTAGAGAAAATATTCTATTTACTTGCTGAAATGTATAAATCTTCAATCAATGAAGACTATTTTAGGAGTTTGTATTCAAACAAAATAAGTCTTTAATGTTCACAGTTGTATGAAGCTGTATTATTGAGTAGTGACTCCCCGCGGTTTCATTCGCGTACCCGGGAGATCTTAAATTTTCCCGGGATAAAAAGGAGCCTGTCCGTTCCCAGGCTCTAGACTATCTGTGAACTAAATTTCATTTAATTCAGTAGTTTTAAGTTAAAGCGAGACAAACAACACAGCCCGGTTGGCTTTGTGGTAAGTGACCCTGACTCTCAAGCCGCGGGTCGTGGGTTCGAATCCCACCCAGGATAAACATTTGTATGTATGAATATGTCTGTTTGTCCTGTGTCTGGATGTAAATATTTACATAAATATGTATTTAAAAAAAAGTGGTATATGTAGTATATCAGCTCTGCTTAGTTTGGAATCAGGTTGGCAGTGTGTGAAAAATGTCCCAGGATATTTATTTATTTATATTATTTATAAACAATCTCAACAGTGCGTACTGAGCTGCCACGATTTTACACACTTAAAAGTGACCTTTTAGCTTAATCTAAATAAATGTCTTTGACTTTAAAAGCCCTTTCGATCCAATTACCAACTAATTTGCCTCAGTCCTACAAATTAGCCTTAATTAAACCAATAAACTTTAAATTTAATTATTCAAACTTATTAAGATGTTTTAAAGGACGGAGTTTGTGAGTAAAAGTTTATAGACACTGATTTTTAATTTTAACATAAATTTTCATAGTAATTTCCTGGGGTATCCTTTACATATTATAAATCAATGCTTTCTAAAAAAAAATACCATTATCTTAAAAATAAGTAAAGTTTTATATATAGTATTGTTCTGCTCATTAGATGCACTACAAAAATATAATAAGAATTTAAAAAGATGTCAATAAAAACAATTCATATTAATTTTATTTATGTGTGTTTATTATGATACCAAACTAAACAAAACTTCAACAAGTAACTATATCTTTTTCTACATACACCGCAGGTGAAACCGGCTGTACCTACTATACAAAAATGAGTTAATCCCAAACAGTTAGACTATGAAATAGCTATGTAAGCGTAGTCCAAAAACAAGGATAATATTTTCAAGATAACACAGCACTTTAGTTAGTAACTCGCCAAGTAACATAAGCACTTTGCTAATAGGGTAGGATCCGGAATATGCTTACACTAAGCCTCCCAAATACAGCTTATTTCGATGTAACCTCGTTTTTTTGTCGAACTATAGATAGCAGCTTAAATTTCTTAGTCAAATATATAATGTTAGTTTGTCTATCTATAGTAATAAATAAATAAATATCCTGGGACATTTTTCACACACGGCCAATCTGATTTCAAAGTAAACAGAGCTTGGTATAATATCACAGATAAATAGTTTAAACAAACTTTTCAAAAAATCTAAAATGAATCCAAATGACTTAAACCTTACACTAACTTTTAGAAATTATAGGAACATATGTAATAAAATCTTGAAAAATGCAAAAAAAGAATATTATAGAAAACTTTTGGCAGACTCTGCAGGCAATAATAAAGAGACATGGCGGATAATTAAGGAACTCTGCAACTATAAAAAAGACAATGACAGGAGCTCTGCTTTGCTTAAAATTAGAGATATCCCGGAAGAAGCCTTGAATATGGTAAATAGCTACTTTACCTCGGTGGGGCCCGATTTAGCTAAACGTACTTTAGCAAAGATGAACGTCAGTGTCGCAGACTTAGCTACAAAAGCTAAAGACGTTATAACTCCACCTAACTCTATGTCTCTGACATTGACTGATCATCTTGAAGTCAAAAAAATTATCCTCTCACTCAATGCAAACAGTGCACCAGGAGACGATAAAATTTCTCCCAGGTTGTTGAGGCTGTTTTGTAATATTTTGGCTGAACCTATTACATTCATGTGCAATTTAAGTTTCACTAGTGGAGTTTTTCCTACGCTCTTCAAGACTGCTTCTGTTTGCCCTATTTTTAAAATGGGAGAAAAAGAAGACCCTTCAAACTATCGGCCCATCTCACTTTTGTCCACATTATCAAAAATAATAGAAAAAATTGTTAATATAAGACTAATGAATTATCTCGAAAAATGTAATATAATTTGCAATAACCAATTCGGGTTCAGAAGTGGTCAGTCTACCGAGAATGCTGTACTCAGACTTACATCCTTGATAACTGAATATCTGGATAAGGGAGAAAGCTGTGTCGGAGTCTTTCTTGATCTCCAGAAAGCTTTTGACACAGTCTCGATCCCAATTCTTCTCACACGTTTGGAAAACATTGGGATAAGGGGAGTTGTCTATTCCTGGTTTAACGATTACTTAACGGACAGATATCAGTATGTAAAACTTGGTAATCATCGTAGTACAAGTGAAAAATGCTCTTTTGGGGTCCCACAAGGCAGCACGTTAGGACCATCATTATTTCTTATCTACATAAATAATTTATGTGGACTTTCTATTCCTGGGGCTGACTTGATGTTGTTTGCTGACGATACTGTGGTGTTATTTCACGAAAAAACCTGGGCTACGGTGGGCAAATCAACAGAGCTTGGCATGACTAAAGTAACTTCTTGGCTTGAAGACAATCTACTTACCATTAATACCCTCAAAACAAAATATCTCTGTTTTAGCAAATCAAAGTTCAACAGTCCAAACAGTTCTTTCACTATAAAAATTCACATTTTTCCTTGTAATCGACAGCCTACACTGGACAATTTCCATTGTGCGTGCCCTAACCTTAACCGTGTTCCAGTCATTAAATATCTGGGAATTCATCTTGATGATAAACTACAGTGGACCCATCACATATCAAGTTTATCAGTAAGAGCTCGTAAATTAATGCATATTTTTAAGAATCTCAGGATAGTTGCTGATAAAAAATTACTTATGGCAACCTATAAAGCTCTTTGTCAATGTATCTTGACATACTGTATTGGTGTCTGGGGAGGGGCTACTAAAACGTGTCTCATTGATCTGGAACGTGCGCAACGAGCAGTCCTCAAGGTATCTCTCAGTCTTCCATATCGGTTCCCTACCACGTCTCTTTACACCACTGCCAACGTTTTGCCAATTCGTAAGCTCTTTATATTCCACATCCTATGCAATTTTCATAATAAAGTTGTACCACACTTGCCCCTAGCTAATAAAAGAGTGACTCGATACCCAATTCCGCTTGTACATTCAGCCTTTGCCAAAAGACATTGTAACTATATATCTATTCGTCTTTATAATAAAATCCTTCTTATCGACAAAAAAATTATCAATTACAATCGGACAGCGTTCAAGAAAACATTACTAGATTGGCTTTTAGGTTTTGATTATAATGCTACAGAAGAATTATTTGCCACAATAACATAGTAAAACAAAAAAAATAATAATAATAATAATTAGATATCTATACTATGCTCACACAAAACTCTTAAAATACATATATAAACACACACACTGACATACACACACACTCACACACAAACTCACACACACACTCACACCTACACACTCACAGTCACATACACACACTCACACATCAACACGCCCACGTACGCACGCGCAAACACTCAAACACACACACACAAATACACTCAGTCACGCACTCATACAATCAAATTGTTTTAAATCTTTATTTTCTAATGATGTGAAGAGCGGGTTTCCTACAACACAGGGATACCTAATGTGGGAGCCCAGCCCAAATATAACTGTACCATATTTAATGTTAAATAAAGATATTTTCATTTTCATTTCAGTAGTATACTACATACACTACTTTTGAAATACATACGTATATAGATAATTAAATTTATGAAATAAATTTCAATTTCGTTTCATTTCATTTCATCGTTCCTTTTATTAATGACTAGCTTCTGCGACGATTGACCCGTGCTCTCGTTCTCATAGGAATACGGAATAAAATATAGCCTATGTTTCTCTCCGACTCTGAATAATTTTTCAAAACAGTAGTTTTGGAACCTATTCAATATAAACAAAACAGAAAATCATTTTTTTATAATATTAGTATGGAAAACCGTATCAAAATTAGTTGCGGGGTTTAGAAGTAAGCGGAGAAACAGACGAACAAAATATATATATATTATTTTATACCCACTATTTTAGAAAGATATGGTCGTAGCACTTATTTTCGTAGCACTGCTACGTAGTGCTCGTAGAGTCAACTTTATCGCTACGAGAAAACTGAAACCCAATACCTGTATATAATATAATAGAACCGTTTGTTAGATATTTTAGAATTTGATCTACATTTTATACTAGATATCATTTCTCAAGGCCGGACGTCCGGATTTTCAAGATTTAGCGTTATATCCAAAACTAAGATATGGTTTAAGTTTTCATCCGTTAACTCGGTTCTGAAACGTAACAAAGATCCACTTGGGAATATTGAAAATAAAATGATTTATCGCCCAAAGTATAATATGATGGGTAGGATAATAAATTTCAATCAAACTTTTACCTTCCGAAGACTTATTTATATAATATTATGTATATAATGGAACAGGCTTGGACGTATTGATTTACCGGCTGAGTAGGTAGACGAACTATTAAAAAGCATAATGTAAAGGAGTTTGTTGCCAAAACACACTGTTTAATGTTTGACTTTAGGTAAAAATAATTTGCCATTATAACTTTTTATTAAATTACACACATTTTTTTTGAATTATTCTATTCTCTATAAGAGGATGTGAAAAAAAATCCGGGGTATTAAAATCTGTTGCACAATTTAAAAGTAGGTATTTAGCGGTCACATTTGTAGTGAAATCTAGTTACATATATAACTTTGCTAAATATTGCGTTCGAATAAAGTTTTATTATAAGTGTTTACAACAACAACTAGAAACTGTTTCCTAGAAACCGCCTTTTCAGCCTCTCAAGTGGGAGTTAAAGGACATTTTATTCTCACTTTAATTACTTGTACAAAGTAACTAAGTGAAGTTGGTAAATAAATTTAACTTTAGATTCTTGTCGCCATCTTGTTTAAAGTTGTTAAATACTTTATAGAAATCACTTCCATGTTTGAATATCAGTTAAGCCACCATCTCCGCAATCTTAGCTATTATTTCTGCTATGTTTTGTCAAGAAAATTAGAGACATTAGAGACTATTTACAATTTGAGTGTGACTAAATATATAATGACCGAAATTCCAGTTCTATGTTTTGAATCTGAGACTAATATACCACGAGACGAGTAGAGTGCATTAAATAGTGTAGTGTGACTTTTGCAGTGGCTATTTCGCAATGGATTTGTATTCTATGCTCATATTATAAAGCGACAGAAATTATTTGTTTGATAGCCCATGTCATATAGGTATAGTCAGCTAGTACAACATATTTATATTGAACACATACATTTATATTGAAACAAAATATTCAGAAATTCCTGTAGGTACTTACATATATAACTTGTAAATTTTTTTAACTATGACGGCATTTTATTCCATACAAAGTCGCGGAAAATTGCTACTATATTGTATTATTCACAAGAAAATAATATAATATACAATGCTGGCGTACTAGGCGTCCATAACAATATAGGAGCTTAAAGCAACTTATATGTTATTAAAGTTGACTCTGCAAGCGTATCGTCCGGCCTTCCATACAACGGTCAAGAAGAGAATATTTTCGACCATTTCTCAAATAGATGTGCTCCCATTGCTAAAGTTAACTTCGCCCCTAAAATTTCCTACAGACTTAAAGGAGTTGGAACAAGTTTTCCTTGTTCCCCCAACGTGGAATGTAATTTATAAACGTATTTAACTAGCTCGTAAATTCTCCTGTACATTATTCATTGTTCAAGCTTATAGGATTGAGTGGTCATTTATTTCTGGTGTTGAAAGTTGACTTTTTGAAATGTGTTATTTTTTTGTTGTTTGGATGGTTATTTGAGGTATTTCTTCCTATCCTTATCTCGCATTAGCAGCACAACATGTGGTTTTCCTTCACTTCTCCCAGTCAGGCGTCATTTCAGTCATCACTACCTTTTTATTTATGGTCTTGTCTTTGTTGTCTTATTTATTATTTCACACTTAGATCACTACAGTTGACCATCAGTCGACTTTTCATAAGGGACTGATGGTCAACAAAGGCTTATTTCAACGAATAAATAATTTCATTAATAAGACACTTGAAATCAAACCAGCGTGAATTTAGCACAATTTTGTCATTTTACAGCAGAAATAAGTTGGATTTTTCATAATAAAACAAATATATAACACATTTTTGTCAATATAAAATTTCATAATGTTTAATGATGTTACCAAGGAAACAGAAAGACAAAAGAATTGTAACTCACCACATAATTCACAAGGAGCCTTACCATAAACGCTTTTGGAGACGAAGGGAAAAACTTTGTTAAGTCCCATTGTCCTTTTAATGGGCAGGGACTAATGTAAGGGAACAGTTCACGGACAATTATGTGAGACGAACCTTCCAGAAATAAAGGGAACAAACCTTCGAATACTTCAATAAACGTTCCGTTTACCCTATAAACATTCAATATTTTCTACCACAAAGCCGATACGATGTCTGTCATTGAAATATGAAATTTCAGCCATTGAAATAGAGTTGTTTAAGTGGTGTTTTGAGTGCCAGTAGTTGTTTAGAGGAACACATAAGTTGTTTGTTTAAAGTATACTGCAGAGTGGTTGGCTTCTGAATATTTTGTGTACCTACCTACTCTACTTGATAATATCACATTATGTATATACTAAAATTTTCAAAAATTGGTTAACTTTTTGTATGAGGATTTCACGTCGGTTTTAGCTTTCATTTTATATCAGTGGCTCCACGCGGTTTCACCCGCGTACCCGAAAGATCTTCCGTTTTCCTGGTCAAAAAAAATATAGCCTTTGTCCTTTCTAAGGGTTTTAACTTGAGGGTGGCGGCCAGTCAGGCTGGGACAATAGTACCTTACCACTGTCCTATGGTTCCTTCATCGCAGTGTTTGAATCCATGACCTTCGCGACGTAATTTGAACTCACAACAACTGAACTATCATCGCCTTAAAACCTCATTTATCAACAAACCTCTTAAGTTATTTTACGTCCCACTTTTCATGATGGCAGCCATTTTGATTTATGTTTCGCTCATTTAGCTCGATATTGAATATCTTTGGAGACGTTTAAATTAATGATGTTATTTGAAAGTGAACAAGCCAAGTTTTGTATTTAAATAATAATAATATATCCTATATATTGCCTTTAATTTTTAACTAAAACTTTAACCACTAGCAATCGCTCCGCGGCTTCACACGCGTTCCTCAAAGAAATCCCCCGGAAATAGTCCAAATTATTTAAAACTACTTAAACTTTCAAATAAGAATCATATTTGGACTATCATTAATAATATATACCTAAACACCAAAACCAAAACATTCAAAAAGTTTTATAAGCAATAAATTCACAGATTCAAAGCTACATAAAGCGTTGTTAAGTCCCTGGAGTGAGTAAAAGAGTAGACGTGAAAAAAAAATATTATTGTCTATTTATTAAGTGTTAGACGGGTCTACGTGATGGCATCACCTTCTTTCTCCCTAGGGGCGAGGGGGCGAGGGAGCGAGGGGCGTGAGGGCGTGGGGCAAGGGGCCAAATGAAGAGCGATTCTACTTTATATCAAAGACGTGCAGTTATTGCACAGTACAAAACCAACTTAAATGAACCTTCATTTCACCAGGTTCTAAAGGAAATTAAATTCTTTTCAACTTTGTGCCTTTGCGTCGACTCTACAAATAATGTTGATTTTAAATTCTTATACATGAAGAGTTGTTTGTTGGGTTATTTATGAAGGGAGAATTGTAAGGAATTTAATGATATAAGATCTTGCTGGTTCTTCTCAGATTTTCAGTGGTTACATAAACACATTATTAGGCTGTGTGAGCGAATTAGGGGAGGCCTACGTCCAGTAGTGGACTAGTTAGGCTGTCGATAAGTACCTAATCTTTAGAAGAGGCCTTCTAGGGTCATAACTAAATGAATTGTGCTTTGTGCTTTGAAGCAAATAAAACGACATACGTAACAAACCTACGTTATGCAATTATTATACCAGATAAATAAAGTATGGAACAAAATAAATTAGGATTTAAATAAACAAGTTTTCATAATTAAAATCCAATTATATAAATTGAACGATTTATTATTTGATTGGATGGCTGTCAACAAAATGGAATGTTACGCAATATGATTAAATAGACTTTAAACTCGATTAATTATTCGGTACATTAATCGATTCGGCGGCTCAACGAATGATTACATCGAGTATTAAAACACGATTATTGAGATAAAATTAATATCGTGTAGAATTATTGGATTACTAGTGAATAGATTTGGTGGTGAATGAAATATACATATATAATTATAGATATACTAGTGGCTCCCCGTGGTTTCACCCATGTTCCCGGGGATCTTAAATTTTCCCGGGATAAAAAGTAGCCTATGTCTTTTCCAAGCTCTAGTAAATTCGTCAAAATCGGTTAAATGGCTTAGGCCTGAAAGAGTGACAGAGTTACTTTCGCATTTATAACATTAGTAGGGACTAGCCTTCCCCATTTTTGCAATATTTTTTCAACGATGCTCTGTTCTTATTGGTTGTAACGTGATATTTTTTTTATTTTATCCAGTAGGTACCTATTTAATACAAACTTAGATTGTTTGTCTTTCCTCTTTAATATTAATGTAGAATGTAGATAAAAGTGCAGTACAGAAAAATTCTATACATATATTTATTCTCAATTTGCACTCAAATAACTTGGCAATATAAACGAGCGGACCGGACCGGAATATCGACACGTAATAACAATTTATGTCCTCACTTACAACACAACATGCACAAAGTACAGTCGGGGTCAAAGTTTACCTTAAAGTTTAATAATTGCCTGCACACGTCTATGTCACAATAAGTACATATCTATTTAAAAAAAAATGGGTTTAAAAATAATTTCTTGTTGCAAGTTTCCGTAGTTCATGCCTTGTTTGAGTGTCTGTATCCTTATCGGTCTCATCTCTGTGCTATTTAAAATTTTATTCACTCCTCCAATGATGTCATTGAACTAGGTAAAGAGCATAGATTTTTATTTAGTAATTCATTAAGATTGGTCGTTCAAGGACTACCTCCTTGAACGACCAATCTTTACTAGGTAGATACGTAAAGTATCAATTCAAACATAAATCTTTAAAAATGTAATAAGCACCTTGATATAGCCTTTTAAGCTTTACTGCGCACAGTGAGACAAATAATGTAATTTAAAAACTGGTATACATTTTTAGACCGCGACCGTACACACGAGTACCGACCAACGTGATCGAGGGTACACTTACAAACACTTGGGTCGAATTTATCATTTTGTAGTTTAAAATGGCGTTTAAAATTTCAGCCACGTCTGCTTGTGTAAATGTTGGTATGCACTTAAGAATAGACAATTTCATCATTCACTATATAGAATATCTTGGGACGCAACTTCAGCCGTTCTCGCGTGAATTTATAATGTCAGCAGGATAAAAATCCTGGGACATTTTTCAGACTAGGCCCATCTGATTGAAAACTAAGCAGAGCTTGTGCTATGGTAGAGCTGATCTACTACATATACTACTTTTAAATTCATACTTATATAGGCACTAGCTTTCGCCCCGCGGTTTCACCCCCTTTCTACCTTAAAATTTCCCAAAAAAAAGGTTGCCTATATACTTTTTCAAGCTCTAGTCCATCTCTGTATCAAATTTCATAAAAAATCGGTTCTATGGTTGTGAAAGCGTAACCGATAGACAGACAGAGTTACTTTCGTATTTATAATACTAGTACCTCGGGATTCTTCGTCCCTGGCATACGTTTTACAAACATAACCTCTTTTTAATATAAGTCTAAATATAGATCCACCATGAAATTACAAAATTGAATATATCTTTTGAATAATAATTGTCATTCATTAAATTCAGCGAAAAGCCCGGTTCAGTTTAAGCTCAGCTGAGTGTAAACATTATCTGTGCGCTGTCCCATTGTTTTACGGTTTGGCAATTTATTCAGGAACACTTGTCTTCTTCGGCAACTTCTGTTTGTATTGTTTAATTGCCGCATTTCATTATTTCCTCTCCGTCAAGTTTATAAACTTGTCCAATTGTTTTGAACTTCCTGTCATTGCTTTTAGAAATATTTGAAATTAAATCTTAATCAAAAGTCTTCTTAATTTTAAATAAAAATATTTGGTAACTGAGTTGCAAGATTTAAAGTCCAGTTGTGCCTAAGTCTTATAGACTTATGAAGGACACCTAGAGACTCAAAACTACCTGAATCTACAGTAGTAGTCGAAGCCAGTAGGCGTCGATGTCAATTATTTACTGAGAAGAACCGGGAATCTATCTTCATATATTTTTTTAATAATGATATGAGGTTTAGAGTTATTTAAGAACAAGAGTAATATTTGACAAGTGATTTGCCTCCAAACCCTAAGGCTCTTAATTTTGAACTCAAACTAACGTACTTACGGTGTTTAAAGCGCTTCCGTTATGCTTATTTTACCCAAAGTACAATTTATATTTCAAAAGACACTAAACGGTAAATTATATCAGTCCTCATTATCGTAAATATTACAGAGCTGTTTAATTGCGTCGTGGAATTTATTTAATAATTCATCAAAGTGTTCTGATCAAAGGAAATTCTCAACAAATTTCCCGTGTCCGTGTTCGAAACCGTTTATTTATAATTATAAATTAATTTTAATGAAGTAAATTATTATTTTGTCTAAAACTTATTTTGAAGTGGGTACCATATTCCTCACAATATTTAATCTGTCTGTACCTACGGCTTGCGAAGCCCAAAACTCGAAAACGGCTGTTTCGGTCTTGCATAATGGTTATAGAATAAACCGCGGAAACGCAGGCGAACTCGCAGGACAGGCGCTAGTTTAATGTAAAATATGTATACCATCCCATTTTTGTCAAAACCTACTAAAACCCTAACACGTAACTTACCCCTACTTTTAAAATTAACTACTATATTTAAATCACGTAACAGAATAATCAAATTTTAATAAAATTAGTTTTCTACGACGAAAATTGAATTTACAAAATTACTTTTTAAATTCATGTCAGGCTTTCACGTAGTTTTCTTTTATTCTATCGTCGTCCCTAAGTGTAAACCTGTTTGTTCATACCACAGATGTATATTCAAACTAGATCTCGCAAGTGTATGTACTTCGCGTGTCAAAAAGCAGCAAAAATATCTGCTCTCTACGGCGTCATTTAGTCCGCGATCGATCGTTAGCCCTCATTCGCACGAGAGTTTTTTTTAACGGACGTAAAAAAGCGTTTAAACACAACGAATGCATTTCCAAGTAGGTACCATAATATGCTCTATGTCCAACGCCCAAAGTTGAAAATGCAACACCGCTCGATAAAAAAGCGTCGCGTTTTAAAAATGCTGTCGTGTGAACATATTCATGGGAATGCATTTGTTGTATTTGAACGCTTTATTTCCGTCCGTTAAAAAAACTCTCGTGCGAATGAGGGCTAATTGCCTTCGGACGTCAAACAAAATCTAACACGGTTGGTCTTCATACAAATTTACGTACGTTATCTAGATAGATTATATAGATCTGTGGTGTAAACCAGTTTGCTGACATATTTACATAGTACACAATTTGTTTTGCATAATTTAACCTTTTCTTTACACGTCTTATTTTATTTTGGCTTTGTTTTACGTACATGTCGGACATGAGTGTGTGTGGAAACTCAAATTTACAGCTTTTTAATTAATGATTTTGAAAGTGCTTATACGGAATATAATAAATTATAACAAAAATTATCGTTTTCCTGTCTATTAGTTTATTCCGGAGGATAATATAACAATAATGGTTTAACAAAAAATATCATATATGGAATGTTTGTAATTATGTGTGTATGTTTGTTATTCTCACGCAAAAACTACTCAGACTACTAGAAAATTGAAGACTACCTGGGACCGCGGGAGAAACAGCGGGGAGCCACTAGTTAATAAATAAATCATTGTTACCTTACTGTGTACAAAGTTGGGGTACTAAAATTGGTAATTGACTATGTATTCTCGTTAGAACTAACCTTGCCTTCACAAATGGGCTATTATTTTTGACTACCTACATAAAAGTATGATAAGGCTTGCTTTTGCAATATTTAAGTTATATACTGAAACAAATAAAATAAATATTACTTTGGGAAAATTGAACATCAAATTTTCCTATAAAAAAAATAAATTTCTTTACGTATTTGGTAAAATAAGCTTTATGAGCTTAGCGACATATTGCTTACAACATATTTAAGAATAGTTATTTATCAAAAGCTTGCTCCCGCCCTTCAGTTTCATCTGCTTAGTTCCTGTGCCCGTACGAATACAGGGATAAAATATAGCCTTTTTTTGATCTCCCAGGGGAATCCTCATAGAGGTGCCTCGGCACAGAAGGTGCCGGCGCCTACACACTAAGCCCCTGGATGCTCCGAGGACGCCTCGGCGCCGTGTGTCGGGGCTGCGGGACACGCGTAAGGGATAAAATATAGCCTATGTTAATTCCTGATAAAGTAGCTTTTTAGCCGTTTTAAAAAAATACACATAGGTCTGTTAGTTCTAGAGTATTTTATTACATATGCACTAATATCTTCAACCTAAACTATTTTTTATAAAAAAGACGAAATATTTTTTGATTCTTTGTCTATATTATAATAGTGGCTCCCCGCGGCTTCGCTCGCGCTCCCGGGGGATCTTCAATCTTCCCGGGATAAAAAGTAGCCTATATCCTTTCTCAGGCTCTGGATTATCTCTGTACCAAATTTCATTTAAATCGGTTCAGTAGTTTTAGCGTGAAAGCGTAACAGACAGACAGACAGAGTTACTTTCGCATTTATAATATTAGTAAAGATAGTT
This sequence comes from Thyatira batis, assembly GCA_905147785.2. Classification (NCBI taxonomy): domain Eukaryota; kingdom Metazoa; phylum Arthropoda; class Insecta; order Lepidoptera; family Drepanidae; genus Thyatira; species Thyatira batis. The sequence goes on along the minus strand of LR990498.1, from coordinate 603,937 downwards.
CTAATAGAAACGAATTAAAAAAACTTTTAGTTTTAGGTACACCATTTATATGTATATGTATCATCACGCTACGATCGATAGGAGCGAGACATGAAACATCGCAAAAACGAGGAAGCGAGTCTGTTATATGCTTATTTATTGACAAAGACATGAAATTATTCGTACAATATTTTCCTTTATATGAAACACTACAATTCCCAAGTCAAACGTAGCAATTGCCTTCTCATGTTCGATACTCGTGTGTTGTTATATTCGATATTGTTGCTGTTCCCGAGAGACTGCGATAGGCTTTTCCTCCTACGCAAATAACTCTGTGAATATTATAATAAAGGTAACTTCCGCTGCGTGGTTTTACACTCATAGTTTCCGTTCCCGTAAGAATACAGACATAAAATATAGCTTGCTTGTGTCCTCACACGGTTTTATTCGCGTTCCTGGGGAACCATACATTTTTCCGAGATAAAAAGTAGCCTCTGTGTTATTCCAAAATATATTCTAACTCTGTACCAAATTTCAAGCACATCCCTTCAGCTGTTTTGGCGTGAAAGTGTAACAAACATCCATACTCACAAACTTTCTCATTTATAATGTAAGTTAAATGTATAAGGTTCCTCTTATGATGTCTCACCGAGTTATGGTATAAAAAGTATCTTATATTTGACTTGATTCCCTATTTCTCTATGTTAGTACCTACCAAAAAAGTACTTAGTTGTAGCAGTTTTTACCTTCATAGGTCCACTATTATAGCACAGATTAAAAAACAGCTTAAAAATCAGCTAATACGAGTCATATTCTGAGAAAATGCAGATGTTTATTAAATACTTAATTCTGTTAAAATAAGCTTTCATATTTACAATTTATGTTACTTTTATAACAGAATTACCGTTAAACTCATCCGTATGTACATATCATTATGAAAATAAGCGACTCTTTTGATACTTTACTAAATATTTGCTTTTTAATATCCTTTGAGTGTATTTATGAAGGAATATTATGATGCGCATTTCTTTTATATGTTCTCTTTGAAATGAAAAATAAAGGGAAATATCGTTTTGCTTATTTCCTTATTGATATCCATACAGTTAGCTATTGAATACCTTTTCTTGGTATAATTATCCTTAGGTTTCTTTTCGTTAAGAGGAATTTTATTTTTGTAGGTATATATTGCGATTTGGTTAATTTTTATCGTATTTTGGGAGTACTTTTATGAGATCGAGTCTATTAATGTTTATGCAAAAATAAAAACGATTAATTCAAGTTCATTGCTAGCATATAGTAAATATCCTTATTCTTTATCCTACTAATATTAGAAATGCGAAATTTGTAAGAAAGTATGTTTGTTTGACACTCTTTCATGATACATTCGACAGCCCGGTTGGCTTTGTGGTTAGTGACCCTGACTTTCAAGCCGCGGGTCGTGGGTTCGATTCCCACCCAGGACAAACATTTGTATGCATGAATAGGGGAAAAGTGCTCAAGATGACATAGTGAGATAAGATGACACACCTTTATATTTCGTTTAATATTCGCCCCAAAGGTGAATACGTGACGTTTTACAGAGTACCTATTGGTGGCCCTAGTGATGAAGTGCAATATGGCGGAGACTGACAGCGCGTTGCAAAATAGTGAACGTTTTTGTGATTATATAGTATGAAAAAATATCCAAAGCTTTCGATTGTTGGAGGAAATTCATATAAGATGTGTGTATTTACGTTTGAACTTATATTAATTATAATTAATGCATGGCCCAAATATTAATAATTACGTGTTCTAACTTAAAAGATTTTGTGACGATGTTTGCATGAAACTTTTGTTTACTATTTGGTAAGATGACATACTAGACATCGGTATAAGATGACATACCTTTATTAGGCGGTAGTATGCCTATCTATTTTTATTCGGCACTAACAAGATTTTCATCCAATTTCATCTACTGGCTAAGTGTGAAATCATTGTATAATCTCTGTTTTTGCACTGCTGAGTGGGACCCATAAAGAAAAAAAAATATTGTTGGATAAGACGACATACCACATAGGTAAGGTCTGAGATGACATAGTGTGTCATCTTTCCCTAGTCTTATGTCATCTTACACACGTGGACCTAAGTGCATTTAATGTTGTTTTTTTTAATTTATATTCAGTTGATTGCTCTAAAACTATAATACTTTTGTTAATAATTGATTACTTGAATATATCGTAAGGTTTTGATCTCACTATGACTTTATTTATTTTGAATATTTGGTTTGAAACAAAAAGTATGTCATCTTAAGCACTCTTCCCCTATGTCTGTTTGAATCCTGTGTCTGGATGTTACTATCTATATAGGTATGTATTTAAAAGTAGTATATGTAGTATATCAGCTATCTGGTTACCATAACACAAGCTCTCTTTGATGCTTAATTTGGAATCAGATTGGCCGTGTGTGAAAATGTCCCAGGATATTAAAAAAAAAAAAAAAAACAGTGGCTGAAGGGATCGCCAAGAAATTTGGCACAGTGGTAGTATATTTTTTAGGCTACTATATATCCCGGGAAAAATTTAAGATTCCCGAAACGCGGATGAAACCACGGAAACCATTAGTACAATATTATACAAAAATAGATGTACTTTGTAAGTTGTTTGTTTATTCTAAATAAAAGTTGTTGTTAATGCAAACGCAGTCACGCGTAAAAGTTAGTTATAAATAATGATCCGCGAACAGTTCGACCTATCCGAAGAACAAAGTTACATCTGCCAAATCCCTACTTTTGAGGAGAGCGATTTGAAGTTTGGCTTGCACATATTTTGCTCTAACTTTTTTATTAATTGGTTTAGAGAATTGATACTTTTACCAACGTATTAAAACATTACTATCCGTTTATTGGTACCATAGTTATATAAATAAACCCCGTATTTCGGATTTTAAGGGGTCTCATGTGCACATATGACGTTTTTTTGCGGACCTCTTGGTGGCACGCTGGGTCATATATACACATGTAACCTTATTCTTGGGAAACGTGTTGGTAATTATTGGTTTCATATCTACATGTAACTTTGTTTTATCTAAAAACTGATCGCCTTAGGGTCTTATGTGATAACAGGGAAAGGAAAAATCATGTTATTAGGGATTAAAACGAAGTGTAAATGAAATAAAACTTTTTGTTGTCAAGAAATATTAATGTTACTACTAATATCTATTTTTATTACTTTATAATCACAACCCATTTATTATTTTTATATACGTACCTACCTGCCTAGGAAGTACATACATAATTAAATTATAGAATACTATTTGCGGTAGGTACTGTAATAAGATTCATTATCGATCCTATAATATGTATATTATGAATAAATATATCTATCTATATAATATCTATAATCTTAAATTCGACATAAACAGAAATTAAGTTATAATAAAATAGCAAGTTATTCATCATCATCAAAATCATTAATGAAATTGCACATAGGTTAACAGTCATAAACACCGCATAAAAAATAACTAAATAAATATCCTGGGACATTTTGCACACACGGCCAATCTGATTCCAAACTAAGCAGAGCTTGTGATATGGTAACCACATAGCTGATATACTACATACCTATACTTCTTTTAAATACATACATATATAGAGATTTACATCCAGACACAGGACAAACAGACATATTCATGCATACAAATGTTTGTCCTGGGTGGGATTCGAACCCACGACCCGCGGCTGGAGAGTTTTATAGAATATACATAAAGTATTATTTAATTACCCACTCGCACGTAAAATTAAAAGTGTAAATTCGACTATTCCTATAAAATAGGATTTGATAAAGGCAAAAGGTATTCGAATGTAAATTTATCATTGGTTTTAGTTAGATAGCTTTTTCCTATATTTTAAGGCTTTTCTTTTCATGTCAGACCATTCAGATTTGCGTTGGACACGTTTCTTTGGCCCTTTTTTGAGAGGAGTTAGGGCTTTAGCGTTAGTAGGAGGTAGGGCGCAACGGATCAGTCCGTTCCGAATTTGGATCAGCCCGACTGGGGTATTACAGAAGATCGCAGCCAAATATGTAACACTATGTAGTGTTACATATTTGGCTGCGATCTTGTAGCTGGTAGTGTCGTGTTCCTGCTGTAAGGTAGCCAGAGTTCAATGAGGAGACGCTGTAGCGGCAGTGGGGGGACCAGGGATGGAATAACCCTACCCCTACAATGGTAGGGGTATGCAGGAGTGATACCTGTTTAGCCCTTTAACGAAAAGTACATTGCGCTTTGTCCCTTTCGCTGCTTATACAGTTGCTACCATTTTATAGGGCAACGCGTGAGTGATGCCTCTGGTGGTGCATCCATAGGCTACGGTAGCCGCTTCCCACCAGGTGGGACCGTATGCCTGTTTGCCACCCTTGTGGTATAAAAAAAAGAGTAGAGCGTTCATCATTACTTGAATCGTTAGGTGAACTAGAAGACCGTTCATAATCATGGATAGAACAGAAAGTTTCAGGACAATCCTTGTATAAATAAATAAATAAGTAAATAAATAAATTCATTGGAGAATGAATGTTTGGGAGTCGGGATATTCATTGATGAACTTGATGGCAAATCACCAAAGCTTACAGCGAGGGAATTTTCAATAGGTACTATGTAAAACTTCGAGTGAGGATGACTTCAGTTCATTGTGCAGGTGTTAGTGGAGCTAATTCGTGGAGGTTTTTGACCAGAAGCTGAAATATCTGAGGTGCCAAAAACGTCTTGCCACACCTCAGGCATATTTCGTTGAATTTTCTTAACTCCATGTGGCAATGGCGATGAAGTAAAAGCTTCACGATTATCCACAACATTATCTACGGACAAAGGATAATGTGCATCAATTTAAACCTCCACCAAAAACGAATATAAAACAAAACAAAACAAATAGGCGTCTAATACTTAATGAATTGTTCTATTTTAGTAAAAAATGCAAAAATAAGCTATTTATTTTAAGGCTTTCATGCTCATTCCCAGTTGGAAGAAAGGTATATCTCAGTTTTTTCCCAAGAACAAAGTCACATGTACACATAGAACATACAATTTCAAAATAATTTCCCTAAAACAAAGTAACTTGTTAACGTAAGTATCTGATTTTACGGTCATTTAAATATTTGAAAAAACACTCACAAATTGATATTTATGTGATACATAAGATTCGTCTGATATTTTAAACGTTTTATTTACAATAACCTTATTTTCCGTAGAATAAAGTTCTATGTGTACGTAGGACCGCTTAAATTTACTTTTTCGTTTTAAAATAAAGGTAACCATAAAAATAATACAAAGTTCAGTATATAAGCTATGTTATGCTATAATAACACATTTAATGAATTAAAGTCTCATTTACTTACCGGTATTACCCAATATTCCTTGATTTGTGTTTGCGGATTCCCTCGAAACCCTGTTTATTAAATCTTGCCGATATAAAAATAATGAGTATACGCCTAGAACGTATATATTTTATTTTCTGCATAGTTTTTTAGGTAATAATCGTGTAAAATATGCTATAATCTGGGCATACAAACAGAGCGCGTGCACAGTCGTCTTTCCGCCCAACAAAGGCACGAGTGACGATATAACCGCCGCGCGCGGCTCTACCGCGCCTGTCGCAACGGTTTACAATGGCACTAGTGCTGATGCACCTTTGTTCTTCGGAGGAATAAATAACATGTAGCTTTGTTCGACCAGTATCTTTGGATTAAAATGACTTTTGTTTTTTTTTATTTTACTAGTATAAAATATAGGTAATTATAGACATAAACATACAATAAAAGTGGTTTGGGTTCAAAGTCACATGTAACTTTGTTCTTCGGATAGGTCGAGTTAGTCGGCACTCATAAATCTTGCCCCAGCTATCGCCGCACACACTTGTTTGTCGTAAACGGTCATAAATTATAGTAAAAGATCATTATAATTTATGGCAAAGTGAAACTTGTGTAGTTCAGAAATGGGATAACTGTTTTTGCTTGTAATATAAATTAATTTGTGAAGGAATTAATTTAAATTATAAGTTCACAAGATTGTTTGAGTTTTCTCGCTTAATGTTTAGTGGCGCCTGGCAGTTAATTTGATGGTCGTAAGCCCGATTTTCACTCAGGAACACTTAAGCATTAATATGCCTGCTTTTTCTGTGTCTAGGTGCATGTCTACTAAAGGTACTCAGTATATCTCTCAGTATTTAAATAGTAATTTTGTGAATAATATTAAATTCAAAATGGGTGTATTTTCATGAAACTACCTTGGACTTATATTTTGGTGGTCAATTAGTACATTTTCTCTGTAAGTCACCCATCTCTATCACAAACATAAAATTAAATCTATATTTTACTTGCTACCTCCTTTCAGTTTTACCGGCGTAGTTCCCGTTCCCGTAAGAATACGTGTATAAAATGATGTCCCTGGTAATGTAGCTTTCCAATGGTGAAATAATTTTTGAAATACAAGTTTTTTGATTACAAACATATACATAAATACAAAAAAAAAAAAAAAACACTTTATAACTAGTGTAGATTCGGGTTTTATTCCAACATACAACTCGTTACGTCACTATATAAAAAAACATTCTAATCTGACAATAGTATTGCAACGCGAAAAAAAGAGATTGCATTGCCCCCAGCTACGCTACGCGCCCATCGTTTGTCCATCCGTCCGTCCATTGGTAACAAAAATACGGTTCTATTCCACGCAACAATAACGCAACAAAAAATTGTGAAATACTCACATAGGGTGACATAGATTGTGTTAGACACCGCGAATTTACGTTTTTTGAGACTTGATTCGACTAGTATCAAGTCATATGAAACATGCTAAAAGATAAATTTGGCCATAGTCTACATCTACTCGAATCTACACTAATATTGTAAAGAGGAAAACTTTGTTGTTTTGTTGTAATGAATAGGCTCAAAAACTACTAAACCGTTTTTAAAAATTCTTTCACTATTCGAAAGCTACATTATCTACGAGTAACATAGGCTTATATTTTGATCCCTGTATTTCCACGGGAACGGGAACTACGCGGGTAAAACCGCGCGGAGGCAGCTAGTAGGTACTCATATGAGGATAATTTTTTTTTTGTTTGTGTGTTTGTAATTAATATAAACAGAAACTACTAGATCGAACTGAAAAGATATTTCACCAATGGTAGCTACATTATCAAAGAGTGACAAGATATATTTTACCCTTGTATTGTTAGAGGGTCTAGCCGGGTGAAACCGCTGGGCGAAAGTTAGTAATTTAGAATTATACCAAGAACGAAGTTTCTTGCCAGTTCTTCTCAGTTGAATACTGATTGGTAGTAGTTCAGCAGCTTAAACGTTTATATTTGCCCTAAACTGAATAAATTCTATTTTCTTTATCAAGTTTCGTTCAAAATTTTAATAAGGCTTTGATTTTTTTAGGGCATTTTAAAATGTCACTCTCGCGGCGTCTAGTTAAGTGTTTAGTCTGTGACAATTCCCCACATCGACATAGATTAATGGAACTCAGAATCTTCTCACGCTCCGACAGATAGCTCTAGTTTTTGTATTTTTTTAATGATGCTATATATATATTCATTCTGGGAATATAAATTCGGTTAGAGCGGTTATTTTGACTTTAAAAAATACTTGATTTTCATATCACATTTTCTGAGTAATATGTTCCTAAGTGGGGTTTGTTGTGTTGCTGAAAGTTAACTTTATCCACACGATTTATTTATGTATTGACCAAAAATGTTATCAAAACTTAAATGAATTTTAATATGTTAAGCATCAAAAGAAAAAAAATATGTTCATATTTACTATTAACATATACGTAATATATACTTACTTATTTATGGGTTATATAGTTAATTTAACTGACTTATTAGTCTGGGAAAGTACTCTTACATTGCTACGGTAATGCTACGAACAGCTACGAAAAGCCTACGATATTTGGTACGCGTTTTTTTATCCTTTGTCTGGTTAGCAGTTATTTTATTTCCATACAGAACAATCATTTATGAATGTCTACATGTTCTGTGTCTACATAAAGATATTTATAGCGAAATTCATTTGTCGGTACACCTATATCTAGCTTTTTTTTTTTTTTTTAATAAAATGAGCTTACGTTTGGCTTCAGACACGCTCTGGCATGAGCGACGTCGAAGCCTAAGATGTTACACGCTTGCCCAGAAAATGCCTATTCACTCTAGCCTTGAAAGAAACCAGATTGTAAGAGTCAGGAAAAATAGACGCCGGGAGCGTATTCCACTCCTTTGCAGTTCGCATAATGAATGAGGAAGCGAAACGTTGTGTCCGAATATGCGGGATGTCAACTACGTAAGGGTGGAACCTCTCCCGGCCTCTAGCAGTTCGGTGGAAAAAAGGTGATGGTGGAATCAGGTCAAACAGTTCCCTCGCACACTCCCCAAAATATAATCTATAGAAGACCGAGAGGCAAGCAACCTTCCGGCGATGAGCCAGGCTTGTGAGTTTTGCCTTAAATAGCTTATCATTGCCAACAAGTCTCCTAGCGCGACGGTCTATAGCTATAGTAGATCATAAGACTTTACTTAATATAGTATTTTGAAATCAATTTTTATGACGTTAAAATTTTCATGACGTTTATGACGTTAAAATTCTCATGTAAACACAATTTCCATAACGTTTCCATTAAGCAATACCTATAGCTGAACCGGACGCGATCTGTAAACTTATCTTTAACCGGAGTTTTCCAATTGAATTGTAGTTTCTAAGAAAATTTATTCCTCTAGTTTACTTCGCTAACTAAAGAACAATTCGAACCTTTGAAAAAGCTACGCTAAGTTTTTGAATGTAAATTTACTGACCGTACCTTACTTATAAAATAATTGGCTTGTAAAATCGGCTTAGTAGCGTCCGCCCGTGGTTTTACCCGGATTCTTGGAGACATAAATATATAATTATGTATAAAAATAATTTCTGTTTCCCTTGGTCACGGCATCTCGCGTGAACGGTTGGACCGATTTCGCAAATTTTTGTTATGCTTGTTATTGTCAAGAGAAGGTTCTTGAAATGAAATATATAAAAGTCGCGTGGAAAATTAGATGTTTTAAGATTTAAGTTCAAATTCATGAAAGGGACATTAAATTAAAATATTATTGTATATTTATTTTTGTTGTTTGTTAGCTAAGAGACGTATAACCACATAGATAAAGCGACTTTGTTTTATACTATGTACCTAGTGATGATGCCTTCCTGGAAAGCTTCCCATTGCTTGGTGAAATAATTATTCACATCGGTGTCTATTCAATATAGCAAAATCAGATAGGCCGGGAGTAAAAAATGTGCTAAAATTATTTTATTACTAGCTACATAGTATTAAAACAATTATGTCCTAGCCTATTTATGTATCATAAATTTTATGTGTTTTGTCCATTATTCTTGCAAATAAAATTTATTATTATTATTATTATTACATGTTTTCTGTTTTACGCTTAGCTCGTTGTTAAAACATCTTGTTGTCATTTAAAGCGAAGTGTTTATGAAGCGCGAGTTTCTCGGATGTTTCCATTCTTAACGACTTCTATTGTACTAGAAGTGTGTCGCATAGTAGAACTAAAGCATCTCTAAAACACAATCTTGTTTCTATAAATATTAACACTGAACCTCTGTGTTGGCCTAAGGAACCTATTTATTATCTAAGTTCACTAATATTATAAAGAAGAAATGTTTGTAAAGAATAGGCTCCGGAACTACCAGACTGATCTGCACAATTCTTTCACTAATAGAAAACTATGTCATAAATAGCATAGGCTATATTTCATCCCCGTATTTCTATGGGAACGGGAACTACGCGGGTAAAACCGCGCGACGGCGGCTGGTAATGAATAAACTCAAAAACTATTGTGCCGATTTCAAAAATTATCTCACTATTGAAAAGCAGCTTTTCAGGGATTAACATGAGTTATATTTTATCCTCATATACCTCCAGTAAACGTGACCTACGTGGAAAACCGCGAAGAGGAAGCTAGTCAGAATAAAGAATTATTCAAATCGGGCCAGTAGTGCGGAGCCTATTACAAACAAACAAATAAAACGATAAATACTTTACTATTAATAATATTGGAAGAAATAAATGAATCCTAACGTTTTTTAATCAATATCATTTTACTTTTTCACGGTATCACGCCTTCAATATAACATACAGATTAAATCCATCCAATAAATCAACGTGAGCTACGTTTAATAAAAACGAATATGTTAATCAAAATGTAAATCAAGACACAGAATTTGCATCAGAAGCAATGTTAAGCCATGTGTTACAAATCCTCTCTCGCAAATTAATCCTTCCCCTCTCACTCGAAAACGGATAAAAATCGGTTAGGCGCGATATGCTTCGATGCCTGATTAAATGAAATAAAAAAATCTATACTAATATAATAAAAACAACAACCTTCTGGATTGTTGGTTTCTCTAGAATCTCAGGAACTGCTTTCAAGTTGAATATTTTAGTGTCAGATAGCCCATTTATCGAGAAAGGGTATATCACGCTACGACCAATAGCGGAGCATTAAAAATTGGGGGGACATAATCGCAACAGTGACAAAGCACTTTAAAAATGAATATTTTGAAAAGAGTTATTGCTGAGTTTATTGCCGGCTCTTTTCAGCAAAACCAACCTTCTGAACCGAGCGTTAGAGTCTGACTATTCATAAGTGCTTGTGAAGGCCTATTTGAATAAAACACATTTTTCATTTTCATTTTCAATAAAAAATTGCTGCAAAAACAGGAAACGTGACACCCGCTGCAAAATATAATAAAAATGAAACAATCAAAGAAACCTCAAAAATTTTTTTATGACTAGAGAACGACTATTACATGTGACTATAGAATTACATCATCTGGTAAAAGATGCGTGTCGTCTGTGTGATCGTGTCTAGTGATGTGGCACTTGTAGTCGCGCGAGGGGGAGGCGCGGCACGACACGAGGGCTCGGCACCAGCCCCCTTCATCCCCTTCTCCTCCTATAGAACCCGAATCCCCCGACCCCGTAGAACCCGATTCCCCCACCGCCGCAGTTCCCAAAAACCCCACTCCAGCACCGCAAGCAGCACTCACGCGCGCCCAGCCTTCTACTGGGGCAGCGAACCATCTGTAAAATAAAATGGTTAGTCAATGGCATAAGGTGTGCAGTGGTGGAGGGGATGTTACTCTAGTGACATTAGAGTTTTGGGGGGCCTGAAGTGCTAAGATACAGGCAGTTGCAGTTTAGACTCCAGATCTCCCGAAAATTACAGATCAAATCAGACATGTTTTTCTAAATGTTAAAAATAAATTGTAGTCGACCTTGTAGTCGTAGTTGTAAAACTTTTCTCAATTTTTGGATCATAATTTGTGGAGATTGAAATAAACACTTTTTTATTATTTATTAAGGAATATGACGCACAAAGCCGACCCTAAATAGGATAAGGCAAGAATGATGATGATGATTTAGAAAAGGACTACCAGCGTCTTCCCAAAAAGTTCAGGCCTCAGGATCTACGAAAGTTAAATTGGGGACGGCCTCTGGTATTGCTCATAATAAATATCCTATAATAAATAAATAAATATCCTGTGACATTTTTCACACACGGCCAATCTGATTCCAAATTAAGCATCAAAGTGAGCTTGTGTTATGGTAACCAGATAGCTAATATACTACATATCTATACTACTTTTAAATACATACTTATATAGGTATTTACATCCAGATACAGGACAAACAGACATATTCATGCATACAAATGTTTGTCCTGGGTGGGATTCGAACCCACGACTCGCGGCTTGAAAGTCAGTGTCACTAACCACAAAGCCAACCGGGCTGATGACGGCATTAACGATAAACCAACTTGCCATAGACATATGTATGTTACCTGGCAGTATATTGTACGTAGACTCGTTCACGGGTATGCGGGGGCAATCGGAGTCGGGGCGGCCATATTTGGAACTCAGGGCCACCAATCCACTGTGTCACCAGATCTAATGTCTCTGTATCTGAAAATCAACAACTAAATCTAAATATATAATGTTTTAATTGTATAAAAAATCTTTACCAAAACCATTTTCATTCATTATGCCCAATATAAAATTACTAACGGCTAGTATGTGAAACGGTAAAATACTTCTTTCTGGTATCACCGTCGGTGACGAAACCAAAGTTAATTATTGGTGGATCCACTTTAATCACGGGATAGTCCAGATCCAAAATTAGCGGCACCGTCTGAAATATTACAAAGACGATTATCTCTGTGTCTTATCATCATCATTAGCTCATATACGTCTCCACCGAGAAGCTCGAGCCTCCCCTTATATCGAAAATCACATACCAGAAGAATATTATCATCATCGTAGAAGTTCAGCGGCGTGCAGAGGCGGCGGCGCGGCGGGTACGGCGGCGCGCGGGGCGGGGGGGCGAGTCCGGGGCAGGGGGTGAGGGGCGGGGGCACTGGCCACATGGCCGATGTGCGAACCTGCACCTCCACACATATCTATACAAACCATCAACAGTCAGTTGTGAGCTGGTTCTCCTAAGAAAGGTAACTACACAAAGAAGTGGTGGGCAAAGGTGCCGGTGAAGTGGGGAGGTGGGTGCGCCTGAGGCCAAGGGTGTGGGGAGGTGGTCCACTAGCCACATGGCCGATGTGCGGATCTGCACCTCAACACATACTTGCATAAACCACCAGCAATCAGTGAAGAGGTCGTTCTCTTAAGAAAGGTAACTACGCAAAAAGCTGCGTGCAGAGGAACTGGTGCAGTACGAGGTCTTTATTATTATTTTATACCATCTAGAATAATTTCAGTGCAGCAGTTGCTAGTACAGCTAAAAAGCAGCAACATAGTAAACAAATCATGTCAGCGAAAACTGAACACTCCAAGGCCCTTCTAGAACTTCATTACGTGTAACTTACAGGAGAAGCTCAGCTATCTCTCTTACCTCCAAAGTGCTTCTCGGCAGTAAATGCAGGTGTTTCTGATCGCTTCTCTGCACGACACCACTGTAGCAAGTGCAGCCAGCACCGCACTTCGCTCTTCCTTCTTCATCCACCACGCACCAGGGAGCCTTTGTTGAAACGCCTACGTTCAATGGCCCATTGAAGACGTTACGAATATAAAAGCGTTTGCGGACCCTAAATTGACAGACAACAAGATGTTGTAAATACATTTTAAAGAAGGAAAGTAAGAAGACAGGATAGCGTTATATTTTATAAAACTCTGATTGAAATCTCATTAATTCATCTAATAACTAGCAAAAAAAAATGTTTTTAATTAATTGAGTTAATACATCTAACAATCCTATTTTAAGACTAATCGATACCTTAATCTATATCACCTGTAGGATACTTTCCATTTAGATTTTTTTTCTTGTGCCACCAATTCCTGGTCCAAAGTACTCCAACTCCACATCCAAAACTTACCTTAGAACTTCTCCAAATGGTAGATCAAGAGCGCACAGCTTGACTCTAACTTCTTTGCATGCAGCTTGCAAGCGCCCGTCGCGTGGTGCCTGCTGAAGCCTCACCACTAGGATCGGTGGTTCTGGACGATACCAGCATGACCTGTGGTGGTCACTTTAGCATGAAAATATGTTGAGAGGTTTTCTCACATGGACCAGCCTCAGCGGAGCGTGAGCTATGGCAACCAAAGCTGGTATACTTCATAAAAAGATACAGATACCTTCATACACAGCACATAGTTCATTTAAATCAGACTTTTAAGCGGCTTAATAGTCAGGCTGCTTACCACGATAGTCAAAGTAATGGAGAGTTATATTTTGGAATCTTAAACTACTAGGTAAAACGTAGTTTACGTTTTGTATTTACGTCTCTCAGATTTGGAGTTAAGAAAATTAAAGCTGGACTTTGATAATACATATTTTTTTTATTAATTAAAAGGTTCACAAGAAAGAAAGAAGAACGATCTACCACCAATAAAGGTTTCTTATATTTGCGACTTTACCATCTTTCATTTACATATAGCAGTGCCGGATTAAGCATGCGCGGGGCCTGTAGCAAATACTATCCAGGGGCACTTGATCTGCTACTGGTAAAAAATACCCAAAAAGTATCTTGGGTGGAGGTGCGCAGATTTGAAATTGCACGGCCTCTTTTTGCGCGGGGCCCGTAGCATTTGCTACTCCTGCTACGTGGTTAATCTGGCACTGATATAAAGGCTCCTAATTTTGCCATAAAAAGGCTCAAACATCAATAGTCTATGATCTAAAAGAATGTACCCTTTATTATTGATTGAGGAATTTAACAATTTTGTAAAGTAAGAACTTGCAAGTATATATAGAGCTTACCCATGATCATCAACAGGTAGCGCTTGGAGTAGCAAATTGACCGTTGGTGCTAACTCTGAATGTGGTGGCACTTCCAGTTTGACGTTCCACTGTACCCATGTGTCGGGGGGTACTGCCATCATTTCAGGGGATACCTAATAAACAAATATACCTAAATTTCAACCAATATATATACATTATAGATTAAATAAATAAATATCCTGGGACATTTTTTACACACGGCCAATCTGATTCCAAACTAAGCAGAGCTTGTGATATGGTAACCAGATAGCTGATATACTACATACTACTTGTAAATACATACTTATATGATAATTACATTCAGTCACAGAACAAACAGACATACAGAATGATTCAAGAGGAAAGTTTACAATGTTGTTATGATCATCTAACCGTACGAAGCCAGGAATATATAAAACTAGTGGCTGCCCGGGGTTTTACTCGCGTTCCTTCCCAATCTTCATTTTCCCGGCATAAGAAGTTGCCTATGTGTTAATTCAGAACATATTCTAACTCTGTGCCAAACTTAATTAGGCTCTCTTCAGCAGTTCTGGCGTGAAAGAGTAACATACAGACATAGATACTCACAAACTTTTGCGTATATAATATTAGTAGAATATAAGAGAGATAGATTACAAATGTCGTTTTTATTTCACCAAAATATCTTTATGTCACACCAAAACTACGTACTCACATCAACAACGCATGCAAATGTATGATTTATACAAAAATTATTCAGAGATTTCTTTATTAAAGCTTTATATTACTGCGACCTACTTTGAACGGATATTTCATATAATGTTAACGTATTGTTTTGAAAAGCTCATGTAGGATAGGATACTACAGATTATGTAAAGCATTTCCGTAGAACCTTTTTGTATTTTTTGTTTTGTAAAAAAATTCACATCTAAAAATAAGTGGGGCTTGTTATACAAACCATATTTATACCAAATATTATTTATTATTAGTATTATAAATGCGAAGGATTGTGTGACTTTCACACAAAAACTACTAAAAGGATTTAGATGAAATTGGGAACACAGATAGTTTATAACCTAGATTAATAGAATATATATGCTTCTTTTATACCCGGGTAATGGAAGACACTCCGGGAAAGCGGATGATACCGCAGGGCAACTTTTTTGTAATTTGGTGTACAATAAAGTGTTTACCTAGCTCTAATACTGATTTATGTTATAAGTATATGTAAAGTTATTTTACCTTAAAGTGATGATCCCCTTGTGTTCCGTAATCAGGAGCCAAGTACAGTACAATTCCTGTATCCATCTCTTCAGACAACGTCGACTGTGAATTGCTTACGTTTTCAGTGAAGGTTTCCGCTGAAATAAAAATATATACCTATCACTTCATGCTGGCAAAGAAATTAAACACAGTCTATAAGGGGCTGACAATCAAATATTTATTAAGTAGTGTAAATTATACGAGTATTATTTCAGGAAAATGAAGAATCCTACTAATATTATAAAGGCGAAAGTTTGTAAGTATGGATGTATGTATGGATGTTTGTTACTCTTTCACGCTCCAACGGCTGAAGGGATCTGCTTGAAATTTGGCACAGAGCTAGAATATGTTCTGGAATAACACATAGGCTACTTTTTATCCCGGGAACGCGGGTGAAACCGCGGGGAGCCACTAGTGAATGAATAAATGAATAAATTTCTCATTGTAATACTGCTGGAAAAATAAAAAAGGTGTTAATTTAATAATACTGCAAAATAAAATAGCCTGTGGCATTAGTATGTTTTAAAGTAAAAAAAAGTCAAGTTTCCCTTATTTTAATGCACAGAAAAACATTTTTTATACATAAATATTTATAATAATATTTATTGTTTGTATAATATTTATAAATATATATGTATCTTTTTAATGTTTAATATCAATTTGTATGCTTGAAAAGCTAAATGTTCTGTACCTATTTATTTTCATGTAATAACTTTTTGTTAACCACATAGAAAACAAATTAATGAATAAATAAATAAATATGTGATCAAAACACTTACATTCAAAAGCACTGCAGCAGGGGCAGGTTGTTTGTGGAACATCAATAAATCTCAGATACAGTCTAAACGGTAACTCATCTTGTAATTGTTCTAAAGAAGAAATAAGAGCCTTCATTAAACTTCATAAAAGTTGAAGTAATCCCTTCCCTTCTGATATTATAAATGCGAAAGTAACTCAGTCTGTCACTCTGTTATACTTTCATGCCGAAGAGCCACTGGATTGATTTGATGAAATTTGAGGTAGATAGGAGCGGCATAGGCTACATTTGTTCCGGAAAAGTAGAGGATCTCTCGGGAAGGCGCATGAAACGGGGAACCTCAAGTCAAAAATAGAAATTTGTATAAAATGTAAAAGCTAAACATTAATAAAACTTTGTATGCGGGGTTCGCAAGCCCGACAAATATCCCAGAATCGTATCGTTTACTAACAAAAAAATATAATATTGCTGTGGCAACGAGTTCAAATAATCCAAATTCAGTTTTAGCTTTAAAAGGGACTTATGAAGGTTGAAGCTGCTGAAGCTACTAGCAAGTTAAGAAGTTGGCCTTCAAAGAAGAACTGGCAAAAAACCCAGCAAAGATTACATTTTTCATTAAAGATATATATTTTTAACTGCCTACACAGTTGCTCCTTTTTTACAGGGTCGGCAACGCGTGAGTGACGCCCCTGGTGTTGCAAGCGTCCATTGCTACGGTAACCGCGCGCCATTAGGTGGGACCGTATGCCTGTTTGCCACCTTTGTGTTATAATAAAAAAAAAATCATCCAGCTGTATTTTTCAATGTTGAAAGTCAAAATTCCGAGATATTTTTAACAAAGTCACTTATTTCAACATAGTATTCGTCTGTATAATAATTTACACGATAAAGCCTTGAATAAACACGACTCAAAAGTTAAGCCGTTAGTAAATCTTGTTATCGCGACTTGACTCTGGGATCTCTTCGCTGAACACGAATCGTATTACTTATTTTTAAAGTATTATATCACTTTTGGTAATGTGATTAACTTTATATAAAACTAGCTTCTGCCCCGCAGTTGCACCCGCGTTCACGGGGAAGCTTCTCTTTTTCCGGGATAACAGGTAGCTTTAGCCTTTCACAAGCTGTTTCAACGTTTAGCAAAATAAGTTTGGTGGTTTAGGTGAAAAACCGTAACAAACATACAGACAGAGTTACATTATATATAAATAAATAGGTTTATAAAACATTAAGTAGGCATATAATGACTTTATTGAAGCGAACAATTTACGAGTATTTGTTTTAATATTTATTAATTGCAAGCTCATTAATCAATTAAATATAATAATTAAAACAGGAAACCAAATTGAATATTATGTGCACCTTTATAATAAAACAATGGAACAAAATAAAATACAAATAAAATACAATGGCGGATTGAATTTGAGTCAAAAAGCCGTATATAAATTTGTGGGTAAAATGCTTTTCTGGAATAAATTGCACGGGCGCTAAAGTGAAACGTCGGGAATTTATGATCGAGACTATGTACCACGAAACAGAGTGGTAACAGAAGAATTACTAGAATAAAGAACTTGCTACACACATAAGTAAATAGATAAATACATATCCTGGGATATTTTCCACACACGGCCAATCAGATAGGTACCAAAGTAAGCTTCAAAGTGAGCTTGTGTTATGGTAACCAGATAGCTGATGTACTACATATTCTACGTTTTAAATACATACTTATACAGATATTTACATCCACACACAGAGCAAACAGACATATTAAGCATACAGATGTTTGTCTTGGGTGGGAGTCAAACCCACGACTGGCGGCTTGAGTGTCAGGGTCACTAACCACAAAGCCAACTGGCATGTCAGTAAGTATGATATTGGGCAATAAATATCTAGGGAAATATTTCACACACGGCCAATATTTACACACTAAGCAGAGCTTGTACTATGATAACCAAAATAATTGTTTTACGTCATAAACCTTTTTAAATACTTTATTTAAAATTAAACGTGTAGTACCCGATCCCGCAGGAATACGAGAATAAAATAGTATATAGTACTTTCTGATAACGTAGCTTTCCATTGGTGAAATAAATTATTCAGATCGCTCCAGTAGTTTCGGAGCCTATTCATTACAAATATGAAACAAAAACTCAAATCTACACTAATATTATAAAGAGGAAAGATTTGTATTTTTGTTTGTAACGAATAAACTCAAAAAGTACTGGACCGCTTTAAATAATTCATTTTTTTTTTCATTAGAAAGCATACATTATCACTGAGTAACATAGGCATATATTTTATCCCTGTATTCCTAAAAAACCGCGCGGAGGCAGCTAGTCTATTATAAAGATATAAGTGTAGCTTCAATTTTCAAGTATTAGTACCTACTAGCTTTTAAAACTAACTATAATGTATGTATGACGTACGTGTATGTATGTACTTCTGGGTTATAATATTTAGTGGTTATTCCCATCAAATTCTAAACTTTCGTGGTCAGGTTGGATGGTCAACATAGTTCAGCACGACCATAGACATTTTTTCCCCACACAGATACCTTAAGAAATCTTGTCTATGCCTTTGACAATAGATTGCCAGAATCGTACCTTTTTCACGCCAGATTTATTTGATGGAATGTCCAGAGCTTTTGGACCTTTTTTATTACATTTACAGAAAATAATTGCTACGAATTTATTTCCTTTATTAAATCCTTCCATTCTTTGTTTTTAATTCCGTACCTCAATTTATCTTCGTACTGTTTTTTTTTTATGAAAACCAACCGTTTAATTTTGCTCAATGAAAAATAAAACTTAATAAAGCCTCGACGATTATAATAATGTCGGGTTTTGGTGAAACAAAATTTTATTGTTTCACTTTGGAGCAACTCTTTTTAGTGAAATTTCAAATTGTTTTAAAAAATGAGATACCTTATAATTCAAAGTGTTAATTAACTTTTATTTTAGTATCGATATAATTTAATTAAACCTTCTGGAAGACGAAAGATAAATAAAAGGGGCGAAGTACGAAAACGCGCGTTTTGAGGATTCTGTTTTAGCGTTACGAGTAGATACCTTATTTGGTATCTGATCTCCTCCTGACTGTTTTAAAATAATTTTTAAGTTATATTTTTTATTGACTTTTAATCACGGATTTTTTAACTCATACTTCAGAGATGAACTGTAATTTAATGCTTTTAGACTCTCTTACCCAAGACAAAAACTTTCACAGTTTTTGAGTACACTCAAAATTGTTAAAACCACATTGATTTTACGCCGATAAGGAAAATATTCTCATGTATAAAGTTACATAACAACATAAGGGTTCTTACACAGCCATTTGGGGCTTGGTAAAAAGACAAAGTAACTAAAGTGTACTTACCATTTTGTTTCAGCACGTAGGCGTACACGTTGAGGAGCGACCGGGAAGTGTTCTTGACGCGAAGTGTACGGTCCGGGTCTGATGCCGATATCCTGTTAGAAAAAGTTAAATTTATCTATATGTTGGTATATCTAGACTAATATAATAAAGAGGAAAAAGTTACATTTTTGTGTGTGGGTAAGTTTTGTAATAAATAATCTCTTAAAACTACTATTACGTAACTTATCAGAAAAAGATTTCAAAAATTATTTCACCATTGGAAAGCTATATTTTATCCCTGGGATTGAGAACTACGCAGGCAACACCGCGCAGAGCCAGCTAGTAATATTATAAAGAGGTAATGTTTGTGAATTTGATTTTGAGTTCTCGCTGGATCTAATGACCCTAATTCTGAAAATTCATTCACTAATAAAAAGCCCCGGTATTTTATTTATAAGTTACATAGACGATATTTTATCCCTGTATGCCTACGGGAACGGGAACTACGCGGGTAAAACCCGCAGCAGAAGCTAGTAATTAACATTTTGATAGTAGTCTACGTCCCGTTATCGTTACTAATATTATAAATGCGAAGGTAACTCTATTTGTCTGTTTTTCCATCTATCTGCCGGTATAAGTGGTTTAAGGAGGTAGGGCGCAACGGATTCGTCCGTTCGAAATTGGAGCAGCCCGACTGGGGTAGTACCTCCACCTTATAGAAGACCGCAGCCAAATAACACTACATGTAGTGTTGTGTTCCTGCGGTGAGTAAGGTAGCCAGAGCTCCATGAGGAGACCCTGTAGCGGCAGTGGGGGGACCAGGGATGGAGTAACGTCGTAGGGGTGTGCAGGAGTGATGCCTGTTTGGCCCTTCGACGAGAAGTGCATTGCGCTTTGTCCCTTTCACTGCCTCTATAGTTGCTCCCTTTTTTATAGGGTCGGCAACGCGTGAGTGACGCCTCTGGTGTTGCAAGCGTCCATAGGCTACGGTAACCGCTTCCCATCAGGTGGGACCGTATGCCTGTTTGCCACCCTTGTGGTATAAAAAAAAAAAAAATAATGAAATGTGGTACACAATAGTCTAGAGCCTGAGAACGGACATTGGCATTTTATCCAGGGAAAAAGGGAAATCATGTTAATTCTTGGTCTCGCGAGTACAAGTAAAACCGCGGGCTATATCCCGGATGTTCATAATTTACACTACTAACATACTTTATGCCCGTAGCTAGTCGAGTTCCCTTACAACCGCAATGCATTCGCGCTGCAGATTTAGTGGCGGAAAATGTTTTATTCAAAAACTTGGGCTGTGGTACACAATTCTTATGTAAACGACTTAACATATATTAGTATTTGTATATGTGAATCTCTTATATATTAAATAGGATTGAAAGAGAGTCTTGATTTTAGTTATATTCTGATATCTTTTTTAGGCAAATTTTTTAAGTGATTTTCTTCAATGTAAATTGTAAACACGACAAAAATTTTTGGTGAAACAAATTTTGGTCTAACTGACATAGGTATCTAACATTAATTATCTCTTAATCTTGTCAACATGCGGAGAAATAGATAATGCTTAAGATAAATTAAGCCTCCTAGTCCTAATCTTTGTATGATTATATTACATGGGAAAGCACAAAGTTTTAGTTACATTAAGTTTGCTGCACATAAGAATCGGTCCCCGACTTCCATTCGGTTACAGCACAGATGCAGATGTGCGCTAAGCTAGATTCCACATTCAATTGTCTAGTTTGAAATAAACTACAAAAGTTTCGTTCAGTTTAGTGGCAGTGTTCGGGAAATCCGCTCCTAGTCAAATTATACGAGTATGGAATATTTAAAGTTATTACTTGACGAAATTTACTTATTTATAGAGAAACGTTCTTTATTTAATTTAAATAATATATCTATACGACTGGAACCCGCTGGATGCAGGCAACCTACAACCGGTCTGCATGGAAGTTGATGGGGAAGGCCTATGTTCAGCAGTGGACGTCCTACGGCTGATATGATGATGATGATGATGATGATGATGATGATGATGATGATGATGATGATGATGATGATGATGATGATGATGATGATGATGATGATGATGATGATGATGATGATGATGATGATGATGATGATGATGATGATGATGATGATGATGATGATGATGATGATGATGATGATGATGATGATGATGATGATGATGATGATGATGATGATGATGATGATGATGATGATGATGATGATGATGATGATGATGATGATGATGATGATGATGATGATGATGATGATGATGATGATGATGATGATGATGATGATGTTGATGATGATGATGATGATGATGATGATGATGATGATGATGATGATGATGATGATGATGATGATGATGATGATGATGATGATGATGATGATGATGATGATGATGATGATGATGATGATGATGATGATGATGATGATGATGATGATGATGATGATGATGATGATGATGATGATGATGATGATGATGATGATGATGATGATGATGATGATGATGATGGTGATGATGATGATGATGATGATGATGATGATGATGATGATGATGATGATGATGATGATGATGATGATGATGATGATGATGATGATGATGATGATGATGATGATGATGATGATGATGATGATGATGATGATGATGATGATGATGATGATGATGATGATGATGATGATGATGATGATGATGATGATGATGATGATGATGATGATGATGATGATGATGATGATGATGATGATGATGATGATGATGATGATGATGATGATGATGATGATGATGATGATGATGATGATGATGATGATGATGATGATGATGATGATGATGATGATGATGATGATGATGATGATGATGATGATGATGATGATGATGATGATGATGATGATGATGATGATGATGATGATGATGATGATGATGATGATGATGATGATGATGATGATGATGATGATGATGATGATGATGATGATGATGATGATGATGATGATGATGATGATGATGATGATGATGATGATGATGATGATGATGATGATGATGATGATGATGATGATGATGATGATGATGATGATGATGATGATGATGATGATGATGATGATGATGATGATGATGATGATGATGATGATGATGATGATGATGATGATGATGATGATGATGATGATGATGATGATGATGATGATGATGATGATGATGATGATGATGATGATGATGATGATGATGATGATGATGATGATGATGATGATGATGATGATGATGATGATGATGATGATGATGATGATGATGATGATGATGATGATGATGATGATGATGATGATGATGATGATGATGATGATGATGATGATGATGATGATGATGATGATGATGATGATGATCAATACGAATGTTTCTAAAGTTAGTGAACATATTTTCTCCATGAATTACTATTATAATTTATTGATATAATATGGCTTATGAATAAAGTAGTAGGTATATTAATAAACTGTACAGGCTTTTTAAATTTTACTGTTTAAAAGATTAAGAAAACAATAACTGCCCATTGTACTATGGATGTGAATATCTATTATTTTTGTGTTTTGCATGTTTATATGTAACTTGTGGTGTACAATAAAGAATAAATAAATAAACCCCAGATACTGTAAACATTACTATGTGACTCTGACTGTATGTTTGAACGCACTAATCTCGGGAACGACAAGTTTGAATAATCATAATATTTTTATGTTACCTAGTCTATCTATCGAGGAGACAACAGGCTATATAACATATTGCTACGACCTATAGGAGCAGAGCATCAATGAAAAATCTTAAAACGGGGAAGTGGCGCTAACGAAGCTTAGTGATATAGATACCTACAACAAAATATATTGGAAACTACAGTAGGTATTATAAAAAATACTTACCAAAGTGTAGGTAGTTCATTGTCTTGGTCCGGTTTGAAGGCGAGCTGCAGGGGCTGGCCCACTGCCTCTATCCACAAGTCTAGAACTATGGGTTCTAGATTCTCAACCTGAAATAGATAAGCTGATTAATTCAACATAAAAGTAGCTTATATAGTATATCAGGTATCTAGTTTGTTAACATAGCATACGCTGTGCTTAGTTTAGAATCAAATAGGCCATGTTTAAATTTTGATTATACTTTTACGAATATTATAAACAGTGATTGTTTGTTCGTTTGAACGCTCATCTTAAAAATGACTGGTTTGAATTGAATTATTGTTTAATGTTAAGTATTCTTGAGGGTTGGACAGCCCATTTATGCAAAAGGACTATAGGATCAACAATATAATCTTAATAATATTACAAATGCGAAAGTTTGTGAGTATGTATGGATGTATGTTTGTTACTCTTTCATGCAAGAACTATAAAATGGATTTAGATACAATTTAGAACAAAGTTAGTTTATGATCTAGAACGTTTTATTCAGGTAAAATTAAAGATCCTGGAAATGCAGATCAAACTGCGGGGAGCCACTAGTAATATTATATACCTCTAACATTTCATTGAATCCTCTCATAAAAATAAGTAGGTACTCGAGATATTTTAATGGTCAATTTCTATAGAAATAATCTCAGTTAGTTTTTATGACAAAACAATATATTTTTATCTTCAGCTTTATTAAAAGAATCTGCTATTTAGGTAGAGTCCATTACGTTTTATGGATCCTGTGGTTTTCCCGGGATTCCCGGAGACATTGAATTTTCCCAGGATTCCAAGTATTGTATGTATTCATCTATTGAATACTTTAAAATAAAGAGAATAGATTGATTTTTTTGTTTGTTATGAATAGGCTCCAGTACCGATCTAAATAATTCTTTCGCCAATAGAAAGCTAGGTTATTTGTGAGTATCAAATGCTATATTTTATCCCTGTATTCCTACGGGAATAGAAACTACGTAGTTGAAACCTTGCGGAGGCAGCTATGTAGAATATAATTTATCGATGTGCTGAATTTCGACAGCCGATCTTGCGTAAAAGACTAACAAAAATCCATATAAACTTTCGCATTAATAAATAAGGTTCTTTTTCAAATATTCACTTTATGACCTGATGTAGGTGAAGCTTACTTGAATAAGTATCTGTTCGTAGTACAGTCCCCAGCAGTCGGCGTACACTTGCACGTCGAGGCGGAGGTGCGCGCGCGCAGCCAGTACGCCGTGAGTAGGGGAGCACTGCACCGCCACGCCCGCTGTGTGAACGTCGCCTGACCATTGATCTATTGGGTATAAAAAATCCCGATTAATATACATTTTGTATATATTAAGGTATGTTTTTATAGTTGTTATGAGTTTCAGTAATTTCTAAAGTTATATTTAAAGTAAAAAAAGTATCGTAGTAATAAGTAATAGTACCTACACTATTTTAAACTAAATTTCAGTGAAAAAAATTAATTTACTAGATATATTTTGACTAATTTCAGTAAGTTAATTTCATATCGGTTAAAATACTAATTTGTTCATTAATCAAAACTTACCATAATTTTGTTATTTTCCTGAAAAATTCTTATCTAGGCATGAGAAAATCTAAATATACTTATATATACATTTTCTTTGTACTAAACTTTTTTAATATTTTGTCTCACGTCACACGTTAAAGTCCTCATAAATGTATCATAGCCGCAAACTTTCCAACTTCAGATCCGGGGAGGCAGGGGGAATACTCACTCAATTCACTTAATGGATAAACGCATTTTTTTTTGGTGAGAAGTATAAAACAATTACTTTTAAAAAACTAACTTTTTAGTTCCTAAACTTAACCTTCAGTAATTTTTACAACAATCTAAAGAACACCAAGTTCGAGCGTCATTCCCCTGCTTCCCCCACAAAGTTCGGACACCGCACGAGGAAAGGTAACTTTTCTTTTAACACGACGAGTGAAAGTTTCCATCAGCCGTCCCCGGCGTGTCTTGAACCGTAATAAGAATCCACGGGAGTTTCCTTAACGTATTTTTTTCACTTGAATATTAAACATATAGACGAAATTCGCTTACAGGAAAACACCATTTGTTATTTTTTTTGACAAAATTGGACAAAAATACGCCATGTATTAAAACAAGCCATACTGAAGACATCGCCGTGGTGGCTCAGTGGTTACCCACGCACCGACTCACCTCTGAGTTTTATAAAATCTTACATACGGATTCACACCACTGGCTTTCGGTGGAGGAAAACATCGTGAGGAAACCTGCATGCCCGAGATGTCACAATCAAAGGCATGTGAAGTCCGCCAATGCACACTAGGCCCGCGTGGTGGACTATGGCCTACACCCCCTAGATGTTATGGGAGGCTCGAGCTCCACGGTGGAGACGTATATGAGCTGATGATGATGATACTGAAGACATGAAGTTGTCTCATATACTTACAATTTATTCCAAACTAAGCTACTAAGTATGGTAACCAGATATCTGATAACCTAACTGATATTATGTGAATGTGAGTTGACGTGAAAGGATAACAGACAGACAAATTTCCTTTAGCATATTATTAGGGATCATATATCTCGAAAAGTTATGAAAAAACATCACGATTCTTACAAATGACATAGTGATAAAGACACGTGTGAAAATGTCAGAGAATCTTTTTTGAATAAAAAAAACCCTGAAAATATCACGTATCATATTATTTACATATACCTACCTATACATATACAGCTTACATAATAATATGACAAAAGCTCTAAGCTGAAATTCAGGGAAAAATATTCAAAAAAATATATTTTACCTCGCAAGGTCAATAGGGAAAAAATATGTAAATTTACCGTTATCTTTTTCAGTCCAACATTTTAAGTAACAATTTTGAATCTATGACAAAACTTTTTCCGCATCAATAAATAATAAATATCCTGGGAAATTTTTCACACACGGCCAATCTGATTTCAAACTAACCGGGATTGAATGGGATTCGAACCCACGACCCGCGGCTTGAGAGTCAGAGTCACTAACCACAAAGCCAACCGGGCTGTCGTGCATTAATCTATACTATCGCGCAAAGATCAGGAACTACTGTTTCGAATAAAAAAACATTTTACTACCATTTATCGATGAAGCCTATAGGCTATACAACATCACACTACGACCAATAGGAGCAGAGCTGTTGGATATATCGGAGCTCATGGACGTGGGTTGCGACTGAAAACCAGCGTGAGGGCTAGTTTATATGATCAATCAATCAAATCAATCAAAATCTTTTTTCAAATAGGCCTCAATAAAGCACTTATGAATTAGTCACTATTAATGCTCGGTTCTGATAGTAGTTTTTACTGAGAAGAGCCGGCAATAAACTCAGTACTTAATTACTCTTTTCAAAAACCAACTTACATCTAATACAATAGTGATTTTTACAAAATGTGAAATAGCTTGAAGCGAGCATTTCACTGCCAAGGGTCTTTTTCTAACAAGTAATCTGATACACTATAAAAGCCCGTTTGATATAAAGTTTTCTTCACTACCTGCTTAAATTTATAGATAGGTAAATCCTGAATATCTTTAGGTAGTTTGTTGAAGAAGCGTATACATTGCCTCTTAAATGAATTTTTGACTTTAGTAAGTCTAGTTACAGGAATAGAACTAGTTACAAAATATGTACCCTCACATCATGCTGAGTCGCTACCTATTCCGGGCATCATGCAGCATTGCATATAATTTACTTGTTCCTCGTGTATATGTGCGTGTAAGTTAATGTAATGTTGTGTATTGTCTTGAATATTAATTTTTACTTTCTTCTTTCTTTCTATGTAAAAATAATATCATATAAAACATATTCTAAGAATACCTCCATTAAGTTTTGGTTAAGATATCAGAAAAAAAATTATATCAGAAGACGACATCAAAAAATACTTCCTATCCATGAAAAATAACGATAATGCAACCTGAAAACCGTTATCTCTTATTATTTAACGAGAAAAGGGAAAAAAGTATGTCTCATAAACATCATAACCTTTGGGCTCTTTCCGCGAGTTTTAAATAACCGCAAAATTAAATGACTATTACCTACCGTAATGTAGGTAGGTACCGCAATTTGGATGAAAATCTATTTATATATATATAAAAGAAAAATGGTGTTAGTTACACTGCTTATTACTCAAGAACGGCTGAACCGATTTGGCTGATAATTGGCGGGGAGGTAGCCTACAACCAGGAGACAGACATAAGATACTTATTATCCCGCGAAAATTGAAGATCCCCGGGAACGCGAGTGAAACCGCAGGGAGCCACTAGTGTTTATTAAACTACGCCATCTTTAACCGAGTGGAAAAAAACGAATAATAGAATACAAAAGAAATCTTACTGCATTTAATGGTGGTCGTAATTTTAGGTCTTGTTATTAAATAAAGTTGTGTGCAAAAGTATAAAATAAATATCACATTGATTTTTAAAGACTATAATAATATACCAAATAATCTATACAGTACGAATTCTAGGAATAAAAACAACCTCCCATACATAGTAAGTAGTCGTGAAAAACATAACACTGACTTTGTTGTCGCACAATCCGTTAAAATAGCGTAGTTTAATCAATTTAATCCATTTGCACCTTTTCTGTTGAATTGTAATTTAATATTATTTTAGTTAGAAATTTAATATTCTTAAAAAATATAAAGAAATAACTTTTGAAGGTCAAAGCTATTGAAATTACCAACATTTAGGAGGTAACTTGATAGGGTCAAAGGAGATTTTAGGTAGACTTTTTCAGATTTAACAATATTTTTTATCACTCACCCTTTTCCTTAAAAATATCATTTCTTTTATTCTGGGAAAATTGAAGATACCCTGGGAACGCGGGGAGCCACCAGTACCCTATATGCTTCATAATAAAATCTATACTTATATGAATAAAATGTAATCTATTTTTTTTGAGGAAACCTATGGAACCTCAGCTTTTTCCGTACCATATTGAACGCTATATATTATGTTACATGTATCTTCTATCTATCTATATATATAAAACAAAGTCCCCGCCGCCTCTGTCTGTGTGAACGCGATAAACACAAAAACTACTGAACAGATTTTCATGCGGATTTCACCAAATTACGAAGTATTTGATGGGGAAGGTTTTTAAGGAAGGTGGCGCTGGTGGGCAGGACGAAGTCTGCTGGGTCCGCTAGTTGTATATATATAAAATTGTTCGTAAAATACGGGTGTAGGTACAATATTAAAAACTCACACAGATAGCAACACATTGGATACATACTTGTGAATAAATGACCGAAGTAACGTTCTGGATTCACAAATGTAGTCAGGGTTATCACTTGTATAACTTTAGTTATACCTACAAAAACAGAACTATAATGTTTGTATTTTTTTTGTCGTATACCTAAATGTTGTAGGTATATTATAATAATAATAATAAAGCCCTTTATTCTGAAGTTACAATCATGTCGTAGGTATATTATCTACACTAATATTATAAAGAGAAAAACTTTGTTTGTTTGGTTGTAATAGGCTCAAAAACTAATGGACTGTCTTTAAAAATTCTTTCACCATTCGAAGGCACTAACCACGAGTAACATAGTCTATAATTTATCCCTGTATTCCCACGGGAACGGGAACTACGCGGGTAAAACCGCGCGGAGGCAGCTATATTCTATACTTAGTTTGATCTGATTAATATGTGTAAGAAGGAAGTGATGACTGAAAGGAAGAAAATAAAGAAAAACACATGTTATGCCGACCCCGACTCTTTAGTGAAACTGCGCGGCGAAACCAAATAAGCAGAATTTTTAACTTAGTATTATTTATTTATTTATTTATTTATTATTATGGACATCCAACAAAGAATACACTTTACATTAAATAATAATTACATACACTGACACATACCTAGTGCTTCTTCAATTACAGGACATCACAGAAAGCACAGACAAGTAACACAAAAATATAAATAGTGAAAATTAGCAAGAATAATTAAAAATTAGGTATAAGCTATTAATAGTTAACACAAATAAACAAATTTATATTAATAAAATTATAAATATTAACATTTAAAAGTAATATAAAGAAACAATTTAAAGAAAAAAAAAAATATATATATATATATTATAATTAGGCTGGGTACATCAACACTCATGTACCATTTAGTAGCGTACGAATCAAATATTTAAATTTCTCCATTGAATTGGAGAATATATCTACTTCTTCCGAGGAGGTCGAGATCTTATTATATTGGTTAGTCATTCTAGATACAGGAGAATGTTTGCCTAAATTTGTTCGGTATCGCGGGGCATTGAATAATGGGCGGGGATGGCGCGGGATTCTAGAAGGAACGTTAATACAGATTCCACCAAGAAGATCAGGACAATCAAAACCATTATTTAGTAGTTTATATAAAAATATTAAATCAGATACAGTACGGCGAGATTCAAGAGACATTAATTTAAAATGACGTAACCTATCATCATATGATTTACAGTTCCAAACCTTAAACTTGAAAGCAAGGTGGCGAACCAATCTCTTTTGTACTCTTTCAATACGAGTTATATGGATCTGGTATGTTGGATTCCAAGCAGTGCTGCAGTATTCTAATTGACTTCGGACATAGCTGTTGTATAAAAGAAGTATGGTGGATGATTTTTTGAATTCCTTTGAGGACCTCAGTACGAATCCGAGAGCCCGAAAGGCGGAACAAACCATGTTGTCAATATGGTCAATAAAGCTTAGTCGACTGTCCAAATATATGCCTAAATCTCGGATTACTGTTACTTCTGTTAGCTTGTTGCCATTGATGTTGTATACAGATTGGATTATTTTTCGTTTTTTCGTAAACTTAATGTGGTAACATTTGTTACAGTTAAGGTACATCTTATTAACCGTGCACCATCTATTCAGACTATCTATATCCGTTTGCAGTAAATGCATATCGAATTCGTTCGAAATTACGCGAGTCAACTTCAAATCGTCAGCAAAAAGGTAAGGTGTGGAATATTTGAATACTTGAGAAATGTCATTGATGAAAATATTGAAAAATAAAGGTCCTAGATTCGAGCCCTGTGGTACACCTGAGGTAGCATAGTAAGGGTCCGATTCTTCACCGCACACTACAACTGAAGACTGCCTCATTTCAAGGTAAGAACTACACCAAATTAAAGTAGTGTTGGTTATTCCTAAAGATTTAAGTTTTTGCAATAATATCCTGTGATTTACCTTGTCGAAGGCCCTAGTAAAATCAGTATATATAGCGTCCACTTGCAGACCCCGATCCACTGATGATGTTAATTCGGTGATGTAAGACACAAGATTAGTGTTAGTAGATTTCTTAACCATAAAACCATGCTGATTACTAGATAGACAATTTTTAATATGATTATAGAACACGGGATACACAAGTGATTCGAAAACTTTACACAATGTACAAAGAATAGAGATAGGGCGGTAGTTACACACCATATTACGTTTACCGCTTTTGTGAATAGGCACTATCTTAGCCTGTTTCCATTTATTCGGAAAGATTCCTGATTGAAGCGAGCCGTTATAAATGCTCGCTAAAGGGGCGGATACAAAGCGAGCACATCGCCTCCAAAAAATAGGAGGAATGTTGTCAGGTCCCGCACCTTTCGACAAGTCTAGTCGAGTTAGTTTGTTATGTATAGCCTCTGGAGTTATTGAGATATCATCTATAGGTGGAGCTGTGATTGACGGAATAGGTGTAATATTTATTATTTCGTGATCATTCAGGCTAGGGGGATCAAAAACTGAAGAGAATTGATCAGCAAATAAATTCGAAATATCTTTACTGTTGCACGCATTTAGGTTACCAAAGGACATTTCTGAGGGGAAAGAAGAACTATTTTTTCGGAGGGTTTTTAAGTGAGTCCAGAAAAGTTTGGGATTACCTTTTATTTTATTTTCAATATCATCTATATAAGTATTATAACATTTTTGTGTCAGTATTTGGCAGTCTTTTCTCAGATAGTTGAATTCGATTTGGTCTAATGGATTATTATATTTCTTGATCTTATTGTGGAATTTCATTTTTAGTCGGAGCTGTTTTTTTAGTTGATAGGAATACCATGGTGGATATTTTCCTCGAAAATATACAGTTTTCGGCACATACTTATTTATTAAGTCTCTAATTACAGCGTAGAACTTATCCAACATACCGTTTACATCCATGCATGTATCGAACTCTTTGTTCCAATCAATATAGTTGAGTGATTCAGTGATAGCTTCATAGTTAGCTTTATAAAAATTTGGTTTGTTAACTGGTTTCGGATGATTTTTTATTATGACAGGTAGGGTGGGCATGAAATCTAAGGCTGGGTGAAACTTATCTTGTTCTCTAATAGGGTTAAGGCAAGAGTTTATTTTTATAAATTCCACGTCAGTAAGTATCAAGTCAAGAACCTTATTTTGAAAGTTTTTGATCGTATTGTATTGTTTTAGGTTGTTTAACGCCATGAAATCAAGGATGGTATTTTTAAGATAGCCAGTGCCACAAACGGATGCTACAGACGACCCATCACTGTCATCATATACCCAGTCAATACAGCTCAGATTAAAATCACCAATTATTATTGTGGAGCTCTCGCCATCAGTATTTATAACTGAATTGCAGTTTTCAATGAAATGTTCAAAGACTTCAGTGTGTACTGGTGGAGGCATATAGATACCACACAACTTTAAGGTTTGTCTGGTATTAGCATGTGAATTGGATTGAGTTTCAATCGTGATCCATAAGTCGTCACAGTTGCTTTCCCATTCTGACATACGACATGAATTTAACTTATTTGACACTGCTATAAGCACCCCACCACCAGTCTTTTTGTGATTACTATAACTGGAGGACTCGCGATCCCTTCTATAAACTTTATAACTATCATTAAATAATTCAGAATCAAAAATACTACTGCAAAGCCAAGTCTCAGTTAAAACATAAACATCGTACTCACTGTTATGTATGTGTTGACGTACCTCAGACAAACTACTACGCAAGCCTCGAGTGTTTTGGTAATAACATTTTATATAATTGAATTTAAAGGAAAAAGTACATTATAAAAACCTTAAGAATACACCAATAGATTTATGTTAACAATTTAAGTTTTTCAATATCATATATAACAAGACCCAGAGATGTTTCATCCTTCTTCAAGAAGATTTTACCGTGTCGAACCCATACGAATTTGTAGCCCAATTCTTTAGCGCGGGCACGTGTCGCCGCGTGAAGTGCCTTATTTTCCGGTGAGAGATTCTCCACAACGAATATTGGTACTGGTTTGTCAGTAGCTATACCAAGGTGAGTCGAGTTAAGTTTGTCTTTTGGGTTAGACTTGTTGAAATTAACAGATGCTGCAAGGAATGAATCTCTTAATCGGGAGCTATTAAATTTGACGAGGATTGATCTAGGTCGTGCGCTCTGCGAATCTTTTTTAGCTGTTCGCGTGCATAGTTGTATGTCAGTGTCTCTTATATCGCACTTGATCACATTGCTGAGCTGGAGCACGGTACTTATTAGATTCTCGGACCTGTGTTCAGGTACACATTGTAATTCAATATTATTCGATCGAGCGTGTTGTTCTAATAAGTTCATGCGCTTCGTAATATCACCTAGGGAGTTCTGTAGCATACAATTGTCTTTTGCAAGATTCTGAATTATGACAGACTTTTCTTCCAGTGATGTTTTCATTTCTTCATATTTGTTATTAAAGAATGATAGTGACTCCCGAACTTCAGCAATTATCTCATTAAATTTGTTAAGTTGTCCATTTATTAAATCCTTCACTGTGTCTTTAAGAGCTCTGTCAATTTCTTGTCTAATCATTTCCCTAAATGATCCGCTTGTTATGTCTGTTATCAGCTTATTGTTGTCATGATGGCAAGGCTGAGCGGGTTTGTTGCGAAGGGTTACATTAGTAATTCCAGGTGGAGAAATGTTGGCATTGCTACATTCTGGGATATCATGCTTGGTCTGACGGACTGGGGTATTGGTTATCACCTCTTGGTTGTTTATTGAGACACCCGGGGCATTTCCAAGTGGTTTTCGAATCGTTATTCATCAACTTGAATCTCTTTTCGGCTATATTCGCGCATAGCAAATCGTACCATTGACGGCAAGTGAAGCACTGCAAACCTTTTCCAACTTTAAAAGCGGTCAAGCAGCCAGCGCAATTAAATGTTGACATCTTCAGTTAGTTAAAGCAGTATACAATTTCAAATCAAAACCAAGTGAAAGCACCTTAAGCGAAAAAAGTAGTTATCTTTAGTTGTTGATCCAGTGGTGGGTAGGTAACAAGAGAACTCACAAGTGCGGCGTTGGTAGGTACCTAAAGCTGCGTTGCCAAGCGAGCACCGCTGCACTGCCGGGGCACGATGTATCGCACGGCAAGATGACTCACGTAGCGTCGCGCGTCGGGCAGCGGGAGCGCGTTTGCAACGGGTTGTCGTAGGTCAGTTACACGACCGTTAATAAAAATTTTAAATGGTTATTTGCTTATATCTTCGGTATTACTGGTCCGATTTTCGCAAAACAACAACCATTGTACGCACCACTATCCAGGCTTCCTGAGTATGTAACTTCCAAGATTGCAAACTCACTTTAAACTACTTTAAATTTGAAATATTTACGGAGCAAAATTATAAGGTGTTACTGTAGTGACAGTTTGGACGTTATATGACATACATATTACCCATACATTTTAACACTAGAAGTGCCGAAACTCATGACCCCCCTAGAACCGCCGCCGTGCCAATTTTGACCCATTATATTTTTTACAACGTTCTTTAACAAAAAGCATGAATTATAATCAAAACAATAAGTATATTATATGAAATTATATTTATTTATTTATTTAAGTCAAATAATTAACACTTTTACAACAAATACGTAACAATTAATTTTTTTCCGTAACTAATAGTTTTTTATAGTCATCAAAACTAAGATTGTAATTCTAAATGTAATAAATACCAAAATATCTCTTAACTGTTTATTATCAGAATACCAAATATAACATAAATAATATTCCATAGCATTGCATTTATTACAGACAGTTTTTAAACATTTGAGACTTCACATATGACTTGTATATTTGGTCTTGACCTTACATTCTTCATAATCTCATCTTCTAATAGGTTTTCTGAAATTTCTGTAGAGGAATGGCTGTTTTCTAATATTCATGTACTGCGTATACCTAATTCTTCTCCCCAGTTGCAATAAAAAGCCTCTATATTTTATTTTGCTATTGTTATAAATTTATATAATTCCCATGCGTTTATAGCTGCCAAATCAGATAGATCATAAAATGTATGAACTGGCCAACGTCTAGGAGCCGCCTGTACTGTATATTTCCTGGTGATCGAATCGACAACATCTACTCCATGCTTCGTGGTGTTGTAGAATAGTATTGTTTCTGGTTTTTCTTTGAACTAGAACTTATTGTTATTTCGTTGATGTATCCTAAGCATAAGAACATTTTTATTTGGCTTAGTCTGAGAAACAGTCAATGTTGTGTCACCAGTTTTCAGGAGACACGACTTGGATAATTCTTCTTTAGCAGTTTTATGGCCATAGGTATTTCTCTTCGAATTCCATTTACAGTGCCTAAGATACTAGTGTTTTTAGACTTCAAATATTCCGCTAATATAAGAGTTAAAAAAAATTGTCTCAAGGCACATTCTTACCTCTGTTGGTGTAAAGTTCCATCATTTTCTGCACCACCTAGCCCCCTCAACGAAAGATGATCACAAACCTAATTATGGCATTAGGTTTGTGATCGTCTTTCCCAAGGTAAGTAGAGGTATTTATAAGGTATATTCTTTGTCAACAACGATCCAAAACTTTTGGCCATACTTATCTGACTTTGAGTTCAAGAACTGGGTAAATTGGCAACGGCATTTAGATAGAAACTTTTGAATGAAACTCTTCTGTAACTCGTAGTCATCATCAGAATATCCCGAAAGCTTGCCATTTGATTTGTCTTCTAGAATATCATTCAAACAGGATGCAATTTCTTGCGGTTTCAATATTCTGCTACTTTGACTAGACATAACTATAATAGTACAAGAGTTATGCGTTTGTAAAACAAAAACTTGTACTTTTTACACAAAGCGACGAAGAAGTGAATAGAAGCAATGCTCAACTGTTTATTCACCCCTCTACCCGCGTAATTAGCCACTATACGTCGAATTATTGCATAGAAATTTGGCGGGTCAAAATTGACCCAGCGGCAGTTCTAGGTAAAAAGCAAATTATTTTATTTATATTTGTTTTTATTCAATAGAAAACAAATTGAATTTAATAAATACCATAAATTATTAAAAGTCAAAAAGTTTCACGGCCTTGAGTAGAAAAAATAAAAAGTTACAGACGACGAAACTTGCGGGTGGGTCAAAAATGGAACGCTGGCGCTTCTAGTGTTAAGCAACTGCCAACCCTATTACAAAACTGCCCCGTTTACATGATATCTTTTGATACGAATGCGTTTTGATCCCAGCAAGTGATCGCAATATCTAGTATTGAACCACAGTATAGTCTAGTTATAGTATAGAACACGGTACAAATGGTATGAGACCGACGAACAAAGTACTTGCTATGAATTCAGATACGTATAAGCCCTTATTCACAAGAGAGTTTTCTAACATACGTTAAAAAGCGTTCAAATACAACAATTGCATTCCCATGTATATGTTCCCACGACAGCGTTTTTAAAACGCGACGCTTTTTGATCGAGCGGTGTTGCATTTTCAACTTTGGGCGTTGGAAATAGAGCATATTATGGTACATAGAAATGCATTTGTAGTGTTTGAACGCTTTTTTCACGTCCGTTAAAAACCCTTGATGCGAATGAGGACTAATTTGGTTGCATATTTACACTAATATTATTAATACGAAAGATTTGATTATTTATTTTGTGAAAGGGCTCCAAAACTGAGAATTCCATTGAGTTAGATGGAGTTAGCCGAATTAATCGAGGAAGGCTAAATAATACCACGCTACGACCCATAGGATGA
This sequence comes from Thyatira batis, assembly GCA_905147785.2. Classification (NCBI taxonomy): domain Eukaryota; kingdom Metazoa; phylum Arthropoda; class Insecta; order Lepidoptera; family Drepanidae; genus Thyatira; species Thyatira batis. The sequence continues at coordinate 567,370 of LR990498.1, read as the reverse complement.
TGATGAATGTAAGAAAAGGTTCGATAGGTCAAAGTTAGGTCAAAACTTCTAAATTTACTCTATTTCTAGTAAATATACTTTGATATGCAAATAGATAAGTTTTAGGATATGAAACTAACAAGGAGTGGACCAAACTATGTATACTCTTGGGAGGGTTATATTTTCACAATGTAACTTTGATAAACTTCCGACGGTTGGGTACCTATGTAAACTTACAAAGTTTGGTGTAATGACATTGTCAAATTATCTTAGAGGAAGAGAGTCGAATGATTTTAATATCTATCTTTATCAAAATCAAATCAAAATCATTTATTCATTAACAAAATACATACACAGCATAGTAATTATTTGAAACCTCCTTTTAAGTAAGAAATATCTGTCCTAAGAGGTTTCACTATATATAAGAAAGTCGTGTAAGTTACACTATTTATAACTCAAAAACGGCTGAACAGACTTGGCAGAAAATTGGTGGGAAGGTAGCTTAGAACCAGGAGAGGGACAGAATACTTTATAGCCCGGAAAATTGAAGATCCCCGAGAACGCGGGAGAAACCGCGGGAGCCACTAGTCACCTAATAAAATTGTTTAAATTATTAGTACTTACATTTAAATGATACCTAACACTATTATATTTATGTTTGATACTAATTTTAGTGGATGTCAAAATCAGAACAAAATTCACAAATATTTTATTAATTATAGGCAGTTAGATGAACAATCAATTTCAGACGTCAAATTCATAGTGCTCGAAGTCAAGTTTTTCGCAAATTTTACTAAAACTATTCAAATAGTATTGCAGTTCATTTAATTAATTAATCTGATCATGACAACTGCTAGTAATTTCGTTCAAATCAATTGCGTATTGTTCAAAACACACAAAGAAAATTAAGTACATCAAATTTAAGCAATCACAAAAAATCTTTTGCATACCAAAAAATAGGGCCTAAAAATTTTACTGCCACCGTCCGATACTGAAACGCAAACTTTTGAATGCCATTAATCAAGTTTAATAGATGCCATAATTCTGTCGGCTCAGCAGTTCTGGTCGAGAGGTCGTGTCATAAATTGACGATTTATTTGCATAATTGCCATCACTCCTCCATCCACCCCTTGGCCCGTCGAATGAATTTAAATCCGTCTGCAGAGACGTCTGCGTTTGTGATTTGTTTACGGTACTCCATTCCCTTTTTAATTGCGTTGAAAACTCATTAAGGATAGAAATGAGTTTTGACATATATTATGAGACTGATTGGGACCTTATTTAAGATATTTGAAAGTATGAGTCCATGACATTACTAGGGTTTAAATTGTATCCAACCTTTCTTTTTAAAATTATTTATTTATTAGTAATAAATTGAATAGTAATATCATGATAAAGACAAAATTGATTTCAAGAGCGTAATTAAATTTCACGTCACAACATGACAATGGCAGAATCTATACTAATATTATAAATACGAAAGTGACTCTGTCTGTATCTCGTCCATTTCACGATAAAACTACTTAAATGAAATTTGGTACACAGATTGCCTAGAGCCTGAAAAAGGACATAGGCTACTACTTATCTCGGGAAAATAAAAGATCTCCCGGGTACGCAGGTGAAAGTGCGGGGAGCCACTAGGTATTTTATAAAAATCCACGCCTAAAACTCAAAATAAAAAGGTTTCCTTAACTTATGTGAGGTATTATAGAAAATAATCTAACCTGTGGCAAGTGTCCGTGTGTGTTGTCTCGGCCATCTCCTCACTGTGGCGCTCCAGCGCGCCGTGAGGACCGACTCGTTTCGCAGCACCAAGGTTTTTGAGCGGACTGTAAAAATTATTTATTTTTAATTGACAACACCTTTTTAATGTTTTAAAATATTTTAACAACTGGAACATTGCAAAAAAAATTACCACGTTTAACTTTTCTTGATTAATAAAAATCCTATTGTCCTTAAACATATTTAAAATGTTGGTTCCTTCTAAAATTACTTTAACCATTGTTGCATTAAAGAGTAAAACATAAGCCGATCTATCTTCATAAACTATCACGTAGAAGATGCATTAAATATGTTCCACACCATATATACAAGTTTTCAGATTAAACTGCTTTAAACTAGATATTTTTTAAATTTAACTTATACAAGTATTGATTCACCTGTCCTTATCGGTAGATTCCTGAACTGCAAGCAGTAAGGTTCAGCATGATCTGGTATGTTGATCTTGAGATGAGCGGAGCAGGGGCACACTCTAGTCAAGGAAGGGGGCGTAGACACTAAAAATGACGGGTCAAATTATTAATTTTTATCTTCAGTATCAAAATATATGAAAGTTTATCATAGTTGCTAAAGACTGCAACATATTTTCTAAATAACTTAGGGTTATAAGTAAATAAATATTAGAATTGTGTAGTAAATATTTTTCTATCGTCTGGTGGTAATCATAAATAGGTGCCTTTATTTAATCACAGTCAAAGTGATAAGACTATTAAAAAAATATTAATAATCATTAACTACTCCACCGGTACGAGACCTATCTTGTCCTTAAAATTTAAACGTCTGGTGGTATCATAAATTAATAAGACCTTTATTTAACCGCAGTCAGTGACAAGACTATTGAAAAAAAAAGTTACATCAACTACAATACCAGTAGGTGAACTACCATGACATTTTAATTTATACTTTGAATACTACTTGTGAAAGAACCGTTTACAGATTTGCAGCTTGCAGATTTATAATGTGTGTACAGAAAGCTACTAAATACTTCATATTGTAATTAAAAGTATACTCTATCACATACAACATAAAACTTAAGATTGAACAGCAAGTTACTCGATGAAGACAATAAAATAAAATATTGACTGAAATAATTTACAAACAATTTATAAAAAAACCATTTTAACCGAATGGTTATAATATCGAAATTGTTTACCGATTTCAATAGACGAATAGTCTTCAGGATATAACTTCGGAGGCTTCGGTCTCTTCACTGGTGGAATATAAACCAATTCTGCTTTACAGAAACAATTTGATTCTGAAAAAAAAAACATATTTATTCATATGTTTATTTGGATCCGGCTTGAAGGACCATGTATCCTAAAGCTAGTTTTTGATGAATTTTGAATGAGATAGAAATACTGCTGGTGGATGGAGGAGCGGGATGGAGCTGTCATGATTAACATCTTCAATAGAAGCAAAAGATCTAAAACCATCACTATACAAGGGCTGAAACGTCCAAATAAAAAAAGATTGCAATCTTGAATTTTTAAACATAATGATCGGATGAATAAGGCATTGAACCCGTTAAAAGCAATAAGTAGTAAGAATCGCATCATCTGTTAGGCTGCCCATCATAGTCCAGATCGAACCAAGACCTACAAAACCAGCAATCCAAAACGTGAACCTGCAGACCTGCTTTCCTTTTTTCCTTTCAACTTAAACTTCATACAAACAAAATACTGAAAATACAGTTTTCCTGAACAAAAGAAATGAGTCGCAAACACTTTTGCCTTTTTATTCGTCACTGAAAATAATTACTGTTGCTCATTTTCGGCAGAAAATTGGGAAGTCTCTTTCAACGAATTCAGAACAAATGGATGCTGATAAGCAATAATGTGTCAACCTACAAAAAGTCGAAAACAAAGGTTTTAATATATTTTTATAATGCATCGCATATTTAACATTCTACAAAAGTGTTTCAAGTCATCTAAAACATAAAAAAAGGATTTATATCATACAAAAAGTCGTAAATCGGGGGGCACGGCAGTCCCCCCGCCAAGTCGAGGGCGAAGCAAACATTGCCGTACCATCCTTTACTGGAACCATTTCGCCGCATTTTCAGGCCCCTATTTGAGAACCTCTGGATAAGACTAGGATACTGATCATATAGACATTATTATATTTAAACGCCATTTTCTCAAAACCAAGTTTATGAGGGTTAACACATTATTGCTTATCAGCATCTAAATGGAAATGTAGAAAGCAGAGTCTGTTTGGAAACAAATATGTCGACAACCAGTGACTGTGCAGTTTGCAGTTTCAGCTGCAGTTCAGTTGCAGTTCAGTTGCAGTCGTCATGTACTGAACATTAATACTGTAAAACGTGTCTCCAAACGTTTAGGTATACGCCACACTTTGCGGCGAGGCGATAGATCAAGAGAAGCTATAAAGTTGATGCTACATTAAAGTATTGGTTAAAAAGGCAAATAAATATGACACTAGCTGTCATTGACACGTTTAAAATTGTATTTTTTATAGCTTTAGAGCTACTGTGGATTTATCCGCGTTTTCGGATAATCATAAATTCTCCTAATATGGATATAATTCAGTTTTAATGTAGAACGTAGTCTATCAGTGTAGGCACCAACAATTCCATCAGCTGTTTAACGTAAGTAAAAGAGTCAAAATCATATATTATTCCATTTTCACAAACTTTAGGACTACAGTTGAGAATATATTACTTAGTCTTATTTAAAAAATAAATGGTCGTTTGAAAGTTAAAAAATGCTGTCCATCGCTAGCCACTATCTCATACGTACAACACATTCCTAATAAGGAAAAGTTTTGTCCTAAAGTAATATAACTACCACAGAACGTCTTTAGAATTGCCAGAGTTCGACTATTAGATACAATATCTACATAGAAACGACTTGAATAGTTAAATGTAGAACGGAAAAGTAAATGAACTTATGTGTAATCTATTTAAAATGTTAAATAATGTACAGTAACCGAAAGAAGTTCAATTCTTAAAAGTTCTAACCATAATACTATAAATGCAATGGTTGCTGTCTGTCTGTTAATGTTTTCACTTCTAAGCCACTAAGTAGATTTTAATAAAATTTCCTGCAGTGACTAGGCCTTACTACTTACCTACTTTTATATAGGAGAGTTGAAGGTTCATCACAGACCGGGGCGGTAGCTATTTTCAAATATTTGTGGGAAAAAAAGGAAAGCGCCTTTTAGTTTAGAATCGGATTCTTAAATAATGTCTTATGATACTATTAAAACAGTATCCATATTCCAAATCTAAAGCGTTCTAAATTGACAAGTCTCTATCGGTAAGATCAAAAGGGTCGGCCCTTCAAAAGGCTTACACATTATCATTTGTCTCCAAATCGGCGTGAGTTATCATTGTATAGGATCTACGACCCTCTTCTAGTCTCGGGTCTGGCCATCATCACGATCATAATATCGAAGGTCTTATGTTATTTTTGACCGAAATTTAAGGAGATTCTTAATGTGTATTTTCTTTCTAAATGTTTACAATTGAAAATATGTTTAGTTCAGACACCTTTACAAATACTTGTGGATAGACAGACTAATACTCGGTATTTATTAAAAATATATTTTTCGGACTATTAGCAGAGCGTAACATTATTCAAGATGTTTTATCCCTAAAATATTCAATCTTCCGGCTCGAAGGACCACTTTTATGTAGGAGATTATATGTAATTATGAACAAAACAGTTCAGAGATGATCACTTTATTAATTAACTATAACTATAATTTTAACAAGTAAAAGACAAGAGCGCGCGTCAGTTCGCTGCGGCCATTCGAGCGGAAGAGAATGTTGCCAGGTTTGACATTCAAAAAGATTATATTTAATTTTATATTAAAAAGCTGCCTCCCCACGGTTTTACCCGCGTAGTTCCCGTTCCCGTGGGAACACAGGGATAAAATATAGCCTATGTTACTCGGGGATAATGTAGCTTTCCAAAGGTGAAAGAATTTTTAAATCGGTCCAGTAGTTTCGGAGCCAATTCATTACAAACAAACAAGCAAAAAAATCTTTCCTCTTTATAATATAAGTATAGACAAACACTATTTAGTCAAAACACAGTGTTACTAATGTAGCATACCAACTACACTGCAATTCGAACTACAAAATTTATTTTAAAACGTATTTGAAAAGTATCTAATAATATCCAAACGAACAGATAACGAAGAAAACTGAGTCTCTACAATGCAAATCAGATTGAATTTCTATATCTTCAGAATTCTGGCACAACTCCAAGTCATAATGGTTTCCTTTCAATAAAAAACTGTTTTTCGTAGAATCGGCAATTCCGGTGCAAAAGTTACATCCATGCTAAGTTCTTTTTCATTTAATTCATATGAAGGTAATAATTAGCTGACCTGGCAACGTCCTGCCATATAATAATAATTACAAAATCGCGATTTAAAATGGAAATTAAAAAACACTATTTAAGATTTATTCTCAATAAAAATTGCTAGACTTTCGGAGTATAAAATACTTCATACTTTTTAATAAAGACTCCAGCACTAAGTTAACAGAAAACAATGTTATTTTCCATTCTAATTACCTCCCACCGCCGCGCACCGTTCGTAATTATCTTAAAGCGTTAAAACCCTAATTCGGTTTTATTGAACCACCGTTTCCTTACTTAGTTAAATCGAAATTATATTCATTGTACAATTTCTGGGATGATTTTTGTCTCTATTTTTCAGTTTAGTAAATATTTTTGATATTTAAATTTAGTAGGTACGTTTGGATGTTTGTGAAAGGCTATAAGCTACATGGCATCACGCTATGACCAATAGCAGCGGAGTATAAATGAAAAATGTTGCAAAAATGTAAGGCAGACGAAGTTAAGCGGGTCAGCTAGTGGAAAAATAACTATTTGTCGAATGGACGGAGGAGGATGGTGGCTCAACATCATGAGCTTCGTCATTGCTTCTCTTTTTCTTATGTGGGCGTAGTTGGTGTGGGTAATGCGGATCAAGGAAACAACTTGCAGTCTTGTTGAAATGAAATTATTATTTGTTAAGCAACACACAGTATAACACACAGTATACAACACAGTACATAACCCCAGTATATTACCGCAGTATATAAGGTAGGAACGCGCGATGGTTTAGTGACAACCGCGCGCGCCGCTTGCCGAGAGTAGACTGTGCGGAGTGAACGATATCACGCCACCAGTGTACAACGGGCGCGTCACCAACTCCATCGAGTGCCACTAGATGGCGCTTGCGTTCCGGAAACTAGTCGATTGCGACACGGCCATCCTGCTTGCACACGTCCTCGTGTGGTAGTTACCCTGCAAACAAATAATCAACGAGAAAATCTGTTCCACTCGGTCACTCCTGACCAAACACATAAATTCGGTAGGTAAATAAGGATTTAATTTAATCACACATTTTAATTTCTCCAATTGAAAATAATTGAAATCACAACTATCACTAGCCTAGGCCGTGTACCAAAGTCAGTCGAATCAACTTTTAAACTTAACAGCAACCGCAAAAGCTTACAGAGAACAACTAACATCGAGCAAAACCTCTAGCGCCACGGCTCTCCAGCCGATCGGCAATTGCATTGCCCTCACACATCCAGCGCATGGATCAAAGTGTCGTACCACACATCCATCGATTGGATTGCCCGTGTGCATCACTCATGACTACACACATGTACACACACTACGGTCTCTCTAGACCACGACCTCCGCCAGAGTTAAACGCGCACCGCTCACCCACGGACTACTCGAGTTGCCTCAAGGACACCGATTTCTACCGGGCTACGACTACGTAATAACCACTGGTACGGTCGAACACAATACGGCCACTAGAACCCCTTACTCGATCTCAACTTTAAATTGGTCATCAACAACCTCAGAAACATTATCATCATCAACATCGACTGGTACATGACCTTCTGGCATCTTCTTTAACCTATCGTGTGCATTTGCAAGTACGCTTAGAATTTAAAGCCTTCAGAGTATAACGATCTCCATCTTTAAATCAAATCAAATATTTTTTTAATCAAATAGGCCTTTACAAGCACTTATGAATAGTCACTATCAATTCTCAGTTCAGAAAGTTGCCTCTACTAAGAAGAGCTGGAAATAAACTCTGCAATTACTCTTTTCAAAACCAATTCAGATCTAATACAAAAATGATTTTTGCAAAACGTGTGAAATAGCTTGTAGTGAGGATTTCACTACCATGGGTCTTTTTCTAACAAGTAATCTGATACACATAAAACCCCTTTTGAAAATCTAAAACCACAATCACTTTAAATGGACCTTTATACTTCGAATCGAACCTTGTTTCATTTTATTCTTAGTTTTGTAACCCAAAATCACCTATAGCAAAACTTAATTTTAACCTTCGTTTTCTGAAATCCAATTTCATCATACTCGGCATACTTTATAAATTTTCGGAGGGTAGTCGTTACTTACCACACAATGTAAAATCTGTACTAAATGCTCGTTTTTGACCAATGCCCGTCATAGCAACCACATTATTACGTTTACCACTGAATTTCAATGCAAATCTTTATTTAACCAATGAGCATTCAACGCCAGAATCGTAAATAAAACAAATCGACTTAACTTTGTGCTGTAACGTGCCTCATGGTGGTTGCACGATCGACGCGCCGCTCGCTCCGTGCGCCACCGTCCACTGCCACGCTGCCGCTGCCACGCTGCCGCTGTAGGGCTTCTTAACTCGACGATGATGCTGGTGTAGGACTTCCTCTCGTGTCCATCGGCTTACTTCTGCACTCCATTTGCTCAAATCGTCGTCTTTTTTTGCTCGCTTGTTCAGAGGGTACTCGACGACTCACACGTGGTATTAATCTTGCTCTTCAATCAACCCGCGCATATTGGATATAGCACGCCACGTATTTGTCTGATCCAGCACTGATCCCGCATTGATCCCAATTCTGATGTCGAATGGACGGAGGAGGATGGTGGCTCAACATCATGAGCTTCGTCATTGCTTCTCTTTTTCTTATGTGGGCGTAGTTGGTGTGGGTAATGCGGATCAAGGAAACAACTTGCAGTCTTGTTGAAATGAAATTATTATTTGTTAAGCAACACACAGTATAACACACAGTATACAACACAGTACATAACCCCAGTATATTACCGCAGTATATAAGGTAGGAACGCGCGATGGTTTAGTGACAACCGCGCGCGCCGCTTGCCGAGAGTAGACTGTGCGGAGTGAACGATATCACGCCACCAGTGTACAACGGGCGCGTCACCAACTCCATCGAGTGCCACTAGATGGCGCTTGCGTTCCGGAAACTAGTCGATTGCGACATATTTATAAAACTTATAATGCTACAGCTACAACCTAGCTTAGATTTTCGCGAACAGAACTCGAGTCTTAGTTTCGTGCACAAGGAAAAAAAACATAATCCTCCTTTTAGCGTTATCGGGTAAAAGTATGCACAACACTGCAAGTCACCAGCAAAGTCCTATAGCCCTTTAGGTTAGGTAGGGCTACAATACATTCTAAACGTCAAAGGATCAAAGAGGCCGCCGGTTCACAAGGTATGCCGGTGCCCCTTTGATGTCGAGACGCACCGGAATTGTACAACGTCAAGCCTTACCACCGATGTGATAGCTAATAGACTCCTAAACTGATGGTCCTAGTGAACAAGGACGTAACAGCTATGTTTACAATTTACAGTAAGGGGCTTAAGAACGTTTTAAAGCAAAGATATAATATTCAATTGTAAGATACATAAAATTTCATCGATAAATACTAAAATAGTCTCCATTTCCAGTACTATTGATTTGTTTATAATTAAGAAAAACGCTACTAGTAGTCTATTACCCGACAAACTATTGGCCATACAGGTTTTATTTATGACTAGCATCCGTCCTGTAGTTTCACCCTTGCTCTTAGAGAACCGGAAGTCGAAGGGATAAATTATCCTGTATCCTATGTCCGAAGCTCTACACTATTCTGTACCTCATCAAGTGACTTAGACGTGAAAGCGTAACAGACAGAATTACTTTCGCATTCATAATCCCACTAAGTTGAGAGTGATTCTCTTAAATGTGATATCTAAATATTGCTCCAAACTAGAAGTCTACTGATTGTTATATCGATGAGTTATGGAATGCAGGCTATGATGACATCATCATACTAGTAAATGAGTAGGTATCTCAAACAGTATTAGTAAAACAACTACCTCCCGCCCCTGGGTTTTCCTGTGTAGTTCCCGTTCCCGTAAAAATACAGGCATAAAATAGAAACAGAGCTTATTTTACTTCCTGATGAACTTTCTATTTATGTAAGAATTATTCAGATCTGTCAAATAGTTTTTAAGTTTATTAGTTACTAATATTATAAAAAGGAGAAATTTTATTGTTTTTTTGAAACAAATAGGCTCTGAAACTACTGGACCGATCTGCATATTTTTATCAGTAATGGAAAGCTACATTATCAGGGAGTAACGTAGGCAATATTTAATCCCAATATTCTTAGGGGAACGGAAAAAACACGGGTGAAATCGCGGGGCGGAAGCTAGTATTGTATAAGATATACCTAATAACGAATCATAACATAGGTTATATATAAAGTTTATAGTAAGTAGCAGATACAACGTTATTTTTGGAGCACTATAGACTCTATTTATTCGATAAGCTCTATAAATAACGTTTATTGATACAATTTTTTTACATTGTTGTACAACATTGGTCCCCAAACTAGGTATAACCTTTATCTTGGGGGCCTCATTCCTAGTGTTACAGGGATAATTTAAACAAAACAGTTTTAACAAAATATAAAAATTGAAGCTATAAAAGCTTTAAGAAACACAATAAATGCCCATTAGTAATGATAGAAAAACATCCAAAATGGCTTTTATCATTATCAACACCTGTACAATTATTATTAATTCAGAGCTCTCCAGAATTAAGGGAACGGTATGACGAAGGTTATAAATATTAATCGTTTTCCGATATCGACAGGACGGGATAAAACAACGATAGACGGAGTGGTTTTAACGACCACGGATAGATAAAATTTTAACCGCCTTCAAAAAAGGAGTTCTCATTCTAGGCAGAGTCGAATGCTTGAACTATAGAAAAATATTTTAAAAATTCTAAACAAAAGAAATCTTCCAAACCTTAGGTATGCTACTTCCCGCTAAAATCAAAAATAAATATATTTTTTATTCAAATAGGCCTCAATAAAGCACTTATGAATTGTCACTATTAATGCTCAGTTCTGATAGTAGTTTAGCTAATATTACAAAACCTACTTTTTATTATAAATCTGAAAGTTTGTGAGCATGTATGTATGTTGAACTTTCACGCAAAAACTACTCTACGGATTTGAAATTTGGAAAACAAGTATTTTAAAACCTAGATTGATAAACAGGCTTTTATCTTGGGAAAAATTGAAAATCCCCCGGGCACGCAGGTGAAACTGCGGCAAACCTCTAGTTAATCAATAAACCAGAACAGAACCAATTAATTTCTTTAACATTTCCCACACAAACACGAAGGAAACTAATAGTACATATAAATCAATGTCCCATTGCTAACGTGGTGAGAGCCGAAACAATGTGACTGCGGGTCTTAGTTCGGTTCCGGAGTCACGTTCCTGATTTATGAAAGACTTACGGTTGCACTGTGGACGACAAATGAGCCGGAAAAACAACTCCAAATCATATTCTAACGAGCTATTGATGGACGTTGTAATATGTGGCTTTCCATCAATTTCCGTCAAATATTTGGGTCAGAATATTTTTATGATGATATGGTGGCTGCCCGCAGTTTCAGCCTAGTTCCCTGACGGTCAATTATGTCGGTATAAAAAGTAGAGTGTGTGCTATTTCAGGAGATATTCTAACACAGTGCCAAATTTTATTTAGACCCCTACAGGCGTTGTTGTATGAAAGAGTTAGATACAATAATACATCCACAAATTTTCGTATTTATAATAAAGTACTTACGAGGTTATATAACTAGGTTTAAGGTCGGAGCAGTTTATGAATAGGGTTGAAAGCAAAATTAACCAAAATCTATAAAAGCATTCAAATGTATGTTAAAGTTATAAATGAGGTTATAATGAATAAAATGCAATAAAGTTTACAGTATAAGTAGTACAATAATCATCACTTCACCAGTACCTATTTGAATTTGTAATTTAGTACAAATATAAACAATCGTGAAACAATTATTTAAACTACTCATTAAAACAACAAGTTTAAGAATTCCTTAAGAAAGTACAAAAGCATAATGTGTAACACAAGCTCGTACCACTTTCCAATTGCATTAATAATCATGGGTGTGTTACTACGTTCTCATAGTGTTAGGATGCACAGTGTTATAGTAGTGCAGTGTTGCAGTAGATCCAATAAAGTGAGTGCATTGGCAATGGGATTAAATGCATCCGCCGGCGGATATCGACGACTGAATATGCGGATACACACGTGCGATGCTGCGCCGAGCTAGGAAATGTGATTTGGTACTATCAATTGTAAAATGGTAGGGGGTAACAAAATTAAAATTTTATGTTACAACTTACCATACTTTGTGCAAATAAAAAATCTTTATCTTTATCTAATTACCTACTCTATTTTTCGCGTAGACTAAGTATAATTAAAATATATTATTATTTCGACTGACCTCGACGTTTCGTTCAAATTGTATCGGTTTTTATCACGAGAAGGCTACGAACCAATCGGCCCGAATTGTATAATCAAGAATTTTATTGTACCCATAAATTGTTATTTTTGTTACTAATTAAAAATTTTTGAAACCCCCAAAAATGCCTAGATAATTTCCAATGATTAAAACAATATATTTGTTTAATGACATATGGAACAAAGATAAAATTCGTTTGATTTATTTAAAAGCTACTAGGTATACCTAGTAGGAAATTTATTTCAGCAATTTTGCTATTTGTAGCTCCTTGTATTGAATAATGAAGTAGTAACATATCTACATTTATGACAAGATACCGGAGAACAGTTGGCTCCGAGTAATTACACTAGTATTTGTATGCTATTGCTCCAGTGGCTTTTGTTTTAAGGTAATATAGTCTTAAAGCTAGCTGGTAACCCTATGCCTTCTCTGTATACCTATGCATATATATATATATATATATATATATATATATATATATATACATCTATTTTCTATCTACACTGAATATATAAAGAGGCAAGATTTGATTATTATTAAAATAGTTTATAGCAAAACTACTGGATGGATGTAATTAATTATTTCACCAATGGAAAGCTAAATTATCAGGGAGTAACATAGGATTTATATTATCACCGTATTCCTACGGAAACGGGAACAAAGCGAGTGAAACCGCGCGGCGGAAGTTTGTTACCCTAATATTATAAATGCTAAAGTTTCTAAGAATTTATGTATAGATTTTGGTTACTCTTTTACGCAATAACGATTGAAAAGGTCTAGATGATATTTGACATAGAGTTAAAATAAGTTCTATATACAGACATAAACTAATTTTTATCGCGGAAAATTTAAGATCCTTCGGGTGAAACGGTGATACATAAAAATACATCAAAATAATCGCACAAAGACAAAGCATATTTTAACATACGCAAATATCGTCTTCACAAGAAGCTTCAAATAATAAGGTATTTCCTATTAGGAGTAAAGTCTCGGGGGACAAATTTTAATCATCTCTTTGTTTTACTTAAGGCTGTTGGGACGCCGGGATGGCGGCGAAGTTATAATAACGAGATATAGGCGAATACATATGGGGCGTTGAGATGCAAATTTGACATAACTAAGCTGCAATGATTGTTATATTAATGTTTTAAAGTCTTAATTAAATAAAATCTATATCTATACTAATATTATAAAGCAAAATAGTTGGTGCGCTTGACCGCGTTTGACTCAGAAACTACCGATTGTAATTGAAAAATATTTCAGTGTTAGATAGCGTGTTTATAGAGGAAAGGTATAATAGGCTATATAATAGAGCATAACAGGGAAGAAACCTAAATAGAAAAGGGAGGACAAGGATATTAGGTAAAAAATTTGTATCGTACTCAAATATTATACCTGTCAATTACTTTAAAATTTCATTAAATTAGTAGCATCTCTTACCATTAAACTCTACCCTGAGTTTTAGTTTTACTTAATTATTAGAGGATAACTTATTTTAATAAGTAGCTTTTGAAATTAAAATATTTTATTAAGGTAGTTTTTAAAACGTCTCATCTGTTTAAGGCCTATGGAAAATTATAAGAAACTGGAATTGTAGATCGACACTGTAAATATTAGTCGACCAACACAATCGATTCGAGAAATAATTTACTAGTGATGTACCTACTGTTTGTTATTACATATATCGGTAAATTATAATAAGGATAGCAAGCTTTGAGGAAGCAATACGATTTAATGCAAAAGTTTATGATATTGCATGGCTGTAGTTTGTACACGCAATTAGACCTTGAGTACTTTTGACAAAAACTAGGCACACTGATAGGTTATATTAGAAATTAAAACTAAGGATACTTTTAATTGGTAGAAATTTCAAGAACGCAGTCAAAACAGCGTGCAGCTCATGATAAATATGTTCTTACATACACACTCTTGTGTTTCAACGCTCAGAATTACAAAACCGTAATAAATCCGATAAGATTAAATCTTTATATTTGTCTTGATGTCTGAAACTATTATATTAGTATGGTAAAGTAATAAACAAGATTCAAACTAACACTTTGACTATTATCCTACAGAATGTGACACAGTTTGTCCTAGCCGATAATCAAATCCATCGACATTACCAATCGAATAATCGAAAAATCACGTGACATCGATAAATAATATCGGGCAACACACAACACTAAAACCACCTACCTTTTTGCACTCTCCGCCTGCGATCCTCCTCACAGAATATATCCTCCGAACTGAGGGCGTTTCCTTCGCGGACCTCCCACGGGTATTCTTCCCTCTGAAATAATAATATTTTTTAATGAGGTTTTTATTATAATTATCAATTAGTAAAGCATATATTTACATTTAAAACTCCACTGTTTTTTTAGTATTTGTATATAAAATTTAATTAAACGTTACATTGAGAGTTATTTTACTTATACTGGCGCACAGTTTCTGAGATCAATTCTAACACGCAAACTAAGCGTGTCATAAGTCAAATCTCATAGGTATCGATGGAATAATTTTATTAGTGTTAGCCCCATTTATCGAGGACGGAAATATGGTAAATAATATTACGCTACGACCAATAGGAGCGGAGGATAAAGAAATGAAGAAAATGTAATGTGTACAAAGTTGCACGGGTCTGCTAGTTTTCAGTATAAAACCTTAAGAGGGTACAGGAGAATGGTATTAAGGGTAGACTCCACATATAATCATTAGCAATGGGCAGTGGCTGATAAATTATTAAAATGATTCATAAACATGGTTGCGGTGCCGAGGCCTAGCTTAGCTAAGCTTAAGGGTGCGTTTCCACCAGAGATGTGCGAGGATGCGTTGCGAGGAATGTGTTTTTAAGAACCAATAGAATCGCTTCATTGAGCTATACTAAGCGAGGCTAGGTCAATGAAGCGATTTTATTGGTTCTTAAAAAACACATTCCTCGCAACGCATCCTCGCACATCTCTGGTGGAAACGCACCCTTAAGCTTTCGTCAGACCCACGCCTTACTATTGGTGAAATAATAAACGAGTTTCGTTCGAGATGCTCTACTTCTATATATATAAAACAAAGTCCCCGTCACCTCTGTCTGTCTGAACGCGATGAACACAAAAACTAGTGAACAGATTTTCTTGCGGTTTTCACCAAATTCATGAGAAAGGTTTTTATGGTAGGAGGCGCTGGTGGGCAGAACGAAGTCTGCCAGGGCCGCTAATATATCTTAATTGCGAAAGTAACTAAAATGTTATTAAATTAAATAGGCGTTCACAGGCACTTATGAAGCGTCGACAACTCTCTATCTATTACGATTTCACACTTAAACCACTGAATCGATTTTGATGAAATTTGGTACGCCAAAATCTAGTGCTAGTCTAAAGTTTGGGAAAGGACATAGACAACTTTTTATCCCGGGAAAGTTGAAAGTCCCCCGTGAGTGAAACCGCGGGGCGTGAATAGGTGCTAAGCGGAAATCTCAAAAATAGTTAGATCAATTTGGTTATCTCTTATCATAAAACATTTTTAATAATTCAATTGCCCGTCGAGAACAAACTACATGCTTATTAAGCATCTATAAGTACTAAAAACTAACTTCTAAACATCATTTTTTTAATACATCTCATTTCAAAGATAAAATAATTAATTTGTCGTTTAGTGAAAAACTTAAAACATATGAGTAGGTACATTAAAATAGTAATGCAACCTCCATTCTTTATGTATGCGCAATTATTCATATGACAATACATACGTCGCGTCGCGGGTTTGCTCAAATGATTTGTTTGAAAAGATATGTAGGTATTGTCTTTTGTAATGAATTAACGCTAATTGCTAAACTGATTTAAAAACCCCCACTCACAGTATATGAAGTTTTAAGCTCACTGTAATAAAGTTCTATTTATTAATTTCCAAGATTACCCGAATATTAAATTCTATAAAGAAAATACCCTTGTACCTTTAAACTGTCTCATGAATAAGTAAATAGTTTCTCTAGAACATGACATTTCTCGTATAAAGTTAAGACTAAAAGCCTGCCCTAGTCTTGTAACATCGTCAACAAGAAAGCGTACCAGGGGTCTATCCCATACCTACTGCTAAAATAATATTACTTTGCCATTTCAAACAATGTTCGAAAATATATTGTTTTGACCTCAAAAATTGGGTAGGACCAATCATTTATACTTATAAAAAACACAAAATGTAAAATAACTGTCCAAAGATTTAATGAAAAATTTAACTTTCTTAAAAAAATGTTAAAGCACGAAT
Source organism: Thyatira batis (assembly GCA_905147785.2). Taxonomy (NCBI): domain Eukaryota; kingdom Metazoa; phylum Arthropoda; class Insecta; order Lepidoptera; family Drepanidae; genus Thyatira; species Thyatira batis. The sequence goes on along the minus strand of LR990498.1, from coordinate 550,727 downwards.
AAAGTTAGACACATTTTAGAATTTCGAGCATATTAATAACCTGAGACGTGACATATTTATATCGTCATAATCAACAAATAACCTACATATACAAAACTGTATTCATTATTATTATACAACCTTTACAATAACGCGGGAGAAGAGACGTTAATAGACCCCTTTAGTTAGAACATGAGAGATGTCTAGAAAATATTAGCGTCTAGTTCTAGATTTGTTTTAGACAGCTGCTACCTTCACACCCTCGTCAAATAATATTGGAAAATCTGAGAGTGGAATTGTGTATTGAACCTACAAGTTTAAATTTCTAAGTTTAAATGATAACTGAATTTATTAATACTAATACGAGTAGAAGTTTTGGTAAAGTAAAAGATTATTAAGTAATTATAAATGCAAGCGTATGTTTACTACGCTTTCACGCCTAAACTACTTAACCATTTCTAAACAATATTTCACCAATTGAAACCTACATTATAAGGGAGTTATACAGGTGAAAACTGTAGGGGGAAACTAGAAGGTATTTAATTTAGAACAAAACTAGCTAACCCACGAAGTCCCCGTTCTCGTAGGAATACAGGGATAAAATATAGCCTATGTTACTCGTGGATAATGTAGCTTTCGAATAGTGAAATAATTTTAAAAAACGGTCCAGTAGTTTTTGAGCCTATTCATTACAACCAAACAAAGTTTTCCTCTTTATAATATTAGTATAGATATGATACTAGAATTGTATTGTATCAAAATTTCGAGAACAGCACAAATAACGTACCCAAATTATTTAAAATACATTCATCAAAAGATGAGTGAATAAGCGTGTTACCATTTTACGAGGCAGTAATCTAAGAAAGTAAGGTTCTTAAATCGTTTCAGGTATGCTATTCTAACATAACTCCATCTAGAGATCACTCAGGCGATCTCGCGAATAGAGATGCACTTATCAGAGAACTGTGCGTGTGAGGGAGACAGATAATAGTGACTTAAGTGTCGACTTTCAATTTAGAATAACATAGCACAGCCAATATTTGAGTTTGCATTTTAAGCTCACTTTTACGACTCATACAATGTTGGCTAAAGAGTTTAATGAAGTCAAAATGGACACTCAAGTGATGAAATACGCGAAATCTAGTGGTTGTTAAGGTTGAGCGTACTAAATTTATATTTTGCAAAGTATTTTGTAAGTACGCTGAAGTAGGTATGTCAATATAAATTAACTGCGCGCGAATAAATCTTATTTACATTATTATAAAAATAACGTTGTTAGATCATTTAGACATGAAACTTATGAAGTAAAAAGGTTTTTATTTTACAGTATTCGCAATTTGACGTTATGATCTCGTAGCATAAGAAATATAATAATACTAGTGGCTCCCCGCGGCTTCGCCCGCGTTCCCGGGGGATCTTCAATTTTCCCGGGATAAAAAGTAGCCTATGTCCTTTCTCAGGCTCTGGGTTATCTGTGTACCAAATTTCATTTTAATCGGTTTAGTGGTTTTAGCGTGAAAGCGTAACAGACAGACAGACAGACAGTCAGAGTTACTTTCGCATTTATAATATTAGTATGGATACACAAAGATTAGACCAAATAATATTATAATTCAAATGATAATCGTAGCCTAAGCATTTTTATGGTATACTTTAGAAATATCTGTACTCAAATACTAAGCATTTGCATTCCACCCATCCCACCGGACACAATAGATTGAATATTACCATAAAATTATGTTATACCGACTATTTCAATAGAAAGTTTAGTAAAACGTGACTAGAAATTTTATATTTTAAGTAAGGAAATTTAAGCTTAAAGCCTCATTCCCACGAAAGGTTTTTTAACGGACGATAAAAAAGCGTTCAAATACAATAAATGCATTCCCAAGTTCCATAATGTGCTCTATTTCCAACGCCCAAATGTGAAAATGCAATACTGCTCGCGTCGCGTTTTAAAAACGCTGTCGTGTGAACATATACATGGGAATGCATTTGTTGTATTTGAACACTTTTTTAACGTCCGTTAAAAAAACTCTCGTGCGAATGAGGGCTAAGGGAGTTTTGACAGCCTTCGTAGCATGTAGTACCAACAATAACAATATAGGCTAGTTGCTTAATAGGCAATACCTCATAGTCATCGACATATATCTACTTAAAACGAAGTGAAAGTGAAACGCCTTAATGTGTTAACAGTATTAAACCAAACGCACGAAAAACCTCGTTAATTCATCCAAAACAAACTCTTAATATGTAACATTACAAATCCCATGAGCACTGTCCGGCTTTATGATCCCCCATTTCGACGAAACCTTTGACCCTTCAAACACCCTACAGTGCCAAATAAACTTTAGCAATTATTGTGATGGTTTTGCTATTCCCTTAACTTTGCTAACTTTAATGTAAAAGTCCCTAGTGAATTAAACCTTTGTATTCCTATACAAAATTACGCGAGGAAGGACAACTCGGACCTTTCACGCGACGGCGTAGATAACGAAAGGGACAGAGCATACAAGGTGCGCTGAAATTTTCCATATTACGTATGCGAGCAAATCTCTGACCTTTCACGCGACGGCGTAGATAATGAAAGGGACAGAGCATATAAGACGAGAAGCCCCCAAAGTTTTACAACTCCTAGGAGGAGGTGTTGTGTCGAAAACAGAATGTTGTTTTTGCACGATCCGATGAAAATCGAAAGGGAAATATTGACGTTTGTGTTAACATAAATTATAATAATTAATGTTCATTTTGTAGGGGTTATTTTAAAGATAAAAAATATTATTTTTCTAGATAATTGCGTCATTATATTTGGGACGAGATAACAAAAGAAAACACAAACAACACAAATACATAAGAATGATTGATGTTTGTTTGAAAGCTTCGACAAAACTTTCGGACGCGAGCTTACGTAGTGAAACAACAAAAAATATAGTTTCAGATAAATAGATAATAAAATCTATTGATTTACGACACTTGGACATAGCGAAAAATTCTCATGTGTCCATCTATAAAAATAAGGAAAACCTCAAAGATAACAACAACAGAATCTTATTAAATAACTTTAAGTCTTATTGTATTCATTTAAAGTTCATACTCAAATACTACTTATGTAATAAACGTAGGTATGTAAATAAAAGTAATAGAAAAAATTTCAAGCTTTTGTAACACCAGTCAAGTTTGATTGATCGAAGGAAGTGGAAAAAAAAATAAGGACAAATTGAATAATTCTATCTATAAAGAAATTCTATCTATTCTAGAAAGGCTGTAATGAACATGTCACTCGAGATGTATAAAACATACCTCCCACATCTCATAGGATAATAGGAGTATTATTTTTAACTTCAAGACGCAAAAATAGGACACCTGAATGACTGTCTTAAACGTCCTAGCTTCCAAACGTAAGGATAATTTTGATGCGTCTGTTAATTAGTTTTTGTGCCTGTTTGTATTTCTCAAAGTACTCAATAAAAAAAACTTCTATAATGCTTCAATAGAAATATGTTACTATTCTAGAAAAACAATATTAAAGCATCGAAAAAAACGAGAGAAACTGCGGTACAGTTACTAGTTTTGTATAAAGGATAATAATACAATATGATCACTTACTTGAGTCCTTCTCATTATGACTGTGGAGACCGTTTCCGCATCATCATCATCACCCAAAGGTATTTCCATCACCAGCTCTAAGCCCTGAAGATAAAGAAAATTGAACTTACAAAAGACAGAATAGGGTCTATATTAGCATGTCCTAAAAATTAACGTATGAATGGTAATTTCTATCATGTACACTAGACACAAAAAGTTAGGGATATAAAAAAATATTGAAATTTTTGGGTGATTTTCAACGAGCTGTAACTTCGCGGAAAATAATCGTACAGCAAAAAAAAGAAAACCAAATTGTAGCTACAAGTGTCTTATTTTTGGTTATGACCATGATTTTTTTGTATTATGTTTGGATCTGGAGAAATACAATGAAAAGTACCGAGGAAAAAAAAATACAAATTTTCTGTCGTCTTAAAAAGGGCCTATGGGCTTCAAAAATGTTTTTTTAATGTTTTTTGTCAAATCTTGTTTTAGGATATTTAATGCTCTTTAATTTGTTGTAATTAAGAAGCCTGTACAATGATTTACCACGGAGTTATTATCAATCAACCGAAAAAAGAAGGTTTTAACTTTGACGATCAATAACTCTGAGGATATTGATTGTATAGGAAATCTAAGAATGGTTTTGAAAACTACACAATATTTTCTATAAGAAAACGTGAACGGCTTTTGTCGAAAACATTTTCATTCACTCAAAAACTTTGACTGAAAAAAGGCAAAAATTTGCATAATTAAGGATATTTAGATAACTTAGTATAACTTGGGATAAAATGGATGAATGAAGGATATCGTTGGTAATTTTTTAACCTTAAAGTATCCCGGAAAATCCCTGAAAAATTCAAAGCGCTGCGATTCTTCTTTCTTAGTGACCCGAGGCTTTAAATTGATTGTTTTCGCTAAAATCACGATTATAAACGATGGTTGGATTTTAATCATTTTTTCAAAGAACACATTATTTTTTTCTCAATAACCTTTATTGCTTTGATGTAAAAGATCGGTTTAATTCAAAAATTTTGGATAGAAAAAAAAAAACTTTTTTTTATTTTCTTTTTTTTTTCTTGACTTTGTGTGTGTGTGTATGTTTGTCTGTCTGTGTGTCCATCTGTAGCTATTGAAGGGTCTGCACGTATACAGGTCACAATTCAGTACCGCGTATTGCCTCTGTTTTTGGTCACTGCTCGTAAGCGCTCTCGCATGATGACAGATCATCGAATGTTTTTTTTTTCTATTCGACATTTTGAAAAAAAAGTCGATCATTTTCATCAAAGCAATAAAGATTATTGAGAAAAAAAAATGTTTTCATTGAAAAAATGATTGAAATCGAACCATCGTTCATAATGGTGTTTTTAGCGAAAACAATAAATTTAGAGCCTCGGGACACTAAGTAAGAAGCATTGCAGCGCTTTGAGTTTTTCAGGGATTTTCCGGGACACTTTAAGGTTAAAAAATAACCGACGATATCCTTCATTCATCGATTTAATCCAAAGTTATGACAAGTTATCTAAATATCCTTAATTATGCAAATTTTGGCCATTTTTTCAATCAAAGTTTTCAATTCCATAAAAATGTTTTCGACATAAGTTGTTTACGTTTTCTTATAGAGAATACTGTGTTCTTTTCAAAACTCATCTTCGATTTCCTATACGATCATTATTCTCAGAGTTATTGATTGACAAAGTTAAAAAGTTCCTTTTTCGGTTGATTGACAATAACTCCGTGATAAATCATTGTACAGGGTTCTTAACTACAACAAATTTAAGGGCATTAAATTTTCTGACAGAACATTTAACAAAAACAATAAAAAAATCATTTTTGAAGCCCACAGACCTTTTTTTCGATGACAAAAAATTTGCATTTTTTTTCCCTTGGTAGTTTCCATAGAATTTCTCCAGATCCAAATATGATACAAAAAAATCAAAACCATATCCAAAAACAAGACACTTGAAGCTACAGTTTGGTTTTCTATTTTTTGCTGTGGGATTATTTTCTTTGGAGTTACAGCTCGTTGAAAATCGCCCAAAATTTTCGAATTTTATTTATATCCTTAACTTTTTGTGTCTAGTGTATAATCACACTAATATTAGAAGGCGAAAGTCTGTGAGTATGTTTGTCACTACTTCACGTCTAAACAGCTGGAGCTATTAAAATAAAACTTGGTATAGAGTTAACTGAATTAACACAGCCCACTTTTATCCCGGGAAAATTAAAGATCCCCGGAAAGGCAGATGAAACTAGGGAGCTAGTTAATTCAATTTTGTAATCACTCAAAACTAATCACCGATCATAAACAAGGGCGGCCATATTGCAAAACTAACGCGCCAATGACAAAGTTAACGGAAATTGTCTGTCATTAGTCCCGAGAGCAAGACGGATGATGACATATCGCGGATGGGAGAAGTGACGCGACATTTCGTGTCACCAGAAATATATTGTGAAGCTTACGGTTTGGAGGTCAAGTTGTAATCAAGGCAATAAAGTTTTCCTGAAGCTCCTTGAGAGTTTTTTTAGATTTGTTGTTAAACTTCGGACGGCTTGAAGTGTCGTTTTGAGTTAGAACAATAATTGCATGTAGGTAATGCATGAAGTTTTATTATAGATGTGCTTGACAAGCCTTGTACAAACACTTATTGTAATTTTCTAGCACCTACAGGACTTTGTTTTATTATAAAACATAGTCCCCGCCGCCTCTGTCTGTCTGTCTGAATGCGATGAACACAAAAACTACTGAATAGATTTTCATGCATTTTTCACCAAATTACGGCGTATTTCATGGAGAAGGTTTGTACAATACATCAATTTGGATCGGGTAGGTAGCACTGGTGGGCAGAACGAAGTCTGCTGGGTCCGCTAGTTTGATATAAATTGAAGTGCCTGATATGAACACATTTTTACTTACTTAAGTAAACCTTTACATAGAACCTCTAGCTAGACAGTTAATAACAACAATGTAGGGACTTTAACCTAACCTATACAAACACTAAACCTATTACATAGACAAGTGAAATTAAATACAGAATCGTTTACCCCTAAAAATCCATTAACATTTCAACTCAAACGTTTTCAGAAATCAAAACAATGACAAAAAAAGCGCAGAGTAAAAGTAAATGAAATCAGAAACACAGAAGCAACTCAAACAACGTTACAGAGGCTTTGTATTAGCAACAGCGAACAAGCGACGCGAAGTCATATGAATTTCATTAAAACGAGAACCTGATATCGTTCAAAGAGATCGCTGTCAGTAAATGAATAGGTATAAAATTATAGCACAGTTTTTGAAGCGTTAAATTGTGAAAGGCAAAGAATAATGGTGTTGGCATCGATTTGTTTTTGAACTAGCTTTCATTCAGAAGTTTTAACCTGCGTTCCCGGAATATAATTTACTAGCTGCCTTCGCGCGGTTTTACCCGCGTAGTTCCCGTTCCCGTGGGAATACAGGGATAAAATATAGCCTATGTTACTCGGGGATAATGTAGCTTTCCAAAGGTGAAAGAATTTTTGAAATCGGTCCAGTAGTTTCGGAGCCTATTCGTTACAAACAAACAAACAAACAAATCTTTCCTCTTTGTAATATTAGTATAGACTAGCTGACCCAGATGCAACTTCGTTAACGTCTCCTACCCCGTTTTGTGCAACAATTTTCAATGACACTCCACTCCTAGTAACTGTAGTATATTGTTATGTAGCCTTTCTCGATAAATACGCTATCTAGGGATAAAACAAATTTTCAATTTGAATCAGTATTTCCTGAGATCAGCGCATTCAAATAAACAAGTTCTTCAGGCTTGTAATATGTTATTTTAGATTCCTCTACCAAAACATACTCATATAACTCCGTGTAAATTTTTAATCAGTGTCCTTCAGCCGATCTGTCATGATTGAATAACAAAAATCCATTGATCCAAAGTTTTGCATTTAAAGGATGTAGAATAAACAACTTTAGAATATAATAGAAAATAATCATTTATTGCTGAAACATGGTACATTATGGTGTTAGGGTGTTAGTTAGAAAGCCACATGTTTCGCCGTAAAGTAGGCATGCAATATACCTAATTAGAGTTAAAACTAATAAAAAAAAAACTGATGCAGCAGACTGTACTTCATCATAGTCTTTAAACTGAACTTAAGTGTACTTTAAATTCAAAACAGGGATGTTTAAAGTTGGTGCCACAGTATAAAGGATTAATGTAACCAGACTGCTCCAATCCGGGTATGATTAAAAAGTTTCCCCGTGGGCTTCTAAAAAGATTACATTTTCACTGTATAAAGATCTTACCTACCTAGTGACAAATGTCGTATTTTAATAAAGCTATGCTCTATTTTAGGGGTCTCGTAGTAAACTATGATGAATTTCAAAGGTAAACTATCACGGCTAAGTTGGCTCTACAGGTTAACGAGTAAATATCCTGGGACAAATATCCTAGGACATTTTTCACACACGGCCAATCTGATTCTAAACAAAGCAGAGCTTGTGATATGGTAACGAGATAGCTGATATACTACATATACTACTTTTAAATACATACTTATATAGATATTTACATCCAGACACAGGACAAACAGACATATTCATGCATACAAATGTTTGTCCTGGGTGGGATTCGAACCCACGACCCGCGGCTTGAGAGTCAGAGTCACTAACCACAAAGCCAACCGGGCTGTCGAAAAATACCTAGTCTTCATATTCGACCAAGTAATTCTTATTCTTACTCTGTGCCAAATTTAATTGCGATCCCTTCTGCCGTTCTGGCGTGAAAGAGAAACAAACATCTCACACAGTTTGACACTAATAATATTAATAGGAAATATTAAGTTTTATCATAAAAATGAAAAAACTTACAGCAATAGCAGCATCGATGACCAGGTAGAGAGGCTTGTAAGCTTCGGCGACACGAGCTTTAAGCACGAATATCCTCCTTGCGCACACTTTACGAGCTTCCAGGATCACCTGGAAAAAATAAAACATTAGTTGTTGATATGTGAAACAAAAAACAAGATAAAAAAAAAACTTTATTGAACGTTTTTTATAATGGCGACTGTGTCTGGGTCAATATATTTTTATTGTTAAATTATATTATCAATTGGCTTAGTATCAGCAGTATTTTTTTATTGACTGAAAGTTATCGAAATATATGAAAATAAGAACTTTGAGCAATAACTTTATAATAATGAGAAAAACTCTTGTATATAGGTAGGTAGGAGGTTGTGAAAGCCTATCAAAAATTAAAATTATCCTTTACCAAAATGACAAAAAATGTGTCAATTTCAATTTGATTTCCAAGTTTTACGTAAACAAAACTCGTACATAAAAAAGTGTATTGTTAGTAAAATTGCAAAGTACAGTTATATATGTGGCAAAAAAAAATTCGGCAAATACTTCCGGCAAAGAAGCAACAAATAAGAAACAAAAATTATGGTTCACATCAAAAGTATTTGCAAAAATTATACGAACAAACGTACGCAAGGAAAGTTCTTCTTGTACATTAACTTTGGGTCTGGTTGCTAAGCAACCGGAGGGTATAAGAGGAAAAAATATTGTTTTATTAAATTGAGGAATATTTGCTATAAACGTTGCATTTAATATGAGAGACATGTCCCAAAAAAATTTATTAAAAAATTCTCCTGTTGAATACCTTAAGAATTGCTCCCAATTCTGCAATGCATTAAACTAAACTAATTTTAAACCTATCTTTATTTTTATAATCACGTATTTGTCTTGAGTTTCGTAGCTCCTAAATGGATTTTGATTTAGATATGCTTTTGATGTAAAGGTTACAAAAACAAACATATTTTAAATTAAATAACACAATTTTAATAAACATGTAAGACTGAGGAAGAATGTCTTGGGCATTCTTTCTCTTAATATAGAAAAGGAAAAATGTATCAAGTAATGTTACTTTAACAACACATCGGAGTCAGGATATTTATGTCCCAGGGCCAATATAGGAATAATTAATTATTTTATATACGACATTGCGTCATTTATGAAAATAAATATGTCTCAATGTTATGTTCATAAGGAATATTTTGAATATTTGCTTATATTACCATATTTCAAGAAGTATAAAAAAGAAATATAAGAAACCATTGATTTGTTCAGCTTCTTGGAAACTATTTAAAACATAACGACAAAAGCTATATTGAAAGTAGGTATGCTTCTCCTTTTCTCTAATTAAAATAGACAGAGATAAACAAACATTTGTCTAAGTACATACTCCAAACCAATGCTTCCTTAATTAATAATAAATTAAGCACAAAATTGTACTTCAATGGCATTTTAATTAAATACGCGAACAATAAATCAAGGGGACACGCTGCCATTTGAGCGGAGGAAGCCTCTGACAACAAATAAAGTCACAGAAAATGAGAGATTTTAATGAGAACTTCGTGTCTTTATTACCCTTTCAGATTTCACCCCAATCAAAAACTGGTTGCAAAAGATCATCCTTTACTTAACTCCTATTAAAACTTGTTAATAAGAATTGAGTTGGCAACTCTCAGCGTCGGAAATGTGACAAAAATTAATTTTACAAAATTAGGCACCGCGCCAACTTTCAATTGTCTCGCGTTTCATTTTATGCCTCGAAAACGAGGCTGGCTGAAACTTATTTCTCCTACCATAATGTATGGCAAACCTCTTATTTATATTAAATGCTTAAGGTACCAAAATTTTGCATTTAAAGATATATTATGTGCACTTAAATACAATAAATATTAAAAAACTATGTTCTCATTTTTTGCAATTTCATTACATCGCTATTTTGATAAAATGTGCTAAATTTAATGTAATTATCATATCACTCCACAAAAGTCAGATTTTAATAAGAGCCAAGCCCTATCTACCACCTTTAGGTCTCGGAATCCTAAAAACATCTCTGAATAATTTCCTACAGCTCAAAGGACGAGCTTAATTTAGTCTGAAAACATTAGTTTTTGTGCCCCACAAATTGGTCTTATTGTAGCCTTAATAGTGTTCCTAATACAGCAATTAGTAACACAGATTTGTGTAGATAGAATCTCCATAGGAAGCTTTCAGCTTAGTTGCCAAAAGCCTTTAATGGAACCTTTTACTCATATGTACAAGGCATCTAAATTAATTTAGTAGGTACTAATGAAAAGAGGTTTGAAGAGTTGAGGAAAAAAACCATTTAAACTTGGTTATATAATTCTAAATTCAAATATCACTTAGATGAGATAAAGGTATAAAGAAGACAGATATTTAATAAAACGATAATTTAGGTTTGAATATGGGCCAATATAGAAAAAAATAGTATTTATATAACTTACCCCAATTTCCACATCCTCGTATTTACCAACAGCAAACTCATTCGGTATGAAAAACACCTTTAGAATATTTTCACCATCTGTAATATCAGAATAAAATATTGTATATCCTGAATCCCAAAGGTTATCTGAAAGAATTTGCCTTATCGATAAGACTTTCACTTTGGAACTGATGCTTTAAAATCACCTGTGACATCCATGTTCGTTTCTAGAGAAAAAAATCTTATATGTATATCTATTAGTACAGCACATAATCTATGTAAATATCTATATAAGTATGTAATAAAAAAAACGTAGTATATCAGCTATCTGGTTACCATAACACAAGCTCACTTTGAAGCTTACTTAGGAATCTGATTGGCCGTACGTGAAACATGTCCAAGGATATATTAATTATTTATATTGTTGGGCCAACTTTATATCTTTGTTATTGCCTGATTAGTAACGAACATCCATCCAACCCAAACAACTAAACTATAATATTAGCAAAATTAGGAATGATTTCCAACATATTTACCTATAGGCTGTTGCCATTCCACAAAAGTGGGAAGAGGAGTTATGTTGGTAATCCGAAGTCGGTAGCAGGTGCGACGGCCGAGGGTCAAGGCACTCTGTGGTCGAAGAATTGGAGTACCTCGTTTGCTCTCCATCAGGCCATGGTCAACTGCACAGGCCTTGCCTGAGAAGGATATGAAATTGTTACTCTTATTGATCTGTGCTGCTGGACAATTACTTGAGTACTGAGTTAAATTGAAATCTCAATCCCTAGTCATGGTAAACAATTTGTACCTAATGATAAAGTAAACATAAATAAATGATTATTTTTAAATGAAAATGCTCAAGATATAGCAAATGAATTTGAGCCTCCAGATTAATACACTAAGAACCTCTGCATCTAATACTTAAACCATATTCAGAATGCTAAATGTTGCTTTTTCAAATTATATTCAAGTAAGAGCAAGAGGATATGTTAAATCAAAATTAAAGCTTCATTTTAATTCATCTGCCTCTATACTAAAGCTCATGTAATTTCTTGCAAGAGGAAGCGCGAATTTAAATCAGTTGATGTCACCTATCCATCTACTTTAGTACGCAACGAGCGAGCTAACTTTAACTTGTTTAGAACCTAGATCAGATTAACGTCTGTGTTATAGTAGGCAACTTGTGTTATGGCGTAACTTTTGAACACCTGATTTTGGCTTGTTCATGCCTGAACATTTTAGAAGTTGTGTACATGGCAAGTAAGTGTTATTAATAAATTATGGACCACTGTGTGTCTGAAATAAATGAATTTTAATTTAATTAACCAGTATTAAATATGAAATACCAATCATATTTATACAATTTGAAACAGCTATTTCAAATATATCACCACTAACAATTACTATTTTGTAGCAGATAAAACAAGCCTCGTGACATAAATACGTTTAGTGAAATAAATGTCACCAAATTAATAACTTTCTGCTGAGTTTCTATCGTCTAGGTCTTCAATCAAAATAGAATCTGCATAATAAGAACACAAATCTCACATTCGCTGGTCTTGTCTCCATAGCAGGGCAGGACTCGCAGCACTAGCCTGGGAGCCAGTACTCTGTATGCAATAAGGGTTGCGCGACCTTCAGTACCGGCGCTATCATGCACGTGAGCTACGTCTGGGCTTGTGCGACGCGCTTGGACTAGGGTCACCACGCAGCCGTCAGTCTGTCAGTAGGAATGGTAACCAGCTTAATCAATGGAGATTATGAATCGGTTGGAGATAAAACATACAATAGATACTAAATCTTTAAAAGGAAAAACCTTAAAGGGTTTACACAGATCACAAACTTTTTGCGCTGCTTACTTCACAAGGCAATACACAGCAAAAAGGTCTTTATAGGTATTTCGATTTTACCTAGTTATCTGTCAATAGTATGAAATTTAAATCTCCTCCCATCATAATTGTATTAAGAGCCTAAATCAGCACTTTGGATAACTTTGGAATTCAAATCGAAATAACTAATCGCATCTAAATCAGAGATTTGGGAATTACAAAGACATAGTGGAGGTTAATAGAAGAATAGCTTCACCAGCTTCTTTAGTTAAATAAGTACCCTTTTAGGGCCTTAACTGAATAGATTGCTTTGAATTTTGATCCAACTCACATCAGGTCCATTATCATCGAACACGAGCGCGGCGTCATCCCCGTGGTGTAAGCCACCACGTGTTGGCTTCACGACTGCGCACGCACACGCGCGCTGCATGCACGCGCCGCACGCCGCGCGCCCTGCGCACGCCGCTCGAGGACGGTGCCCTCCCCACCATCTGTGGGCTGTACCCCACCAGCAGATCTAACCACCAAAATACAGAATAGTGGGAGCGAAAAGTTGGTAAATCGATCTCAAAACTGGTAGTGTTGTTTTTATAAACTTGGGGGATGCAGAATGTTTTGATTATTTATCAATAGCGACAATTTGTAGTATCGCAGGAACTATCTTAAATCAAAATTATTTAGTTATTATTATTACAATTTTTTGTTTTTGTTCTTATATATGTCTTAGATTAAATAACAATATATAATGCATGCTGTGGTAGCCTATAATTGAGGCAGCACTTAAAATGAGTTCTACTTAATAATATAATGTATTGAATTGTAATTTCGTTAGTGTATGTCTTGTTGGTTGCCCTTAAAATAAATAAATAAAATAAATAAATAAAAAATCCGACTCATAATCAATTAGTAAGACTCATAAATCAATTGAAAATATTAGATTTAGGGCATTTCTATTGTTCTTCTTCTTAGCGGTATTATTGTAATCTTACAATTTACATCTTTTAAAAAAATATAACCTCGTATATATGTGACATTTAAATAACACTACTATAAAAGACCATCCAAGATCTCAAGACAGCATTTACACCTTGCCTCTCAATGAATGCAAAAAACTCTCAAACATAGGATAAAAATATGATAAAAATTAAATAAGATTCTCAACCTACTACTAAAACTCCTAAAGATCACTCAATCAAGGTGTATAAGAACTTACATGCTGATGGGTATCGTTAGTCAGATGTAGCGTAGTGCGTTGCTTCTGGGCGGGTGGGACGACCCCGAGCCAGCCGCGTGGGGGCCTGAGCACTGGATGCCTCAAGGCACTCTTCCGCTCAATCTTGCAATGAGACACCCATTCTGAATCTGCTGCCTCCATGCTTGTGAAGAGATGGATGTAAGTGAACAATAAAAAAATAATGTAGGTAATAAGTAAGGCTTTTTAAGGAACTATTAGGATGAGCCGGTAATAATTATAGAGTTTGTTTTAATGCATAGGGCCTTCATTATCATCGGTTTATATACGCCTCCACTGCAAGAGCACGAGCCTTACAAAGAGGGAGGGCGGATTGGGTATGTCTTATTGCCCACTAATTAATATGAACATAAAGCGTAAAACGTGATATATTGAGAAAGCCTCTATAACACCAAAATTATATCCTGCATCCTAAAGACAAGACCATCTTTATCTCATTTCAACTTTAAGAAGAGATTGCGAGTTTTTACATAAAATACTCACGTTATTACATCAGTTTCCGGGTATTCATTCGGCAGACTTGGCAGAGGCAGTCGTAACGTCACAGTGTTGGAGCTAGTCGGTGCTAGGAGACCAGGCTTGAGCTGCGTGCCTTCTGGAGTCACCCAGGAGTAGGAGATGCTCTCGCAGCCGAAGAGTTGGGTGGCACGGAGCTTGACGTCTAGAGACTTAATCCTGTATATGAGATTTCAGCATAATGTTTAAGTGTCTATAAAAATGAAAAATGTATGTTTTGTGTTTTTTTGTCCTCTATCAGTGCTTATTTTGGTAAGTGATTTAAAAATCCCACACCAAGGTTTCAAGCCCAAAAATATTTTTAAGTTTTTTTGTTAATATATTCAAAAGAACTATAAAAAAAATATCTTGTAGAAGTAAGTCACCACACACGAATCACAACTTTTTATCAACTTTTAGGTAAAATGTAAGTAAGTAAAACTTTTCAAACCCGCAACTTAACAATATTTTTTCCCACAATTGTCACTTCTTAATGAAATCAAATGGTGTCGCTTTTAAAGAGTTGGCAGCCCAGGGGATTTGCGGCAAAAGTTCGGTACTAATTAACTTAAACGGTATTAACTAAGACAAGTATAATTCAGTTAACCAGATCTCTGGCAAAACTTAGTAAGCAATCATCAATCGTAATTTTCATATCTCTGAGGATTTTACGACATTTCTGTCTAGAGATTATAAGTTTTGCTTTTATTTTTTAGACAAATTAAATAAGACCAATAACATAAATTATTTTATGTTATACTTTATACTTAAGGCTATTACAAACTTAAGATAACAAAACACGAACAACTAGAAGCTACCTACATTTTCGAAAAAAAGCTGCGTTATTTTAGAGCGTCATAAGCTATATTTTATCCCCATATTCTTACGGTAACTACGGGGATGGAACCATGGGGTAAAAGCTTGTTTATGAATATTTACTCTCAAATTGTCTTTAAAGATATTGTTAGTGTTAAGTTGATTAAGTGGGAATTAGGGGAGAATTAGGCCCACGTCCAACAGTGGACTGTTTAGGTTGACGACGACGACGAAGAGCAAGAATTTAACAATACTTTAAGTCACCTTTTAGAGCTTACCTTCTAGAATGATACAGAGGTAGTTCAAGAGGATCGAGAACGAAGCGAACAGGTGCTACATCCCACCACACTTCCATTTGCAGACAAACCACATCGCAAATCTCACGTGTCCAGCTCTGACGTTGATAAATATAGCATACAATATTAATATTAAGTTATTTCAATAATAAAATAAGTAACAAAAAGCTCATCGGCTTTTTTAAAGAGTGTTGTGTTGTGACAAGAGGGCTGGCACATAGAGGGCTGGCACATACTTTGCACAAGGAATAGCAATTCAGCGTGGTAATGCTGCCAGCATTCTTAGCACGCTTCCGCAGGGAAGCGATTTGGGACATATTTTCTATCTATTTTAATTTTTATTTTATTTCTAATCTTGTTTTAAGTTGTATATAATTATGTTATCCTGTATGTTAGTACTTTAAATAAATAAAGATGAAAGGTGATGGTAATCACCAGTAACTAAAAAAGTAACAAAAGTATTTTAACTTGGGTTCTGGTCTCCTTGCCCACTATATTTTAAACATGTATTCAAAACTTAGGGCTGTTTCATTGATGAAATTTAGAAATGAGAAAATCTCCAGATAAAATGAAAACCTTCACTACACTACAGCATACAAACATAAAAATATACCTCAACTCCAGGAATTGGTTCTGCTTCAACGGTTTCAGTGGTGACTATCATCGGGTCATAATCCGGTGGAAAGCTTTCCTTTGGGATATCTTTCAGTACCAACCTGAAAATGTGCCAGGATATTTATTATCATTACCTATTATTAGCCATGGTAATGATGACGGATATTTCAATACAGATAATGCTATATACTAAAAAAAGTACCATATGTCTCCAGGGTGTATCCAGGGTGTAAGTTAACTCTATACCAAATCGCTCCTGCCGTTTAGTCGTGAAGAAGTAACATACATACACGCTCACAAGATTTCACATTTATAATATACTAGCGACCCGCCCCAGCTTCGCATGAGTGCAATGCTTATACATCACATTAGAAACCTCCAAAATTGACAGTGTTCCTCTAACATATTAAGCATGAAATATTGTATATCAAAAACCTTCCTCTTGAATCATTACACATTCCTCTATCCATTAAAAAAACTGCATCAAAATCCGTTGCGTAGTTTTAAAGATTTAAGAAGACATAGAGACAGACAGCGGAAAGCGACTTTATTTTATAATATGTAGTAATGATGAAGTGTGATACATACATTAGGACGGCACGCTGGACCCCCAGTATGGGGCCCACGTCGGGTACAGTGACGTACCCCCACCCGGCCCCACGCTGCCCCCGCACGGGGTCTCTCTAGGAACTTCTACAATATGTGTACTAAAGAGATACGTACATGAGTACAGCACGCTGGACCCCCAGTATGGGTCCCACGTCGGGTACAGTGACGCGCACGAGCACAGCCCCCGCCCCCCGCGCGCCCACTCGCCCGCGCGCCGGCTCCACGCGCACGCGCCGCGCCGCCTGCGCACCGGGGCTCTCTAGAAACTTGTATGATAAGAATACTTTTATGAATAATCTGGTCTTTGTATCAAGTCTTTAAGAGGTATTTTTTGAATACTTTCACAGTACACACACTAATATTGCGTGATTTGACATCGTCGCAACAATATGCCGAGTGATCGCTGTTGCATAAGATTTGTTACTAGCTAGTATAGTTTAATTATGAGGTATGTAATCACTTTTTTCGTTGGCAAAAATAATCCTAATCACCATCAGAAATAATATTTAAGCATTTCTGCATTAAGGTTTAAATAATTCTGCCCTGACATTAAAATAATACTACATTAACATTAAATAAATAGTGCTATGTGATGTGGTCACTGAAAAACTTCCAAGTTTTGATCCGTATCAAATGAAACGGACAATTTTACATTCAATCAACATATTTTTAGTAGACAATTGCTAAAATTATTCATGAACACCTGCACTTTATTCTTAAAAAAACAACTTTACAAACACCAGTTTCACTACCGATTTCAACAAAAAAATATCATAAAGCAAGTCTATAAAACCAAATTTCCTAAACATCTACCTCATACTTAGCAACTCTAAACTCCTCATCAAATGCAGCTACAGTCCTTACCTCATTCAGCCTGGCCCTCGTCTCCTTAGCCCCCACGCACAGGCTATCATCCTCCTCGGATCCAAACTCCTGGGAACCTTTCTCCCAGCAGGAGCACACTCCCCACGACCTTACACTCCAGTAGTAAGTGTAGGTTATTGGACTGAAACATAAAACATATAGCAAATTAATATCATATCTTTGAATAGTCTTAAGTAAGACTTAAAAATGCGAATGGTACATAAAAAAAAATCTTCTGTATTCTAACTAAGTAACTTACTGAATCTCAAGACTTTAAAATGCTTTTAAAGCTAATAAAAAAATCTTCTGTACTCTGTAACTAGATAGCTGATAATTTACTTATGAATAGATACATAAGGATATAAATGTATTTAACCATTTAACACGTGTACATGGGCAAAATACTTGTCTTGGGTTGGAATTTAACCAGCGATCAGTGAATTAAAAGTCAGGGTCTCTAACTAAATCTAAATGACCAGTCAAAAAAACTTTAACACCCCTTCTATGTTCTTGTGAAATATATATGGTAAATGACCCAATGGTGGCCAGTTTAAGAAAAAAAAGACTCCTGGTTTTTGTGAAATATTACCAAAATTGTGAAAGTTTCAGCACAGAATATAGTGAAACTGTAAAGTCCAGTCCTTATTTAATATTTATAATGTGTTACGCGTGAGATACGGCAAAGCTGGATTCAATTAATTTAACAAATAAAAGTTGTAGTTTTGTGACCCAGTCTTGGCCAGGGAAAATCCATTAATGGATACCCCAGTCTTAGTCTTAGTTTATCTTTATTTTATAGCTCACACATGAAACAACACTAATTTTGATGTTAATTAAGCAATACTATTTTACAAATGAAACTTTCTGCTCACCGCCCTAACGATTTCCTTAAGAAAAGCCGTCGTTGTCAATTTCAAATAACCTTACACTTTGTATTCGCGCAAATTTGTACATTTAACTGACTGAATTCAATAAAACGTTAAAATTAGATAGTTCGATGTCTAAAGTCTATGTCACAGTGATCCAAATGTAAAAACATTCGCTCATGTCCGAATTCTAGATGTTTCTTTCTATTTTTGGCCATTACTGGTACCGTGGCCACCACTGGTACACTTACGATAATAAAAAAAATCCAAAGTATATAAACCTAAAGGTTAGACTTCGAAAAGAAATCAACAGTTTGTTAAATAGTAAAAAAAGTTCTCAAATCAAAATTATTTGGGTTCTAGAAAAAAGTATTTATACAGATGAATGTTAATAGAATTAATAAAGTTAAAAACCGTCTGGGGTGCCCGTTTTTAGAAAAGATCGTTTTAAATTTCCCATGGGCACTTCATTTAAGATACTGTAAAAAGTACCTACCTTAAATTTTAATCACTGGTTTAGGGAATTGGTTTATTCACACCATAGATTTTGATCAAAACAAACTGATTAAAAAGTTCAAAATACTTCAATAAGAATATAATTTACCTTAGAGAATTATCCAAATTACTATTTCAGAACATATTCACAAATGTGCCACAAAACTATGCAACTCTAGGAGACGTTCCAAGATATAGAAGCTGTTAAAGGAAGACCATCAGCTTGCCAACTTGTGATCAGAACAGAGCGTCAATCTAATATTTTATCTTCTACGTTCATGAGTATGTACATAGTTCTACACTAAAGACATTTAAGGTCTGAATCAGTCCCCCATGATAGCGCAGAATGCTTTCTACATTATAATCAACCTTATTAAAGTTGACAGAAAGATCTCCCACCTGTGATTAATCAGCTGAACGATAGCGGATAAAGGTCTTCCAGGGAAGGCAGTTCCGAGATGCACGTAGTACTCGCACTCTGGGTCATCATCACTGCAGATGTCGTAGTCTTTGTCGTGAGCCTGGGGAAGTCGCAGGAGAATAAGCTGATGATAAACTAAGAACGAATAAAATGCATCTAGGTCCTATTAGTCTAGGCTATTAAGCCCCCGGCATCATCTGGGCAGTTTATTTGCATTGTAAATTTAGAGACATAAATAAGTGAGTTTTACTAACCCTCACCATTCTAGTCTAAGACAAAGTCCAAATTAAACTAACATAGTGCATATTCTCAAATCAAAGTTAGAAGCTCAGTCAAGTGAAAGCCACAGACCTAAAACTTTAGTAACAGTTACCACACGTCCTTACCTCGAGGGTCAAATGCTTGGTGCTGAAGTGGAGAGAATCTGCAAGTAGGTGCAGCGACCGTACTGTGGCGGTGGACGCGAGCACGCGCAGCACCGTCGTCGCCACGCCGCTACATGACGCGCGGCACCACACACGCGCGTGGACTTCGCCGCCTCCACCCCACCATGCCGGCTGGAACGTGAACCCGCTGGAGGATACCCAGGGGGTCACTGCCTGGATGTGGAGGGAGGATATAGTAGAGGTCATTGAATGGGTGAAGAGATGAACGAAGTCTCTTAGTAGGCAACGAGGTGGTACTTTGGTGATAGTGTTGATAGTGAAGATGAAAATAATATGAATAGAATACAACCCCGCACATCGATTTAAAAGAGCAGGAAATCAACGGACTCAATATTTGAAAACACTGATAAATCCACAAAAGCTAACATGAAATGGCTTACTAATTACTTACTTTTACTTTTTTGTAAACCACATTTAAAACAAATGAATGAATAAATAAATAAAGTGTGTCCAACGTAACCCACAATTTTTTAAGATTTTTTTCTTTGTATTGACAGTCAATTAAAAAATAAAGTTCGTGGAAGGCTTCACCTAACCTAGCGAGGTTCACATATCAGCACATATACATATCAAAATACCTCATAATCATAAACACTTACATCCAAAGACAACGAAAGCCAAGCGTCCTCTGTGAGCAAAAAGAACGCAGCATGTTTCGCGTCGCACTTCAGCAGAACGTTTATGCTGTGGACGTCTCCCAACAACCTTGCCCCGAGCTCCAATACGTCAGAACTGGAGGGCTCGCACTCCTCACCAGACGAGGGTTGAGCTGATGCTACACTTGGTATTATTACTGGAAAGAAATAAGAAAGAAATCCCAAGTTTTATATAGGCTGTCATATACACCTGATCGTGAATAGTAATCAGTATATCTGTAAAAAATACTACATAATTATATTATGATTTATAACAATTCTATAACTCTTCTACTAGTACTATAAACGGAAAAATTTTTGACCATAGGTTATTTTATTTATATTCTTTTTGAATCGTACAGCATAAAGATCTTCAACATTTACATCTTAACATTTACATTCATAACACACTAGTGGCTCCCTGCGGTTTCGCCCGCGTACCCGGGAGATCTTCTAATTTTCCGAAATAAAAAGTAGCCTATGTCCTCTCTTAAGCTCTAGACTTTCTGTGTACCAAATTTCATTTAAATCGTTTCTGTATTTTTAACGTGAAAGCGAAACAGACAGAGTTACTTTCGCATTTATAATATATAAGTATAGATGTAACAAGAAGGACAACTCACTATGAAGCTGCGGCGGTTGCATATAGCAGGCGATAGGCACAATGACAGAACGACCGCGTGACGCGCGCACTGCGAGCTGATCACGCAGCCCGCGCGCCCCGCCTCCTCCCGCGAGCAGCTGCACGCGCACCGCCGCCGCCGCGCCCGCCGACACCGCCAGCCCCCGCGGCCCTACCAACTCCACGCCCAGCTCACGGCTGCGTGGCGGCTTGATGGATAGCTTCACTTCAAACTTGGATACGTTGATTAGGCGGATTGTTTGCTGGTGGAAAAATATGTTATTTTTTTATGGACGCTTGCAACACCAGAGGCGTCGCTCACGTGTTAGACAGTGTTTTTTAAACTCTTCCAATTAAATTCGAATGAAATTTTGTTCAGTATGTTCTAGAATAGAAAAACAGAAAAAAGAAAATAGAAAAATAGAAAACACATAGGCTACTTTTTATCTTGGTAAAGTTAAAGATCTTCCAGGAACGAGGATGGAATCTAGTGATTTATAAAGAAATACGTCAGTCTTCTCGTGATTACGATCAATACGAAACGATAATCGATATCTAGAGATAAAATCCACGAGTAGATCGTCTCAATAGAAATATATAGATGTTGTGCTTATATGATGTACATTTTAGTAATTTTTGAATCACTGAATTCAAATCGTAAAAGAAGTAAATGGACGTACAAGATTATGGGACGTTTACAAACATGACCTCAGCAATATAGCATGGGGTTAAGCAAGAAGTAGATCGCGATTAAGCACGTGGTTTTTAAATCAGAGCTTATGATTTACAAAGAAACATCATATTACACCATGGTGAAGTAGGTACAAAGCAAATAGTTTAAAATTCTCTTCAAACAGTTCGTTCAATGTTAGAATTTTTGAACAAACGACAAAGCAAAGAATAAGCAGGAATTTTAATATATCTAACCGTATACAGTTGTCCGACAGTGAAGTTGATGAAATTAAGTTGCGGTGGCACACAGATGATGTACTCCGGAAGCGGTTGGGAATGAGGAGCTGGCATCGGTGGTGGTGGATAATGGACCATCACATCGCCTATACTGCAACGGAGAAATACAGAACTTTAAAGTATGTTATCATGATTCATTATAATAATAATAATTAATAACGTTTATTGATACAATTTTTTTTTTACATTGTTGTATTTGTTGTATTGGGACCAATGTTAGTCCCCAAACTAGGTATAACCTGTATCTCCTTCCTAGTGTTACAATCGCTATAATCACTAAGTTTATTCAACTTATTAACATCCACAAATCACATATTATTAAATCAAATCAAATCAATTTTTTTTACTTAATTCTATTTTTATGCAAAGCACTTATGAATAGTCAGACTCTAATGCTCGGTTCGGAAGGTTGGTTTTGCTGATATGAGAAGAGCCAGCGATATACTCAGCAATTACTCTTTTCAAAATAAACTTAGATTATAATACATTTCAAGGAATTAGTCACTGAAAATATCTGTATTAATATTAACATTGTTCTCTTGGAAGAAACTTCTAAGGAAGTTTAATAAAAATTGAAAATATTTTTACCTTAGCGACTGCAGTGTATAATCATCAGGGAGAGTCAGGCGAACTGGCATACAGCTAGACCCTTGTATCTTTATGGAGCTGGAGTCACGTGAGCTTCTGTTCAGGATATTCTTGATCCAAGGACTCGAGTCACCTAAATAATTTGTGAAACAGTATTTTTTAAGGATGGTGGAAGTATTTTCCTGTCACGCGACAACGGCGGAAGGGAAAAGGATTGAAATGAAATTTGCACATAGCATAGCAAAATAATTATGAAAATGATGATTCAACCACTGAACAACGCAAAATTTATTAAATTTATCAAATAAAACTAAAAAAACGGAAGATCTTCTACAAAATTCCTAAAGTAGATACGACATCTATAAAAACATTTGTAATCGATTTTATATTGACCCTGAATTTATATTTACCTTTTTAATGTCTATCTTTACTCTTTAAACACTGCAGGTAGCATGAACATGATTGGATACAGACAAACATAAGATAATTTATTATTTATGGACAAAAGCCATTTTGTACTTAACTTCTGCATTTAGTTGGATTGGTGGCATCAGGTCCTTCCTATCTAATAAGTCCATCTCTTTCCTGCTCGTTTCTTTCTTCTTTGCCGAGTAAAGCTTGTAGATATTTGGTGGAGCTTTCTTGGCTATTCTTCTTGCATGTTGCAGCTTCAATTCATCTTCTCGCTGCCATATTTCTTTGCAATCAGCTGAGTATTTCTCCACCTGAAATATTATTTATGGCTAAGTGGTAATTGGAGCGTGAGATTTGGACATACTGTACCAGAAAAGAGATTAAAAGAAGCAGTTGTTTTTTTTAAGCTTTTATAAATTAATGCATTTCTAATGAAAGCAGAAACCAAGCAGAGATTTAACGGTAACCAGATAGCCGATACACTACTTCGAAATACACGAATATTTCTAAAATACTTCGAAATAATAATAATAATACTTCGAAAGACACGCGGCTTCAGCCGAAAACCAGTGCTGTAGCCTTCTACTGCATATGCTGAGCTGAGGCCATTTGGGCACACTGTTCACATTATGTCTATTCTGTTATCTTTTGTGTCAATATTGTTTTTATTGTTTTTATTTTACCCTATTCTTTCTCTGTTTTGTTTGTCTACATTGTGTGAATCTGTGTGTGTGTCCAATAAATATTATTTCATTCCACCATTCATTCAAATACATACTTATATGGATATTCACACCCAGACACGGAATAAATAGGTCATGCACATAAATGTAAGTGGGTTGGATTCAAACCCACAACCAGAAACTCAGGGTCAGAAGCCACATTGTTAACCGGCCAGTCATTTAAGAGTGACAAATACAATAAGTACTTACCTATTATTACTCACTGTAGTTAAAATATGTATTGTAGTAATATGCTGCTACTTAGTCTGGGCGAGTGTCACGATATTCTTGTAGTTCATTATCCTAGTTTGTGGATAATATAACTGGCCTATTAATTATAAGTATAATTATGTTATGTACCTCATTAGCTTAAGGCTGTTATTATCCCTAATATAGAAAAATAAAATAGAATCTGGATGATAATTTCCGTACGTACAAATTATACTAAAGATTATTTCTCTGTAGGTTTAATTTGATCTCTTAAACCAGACATAACTTACCCAATTATCGTTATATGGTGACTCCTCGCCGCCATCTTCTCTAACATCCTTGCTGGGCGAGGGCTGATCATCAACCAAGGGTGGAAGATAGTCCAGCTCACGGAACACTTCCCGTAGAACTGGACGGACATCTGTGCAGACTCCACTGGGAAAGTACAAAGGTTTTAGAGAGCTTATAGTTGCAGTTTTGGTTGCAAAGACTTAAGTTTAGTTTTTGCCTTGACACTTCGAATTAGTAAAACTGAAAACTACGATTGCAAAAAATTTAAGTTTATT
This sequence comes from Thyatira batis, assembly GCA_905147785.2. Classification (NCBI taxonomy): domain Eukaryota; kingdom Metazoa; phylum Arthropoda; class Insecta; order Lepidoptera; family Drepanidae; genus Thyatira; species Thyatira batis. Next base: position 526,153 of record LR990498.1, on the reverse strand, counting down.
GTAGAAAAATAATCAGGTTTGTGTAACGACTACCAATACATAATTTAGTTGTTTCGTCTAACCTTTTATTAGGAATCAACGGCAAATTATCAGCCATATTGAAAATACATTAAAAAAATATAATAAAGCAACAGATTTTCTAAAATAATTTATTTACTTTCACCGATTATTTTCAATAACAAAGCGACTTCAATAAAAGAGAAACGTCTTACAAATTTTTGAGTGACATTTCAATCACGCCATTTCGTTTGCAAAAGGTAACACGAAAAAGTTTGTCACAATATCTATACTTCAGATGAAATAACATACTTACCCTCTTTGGTAGAAAATACTTGTTTCTTCATGTACTACCAACTCAATTCGACTCCACACGCGTAAAAATTAACTAGAAACAAAATAAATTAGTAACAAAATTATTCAAATTTATACCTATTATTATTGCAAATCATTTTAAAATCCTTCACGTGGTCTTAAAGAAGTGAGTAAAAAGTATGGGGTACTTTCTATATTTTTTATCTTTAATAAGATTATAAAGCTGAAGAGTTTGTTTGCTTGAACGCAATAATCTCACGAATCACAGGTTCGATTTGAAAAATTTTTTCAGTGTTAAATAGTCCATTTATCGAGGTAGGCTATAGGCTATATATCATCACGCTACGACCAATAGAAGCGGAGCACCAATGAAGTATGTTTCAAAATCGGGAGTTTTTTTTTTCGTTTTGAGAGCTTCCTCCGCGTACGCTGCGTAAACGGTAATAGTTTCGGAAAAATAATTGTATGATGTTCTCCTTCAAAAGTTCTAAAAAACGGCCATTTGTATTAGAAACGTATATGAGCTGACAATGATGATTTTCTATCTACACTAATATTATAAAGAGGAAAGATTTGTTTGTTTGTTTGTTTGTTTGTTTGTTTGTTTGTTTGTTTGTTTGTAATGAATAGGCTCCGAAACTACTGGACCGATTTCAAAAATTCTTTCACCTTTGGAAAGCTACATTATCCCCGAGTAACATAGGCTATATTTTATCCCTGTGTTCCCACGGGAACGGGAACTACGCGGGTAAAACCGCGCGGAGGCAGCTAGTAACAGATAAAATACCAATCTATAAACAATTTAAGAACAAAAGACAAGATTTATACCAGCAAAAAATCTACTCTATTTTATCTCACCCCAAAGTTGATTATCGGCTGTCACAAACCGATTTCGATCAATCCATACGCCACCGGAGCGATTTCTAAACGTTCTTTATTATTGTCCGTAAATCTTGGCCGAAGACACTGAACCTATTCCGTTCGGACAATCTGATAAATTCCCAGCAATTCTTTATAGAAGTTCCAGCGATAATTACTGGAAATTACCGAAGCGCAGTCTGTCTGCGACATGATATGAATTATTACGTACAATAAGTAACGTTTTGGAGGGATCATAAGAAAATTTATGGTGAAGAGTTATTTAATAAAAAAAATTGTCAAATTATAAAATCTAATATCACAAAGAGGAAAGTATCGATTATTGTTTCTATTGAATACCTAGGCTCCGAAACTACCGATTCAAATAAAATGAATAGTGTTAGATAGCCCATTATCGAGCAGAAAAGGCGATTTTAACCCCTAATAATTACAGGAGTGGACAGTTAGCGTCACTGACCACAGAGCTATTTATTATTATTATTAAGTCAATATTTAAAAAAGTATTGACAATTTAATGATCGTATTGCTTAAAGTCGCGAAAGCTTTTGTTGTGTCTATTTATATAGATATTTTTAATCATCAGTTAGTTTACTTATATTTTATCATAATAAAAGTAATAAAAATATACTTAAACTAGGAAAATCGGTAAAGTTCTTCCGAAGCTTTGGCGGAGTTTAGTTAGGAAATCCGTTTAAGGAAGCGAATGGCAGAATTGAAAGTCGAGCCAACTTTATTTCCAACATGATATTGGCACAATTTAATTCCGGTCTACAAAGTGCATTGTATGGATTTTGGAATAGTGTTCTTTAAAATCATTTATAAAAATGAGCAAAAATATATTTATTGTATGTAGGTTTATTAGTAATAATAAGATTAATTTCTCTTCATACAAAGTTATACGTATGAAGTCATAGAAGATATAATGATTTATTCAACTATGAATTTTTATATGAATCATGTAAATAAAAACCAATAAAAATGTTTTAAATAATTGCTTAAAATGATTTATACAACTTCTAAACGTTGTGGTTAACGTTTTAAGAAAAAAATACGATTTCATAGCCAAGTATCCTTTTAACAATTTACGAATACATAAATAAATATCTCCTTACTTCAAGCAATGAAGAGTTTAATCGTAAATAATGCCCAAAAAACAATAATTATAAATGTGCATTTAAAATTTATCTTTATTATAATAATAATTATGTCCAATACAAATCATTATTGCTTATAAAATCAAACTAGACATGAAGACCGTTTCAAAAGTACATTAGTTATTTGTTATACAAGAGTGCAAAGTTGCTTTTTAACCGCGTGTTCAATTTTGATGACCGAGCAAGCGAAGGATTCTAAAATTGAATCACGAGCGCAGCGAGTGATTCAAAATTAGAATCCTGAGCGTTAGCGAGGGAATCAAAAGAGCACGAGGTGAAAAATCTTTGCACTCGAGTGCAACACGTAACTTTTCATTCCACCTCAGCGAGGAAATGACTAAATGCAAAAAAAAAAACGTTTACAATCACAAGATAGGTACACTTTTATTTCAGTTTAGGTATTAATTACTACATTATGACAGGTAAGTATTACAGAATAATCTTTTTAATTCACAAACTTAGTGCACACGATGTTCCAAATTCAATTTACTTTATCCTCTAGAGAATAAAAACGGCTTTTCCACTCAGATATTGAAGATTAAAAATACTCTTTCCGAGATGGTGGGATGAAAAAAAAATTATGAAATCATTTTTCTAACTGACAATGCCATCTAGCGGGTAGTGATGACAACCTAATGACGGTAGGTTGCTGACAAGGCTTCTTTGTATATTGTTTATCAAAGCAAGGCTTACAAGAACATTTTAGACGTAACACTGAAGAAAAGCCAAAGTAGTTCAGGAAAATTCGTACAGATGGCGTTGCAAGTAATGAAAAAATAATTACAAATTTAGAGATAAAGAATGTAAAAAAAATTTATTTAAATACCTGCATAAATAAATTAAAAAACTAGTACTTAGGTTTATGAAAATTTTAGTAACCATTTAGTTTTAGTAAAAGTCATTAGTAAAACCAGTCAAGCCGTTTCGGAGGAGTTCGACAACAAACACTGAGACACGACATTTTAATCCATACTATCTAATACTTATAATAAATGCGAAAGTAACTCTGTCTGTCTCGCTTTCATGCTAAAACTAAAAACCCGATTTAAATTACATTTGGTACAAAGATTACTAGGTACAAAGAGCCTGTCTACTTTTAACTTTGATTAAATTTAAATTACATTTAAATAAAACATTTTACTGACCCAAGTCACGTGAATTAATTATACAAATTGGTTTTGGTCACTTTTTCATAATGGGATAAAAGTTCTATGAATAATGTTAACGATAATATTGAAAATGCTAATCATTTCATAAATCCAACTAATATTATAAATGCGAAACTTTTTAAGAAATAATATATTATGTAAGTTACTCTTTTTCGCCGGAATGAAAGTTGGCACAGAGTTAAAAAATATGATAATTAAATTAAAAAAATAGAAAAATTAATAACCTAAATAAAACTTGTATCCCATAGCTTATACTTTGAAAGACATTGTTTAAATATTTTCACACCCAGATACAGAACAAACCTACGTGTTCATGCCCACAAATGTTTGTCCTCGCCGAGATTACAACCACGACTATTGTGAAAGTCAGAGTGACTACCAAGCCAACTAGGCACTCAAATCAGATCGGTATGCACATTTCCTGAATACACAGTTGACATTATAAAGTTAAAAATCCAGTTAAATTAAAAGTTAGAGTTATGAAAGAAATCTTCCTCGTTGAATAACTGTCAGGAAGTCCAAAGGTCCTAATGTAATTTACGTGGAAAATTTGTGGCTTATCTTTCAAGCCATTTTAAAGATTTTCATTTAGAGATTGTAAATTTAAAAAGAGTGTTTCGTTTTCTTAAGATACTAGTGGCTCCCCGCGGTTCGACCCGCGTACCCGGGAGATATTAAATTTTCCCGGGATAAAAAGAAGCCTTTGTCCTTTCTCAGGCTCTTAACTATCTGTGTACCAAATTTCATGACAGCCCGGTTGGCTTTGTGGTTAGTGACCCTGACTCTCAAGCCGCGGGCCGTGGGTTCGAATCCCACCCAGGACAAACATTTGTATGCGTGAATATGTCTGTTTGTCCTGTGTCTGGATGTAAATATCTATATATGTATGTATTTAAAAAAGTAGTATATGTAGTATAACAGCTATCTGGTTACCATATCACAAGCCCTGCTTAGTTTGGAATCAGATTGGCCGTGTGTGAAAAATGTCCCAGGATATTTATTATTATTATTATTATTTAAATCGCTTCCCTAGTTTTAGCGTGAATGCGAGACAGACAGAGTTACTTTAGCATTTATACCTAATGTAGGCGATTGTGGTAAAGTTGAAAATGCAACACCACTCGATAAAAAAGCGTCGCGTTTTAAAAACGCTGTCGTGTGAACATATACTTGGGAATGCATTTGTTGTATTTGAACGCTTTTTCACGTCCGTTGAAAAAACTCTCTTGCGAATGAGGGCTTACGGTAAAACTACTCGCATTCAAACTAGCGTTACGGCGCGAAGACTTCTCTGGATACATATTTCCCACTTCGGTTTTACACTAGCTCTGAATTATGAAAAATTACAGCATTCACAAATAAAGTTAAAATAGTTTTTACAACGTACAGTTAAAAGCTTTAAACAACAAAATTGCAAATACAAAATTTGAAATTCCAAAACTGTAATATGGTTATAACTTTTTTATTTGTAAACCGAGCGTTGTTTATATCAGCTTAGCTTAACCACAGAGTGACTGTAACTGTATTTTATTACAATATGAGTATCATTTGAGATAGTAAAGTTTTGAATTAGATTTTATAGCTGATTCGCGCAAATACGTTTTTTTTTTTATGTGTTGGTAGACAAACGAGCAGACGTATCGCCTGATGGTAAGCTATTACCGCCACCCATGGACACCCGCAACACCAGAGGAGCTACAAGTACGTTGCCGGCCTTTTAAAAAGGAGTATGCTCTTTTCTTGAAGGTCGAGAAATACCCCAGGCGACAACTCATTCCACAGTTTAGTTGTGCGAGGCAGATAAGTCGTAGAGAAGCGCACAGTTGTGGACTGCCAACCATCTAAATGATGGGGATGGAACTGCTGTCGCGTAGGACACATGCGGGTAGTTATTCGCAACTTCAATGTCCTGATGTGTCCAAATTTTCATTTGAAATACTGAAATATAATGATAATAAACTCTTTATATATTAATAAAGTAAATTCTTTTTTTAGAACAATATTTTGGTAAATGATTATTCGGATTCTGATAAATTAAATTTGGCTCCCCTACAAATGATGGATTAAATTTGTCTTCTCTACAAAAGTACTTTTATAGATTTAAATCATGTTCGATGATGTGGAATTCTTCATGCACTTGGCCGATTTAATTTTTGTATTCTACCCTACATTTCCTTGCTTTATACATACAAGACCCCATATATACGAAGCTGAAGAACTAGTGATTAAAGATAGATTTGACCTCTGATAAAAATAAGATACGACGTAAGAATTGAATCTCTTTATCTAGTATTTGTTGACATAACAACCGATGCATTTTTATAATATTCCGTTTATATTTAGTTGAGATACTGACGCGGTGCATACACATTGCATATGAACTGTGTAACGAAAGAGTTTGTGCAAAATGATACATCCCCTGGATCTTACACCAAGTAAGGAGCATTTTAAAAAGTTATATATAGCTTAAAATTTTGGTTCTGTGTTCAGCGCCCTTAATTGAAATTGATGTTGGTTTAATTCTAACTAACAATAAGCATGGATCTGAATGTAAATAATATATATCTATATTTCCAATCACTATCAATTATAGAAAATCACATTAAAATCCGTTGCGTAGTTCAAAGGATATGCCTTAAAGCCGGAAGCAAATTTATTTCATACGTAAAGTTAATAAAAGTAGTATAAAATAAGAATTTATGTCTGTTTATATAGCTGTAAATTTAATACTGAAAATTTGATCCTACGATAACTTAACTACTGCAAAAAAAACGTTAAGTAGTAATACTCCAAAAACTAATTGTACAAAAATGCTTTTCAGAAAAACTCCTAGGCATAAGGCACCTGCAGGCAGTTCTGCTGTTCTTCTCCACAATTCTGGTCTTCACCATGAGGGTCAACATGAGCATGGCGATAGTTTCCATGACTGATGGCACCCAAGAAAATGTAAATAGGTATTCTTATTACATATCTACATAAATTAATATCTAGTCGCTTCCAGCGGTTTCACCCACGTAAAGAAAGAAAGAAAGAAAAATATTTATAGACAGCACACATTACATAACGATTACACAACAACAAATTACATAAAAATAAACATAAAAACAAATCAATTGCAAACAAGCGGTAGGAGTGCTGTCAAAGGGGGACCAGCTCAGCATGTGCTGCTGTAGACAACAGCGCTGATTTTCAGCTGGCACCCGGGAGATCTTCAATTTTCCCGGGATAAAAAGTAGCCTAATGTCCTTTCTTAGGCTCTAGACTATCTGTGTCCAAATTTCATTGAGTTCAGTTCGGTAGACAGACAGAGTTACTTACGCATTTATACTATTAGTTAGGATCGAACGAAAATTCCAAATTGAGAGAATTCATAGGTATCTAAAGCTAGTATACTCAAAGACCTGTTACGATATCAAATAAATGAAAAAAGTATAATAACATTAGCATAAACCGAATGTTAACTAAGCAATCTATTTTCAAACTAGCTTCCGCCGCGCGGTTATACCCGCGTAGTTCCCGTTCCAGTAAGAATGCGGGGATAAAATATAGCCTATGACACACCCTGATAATTTAGCTTTCCAATAGTGAGAGAATTCTGTCCAGTTCAGAGCCTATTACAAACAAACAAAGAATCAACTCATTCCTCTTTACATAATATACTAGCGGACCCGGCAGACTTCGTTCTGCCCACCAGCGCCACTTACCGGGTCCAAATTGATGTGTTATACATAAAAACCTTCCCGATAAAATACTCCGTAATTTAGTGAAAACCGCATGAAAATATGGTCAGTAGTTTTTGTGTTCATCGCGTTCAGACAGACAGAGGCGACGGGGACTTTGTTGTATTTAGATAGAAGATTAGTGTAGATAAATATTGAAAATAAAAATGTTTTGTTTGAATAATTTTGCATTTAAAGGTCGTATCAAGAGCGATTTGACTTCTTAAGGTGACCTATAAACTGAGAGGTAGATTATTATCAAAAACACTATCTTATTATCAAGATTAAAGTCATGCATATAATAAACTGTATGACTAATAATCTTGGACTTGTTGAAAGTTGAAACAATAGAATTTACATATACCTACTTAATATTTCCAACAAGAAAAAAAAATTGTGGCGGTCGTTATATAAAACTTGTCCACTCGAATTATTTTAAGGATGATATATGTTTCGTACAAAAATAATGGTCCACGGTTGCAATTCTCTCTATTTATTTTATACTTGGCGATTAAATGTTTTATTTTTTATTTTTTGCACAATTTTTTTATTATTGGTTTTAGCTTTACACTGACCCTCCCTACCAAAAAATATAAAATTGTGTCCTCTAAAAACGCAAGGTAAGGCCTAAAAAATGTAACATTTCAATGGACTATTAGGCTGTGCGGTTTTCACAATCTATTAGGAGAAATTATACTGGCAGATATTTTTTGTAGATTAAATATATATATTGTAAGGTGAATTATTTTGTAGTAGCATAATCTATGTTTTTGTATCGGTTGGTAACACTGGAATCGTTCCTAAGTTCATGCGTTCAAGCCATTCGTCATTTCAAACCGTATAAAAGCATCAAATTACACTGCAATGGGGCATTCTCCTGTAAGTAGCCACACTAAACGGGTCAAGAACTCTTAATCGGAGTACGAGTAAGTTGAAGGTTAAATTAATTAATTTATTAATATATTAATTTGAATATTTAAAATTCGCTCTCTGCCATGTGGTATAATAATCATCCTGTCCAAGCAATTATTACTTTTAAATTTAAATTACGTATGTTGTCTTGAAGAAACCAAATAACCTTTAAATCTAATATGAAATAATGTCTTTCTCCTTCAATTCAGAATTGGGATCAGCGGATATTTTAAACATCCGTTACACCCGTCCACTCTTTTTATTTTTTCTCATTTTCATTACTAATTAACTTTTATTTTTTTTATCATGTGATCTATCAATTTACAGGAAAACTTCAGTGTTTCAAATATAAAATTATTTGTTTATGTGTATAATATCCGTTGAAACATAAAGACGGATGTGACGAGAACGCACTAAGATACGAATAATAATTTGGGCAAGGGATACTTATACATTTGCCAGGGCTACTCCCTGGGTGTATAGGTTATCTTTTGGAGGACATATCATGGCAGAGCAATTCTCTGAGGATATGTTTAGTTCATAAATTATTACGCTAACAGTGCTAAATTTAACTAAAAGGTTATTTTAAATATGTTTTTAATGTGTGGTTAGTCTGTTCAAGGGCAAGAGATACTTATACATTTGCCAGGGCTACTCCCTGGATGTATAGATTATCTTTTGATGGACATATCGAGCCAGAGCTACCCTCTGGGGATATGTTTGTACATGAACAGACTATTTTTTATTACAAACCACAAATAGTTGTATAACCTAACCTTACCTAACCTTTAAACTAGTAATGTGATTTTATCTTTGGGCGGAGGGAGCTCATAACTTGCCAGGGCAACTCTCTGGATTTGTTAGCTATCCTTTGGCATGTTTGGTCAGAGTAAATTTCTACCAAATATGATCTGCACATTAATAATTTCACAATTCTCAAATACTTAATAATTACTTGGGTTAAATCTGGCACTGATTATAGACTTTCCCCTTATTATAAATATTCTAACTGTAGTAATTTAAACACTAACGCTGTTAATTCCAAGCCAAACCTAGAAGCAGCAAGCAGCAAGTAACATAATGTAATGATCGTCGATTAACTTGCGAGGGAGTGGATGGGAGTCTGTCTACAGTACAGGCAAGTCCACAAGCGCATACATAATTTAATATGCCTAAGCGGAGAGATTTCGCGGCAATAATTATTTAATAATCCAACCTAATAACCATGGTCGTGCAGATGTACATGTTCGACCGATTAATAACTCTTAACAAGAATATATAAGATAATTCTAGAAGGGCACAAACGTTTCAATTGTAACATAACTCAAAATAATGTTCTTTCTGTACTAAGCTTGTTCATCTTGTATTGTTTGAAATTTAAGTTAACGTAACCATAATTCAGATTCATTTATTGCATAAATATGGGTTATTTGAAGATGTCATACATTTTACAGTCAGACCAAAAAAAAATTATAAAAAAAAACGTAATTAATTTACATTATTATAATTTATATACCACCTTAAATATAAACTGTTTTTAAATATTCCTGTATAAGATAAAATAAAATAAGATCTTATAAAATAAAATAAAAAAGATATGATAAATAAACAAAAAATTATGATGGAAAAAAATGAGAAGAACAAAAAAAAAAACAAAAAAATTATGATGGAAAAAAATGAGAAGAACAAAAAAAAAAAAAATATGATAGAATAAAGTATGATAAAATAAAGTAAGATATGATAAATAAAATAAATTAGAAAAATAAAATATGATAAAGAGAAATATGAAAAGAAAAGAGAAAAAAAATATGATAAAATAAAATGTGAAAAGAAAAGAAAATAAAATATGTTAAAATAAAATATTAACTTATTTAATGACTTAACTAATTTAATGACTTAACTAATTTAATGACTTAACTAATTTAATGACTTAACTAATTTAATGACTTAACTAATTTAATGACTTCACTAATTTAATGACTTCACTAATTTAATGACTTCACTAATTTAATGACTTCACTAATTTAATGACTTCACTAATTTAATGACTTCACTAATTTAATGACTTCACTAATTTAATGACTTCACTAATTTAATGACTTCACTAATTTAATGACTTCACTAATTTAATGACTTGACTAATTTAATGACTTGACTAATTTAATGACTTGACTTATTTAATGACTTGACTAATTTAATGACTTGACTTATTTAATGACTTGACTTATTTAATGACTTCACTTATTTAATGACTTCACTTATTTAATGACTTCACTTATTTAATGACTTCACTTATTTAATGACTTCACTTATTTAATGACTTCACTTATTTAATGACTTAAGTAATTTAATGACTTGGCTTACTGAATGGATTAAAAGACTTGGCTTACTGAATGGCTTAAAATACTTAACTAATTTAAAGGATTAACTAATTTAAAGACTTAATTAATTTACCTAACTTTTTCCCCAGCTTGCCCTGCGACGTAGACCTGCTATAAAGATTTCCACTCAAACAATAACTCTCTTGGTAACGTATGTCCATTGCCATTTTGTAGTTATCTTTTTAATATTTTCCAATCTTACCCTATCTTGTCTTTTTTTTACCCCAATTACACTTCTTCTATTCCGTTTTGGTATAAATCTAATTTCCTTGTTAGTTCCATGGGTATTTATTGATACCCATGTTTATTATGCATTATGTTAGGCATGGCAAAATGCACGTAAACAAAAAAAAAATTGTAGTCATATATGAAACAATAAAAATAAATCATAATGCCATTAATCAAATATTAACTCTTCTAAACAATGAAAAAAAAAAAAAAAAAGTTGTAAATAAGTGTATATTAGTGTACCTTATCACACGTTTAAGTTTAATGAAGAAATATGCCATTATTATTAAAACATTCGAGTGTTCAAATTTTGATACACTAAATAATAAGAGAAGTGAAGTTCTCGTCTAAGAGTCATTTTCAAAATTTAGGCATTATTAAAACAATATCAGCATAGGTCAATTCTGATAGCGTCAGAGTTAGATGCGTAAATCTGTGCTTAAAAAATATGTTTAAAAAAAAACAAGGGAAGATTTCATATATGATTTGAAGTTCTTTATTGATTATTTACACCTATTTATTTTGTAAATACTAGTTGTAATTTAAAGTGCGTAAATTATGTTGTACTGTCATTTATTTTATTTTATTGAGCAATGAGACTTGCTCCAAGCAGGATGGCCGAGCTGTAAGGTGAATTATTTTGTAGTAGCATAATCTATGTTTTTGTATCGGTTGGTAACACTGGAATCGTTCCTAAGTTCATGCGTTCAAGCCATTCGTCATTTCAAACCGTATAAAAGCATCAAATTACACTGCAATGGGGCATTCTCCTGTAAGTAGCCACACTAAACGGGTCAAGAACTCTTAATCGGAGTACGAGTAAGTTGAAGGTTAAATTAATTAATTTATTAATATATTAATTTGAATATTTAAAATTCGCTCTCTGCCATGTGGTATAATAATCATCCTGTCCAAGCAATTATTACTTTTAAATTTAAATTACATATGTTGTCTTGAAGAAACCAAATAACCTTTAAATCTAATATGAAATAATGTCTTTCTCCTTCAATATAATGAACTGTATGCTAATTTGAATGAGTATGTTGGGAACGTTCTATTCTGCAATTTCCAAGAAGGCAATTGAACACCACCTACCTCTAATCACTTCCAAGGGGGCCAAGAACAGGCACCAGAGTCTCAGCCTACTGTATGGAGTCCAGCATCGAGCATGTAACCAATAGAGTAGCAATAGTGAGCCATTTGTTTAGCAACGCATCAATGATTTGTCACGTATAACTAACAGGCCACGCTCGAACTAAAACAGTACCCGACCAATAAGAGACCTGTGTGTACGTCTAGTGCAACACTTGACCTTGAGTCGGCCAATCAGAACACAGGGGCCGGCGCAGCGTTTTAGCGTATTTTGTTTTCTAACAAAACTGTTAACAGTTCTACTCTATTGGTTACATGCTCGATGTAGTCCAGACACCAGAAATAAGCACGGCAAACTCAGTATCTAGTCTTGGAAATGAGCACTGCACGGCACTGAGGAACACCACAACACTCATGTAGTTGATAGAACGTCTATCGTTGAGGATCTGACACGGTCACGATGAGAAGGTAAAGGAACGTCCTTCTCTCACGGCGCTTAAAGGCATCCTGCGCGCTCGTTGCAACAACGAGTTATATTCCCACCCTCAGATCGAGTTCAGTAATGAATCAAAACTACCCTCATGGTAATGCAGAAATCGAACATAGGCATTACCACCTTGCTAGTAATAAATTTAGTAATAAATTTCGTAGGAGGTAGGGCGCAACGGATTCGTCCGTTCGAAATTGGAGCAGCCCGACTGGGGTAGTACCTCCACCTTACAGAAGACCGCAGCCAAATAACACTACATGTAGTGTTGTGTTCCTGCGGTGAGTAAGGTAGCCAGAGCTCCATGAGGAGACCCTGTAGCGGCAGTGAGGGGACCAGGGATGGAGTAGCGTCGTAGGGGTGTGCAGGAGTGATGCCTGTTTGGCCCTTCGGCGTGCATTGCGCTTTGTCCCTTTCACTGCCTATACAGTTGCTCCCTTTTTTATAGGGTCGGCAACGCGTGAGTGACGCCTCTGGTGTTGCAAGCGTCCATAGGCTACGGTAACCGCTTCCCATCAGGTGGGACCGTATGCCTGTTTGCCACCCTTGTGGTACAAAAAAAAAAAAAAAATTTAATACCTCTTTTTTCTAGTCATTCGATTGGAGCATTAAGACTCAAAGCGTTATTTTATCATCATTCTTCTGGGGTTATTTCGTCCTGCAAATACCTGGAGGGGAGCTGGCAGCCAGGTTCGGTGGGATGACCCTTGTTGCCATGAGCATAGGGTTCAACTCCGCTGTGTGTCTGCTGTTTCCGATTGGCGCTCATTATGTAAGTATTGTCTATATTAATATTATAAAGATAGCCCGGTTGGCTTTGTGGTTAGTGACCCTGTCTTTGAAGTCGCGGGTCGTGGGTTCGAATCCCACCCAGGACAAACATTTGTATGAATGAATATGTCTGTTTGTTCTGTGTCTGGATGTAAATATCTATACTTATAATAAATCTGTAGAGAGGTCAATTCTGTACATGGAATATATTTTCAAAATAACTATCAGGGGGTCATTAGTGATCGATACTGATGCCAAAAATGCAATCAGTAAAATTTTTGTCTGTCTGTCTGTCTGTCTGTCTGTCTGTCTGTCTGTATGTTCCTTATAGAAACAAAAACTACTGGACGGATTTTAACGAAACTTGGTACAATTATTCTTCATACTCCTGGGCAGGTTATAGGATACTTTTCATCACGCTACAATCAATAGGAGCAGAGTAGTGAAGGGAAATTTTGGGAAAACGGGAGAAGTTACTCCATTTTTTAAGCTTCCGTCGCGTGTGCAGCCTTAATGGTTAAAGTTACATAGAAATTATGTATGACGGAAATATTCTACATAAGAAGTCTAAAAATCTATCCCGCAACAGCATATGTCTATCTTATAAAGTTGACTCAGAATAACACGTGTAACTCCTGATAGCTTAGCAGTTCGGAGCATTCTGATTATATTTGTTTACTCTTACGTTTATAATACTCTCACTCATCCCTAATTTAAAAAAGTTAACATTATTACCTATTTAATAAAAAAGAAGCATAGAAATCGGTATAGAAACACCAAAATTATAGATGAAATAAGCGATCGCGTCGTCACACGTGAATACTAAATCATGATAGAAGGATTATTTTTAAACGACTTAAAAAAAAAGAGGAGGTTCGAGGAACGAAGTGGCGAGTTAAAGTTAGAGTTAGCCCAAAGAAACTATTCCACGCGAACGAAGTCGCTGGCAGAAGCTAGTCTATAATATGAATGTATTTAAAAGTATTACATATTGTAGCGTGTGGCCGTCCCACTCGCAACACTAGGGGTAAGCTCCCTCAGCGCTACTCATAGCGCGCGCCGTTGGCAACACTCGGAGAGAGAGATCGAGCGAGCCGTGCGCGCGAGTAAGATGTTTATGTTCGGCGCAGTTTGAATTTATATATAAACGCTCTAGAGTATTGTAAAAGTATGCTAAAAAGGTTCATTAAAGTTTTATTTAACTAAATGTTAGTCGGGCAGACTTCTTTCATCACACCCACCCCCTAAAATGACGCCCAACGTTCTTAGGGCTTAGGAGTGAATGACCTTTAAGCATTTTTTCAAAAACTCAGTGTTTTTTCGTTTTGTGCACTCGTACTATCGTACCGCAACCGTAGTTTTGTGCAAGTTGTGTGTTTATAGTCTAGTGAAACGTAAAAATGCCGCGTAAGACTCGCCAATCGTCCGTCGAGGATGCTGATGAAAGCATCAGCAGCCCTACCAACGTCACGCTTAGCCAAGAAGCTTTGACGTCGCTACTTGCGTCCCTCCAGCAATCACAGGCAGAGTTCTGCCAAGTGTTGCTTCGTGAAGTTCGTTCATCGACGCCGGCTGCGTCGCAACACGTCGACCCTGCCGCCGACGCCTTTGCGGGATGCTCCGCCGCCGCCCCTCACGCCGCCCTCAGTGGAAACCTGTCCAAGTGCACGGCGCGTTTCAGTGGCTCGTCAGCGGAATCCCTCGAGAACTTCATAGACGCCGTAGAGGTATATAGGGCATGCCTGAATGTAAACGAAGACAACGCACTCCTGGGAATGTCTATGCTTCTCACCAACGATGCTGCAGTATGGTGGCAAGGAGTAAAATCCAGCACCAAGACCTGGACAGAGGCTCTAACAAGGTTGAGGAGTGCATTCGGTGAGCGTCGTTTACCTTATCAAATTTATAAAGAATTATTCGCACTGAATCAAGGTACTGAAAACACAGATAAATTTATAGCGAAAATTAGAGCTCTTCTGGCTAAAATACCTACAGAGGATTTGTGCGAACGAGTCCAGATAGATATGATATTTAGTTTGCTGGACCGACGAATACGGAAAAGGCTAGAAAGGAGTTCCGTAAGTACGTTTGATGAGCTCCTGTCTAAATGCCGATCAATTGAAGACTCGCAGAAGGAGATCGCGCCACCCGTGCAGGGGCCCCCCGCGCAGGGGCCCCCCGCGCAGGTGCCGCCCGCGCCCGCGTCGACCGTGCAGACGCCGCCCGCGCCGGCCGTGGTGCATGCTCCCGTGGTACCGTCGACGTCACAAACACCTAAAGTGCAACGTGACTTTTGTGTGTACTGTAAACGTGGCGGACACACGCGTGAAAGTTGTTTAAAGTTAAACAAATCGACAACTGAAAATAAAAGTGATACGAAAATTTCGTGTTACGGCTGTGGTGCCTCTAACGTAATCCGTAGTAAATGTGTAAAGTGTAATCGCACTAAATCCGGACATTCGTTTTACTCCGTGGGCATTGGGTCCACGCGTAGCTCACGTCGTCCACGCGCCGGCGATCAGCTGATCGCGCCGCTCACCCAGGGGCCGCCCGCGCAGGGGCCGCCCGCCCGCAGGTCGTCCGCGCCGCAGCCGCCGCCCGCGCCGTCGAGAGGCTCAGGATGGGTTCAACAGGGTAGCGCATGCGCGCCACCGCTGCTATCACTACCTACGGTCGTTGAACCTAACCCTTCGACTGCGAAATGTATTCAAGGTAACCCTACACGTGCCGTAGGGGTTCAAAATAACTTTTATCCTCGTAATTTGAACATTTCTAGTGATGATTGTGGTAACAATTCTAGTAGATGTAATTATGATAATATTTTATATAAAAGTTATTCTTCGTGCAATTCAAATAATTGTTTTACCAATTCGGAATATTTTAATTGCGATAACGTTAATACTAATAATTGTGTTTGTATGTTGCACAAACGAAAATGCACGTCGTGCAATTATACGTGTTCTTGTAATTCTGTTTCGTGCAATTCGTGCAAATGTACAGAATGTGTTAAATCTTTTAATAGAAATTTATCTATGTGTAATGTTTATAATCGTGTTAAGGGGGAGCTTACGCCTAAATGTATTTCATCTACATCGGTAAATGGTTCTCAACCTTTTTCGTGTAAAGCACGCGGTTCGCAACCTGTTTCTAAAATTACAAGTGGCTCTCAACCTTTTTCGAATAGTGAGCTTTTTCGTCGTCCGATATTAAATATTAGTGTATTAGGCGAACGCGGCTCTGCGTTAATTGACTCTGGGGCTAAATCTTGTATTGCCGGTCACACGCTGCACGCTATTCTAAGAGAAAAGGGTCACCCATTAATCCCGTCAACTATGAATGTTAGGTTGGCGGACGGTGTTAGTAGATTAATGGAGGTACTTACCGCAGAAGTAGAGGTGGCGCTCCTGCACAAAATTCATAAAGTAAATTTTTTAATTTTTCCTGATGCGAATTCAAACGAAACATTACTCGGCATAGATTTTTTGTCAAATTTTAATATTTCTGTAGATTTTGGTAATGCCACGTGGCATTTTGCAGAAAATTCAAATCGGAAGTTTAAATTGATGTTTGAAAGGATGTCACCTCCAACTTCATTGGCATCAATTAGTGTCCTCAGGGATGATGAGGCGACGTCCCTTAGTGTCGAGCAACGCGAAGTTCTTGCCGGTCTCCTTACGGAAAATCAGGACATTTTTGAGTTAGGGGGAGAACCGACTCCGTTCGCTGAGCTTAGGATTGACACCGGCGATCACCCTCCTATAGCAGTACCACCTTACCGTCTCACGCCAGCTAAAAAGGCCATCATGGAAGCTGAGCTCGAGCGGATGTTGAAGGATGGTATAATTGAAGAGTGCGAGTCAGCATGGGCTGCACCAGCACTTCTTGTCCCGAAAAAAGATGGTTCCATCAGGTTTTGTGTAGATTATCGGAAGCTGAACGCAGTTACTAAGAGCGATGCGTATCCACTGCCGGTAATCGACGATTTGCTGCAGTATACAGGTAAGAGCTGTTTTATGAGTACTATCGATCTCCGTGCTTCTTACTGGCAAGTGATAGTCCGAGAGGAAGATCGGGACAAAACAGCATTCGTGACGCCATTTGGGGTCCATCGCTTCAAGCGAATGCCGTTCGGTCTGCGAAATGCGCCCGCAACATTTCAGAGGTTGATTGATCGTTTTCGATCAGGCGCCGCTCTCAAGGGAGTCACGTGTTTAGGGTACATTGATGATTTGATTGTGATATCCAGCAGCTATTCCCAACATCTGCAAGACCTGCAAGCAGTTTTCGAACGTCTTAGGTTTTTCAAACTGCAAGCCAACCGTGCTAAGTGTGTTTTCGCACGGGACAACGTGAAATTTCTCGGTCACGTGATCACCCCACTAGGTGTGTCCGCCGATCCTGATAAGATCAGCGCCATTGCTGATATGAAAGAACCTAATTCTGTCAAACATCTGCAAAGTTTTTTACAGACTTGTTCTTGGTTTAGAAAGTTCGTTCCTTGCTTCTCTCAGGTTGCTCAACCGTTGACCATGCTCACAAAGAAGAAACAGCCATGGGTTTGGGAGACAGCTCAGGTAAATGCGTTTAACGAACTTAAACGATTATTGACTTCAGCACCAATACTTATTCAACCAGATTACGATCGTCCGTTTATCCTCCGAACAGATGCCAGTAGTTACGCCATCGGAGCTGTGTTACTACAGGGTGAAGACAAGAATGAACGGCCTATCGAGTATGCCAGTCGCCTTCTCAGTCCAGCAGAAAGAAATTACAGCACCACCGAACGTGAAGCTCTTGCTGTTGTCTGGGCTGTCGAGCGCTATAGGGGCTACATTGAAGGACATCCGGTTGTTATAGGTAGCGATCATCAGCCGTTGAAGTGGCTTCTCACCTTAAAGTCACCTTCGGGAAGGCTCGTTCGCTGGGCTCTTAAGTTACAGGCTTTTAATATTCAGTTCACATATACTCCTGGACGTGCAAATGTCGTAGCCGACACTCTTAGCCGTCCTTTCTGCGAAGTTGATAGCAGAGATCAATGTGGAGTTTGCTCAGTGGTTGTCGACTTACCTGCAAGAAGTCCATCAGACTTGCGACGTTCACAGCTCGACGACCCGGAACTGGAAAAGATCGTGAATGATTTTGAAGATACCTCTGATGCTGGACCGCTAGCAGAAAAGCGTTGGTCAGAAAGAGGGTACTTCATGCAGCAGGGAGTTTTGTTTAGGTACAATCCTGATGTCGACAGTGAGGAGCCACAGTTAGTTGTTCCTGTTAGTCTTCGCCTTGATATTGTTAAGGAATGTCACGATTCCGAGGTTGCAGGGCATCACGGGATTGAAAGGACCTTTCACAAAATCTCTCAGAATTTTTATTTTCCAGGTATGCGCCGTTTCATAGGAGACTATATTAAAACTTGCGTTACCTGTCAACGCTATAAGGCGTCTAATCAGAAACCATCTGGCCTTCTTCAGACTCCAGTGCTGAATCAGCGAGGGGAAGTTCTGGCTATAGATCTTTTCGGTCCACTTCCAGCTGGAGACAAGGGGGAGAAATGGATACTTTTGGTGGAAGATACAGCGACTCGGTGGGTCGAGCTGTACGCTCTGAAGGAAGCAACTTCTGAGGTATGTGCTCAAGTCCTCATAGAGGAGTATTTTCTCCGATATGGACTTCCACGTCGTATTATATCAGATAACGGAGTTCAGTTTATCTCCGCGGTTATGCAGCAATGTATGTTTGTTTTGGGCATCACGCAAGATTTATTGCCGATATACCATCCACAGGGTAATCCGGCAGAACGTAAGAATCGTGACCTCAAGGTTCATTTGGCACAGGTGTTAGATACCAAGCACACTTCGTGGCCGACACATTTACCTTCGGTTAGATTTTCAATGAACTCAGCGGTATGTCAAACTACAGGTGTCTCACCAGCGTTTCTTACATTCGCTAGGGAACTGCGATCGCCCATAGACGTCCAACATGACATTAGAGCTGTTTTAAGTAAGGATAATTTCGTTCCTCAAATCACGCCCTATTTGAAGAGATTTGTAGAATCTTTAGTTTCAGTCAGGGATAGAGTCGAGAAGCAGCAGGATAGACGTAAGGACTATGCTGATAAGTCACGTAGACTTGAATCTTTTGCAGTAGGTGACAGGGTGCTCATCAAGTCGCATGTTCTTAGCAACGCGGCCAAGAACATTTCAGCCAAATTTGTTCCTAAGAGGGATGGGCCATATAAAATTGTAAAGCTGATCAGCCCCACGTCCTACCTAATTGCTGATTTTAATGAGGAGATCTTAGGCAAGTTCCACGTATCGCAGCTTACTCGGTTTTTTAGTAGAGACGATTCGCCTCCTGATCCTATCATGCCAAAGCGGTTAAGGGGACGTCCACGGACCCAAAATGTTGTTGTCCGAGTCCACGAACGGGGGCGTTCTCATGAACTCGAGGGGGAGTCTGTAGCGTGTGGCCGTCCCACTCGCAACACTAGGGGTAAGCTCCCTCAGCGCTACTCATAGCGCGCGCCGTTGGCAACACTCGGAGAGAGAGATCGAGCGAGCCGTGCGCGCGAGTAAGATGTTTATGTTCGGCGCAGTTTGAATTTATATATAAACGCTCTAGAGTATTGTAAAAGTATGCTAAAAAGGTTCATTAAAGTTTTATTTAACTAAATGTTAGTCGGGCAGACTTCTTTCATCACACCCACCCCCTAAAATATATGTAGTATATCAGCTATGTGGTTACTACAAGCTCACTTTGAAGCTTACTTTGGAACCAGATTGGCCGTGTGTGAATAATGTCCCAGGATATTTATTATAAAGAGGAAATATTTGCTTTAGACTCCGAAATCATATTTGGTTCAAAAAACATTTCGTGTTACGTAGTCTATTTATCGAGGAAGGCTATATAATATGGATACCTGTATCTGATTTAAAAATAAATAAATATATAACATCACGCTACGGCCAATAGGAGCGGACGACCATTGAAAAATATTGCTAAAACGGGGAAGATGTGTGGATCACCTAGTAATTTACTCATGCCACACAAGGACTTCGTGATGGCCTAAACCCACTCGTTGTTAGGTTTACCCCCTTGTTGTTTATTTATAATGTAAACTATATGTAAGATAGGAATTTCAGTTAAAAGGATATGATTTTCCAGGGCGGGTGGCAGGTAGCATGCGCCTGCCGTTTTCTCCAAGGACTACTGCAGGGCTTCACGTATCCAGCGCTGCACAATCTAATTGGAAAATGGGTACCTTTAGAAGAAAAGAGCAGGATCGGAACATTTATTTACGCTGGTACTGGACCTCTATATTTTTCCTACGTTCTAACTACAATCCATGGATGAGGGTTACCACTTACCATCAGATGAACCACCTAACTGTCATTATTTTTTATGCAAACTAAGTAGAGCTTGTACACTGTTAACCATATTGCTGTTATACTTCACAAACTACACAGAAAAAAATAGATATATTTGTGCACACGAATATTTGTCCAAATGTTGAGAGGTGAGATTGGTGAGAACCAAATTCACGATCATCGCCGCAGCTTAAAAGTCACTAACCGCATAGCCGACCGGGCAATCAAATAAATACATCCTATGGTTATTCAAAAATAGACACAAAACTAACCAAAATATATATCCTCGATGGGAAACAAACCCACGACCGGGAGCTTTATATTCAATGTCTCTAACCATAAAGCCAATTCTCAAAAAAACTCAATTTGCCAAAAATTTGGTATTTTACAGGTTCACAGTTAGGTACAACACTTCAGATGATAGCGTCAGGTTTCCTAGCCAATTCCTGGGGCTGGTCATCAATCTTCTACGTCAACGGGACCCTTGGAGTGATTTGGACGGTGGTCTATATATTTCTGGGTGCAGACTCTCCTGAAAGTTCAAAAATGATCAGTGTAGAAGAGAAATTGTATATACAGACTTCTATTGGACAAATTGGAAAGCAAGAAGTGAGTTTTTCTCATTCTAACCAACAAAAATCAGTCTGCATCTAGTTTATCTTCTTACACTTAAACATAAGAGAATATACCTATTTATATTACAGAAATTGAAGACTCCATGGAAATCCATATTGTCATCATCAGCATTTATTTCTTTAACTATAATGCACTGCTGCCAAGCGTGGGGGATGTGGACTTTGATGACTGAGATACCATCCTACCTGAAAAATGTAACGAATGTTGACATTAAAAAAGTAAGGAAAATTCAAACAAATCTATTTTTTCAATATATTGACTTGAGGAACATGATAATATTATAAAACTGAAAGTTTATTGTCCAACCCCTAACAACAAGGGGTCTTAAGCCATAGTCCGCCTATGCAGACTTAATGCCATTGTAAGAATGTCTCGTCAATTCAACGAGTTACTCATTATTAATTCTGATCTCGATATTTTTGATCCAAAATTTACTCATTTTAAAAAAAATATCAGAAACACCCTTATGCTCAGACAAAATGAATAATTAAAATTTTGTTTGTTTTTTAATATTATGATTTGTAAATATTTGTCGCGTTAGTTTTAGTATTTATTCTAAATTATATTTTTTTTGTATACATATGTTTTATGTTGCAATTCAGATCTGTATGTATTATTTTCTATTCTTTTCTGTTTTTAATTAGTTGTAATTTGTTTTATGTCTCTGAATAAATAAATAAATAAATAAATGCGGTGCGGCGGTCTTAAATTTTGACATCTCGTATATGCATTTCCTCATGATGTTTTCCTTCACCGAAAGCCAGTGGTGTAAATCTGTACGTAAGTTTTTATTAAAACTCGGAGGTACGCGCCGGCGATTGATACTGCGGCCTTGTGATCCAGTACGTTCCCCACTAAGCTTTGACATTTATGTTTTAGAATGGATTGATATCAGCAATACCATACTTCATCATGTTTCTATTGAGTTTCCCATTTGGTTTCCTTGTGGATTACATCATAAAGAAGAATATTCTGACTATAACAGCTGCTAGGAAAGTGTCTAACTCTATTGGTGCGTATTTTTAATATTACATCGCGTTAATATCAAATTTATATAAGAACTCACACTATCTGAAATTAGGCAGAATATATGAAATTAATATATAAATATCCTGGGCCATTTACACACATAGCCAATCTGATTCTAAACTAAATAGAGTTTGTGCTTTTGTAACCAGATAGCTGACATACATAAACTACAATTAAATACATATAAAACCTTTACATATAGATACAGAACAAAGATACATGTTCACACACACAAATATTTGTCCTGGTGGGATTCGAACCCACGACGGCCTCAACCATAACCTCAAAGCTATCAGGCCAGTCAATATGTATAGAGTCTTGTATAAACAATTTGTGATATATTACTGCATTTTGTATTTATATAAGCATCATCTAGGATTGAGTAGCTTAAACATTTTAATGTTAGATCTACAATCATGATATTTATTTTGGAATACCTTAACTTAATATATTCAAGAAGGTATGAGAATTATTATGAGCAACTTATTTTCAGTGACTATGTTCTTCTTGCAGGTTTATTCGGACCGGCTATAGCTTTAATAGCTCTTTCCTACACTCCTGCTGGAAACGTTTCTATGGCAGTTGGCTTACTGATCATCGTTGTTGGTCTCAATGCCGGACATTATACTGGTTTTATGGTATGTATTAATTCATGAAATTTACTAGCTCTGTTTCTTTATGTATCTTAGCGATGAACAAGAATGAAAAAGATGAACTTGGATGTAAACTGGAATAATAATAATATACAGAGGATTTAATGACAATATAAAATATCCTGGGATATTTCACAAATTAAATTTCCATTTTCTTAATCTTATTTATAAAATTTTCATGTCAATATATTAGTTACCCTACTCCTCCGAAACGGTTTGACCAATTTTTATGAAATTTTATATACCTACATATTTAGTGGGTGAGAATCGGTGACTATCTATTTTTTATACCCCTGTGATCACAAGAACGGGAACTATGCGGATGAAACCGCGGGGCAGCAGCTAGTAGACATATAGATGAAATAAAATATTGCATTGCCAAATATTTGCTAATCAAATTAATTCGATATTTGCTTATACTAAAAGATACCATGATAAAGCTTTGTTTTTTTTATATAGTTGGTGCATATAGACATGTCTCCGAACTTCGCTGGCACAATGATGGGTATCACCAACTGCATTGCCAATGCAATTGCGATAGCTGCTCCTTTAGTCGTTGGACTAGTACTGAAAGATGAGGTTAGTAATCCCCACTTCCTTATTAATATTCAAATTTATTAAGAAAGGTTCAGAGGCAGAAAAGAGCTTAGGAAAGGACAGAGGCTACCTTTTAGCTCCAGAAAGTTGAAGTTCCCCTGGTAACGAGAGTGAAACTGCGTGGCAGAAGCTAGTAATAATTAAAGTGTAAAATACCGCGATAAAACCTGCATATCCGATGACATTCAAAGAGAAAGAAGTAATTACGAGTTTATTGCCGGCTGTTCTCTGTAAAAACAACTTTCAGAACCGAGCATCAATATTAATAATGACTACTCATAAGAGCTTGTAAAGGCTATTTGATAAAAAAAAATCTGATTTAATTTTTTGGATTTCAAAGGCGTATGTTCCACCATACCCCACTAAACCTGCGTGGTAGACTATGGCTTCAATTCTCTTGTTGATAGGGCTCCAGTGTAGGAGTGGAGCTGATGATGATGATTGTATATTACAGACTGATCCAAAAGACTGGCGTCTCGTGTTCTTCATATCATCAGCGGTGTATGCCGCTGGGAATCTGATCTTCGTCATATTTGGTACCAGCGAGCGACAATCTTGGAATGATCAGGGAACAGATATGAAAATAGCTAATTTTAAAGGTACCTATGTATATTTTCTTGAGACGTTCTTTAACACGGCCAGTTTGATTTTTAACTAAGCAGAATACCCTGAGACATTTTTCTGACGGCCAATCTGATTCCAAACTAAGCAGAGCTTGTGATATGGTAACCAGATAGCTGATATACTACTTATACTATTTATAAATACATACTTTACCTTATTTACATCCAGACAGAGAACAAACAGACATATTCATTAATACAAGTGTTTGTCCTGGGTGGGATTTGAACGCACGAACAGCGGCTTAACAGGGTCACTAACCACAAAGCCAACTGGTCTGTCACCAGAACATCAAAACTTGGACAATGTTTATTTACTTATTTATATTTTAATGGTTTTTCTTTTATTTGTTTCAGATAATATAGCTGACAAGGAAGCAAGCAAAACACAATCTTCTACAACATTTTAAATAAAGATAAAACAATAAATGCCTAACCGTATCTTTTTTATAAGTTCCTCCTGTCCAAATATCTTTGATGTTTCATTTTCAGGCGCCGAATAATGTAAAGATTAGAATGTCTGTTAGTAATGTGACGGAAGGCGTGTGTGACACTAGTAGCTTCCCGCGGTTCCATCCGCGTTCTGTGGGACCTTCGCGGGATAAAAGGTAGCCTATGTCCTTTTCAAAGGTCTAGTCTACCTTCATACCAGATTTCATAAAATATGGTCTTGTGGTTGGCATGAACGAGAAACAGACAGACAGAGTTACTTTCGCATTTATAACAGTAGTAGAGATTTATCCTAGAATCACCTTGATTTTTCTGATAACACAGATCTAAAATGGTATCTATTCAGTACACCTTGTATTAGTAACGATAGCGAATGTTTTATCATTTCAATAAATGTCTAGAACTTCAAAGGATATTCAACAAACAACGTTGGTGTAAAAAAGTTAAGTTTTATTTTGGTCTTAAATAAATTGAGGGATATATGACAATGAGTGTTACAGGAATGGACGTCAAAAAGCCGAGTAAGTTATAAGTTAATTTTTATAATTAAAATGTGTATTCAGAAAGCGAAAATCTTATATGTTTATTTATTTTTTGCGCCGGTCAGTGGTTTTTAATTTATCAATAAACCCAAATAGTCCCTAAGGAATACTGTTTCACTTTTATCGATATTCGAATAAAAGTACCTCTAAAACATCATTTTGTTGGAACCAACTGTTATTAAAAATTATTTAAATATTTTTTTCATGAAAGCCGATTTATGAACCGGTAGCTTCAGCAGCTTTGTATGCCTAGCATACAATGTTTTATATATGTATATACCGTATTTTTGTAACAATTTTTTTTATGTACACGTATGTAGTAAATAAATACTTTTTTTAAGCGTTCGGCGTACGACACTTGCAAGTGTTTCTGCTGTTCGTAGCTTTATTTGTGGCCTTCGGAATGAGGGTGAACATGAGCATGGCGATAGTCGCCATGACAGACAAAAACAATGAATATGTAAGTAATATTCTTAAATCTAACAAATTATTTAATTGCATCAAAGAGGCTCCAAAAGTACTGACGCAAATTTTATAAATCATTTTGTTTAAGACTTTTTATTGATATGGAATGCGACTTCACGCTACGTCTCTTAGGAGCGGAGCATCAATCGAAAATGTTGAATTAATTAGGAAGATGTGACGCAGATGAAGTCACGTATCAAATAGTTAATCTATAATATTATATGTCTATTATGGACGTCATAGGTTAAAATGTAAAACAAACAACAAAATTCATCAGATTTGCTGACTCAATAAGAGAGTGAGACAGAAGATGAGAGAAAAAAAATAGTACCTAAGTTACGCCACACGTTTTCCAGATCATAATAATTTTTCGGCTGAAGGCACGTAAAGCCAAAACCTAAAAAACTTTCCTACAAATACACAAAGCTTTTGGTCAATAAAATCTTCTATTTTCAGTCCTTTGACTGGAGTATTCAGACCCAAAGCGTGATCCTGTCCTCATTCTTCTGGGGCTACATAGTCCTGCAGATCCCTGGTGGAGAGCTGGCAGCCAGGTTTGGTGGTGCTATACTCGTCACCATCTGTCTAGCTATAAATGCAGCTATATCTATATTCATACCATTTGGTGCTCATTATGTAAGTATGAACCTTCTTGTACCTTCTTGTTTGTCTGTCATGCTTTCATGTCTTTTATAGAAATCCGTTTTTTTTTATGAAACTGAGATGCAACCCGTATTGCTACCGCGCTAACTCGCTTGTAAATAATCTGACTATTATTATAAATCCGAATGTTTGTGAGAATGTATACAGTCTCTCTTTCTCGCCAAAACCTCTGAAGAGATCGCAATGCAATTTGGTACTAAGTTAGAATATATTCTGGAATAACAAATGGACTTTTTTATCACAAGAAAATAGAAGATAAAAAAACGCTAACTTGGTCAATGAAAATATTAAAAACGACAGAAATCTCCAGAATATTATCAGTAAGGACATCATTACCCTAAAAGTAATAAACTTATAATTTCAGGGTGGTTGGAAACTAGTGTGCGCCTGTAGAGTGCTGCAAGGTCTGTCGCAAGGGTTTTTAGTACCTTCATTGCAGACCCTCGTTTCAAAATGGGCTCCCCTGGAGGAGAAGTCACGTTTTGCAGCTATAATACAATCGGGTCAGTGACAAAGATACTACTTTTGATTGCATTTTACACCACAAAAAACATTCAAAAGAAGAAGAACCAAAGCAGACAGAGTTACAATGGGAGGCTTTCTCTCTGAAAGTGATCTCTTCCAGGCAATGTTGTCCTCATCATCATCAGCTCATATATGTCTCCACCGAGGAACACAAGCCTCCTCTAACCATTAGGCCATAGTTTACCACGCAGGCCTAGTTTGGGGACTTCACATGCCTTTGATTGTGACATTTCGGACATGTTGGTTTCCTCACAATATTTTCCTTTCCGCTCGCCAGTGGTGAGTGGTGTGAGTTTTTAAACTCACAAGTACGGGCCAGGGGTTTGAGCCTGCACTCTCATGATCGTGGCTCAGTGCGTTCCCAACTGAGCCACCACGGCCGTTTTTCTATTGTGGATAATTGTTTCAAGCTCGTAGAAATATTTTTGGTTGGGAAAAACCTCATGAGTCATATCAATGGCCTACTCAGAAATCAGTTACTATACAATCTGAGATTGTCCTCTGATAACACTTTAGATAGACGAAACAGTTTCACACTGTTGCAGTTGACGGTCCCTACAGACGATCTGTACCAATGATATGTCAATAGATGGACCACTAATAAATCTGTACTAATATTATACCTATAGCTGAAGAATTTAACCCAATAATCGCATGAGCTACTGGTTCGACTTGATAAAAATACTTCAGTAGGTATTGTATCCAATACCTAGGCCCAATACCTGGGCCTAGCATAATTAATTGAGAAATAATTTATATAAGCTATACAACATCCCGCTACAATCAATAAGAGCTGAATATCAATGAAAACTCATGCACAAATAGGGATAGTAATGCTGACAAAGTTGTGCGGGTCAACTAGTGACTCATATAGATGTAATTAATTGAAACTAAAAATATTCCATCCCTCATCTCACCTTTCTTTACTATTAGTGAGGTAAAGTAAAGTAATTTACCCTATCGAGATATAAAAACTTAATCAAATCTAAATAAAATTGATTCCAGGGTCACACATCGGAAATGCTGTTCAGCTAGTCGCCTCAGGGTTTATAGCAGATAGCTGGGGCTGGCCAGCCATCTTCTACGTGAACGGGGCACTTGGAGCTATATGGACTGTCATCTACATATGTTTGGGGTCCAACTCTCCTCAAGCCTCGAAGATGATCAGCGATGAAGAGCGGTTATATATTCAAAGGTCGTTAGGTCATGTTGGTCAACAAAAGGTAATATTAGCTTATCAGATGACACCTGGAGTCCAGGGACAAAAATATCCTGGGACATTTTTCACACACGGCCAATCGGATTCTAAAGTAAACTTCAAAGTGTGCTTGTGTTATGGTAACCAGATAGCTGATGTACGCCCATAAGTATATTACGTTTTAAATAGATACTTAAATAAATATTTACATCCAGACACAGAACAAACATATTCATGCATACAAATGTATGTCCTTACTGGGATTTGAACCCAGGACTGGTGGCTTGAGAGTCAGGGTCACTAAACACAAAGCCACCGGTCTGTCAAATAGTTTCAAATAATCTGATTTATTCAAACATGGATAGTACCACTACTGAGTACAGCAGAAACAGCCTAGTCTCTCTGCCACCAAACTTATATAATAAATATTTCATATGCAAAGTAAAGCAGCAATGTAATAAATAAGTCTTATACAACAGTTATAAAAAATAATAATATCAATTTTGTTCTAGAAACTCAAAACGCCGTGGAAGGCTATATGGACATCAGTCCCCTTCATCTCTCTGATCGTGGTGCATTGTTGCCAAAACTGGGGATTCTGGACTCTAATGACAGAGATGCCGTCCTACATGAAGCAAGTGCTAGGAGTTGATATAAAAGCGGTAAGGCTCGTTATGTTGAAGATCAAAATTACAAAATACATCACGTTCTATAACCAACATTATTTTTCTAACCATTTTAATTGGCCTTAACCACCTCGTTGTAAGGGGAGGCTCGTGCTCCTCGATGGAGACGTATATGAGCTGATAATGATGATGAGTTTATTTTACAGAACGGCGTCATGTCATCGCTTCCTTACTTGGCCATGTTCTTGCTGACGTACCCATTTGGATTTATTGCGGATTATTTGCCAAATAAAAAGTTGTTAAGTTTAACAGCTACTAGGAAAGTTTCTAACTCAATTGGTGAGCATATTTTTCATCATTGAATGTCGTATCTTATCTAGAGACGGACATGCGGACAAAAATGCGGACAACGAGGGAATGGAACTTGCTTTCGGCGTCTGTGTTTCCTGACGTCTACAATCTAGGGATTTTCAAGGCTAGAGTGAATAGGTTTCTTCTGGGCAAGCATGCTCCATCTTAGGTTTCGGCAACGCCCTTTATAGACGGGTCAGAGACCAAATGCAAGGCCATCACTAGTAAAAAAAGACCTATTATAGTACCTATAATAAAATTAAATATAAGACAGCTCTGTCCCTAAGTGAAAATGACCGTCTAGTCTATAACAAGATATTCTTTCAATCAGCTGTACCTTTGGACTTAGTCTACTTGAGATCTTTCTTTCAGGTCTATTTGGACCAGCACTTGCCCTCATCGGGCTGTCCTACTCTCCCGCGGGTAACGTGCCAGTCGCAGTTGGATTACTTACTGTTGTTGTTGGCCTAAATGTTGGCCATATCACTGGCTATATGGTATAGTCACTTATGTCACTTTATGTCTATCATACAAATCTAACAGCTTTGATACTATTTTGACCACTAGTTGCCTCTCATGAATGTGTGTCTCTAATAACTTACACTGATTACAGTCAGCAACATTATAACATGAATATGATCTACTAAAGAAACTCAAATACAGTGTAACTATCAATGTGTAATTTTGTAAGAATCGACTTAGATTATGAATAATTTAATCTTCGTGTTCGGATCTAAACATACGACACAATTTATTCCGGGATAATTGAGAAGAGGAAATTGCAGAGGCTATATAGCTCCTCCAACATAAGATAGAAATATGAAGTAAATAGGTATTATCACCAAAAAACTTATCTGATCACCACAATAATGCATTTCGTATTTTTTTTTTTATACTACAAGGGTGGCAAACAGGCATACGGTCCCACCTGATGGGAAGCGGTTACCGTAGCCTATGGACGCTTGCAACACCAGAGGGGTCACTCACGCGTTGCCGACCCTATAAAAATGGGAGCAACTGTATAGGCAGTGAAAGGGACATCCCTGGTCCCCCCACTACCGCTACAGCGTCTCCTCATGGAGCTCTGGCTACCTTACTCACCGCAGGAACACAACACTACATGTAGTGTTATTTGGCTGCGGTCTTCTGTCAGGTGGAGGTACTACCCCAGTCGGGCCGCTCCAATTTCGAACGGACGAATCCGTTGCGCCCTACCTCCTTCGTGTCATAAAATAGTAAACATTAATTGTCTAACAATGAGGGTAGTAATGGACATGGTGGAAATGAAAATGTATTAATTAATGGTGGTGTTGCAACTAAAGGGGTTATTTATCTGTCAAAAGAAAAAAAACACTGAAGGCGGAGAAACCTCAAATTTCTGGTTGCAAGCAAATTGTTTCTAAAGTGCAAACACAGTATGCTTGCTACTTGGTAGGTACTGATAGGTACTGATAGGTACTGTTTATTATTTCTTGGTATTTTTTTTATGTAGGTAATATTTTTCAGGTCGTGTTTCTTTCTTTCTGATAATGCTTTAGTATATACATAGTTCTGAGTTTATTAGACATACCTGATGCCCAGACCTCTTCCCCATGCAGCTGGTCCACCTGGACATGTCTCCAAACTTCGCCGGCACCATGTTCGGCATCACCAACTGCGCCGCCAATGTCATGTCCATCTTCGCGCCCATCGCCGCTGGAGCTGTTCTGAAAGACGAAGTCAGTTTTGCTTCTATACTTTTATTATTATTATTATTAGCCTGTGTTGTCCCACTGCAGGGCAAAGGCCTCCCCTTCTTTTCTCCACTGTTCCCGGTTTTGAGCTTTGCTGGACCAGTCCTTTGCGAAGTGGTCCAGCTCGTCTCGCCAACTTTTCTTAGGTCTGCCGCGATGTCGTCTAACGTTTAGTGGGACCCAGTCAGTTGTTATTTTGGCCCACAGTTCGTCCGACATGCGGCTGACATGGCCTGCCCATCTCCATACCACTAATCATAAATCTATACTACTAATCATAAATATCCTGGGACATTTTTCACACACGGCCAATCTGATTCCAAAGTAAGCTTCAAAGTGAGCTGGTGTCATGGTAATCAGATAGCTGATACACTACGATTTAAATACATACTTATATAGATTTTTACACCCAGACACAGAAAAAACAGACGTATTCATGAATACAAATGTTTGTCCTGGGTAGGATTTGGCACGGCGGCTTATAAGTCAGGCAAAGCCAACCGGGCTGTCAAACACAAAGTTTTGTAGGTACCTGTTACTCTACGTAAAGGGAGTTAGACCAAACTTCTCGCACCTAAAGATTATGTTTTTGATTAGCACATCATGACTTCAGCATCAATTTTATCGCGTAAAAAGCTACGCGAGCATGCAGAACTAACCATAAAATGTGTTTTTGAAAATATGCTGAGAGATTCATTAACATTCAATCTAATTCCAAATCAAGAAGATTTTGCAGTTAACCAAACTGTTATAGGTACCTACTACATACCTACACACAAATTTTAATGAATGTTTGTGGAAATCGGATTTAATTTTTAATACTAAATAATACCTACTCCATTCTTGATTTTCAGACTGATCCTAACGATTGGCGTAAAGTATTCTACATTGCCTCTGCTATATACGTTTTTGGGAATATGGTTTACCTTATATTTGGTACCAGCGAGAGGCAGCCGTGGAATGAACCCAGTGATAATGAAAAAGGTACCTATATACTAACTAATATTGTAATTCGAAAGTTACTGTCTGTTTGTCTCGCATTCATGCTAAAACTACAAAACAGAATGAAATGAAATTTGGTACACATATAATCTAGAGCCTGAGAAAAGACATAGGCTACTTTTTATCCCGGGAAAATGGAAGATTTCTCGGGTACGCTGGTGAAACCGAGGGAAGCCACCAGTTATTATAGGAATTCAAAATATTTGTTTTTAGATAATTGAGAGTTTTATTTTCTGTTTCAGATATCGAAGCTGAAAAGAAAGAAATGAAGACTATTGGACTCGCTCTTAATACGATTTAAGAAAAGTGTTAAAACTTTTATTCATTGTGTGCTGTAACTTTTATACAAAATAAAAAACATAAGACATTTTATTTTATTTCACATAACTCTTTTAGTGGCAGGTGGATGGTCATAAAAGCAGAGGAAGACTGAAAAGAGTATGGATGGATTGTGTGAGAAGGGAGTGATGAGTGAAATGACGGCTGACAGAGAAGAATGGAAGAAAAACACATGTTGTGCCGATCCTGCTTAGGCGGGATGAGGGCAGGAAAAATACTGTGAAGGACCAATTTTCAGATAATAATTTAATTATGCTATAAATAAAGTCTGAACTAAACTTACACCAGTTCTAACTTAAAGTAAAATTACCAACAAGATAATCAACATACCAATGTAAATCTTGATTTTATCTTCGAAGTTTAAAAGTCCTATATATCAAATTCATTTATATCTGTTTTGTATATTTGCAAACCTATTAGTTATTAAAAAAATTGTTAATAATAGTTACGATTTCTATACAAAATTGCAAATCATGTTAGATAATAAATAACTCAATAAACATGTTTATAGTCAAAATATACCGTGAACAAAATTACCCCACACACCAAAATTTACCTTGACTTCTCAGATAACATTGGATCTCCGAAACACTATCGTTTCCGTAGATCTCACGTCAATATGATTACGTCTAGATTATCGATAAAATTATACGTTCCTAAACATCTTGAGCGCTTCACTTTTTTGTCATGAAATTGAATTTTGTAGAATAAATAAATGTTAGGTTTCTTTTATAATTTAATTCAATAATATGAGTGTCACAGAAATGGAGGTTAAAAAGCCTAGTAAGTACTATTAAATATAGTTTATGAGTTTTTTTATGATAGTTTGTTTGTAACAATCACATACCTAAACTCTTTAAAATCTTACTAGTTACAGCATTATATCCAGTTAGGTTGCATAAGTTTTAATTCTTTCCAATTTTTGTTCTGTAAGCATTAAGGAAGGATTCGTAAGGTAAGGTTTGCTAAGAAGAGCCGACAACAACTCGGCAATTACTTAGTCTCACTGACAATATTTGTGTGTCAGGTAACGCAAAAAGAAAATATATCGTACAATATTTTGTATTAATATTTTCCAGAGGCAGCATTTGGGGTGCGGCACATACAAGCAGTCCTACTGTTCTTTGCTCTAGTACTAGCTTATGGTATGAGGGTAAATATGAGCATGGCCATAGTAGCAATGACTGATAGCGATAATGAGGACGTAAGTATAATATACTACGTTACTAGTTGAAACCGTGAAACGGGGACTAATCTAAAAATATGATATTGAACATTACGCGAGCGATATGATGAGCTTTATTTGCTACCTGATAAAATTCAAATTCCCTTTTAAGAAAGGTCTTAATCAAGCCGAAGCATTCAAAACCTAATGAAACGATAATTGCATTTTGTATTTTCAGTCCTTTGACTGGAGTATTCAGACCCAGAGCGTGATCCTGTCATCATTCTTCTGGGGCTACATAGTCCTGCAGATCCCTGGTGGGGAGCTGGCTGCCAGGTTTGGTGGTGCCATACTCATCACCATCTGTATAGCCATCAATGCTCTTGTGTCTGTTTTCATACCTTTTGCTGCTTCTTATGTAAGTGGAGAGATATTTGCTTTATCTTTCTTTATTTTGTGATCAGTAATGTACGAATCAGCATAAAAGTCATAGGCTCTAAAATCAATGGCCATTTAAATAATCTTATTTGACTTTTGATTATAAAAGTCCAGAATTCGTAATGCAACATTTTGTTAATTTAATTTTGTGTTACTTATTGCAACATTCCATTCTCTTTTTGTTTTTAGACGCATCACATAACATTATTTTCTAAAAGCTTTTACTTCAGCATTTGCTAACACATTTACTAGATATGCTTTTAATTTCAGGGTGGTTGGAAACTGGTATGCGCTTGTCGAGTATTCCAAGGTCTATCGCAAGGTTTTATAGTGCCTTCTATACACAATCTTATTGGAAAATGGGCCCCAGTCGAGGAGAAGAGTCGACTAGGTGCCATGGTACATGCGGGTTAGGAGAATATCAATAAAATTGGCTAAGGTCTAAGAAAAAAAATGAAAATCTGCTTTTGGAGGCTGGGCGTTTTTACTGTAGTGATTTTTGATAGAAGAATCCAATCATAGCAGTCATACATAAAATTAATTAGTATCATGTCGGAAACTACTAGTAAGAAAAGTAATTGAATGAATTTTCAAAACCGTCTTCATTATTATGTATTTCTCAGGCTCACAACTTGGAAATGCCATCCAGTTAGTAGCATCAGGCTTCATAGCAGACAGCTGGGGCTGGCCAGCCATCTTCTACGTGAACGGGGCTCTTGGAGCTATATGGACTGTCATCTACATATGTTTGGGATCCAGCTCCCCTCAGGCCTCGAGGATGATCAGCGAAGAAGAACGGTTGTACATACAAAGTTCGTTGGGTCAAGTTGGTCAACAAAAGGTATGCCCCTTAGTTATAACATTGCTAAGAATAACATCGAAGAAAAATGTATGTAAAGTGAAAATGTCATAGTAGGTAACTTTACTAGCATTTTACCACGATAATGAATGTGCTAAACGATGGCATGGATCTACATCAGTGACTGATGTAAAAAACTGAAATTCCAGAAACTAAAAACGCCGTGGAAGGCAATATGGACATCAGTCCCCTTCATCTCTCTGATCGTGGTGCATTGTTGCCAAAACTGGGGATTCTGGACTCTGATGACAGAGATGCCGTCTTACATGAAGCAAGTGCTAGGAGTTGATATAAAAGCGGTAAGAGTTTTTATATTCAAATGCCTATCTGACAGGTAATAGAGTTTATAGGCTTTTATTATGTTCTACATTTCTTTTTTCAGAATGGCGTCATGTCAGCCCTTCCTTACTTAGCCATGTACCTGTTGAGCTTTCCATTTGGATTTATGTCGGATTATTTGCCGAATAAGAAATGTTTAAGCATCACAGCCACTAGAAAACTGTCTAACTCAATTGGTAAGCATGAATAAATTGGAAAAAGGTCTAAATACTGAGTAATGTTTTAGTAGCTTTTTTCCCAAAATATGTAACAATGCAAATTCTAAGAGCCTTTGATGTAAATACGTATGTAATGTGAATATTTTTTTTCCTTTACATAGATATTATTTAAGCTCTTTCCCAAATTGTTTAGTGTCTTTCTCATTATTCATATTGCTTTTTTATTTTGCTTATGTTTAACAAAAAACTGGTTTGCCATAAGATAGATGGCGCCAAATTGGATAAACAATCTGCAGTACATAATGTGTAGACCAAATAGCGTAAGCAATATTTCCTTTATTCTAGAACTATTATATTTTAAAACGATGTGCTACTTATAAACATTATGATTAACCTTTATGGTTGGAATTTATCTTTTGTCTCTTCCACACAAGATTTATTTTTGTTTCAGGTCTATTTGGACCGGCTCTAGCTCTGATCGGGCTTTCGTACTCCCCCGCGGGGAACGTGGCGGTAGCAGTTGGTTTACTCACTATTGTTGTTGGCCTAAATGTTGGGCACATCACTGGTCTTATGGTAAAGTTATAAATATTCATGACTTTTATTTATTTAATGATGATACTAGCCAGTGGCCATCTCTGTCTCTTGCATCGAAGTATCTACTCCCTCACAAATTTTCTAACGGTTGAAATCCTATCCGAAATAGATCAGACAGTTTGTGTTTTTGTTGTCACTTTTAAATCAGGTTTCTTTAGGAAAGTAAGATTTTAGATTTGTCTATAAAAAATGTATTCAACACAGTAATTTTGTAAAGAGATAGGATAGGAGTTTTTTCGGCTTATAAAAGTATTGATTCAGATTCATTAATATATTATGGTTTCCAACTAGCTTGTTCATCTGGATATGTCTCCAAACTTTGCCGGCACATTACTGGGCATCACCAACTGTGCTGCCAACATTATATCCATCATCGCTCCTCTTGCTGCTGGCGCTGTTCTGAAGGACGAAGTGAGTAATGCGTCTTTTGACCAAATTATATGACTTGCGTACATAATCTGATTTTTCAAAGTGAAAGTAACAGTATATAGGTACACAGGCACAGGACGCAAAACGGTCCAATATGGCAAATAACAGAGAAGAGAGTGAGTGACGCCCCTGGTGTTGCAAGCGTCCATAGGCTACGGTAACCGGTGTTCTCGGTAACCGCAGTGGAGATTGGGATAGGAGGCATTTTCCCTGCAATGGGACAATCCAGGATTTAAATAAATAATACCTATATCGTAGGATTGACTTATTTACAGATTGGATGTTGATTTATTTCATGGCAGTCATGTCAACAGCGTCAATATTAAGAAACTAAGATTTTCTACGTTCTTTTCAGACGGATCCCAATGAATGGCGGAAAGTATTCTACATTGCTTCCGGTATATATATTGCTGGGAATACAATATATCTTATATTTGGCACCAGCGTGAGACAGCCATGGAATGATTCCAATGAGGATGTTCAAAACGGTAAATCATTTTGTAGATTCAGCTCAGCTTACGTCAAGTTTTATGAAATAATTTTAAATATATATTTCTTATTACAGATATGGAAGCTGACAAAAAACAAAATGAAGACGGTATAAAAAATTTAATATAGATATTATAACGTTTTAGTTGTTTTTTATTCTAACTCTCTAACTTTAATCAAATTATCGTGTCTTGTTAAAGTAAACTTTTAGTACTTTCTGTAATATCATAATTGGAAAATACCAATAGCAATTACTGCAATGTAAGGGAAAGTCTTTAGATATCATATTTGCATGCTTTAAAGCCTTAAGGCCTAAAGTTCAACAGATTTGCCTTAAATTTCCACTCCAATTTAGATCTAAGGGTAAATGAAAAACATTGTTTTAATAACTTAGTTAAATAGTTGATATTTTATATTTTTTTTTTATATTGTTGGCAAGAAGCGAAATTAGGAGTAAGCTACATAAAAAAAGATTTTCAGTGTTAATCCTTATAAATATTACACACTATATACAAAATTTACAAATTAACAAAACTATTTAAATAACCATAATTTTACCATGCTACATGATAGTTTTATTAAATAACTTTTTCTGGCCTCTTTTCGCTATCTGAAACATTAATATAAATTATGTTATTATCATTTTAAAAACTAAAAATAAATTATTAAAAATCATAATATGTAATTTGAAATAGATAAATATAACTCTCGATTTTTTTAGATCCACCCAAACTCGTCTGACATATTTCCAACTTACCTGTTTCATTTTTTTCGATGGGTTCATTCCAAGTCTGCGTCTTGCTGGTCCCGAGGATGACGTAGAACAGGTTGCAGGCGACGTATATCGCCGATGATACGTAGAATACTTTACGCCATTCGCTTGGATCCGACTGTAAAGGAGACAATTATTTAATGAAAGATGCTGCAGAAAATTCCATAAGGCAAGAAGGAACGAGCTGGATTGCTGGTGATCCACTGAACTTAGCATGAGGGTTGAGTACTGGAAAGTATTCTACATTGCTTCTGGTATAGGTATATATTGCTGGGAATTCAATATATCTTATGGCTATATGGCAGCTTGTGTTATGGTAACCAGATACATTTTAAATACATGTATACGTATATAGGTATTTACATTCAGACACAGAACAAACAGACATATTCAAGCATACAAATGTTTGTCCTGGGTGGACCCACGACTGACAGCTTGTAAGTCAGGGTCACTAACCACAAAGCCAGTCTATCTGTCCATATAAGAGCGAGGCCCCATTGGTGCGTTGCGTTGCGTTGCGTCGGGATGCGTCGACGCAGCGTCGACGCTGCGTCGTTTTCCATACATTTTTTATGACATGCCCCATTAGACCGTTGCGTCGTCGCGTGCGATGTTTCAACGGATCGACGGACAAGAGACGAAGCGGGAGGGAGGGTGATGCGCTGCGTTGACGGAGCTCCGCTGCGACGACGCACTGTGATCCACTGCTGGGTGGACTGAGACACAGCCGCGACGGCGAGCGTACCCTCTTGCGTTGCGTTGCCGCAGCGTCAACGCAACGCAGGTGTGGCATACAATGCGTTGTTCCGTTGCGACGACGCGACGCAACGCAACGCAACGCACCAATGGGGCCTCGCTCTAAGTGTGACATACCTCGTCCTGCAGCATGAGGCCGGCAGCCAGCGGCGCGATGATGGAGATGATGTTGGCGAAGCAGTTGGTGATGCCCATCAGCGTGCCCGCGAAGTTCGGCGCCATGTCGATGTGCACCAGCTGACGAGACAACAACGTACCTTCAGCTTCAAGGTTCAATATAACTCTAATTTGCCAATGATAGAGATAGGAACTTAAACAAGGAAAGCAATGTTGATCATTGATAATGTACTTTATACTGTAAGTGTAAGATTACAAGAGCTTGTTTGCAAAGTTTTTATATGTTCTATATTCATATTTAACTATTTAATCCTACTCTAGTGCCATCAATGATCAGGATTATCCGTGCAGAACTAAATAGAACATTAGAATATTAAGAGAAAATGTTGGTTACCAAGCAAGTATTATAAAGTCTAATTCTATGAGTGATTTCTTTATGTAAAATTTCGATATTTCAATCAAAAAAGACTCAATTTTCATGGGAATAAGTTATTAAAAAATAAAGTTTTTGAATAGTTTAAAGATTTGCTAATAGATAGTTGAGAGCACCAAGGTACTTACCAAATAGCCAGTGTACTGTCCAGCATTAAGACCAACCACTATAGTTAGGAATAACACGGCTAGTGTCACGTTCCCAGCTGGACTGTATGATAGTCCAATGAGAGCTATCGCTGGTCCAAACTGACCTGAAAATGATGATCAAATAATGTGAATAACAAAGTTGGTTGACTTCATGTTTAGATACCCTCGGGGGGTGAATAGAATTTGTGTGCATAAATATCTAATATTGTTTTCAGTCTTGGCATAATTTGCAACTTTCGTAGGAATCTAAACATAGTAAACCTGATTCCAACAGCATAACAGATTGGCCGTAAATGTCCCAAGTTATAAATTTATTAATTAAACTCACGGGACATTTGTTGCACTTTACTTTGAAGGATAATTTTATACGTAATTAAAAATTACAAAGTTAAAATACTGTTATATAATGTTCAGTGTTAACACTAGAGCTACATAAAATACGTAATAATATAGAATAGATTTCACGTGAACTATGCAATATTATTCTTTAGATAAATGCTGAAAGGGAAACAAAGAAAATAACATAACAATGAGACGAGAAAAGCTAAAAATTCTGTAGATTTTGGTTATGTACAGAAATGAATATTCATAGGAATATTTACCAATGGAATTAGAGAGTTTCCTGGTGGCTGTGATACTCAACCAGTTCTTCTTGATGATGAAATCAGAAACGAATCCGAAGGGGAAGCTCAGCAAATACATGGCGAGGTACGGCAGGGCTGACATCACGCCGTTCTGTAGTAGAATAATTGATTAAAAATGTATGATACAATGAAAAAGTTCATCAATAATTATGGGAATTGATTTGGGAGGCTTATGTTTAGTAGTGGACTTCTTATGGCTGATATGATGATGATAGATAGATAACACTTTATTGTACACCAAACGACAAAACAGGTAAACAATAAAAGCAAAACTTAACTTAATGTACAAGTGGCGGTCTCGAGAAATCGCTTTGAGCGACACAAAGCGATTTCTTCCAGACAACCGTTGGATGGGAAGGATTTTAGGTCACTTTAAAATGACGATGACTGATAATTATTTATTTCGAAAAAGAGTATCCACCAAAGTTCCTTAAGCCTATATTTTGATGGTGATAAAGTAAAATTTGATGAAATTGCAAGTGCTCTTAAACCCAGACCTTGATAGTCTACATCACGTGATTTTACCATCAGTTCTGAAGGTCAAAATGAACTCACCGCTTTGATATCGACTCCAAGAACTTGTTTCATGTAAGAAGGTATTTCAGTCATCAAAGTCCAGAAGCCCCAGTTCTGTCCACAATGCGCGATTATCAGCGATATGAATGGTAGAGATGTCCATATCGACTTCCATGGAGTCACTAGTTTCTGTAACAGTTTTTATTTTATCATTGTAGTTATTTAGCTTTACAAGATTGATTGCAGATTGCAGATTGCAAGATATTTTTTGATTTTAGTACCTTATTTATTATAATATATTTTCGTTCATCATGTTTTATTGTCTTTAAATAAGAGTTTCTCAATCTACATTATATAATGCACTTGACTTCTTAGCTATCATTGGAGACAAACTAATCACGTCAACATCAGATCTTGAAATATTCAAATTACTTCTTTGCATCAAGCATGCACATGGTAAAACTGCTCAAAGATACAGCAACCGAAACACCAACCTTAGGCTTCCCAACTTGACCCAAAGACGTCTGTATATACAGTCGCTCCTCGTCGCTGATCATCCTCGAGTTCTGCGGCGAGTCGGAGCCGAGGAACACGTACGCGACCGTCCACACGGCGCCGAGGGTTCCGTTCACGTAGAAGATCGCCGGCCAGCCCCAGTAGTCTGCTATGAACCCTGATATCATCAGCTGCAAGGCTGTTCCTAGTTGGGCACCTGGGTATAACAAATTGCTGATCAGTATCGGCTTTTGTATTATTTTAGTCAATTAGTTTTAATTTCTTTATTACCTCCATATTTATTAATTTTAGTAGTACCATTATATTTTTTAATATTTTCACACTCATAGTTTATTCAGATTAATTCTTGTTATTTTTAATATTACATTCTGTTTATAATTTATTTTTTTATGCTCACTGTTTGTACTGTATATCTGGTGTTAGCCTATAAGAAATTGTTGCACTTATATACTTAGCTATTACTGAAATTATGCATGTATTGTGTAAACAATTGTTGGCTGACCTAATAAATAAAATAAAAAAATATTTTGTTTGTCTTCTGTCATTGTTTACTGCTGTGTCTGTTATTTGTGTGTTTATTGCTTTTTCTTTTTGTTAGCACCAGTAACGTGCAAGTAAGCATATGGTCCCACCTGATGGGACTCTCCTTTTCTTTTATTTTGCGATATAATTACACTAATACTATCTACTATCTCATTCATCAACATCATGTTATATTAAGTTGTTAAAGAGCATTAACAGGAGTTATAGTGGCAAGATTCAGTCATTGAAGTTTCGATTTTCTTCTTTAGACATTCAATTTGATTTTGCCTTATATTAATGGATGGGTTGATATTTGTTGATGATTTTTTCATACATCTAGATTTATTGAACATCTTCTGGTCGTAGTTTAACATTAACGGAGATACATACATTTGAATGTATCCGAAAATTCTTGTTATAATTATTAACGGATTTTAAAATAGTATTCAGTGTCAAAGAAACAATATATGTGGTCACAGTTAACGCGCTATTGTTTTCTGTCAATCGATTTATGGGTACGTGGAAGCGATAAGAAACACATCAATATATATCATAATACGAGTATGTGTGTGACACAAAGACATGTCTGGGTTAACACGTTATCTATGATGTAACTTAGTAGCGCTGAAGTGCATTTTTTTATAAAATGACTAGTGAAGCGCGAGTATTATTGTCCTACAAGATCGAATGCTTCTTCCACTTTTAATTTTTATTATTTGTTGTTATAGCGGCAACAGAAATACAAATTCCACGGAAAGCAGATACTTAGTAATCGAGTCCCGTTGGTAACCCTTGCAGTACGTAAGCTACAGTTGGTTTTACATTATAAGATCTACATCATCTATTCAAAATTTCTCACTCATATGCACTACTCCTTACAAAAATAATGTTTCTGAAATAATGTTTTCACAGCCTTGAAAATAGCCTACCAAAAAACTACAAACTCACCCCCATAAACCAATGTTCCAAGGGCACTCTTCTCCTCGATCGGCACCCACTTCCCGATGAGGTTGTGAGTGGAGGGGAACAGGAATCCTTGAGACAATCCCTGGATCACACGACACGCACACACTAATGGCCAACCACCCTGAAACCGATGGGCAAATATTTATATTAACTGTTCAAATTGTGGCTAAATGTTGTCATTCTTCAATCTTTTGGTAGCCTTTGAGCCTAAAATAAATACATTTTTATTGACATCTTCAACGACGACAAACAAAACGACGTTTGTTAGTCTGACTAAAATTTGAGAGCGACTGGACCATGGACACTGGACATAGAAAAAATAAAAACTAATTATGCTATTTTTCTAATGCGGACTTCGTCAATCGATAGATGGAATGAAAAAATTTTGATCATTTGTGTAAACTGCAAAAAGCTGTAGCGGCCCAATAGTATAACTATAAAGATATCATAAAAATCATGTATAAAGAAGAATAGGAAAATTTAATTTACAATTCTTCAAAAATGTCACAAATACTTACATAGTGAGCTCCGATTGGTATCAGCAAAGACACAGCAGCATTGATGGCAATACAGAGTGTTATCAGGATCATCCCACCGAATCTGGCCGCCAGCTCCCCACCAGGGATCTGGAGCACCACGTACCCCCAGAAGAATGATGACAAGATCACACTTTGGGTCTGCATACTCCAGTCGAAAGACTGAAAATAAATAAGGACTTATGATGCTGGTTGCTTTGCAGACAATTTCAATAATGAGTTATCTGTCTGTCATAGATTTTCTTCTCCGGTAATATTGCTGTAAAATTACAAATGTAATAAATTAAAAGAAGAATAAATAGGCCACATAATATACCTAATTTAGAAATATAAGAGCCAGAGCGGATAATTATATTAATATCGCGAATATCGGATGAATTCTCTATTATGTTTTAGTCGCAGCCTTAA
The DNA here is from genome assembly GCA_905147785.2 of Thyatira batis. Classification (NCBI taxonomy): domain Eukaryota; kingdom Metazoa; phylum Arthropoda; class Insecta; order Lepidoptera; family Drepanidae; genus Thyatira; species Thyatira batis. Next base: position 483,444 of record LR990498.1, on the reverse strand, counting down.
TTAGTGTAGTTATTCCATAAGAAATACGGTATTATTTTTGATATAAATACAATTTTAGTTAATAATTGATTTTTTATTAACTAAACAAAAATTAGTGATTAAATCGTTATAAATATACACAATAAATACCTAGACGACCACCATGGTGTTTCAATGACTTCTTAATTATGATGCAAGCATTAACAAATGCCTATACATTCGTTTTTGGATTGCTTTAGAAGTTTGGTTGACAAATAGAGGCAGTAATTACCTCATCAATTATTCATTAGAATAAGTTAAACAATATTAACAAATAAAATATCAGTAAGAAGTAAGATGAGATCAGACTCGATAACGATTTTATCTTGAGATCTATCACATGATAACGTTTTATTGACTGATAGCATCTTAAGAGTTTGTATTGAACCATTTCAAGGTTATTAGACTGTTTACGGAGATGTAGTCTTTGGTAGTTATGTATTTAGGTGTCGAAATCGATTGAACATAATTTTGAAATATGTTGTTTGTAGTTAGAAGACTGCATTTCGTCCCTTAGCTAACAACACCGCATAAGTCATTTTTACCAACTTTTCAGGAGACGAAAGAAACTATTAATTTTAAAAGACCAGCCGATTTGCGCCCTATTAATACTTTTTGAATTAAAGCCTCTTATTGACTGAAAGCTATATCATGTAAGCCATAGTTCGACGCGCAATGAGCAGCTCTATCCAACGGCATTAAAATGTAGGAACTGACAATTTTCGACTAGGTGTAAAGGGACGATTTGAAATTAATTGTTGAAAACTTTCCCCAATAAAACAAAAACAAATCGACTCCAGCTTAATATGCTTTTTAACAAATCTTTATGTAAAAATGCAATTTAAAAAATAAAATTTATGACATTAATTTTGTTTTCCTTATTGATTTTACGATAAAAATATATAAGGAAAACAAAATTAAAATGTCTCGTGCTTTAGTCCGATTCGTATCAGAACTATTTGTGACATGTTCAAGTGCTGATAAATAAACAGTTCATCTCGATAACGATTATGAAACAATGATTATACATAAATTGAATAATATCAAATACTACTTCCACCCTGCGGTTTCACCCGCGTTCACGGGGGAATTACTTTCTAATAAAAGGTAGCCGTTCTATCCTATGCTCAAGTCTCTGAACCATATTTCATCAAAATCCGTTCACAGGTTGAGCTATGAAAGTGTCAAATCAAATCAAATCAAATCAAAATCTTTTTTATTCAAATAGGCCTCAATAAAGCACTTATGAATAGTCACTATTAAAGCTCGGTTCTGATAGTAGTTTTTACTGAGAGGAGCCGGCAATAAACTCAGTAATTACTCTTTTCAAAAACCAACTTACATCTAATACAACAGTGTTTATTACAAAATGTGAAATAGCTTGTAGCGAGCATTTCACTGCCAAGGGTCTTTTTCTAACAAGTAATCTGCTACACTATAAAGACCCTTTTGATATAAAGTTTTCTTCACTACCTGCTTAAATTTATAGATAGGTAAATCCTGAATATCTTTAGGTAGTTTGTTGAAGAAGCGTATACATTGCCCCTTAAATGAATTTTTGACTTTAGTAAGTCTAGTTACAGGAATAGCGAGTTTGTGCTTATTTCTGGTGTTAATACTATGAGTGTCGCTATTTTTTGGAAAAAGATGTAAATTTTTACGTACATACAATAAATTTTCATAAATATATTGTGAGGGTACAGTCAAAATATTAATATTTTTGAATGTATCTCGTAGGGAGTCCCTTGGATTCATATTGTATATAGCACGAACAGCCCTCTTCTGCAGAATAAAAATAGTTTTAATGTCGGCACCACTGCCCCAAAGGAGAATGCCATAAGACATTAGACTATGAAAATAACTAAAATAAACTAATCTGGCGGTATCTACGTCAGTGAGAGCACGTATTTTCTTTACTGCATATGCTGCAGAAGCGAGTCTGTTCTCCAACCGAGAAATATGAGGTATGAGAATATGAGGTGTAACAGACAGACATAGCTACTTCCGTATGAATAATACTTTTATTAAAGACTAGCTGCCTCCCCGCGGTTTTACCCGCGTAGTTCCCGTTCCCGTGGGAATACAGGGATAAAATATAGCCTATGTTACTCGGGGATAATGTAGCTTTCCAAAGGTGAAAGAATTTTTGAAATCGGTCCTGTAGTTTCGGAGCCTATTCATTACAAACAAACAAACAAACAAACAAACAAACAAACAAACAAACAAACAAACAAACAAACAAACAAACAAACAAACAAACAAACAAACAAACAAACAAACAAACAAACAAACAAATCTTTCCTCTTTATAATATTAGTATAGAAATCAAGCAAATGATGAACTATTGTCAGAGTAAATAAGTGTAACATAATTGATAAATGTAATGTATTTTATAAGGATTTGTAATACTTGGAGATAAAATAAACCACACACGATATGCCCAGAACAAAGAGAACTTATTTATTATATTACCATAGACTATACAACTTACATACTAAGCAAAACGGTAAGGCGGGAAATTTAAATATAAATTCAACACTTCTGCCAAATTTTAGCCTTATATAAACATTAATAACAAGGTAGAATATTAGTAACAGTTGACATGGAATCAATTACATATGAATACTTGTTTCATCAATTATTAACATACCAATTCTGTTTCTCAAGACTTGAAATTTATTTTTAGGTAAAGCTTTAGTTAATACATCAGCAAATTGGTTAACTGTTGATACATATTTGAGATCAATAGTTTTGTCATAATATTTTTCTTTTATGAAATGATATTTAGTGTCTATATGTTTGCACCTCTTATGGAAGTTAATGTTCTTTATAACACTGATAGCACTTTGGTTATCTATATTAATACAAATTGAATTTTGATTAAATTCACCCAAGTCACACAGTAAATGCTTGATCCAAATGGCTTCCTTTGTAGCGGCACAGGCTGCCATAAATTCTGCCTCAGTTGTGGATAAGGCAACCGTGTGCTGTCTTTGGCTAGCCCACGTCACAGCAGCTCCACTGTTAATGAAAATATATCCAGTGGTTGAACGTCTAGTTGTGATATCATTGGCATAGTCTGCATCACTATAACCAATCAGGTCAGCAGATTCAATCTTTGATAAATAACATAAGCCAAAACCTGCAGTGTCTTTGAGATACTTAAGGATTTTCTTGACTGCAGTCCAATGAGAATCGTCATAGCAATTTAAATATCTACTCACCAAGCTTACAGCGAACATTATGTCTGGTCGACTTACAATGGCGACATGCATTAGAGAACCAACCGCCTCTCGGTATGGAATGTTCTTGTCAGGTTGCTGTTCACTCTTCTCCAGCTTTGAGTGAGGATCAACTGGAACACTTACAGTAGGTGAGAAAGTTTCCTTGTAGTCTATACCTGCAGTTTGGGCATACCCCTTGGCACAGAGTCTGGACTTGAAGCGTGGACCAGTTGGTTGATCTTTGACTCTAAACACCCATTTAGAGCCAATGATGTTTTTATTTTCAGGTTTGTTGACCAATATCCATGTACCATTCCTTTGATGGGCTTCAAGTTCTTCTTCAATAGACTTTTTCCATTTTGCAGCATTTACAGAGCTGACAGCCTCTTGGTATGTATCTGGAACTTCTTCAGGTAATAAGTACTCCTCACAACACAAGTAAGTTTGTTCTTTTATTTTATTTCTAGGTCTTAAGGTTATATTACGTCGAGGAGATATGTTTATCTCAGTATCTGGTAAGTATTCATCTGAATCTGATTTATTTTTAACAGTATTATATGAACTATCTGAATTGTCAGATTCTTCTATGCTATTATCATTGCATTCATTTGACAATGAACTTAATTCATTATTTTCACAATGTATATCTAATGTTTTGTTTTCTTTTTCAGATAATTCTAATGCAGCGTAGTTTCTCTTCACACTTGACTCAAGGAATACTGCATCCCTGCTTTTTATTACAGTTCTTGTGTTTAATTTTATGAATCTGTATCCTTTTGTATTGTCACAATATCCAATAAAAATTAGTTTTTCTGCTTTAGGGTCCCACTTCTTCCTCTTTTCTTTAGGCATGTGGACCATAGCTTGACATCCAAATACTTTTATATGACTTACTTTTGGTTTATGACCGGACCACAGCTCTTCTGGAGTTTTGAATGACAATGCTCTAGTTGGGGATCTATTTATGATGTATGCAGCAGTTTTTATGGCTTCAGCCCAGAAAAACTTTGCCAAACTAGCATTTAGGATCATGCATTTTGCTCTCTCAACTAAAGTTCTATTTAACCTCTCCGCAGCTCCATTTTGTTCAGGAGTATATGGTGTTGTGGTTTGATGTTTAATGCCAGCACTTTTAAGGTAATCAGAGAATGGTTTATTGACATATTCCAGACCATTGTCTGTTCGAATACATTTGAGTTTACATTCTGTTTGATTTTCAACTTCTGCCAAAAACTCTTTGAATTTTGACAATACTTCAGTTTTATTGTGAATTGTATAAACAAAAACCTTTTTGGAATAATCATCCAAGAATGTTAGAAAATATTTAGCCCCTCCAAGTGATTGTGTTTCCATGGGGCCACACAGGTCTGAATGTACCAGCTCCAATAACTTTGTGGAATGTGACTCTTGAGTTTTAAAGGGCAATCTAGACTGTTTACCTTCTTTACATGTAATACAGGTCAAGTTGTTGCTTTTACCCGATAATGTTATACCTTCTGTGCTTTCTGTCATTTTCTTAACACTGTCAAAGTTAAGATGACCCATTCGTTGGTGCCATAAGAATATATCATCATGTTTAACATCAGACATGCATGCATAATCAATGATCATGTTAAGCCGGTACATGTTGTTTACTTTTGTTGCAGTAGCTACAATGACCTTTTGTCTATTCAGTATAACACAGCCCTTAGAATCAAATTTTACTTGGCCACCATTTTCTGTAATCTGATGCACAGATATTAAATTTACAGCAAGGTCTGGTATATACAAGACTTTTGTGAATAAAATTTTATTTGACTGACCTTCTCCATTCAATGTATCCAGAGTCACATCACCAGAGCTACTTACTTGCAGTACTTTGTTATTTGCAACTTTAATTTGTTTAATAGGCGGTGCACTTTCATTTTGAAGAAGGGTTTGTTGTCTTGTCATATGCATGGTTGCCCCGGAATCAATGTACCAATCAGAGCTGTTGTTGTTAAAAGGGGTAACAAATGCAGCAGCGTATGAACTATTTGATTTAGCAACCTTTTCTTTAGGTTTTGACCTGCATTCAGTGCTTTTATGTCCATATTTGTTACACTGAAAGCATCTAGGACCTTTGGTGAACTTCTTTTTGACAAACTTGGTTTGTGAACCATGTGCAGTTGTAAAAGCAGAGTTACCATTGTCGGATTTTACTTCTTGAAGCAGTTTTGATTTAACAGAGTCTGCACTTATTGTCATCCCTGAGCTTTCAATTGCAAGGATCATCGGTTTATAGGTTTCTGGTAGTCCGGAGAGTAGTAGCGTACCAAGCCACTCGTCATCGACTTTAAACCCTATATTTCGAAGCTTATGTGCTGTAGACATTATCTTGCTTACATATTCATCTATATTTTGGCATCCAGAGAGTGTAGTTGTGCAGAGATCACGTAGTAGACCAACTCTGCGTGTTAGCCCGGAGTCGTCGAAAGCGCGTGCCAGATTTTCCCATACATCTTTTGCCGTCTCAGCCTCTTGAATGTGGACGTAATTTATTGCGTCAACTAGTAAAATTATTTTCGTTTTAGCTTTCAAGTCTTTCTTGTGATCAAGAGGTTCGCTAGTGTGATTTTCAATGCACTCCCAAAGTTCTTCATGTTGAAGATATGTTTTCACAGCAAAACGCCAGGTACTGTAGTTTTCTCGGCCCGTTAATTTTTCAATTAATGCCAAAGTATTGCTGCTCGTCATGATACTGAACGATGAAGTAGACTATTTGAAATTTTCAACTACGCAAAATCGAACCACGTTGGTTGAGGTTAGGTTGATACACTTCGCCGGCAAAAACTGTTTTTTATTGAATAATTTGATATATATGAGAAACTTTGCAAGCTCTTTAAATTAATTTGGCAATCTGGGCCCATAACCTGATAAATGTAATGTATTTTATAAGGATTTGTAATACTTGGAGATAAAATAAACCACACACGATATGCCCAGAACAAAGAGAACTTATTTATTATATTACCATAGACTATACAACTTACATACTAAGCAAAACGGTAAGGCGGGAAATTTAAATATAAATTCAACAATAATTGATATGAAATCAATAATTCGTTACATATATTTATTACTAGCGACCCGCCCCAGCTTTGCACGGGTGCAATGCTTATACATCACATTAGAAACCTCCAAAATTGTCTGTGTTTCTCTAACATATTTTGCATGTATTGTATATAAAAACCTTCCTCTTGAATCACTCTATCTATTAAAAAAGCCGAATCGAAATCCGTTGCGTAGTTTTAAAGATTTAAGGAGACATAGGGACAGACAGCGGAAAGCGGAAAGCAGAAAGCTGACGACGCTACTTCAAGGTATCATAATGACCTAGACGTGTATCTCTTGTCCTTAACTGTCTGACGACTCGATAAAAATGTCCGAAAACAGCAAATTTATATTACAAAATCAATGACGATAGAGGGAAAACTTATAAAAATAAAAATGTGAGTTCTTTAGCAGTGAATTTTTCGATGTTCTTACAGTGTATAAAATTATATTTCAAACAAAGATATTTGTTTAAATCTCATAAATCACAATTCAAGACCAAAATTAGCCAAATCAATGTAAAAAAACTATTAATACCCGTTATTATTTCATACATCATTGGGTTAATCCAGAAATGACAATAACATTGTTTTAATTTATTTTTTAGGGTTCCCTGCATAAAAATTAAAAGAAACCTTATGATCAAAATATTTAGGTATCTTAATTTTGCAATGAATATTCAGGGGAAATCTTCCAATTTAATTTAAAGTAGCTATCCTGAACCCACTATGCTGAAATGTATAAGTCTTTAATTTGTATGACATTAAATAAAATAAAAAATCTTTAGTTAGGGCTTGAAGAGTAGAGGAAGATAAAACTATTTATACATTAACCTTTTTCTACTCACGATGGTAAGGGATCATTAGTGTATGTCAATGTTAATTGTTCCTTAAATATTGTAATTGGTGTTTAACCGTGATATTTAATATAAATATAACTATAAATAAATACAGAACCCTTGAAAGCGCGAGATAAATAAACATTTGTGTGGACCAATAACCTCGACGTCTTCTTATCTTTTAACGTTTATTAGCAAAATGCAAATATAATTCTGATTATAGGTATTCTGAGTATAAAATATTGTATAAACATATATTGTGAGTTGACATTTGATTGGAAGCTCCATTGTCGAAATGGTGTCGCAAGTGAGTTGTTACTAATATTTTATTATTTTTCCTTGCTGGCTGGTTCACCCAAATTCAAATAATAAATCGAAAGAAAATTTATGGGTTCCGCTTGGAACAAAAGTTTATACGGTTAAAACGCGACGCTTCTTTAGCCAGCGGTGTTGCATTTTCAACATTGGGCGTTGGAAATAGAGCATATTATGGTACTTGGAAATGCATTTGTTGTGTTTAAACGCTTTTCTAACGTCCGGTAAAAAAACTCTCGTGCGAATGAAGGCTAATAGTCTGTTATAATGAAGTAGAGATTACTTTGTTTATATATGGCTCATATCATAGCTCATATTTGTTTTCTATTCTCAATGAATTATTTTGGTTTCTTAGTGCATTATTTTTTTAACATGACAAAATGTACACTTTAATTGTAACACATTTTATTCACGTGAATCGACAGATGCATGAAGAAGATTCAATAAAATAGAATTTAAAGAAAAATAATATTGTATAATATATACCTATTGCACAGTAATTTTTTTTTATCATTTTCAGAGACTTGCCAGTTTGATAGTCGCGGCGTTGATGGTGACTGAAATAGGTATGTTAATTTAAGGTTCAACTTTTGAATGAAAACTTAGTAATAAAAAGAAGAATGCGTAAAAGCCGGTCTAAAAACCTGTGTGCATATGATTTTCTGACTTTGAAAAATTTCCTAGAGGGTTCTTTATTAGATGAGTAGTCAGAGTCTAACGTTCGGATCGGCAGGTTGGTTTTGCTGTTAAAAGCCGGCAACAGACTTAATTGATGATTTGATTTCGACAACCCGGTCGGCTTTGTGGTTAGTAACCCTGACTCTGAAGCCGCGGGTCGTGAGTTCGAGTCCCCACCCAGGACAAACATTTGTATGCATGAATATGTCTGTTTGTTCTTGATGTAAATATCTATATAAGTATGTATTTAAAAGTAGTATATCAGCTATGGTTACCATATCACAAGCTTTGCTTAGTTTGGAATCAGATTGGCCGTGTGTGAAAAATTACCCAGGATATTTATTATTTATTGATTTGAGGTGATTTAAATTCTTCGTTGTTTTTTCCAGTGGCTCTAGAATGCAGCCAAGTTACTCATATAAAGGGAGACGGCTACAAAACATTCTACCCGGTATACTCTCATTCGAGAGGGTATGCTCCGTTTGAGATGCACTTTGGCACCAAGGGCGAGCGAGATGCCCACATACTATTATCATACAACACCTTTCCAACTGACTACGACGCAGTTTATGAAATCGGTAAGGTATTAATATTTTAAAACTAGTGGCTTCACGCGCGTTCCCGGGGGATCTTCAATTTTCCCGGGATAAAAGCGTAACTTTCTCAGGCTCTGGATGATCTGTGTACCAATTTTAAATTGGTTCAGTAGTTTTAACGTGAAAGCGTAACAGACAGACAGAGTTACTTTCGCATTTACAATATTAGTATGGGTTATATCTCACTATCGTAACAAAACTGGCTTTAGCTTCGCGTCGTTCCGGTTCCTGTAGAAATACAGGGATAAAATATAGTATATGATACAAAGGAATACCTTAGCTTTCTGTTATTGAAAGATTATTCAGATTGGTCGGTTATTTTTATCTATAAGGTTACCATATCACAAGCTCTGCTTAGTTTATTGTAAAAATGTTCTAAGTTTTGGAGCCTATTCATAAATGAGCGAAAGTTGAAATAAATTATTTTTACATCCAAAGGCGTATTTAGAAATAGGTACAATGAAAGAAAAAATAATTTATATTGGAGTTAGGTACTAGCAGTACAGATAATTTATGTTATGATAATAAATCCGTCTGTAGCATAAACTAAGTTCAAGGTCATTTTGTTATAAATATTGCCTTAATTTATCACAACTGTACTCTATATGATGACCGGTTGAACTAAGAGTCAATTAATACACATAAATATGATTATTTTTTCATTACATAAAAGGACACGAGTATCTAGATAGCCAGACGTGCAGGGTGCAGTTTCAAACCCTGGCCCGTACCTCTGAGTGTTCTAAAAACTTACGTACGGATTCACAACACTGGCTATCGGTGAAGGAAAACATCGTGAGGAGACCTGCATGCCCGAGATGTCACAATCAAAGGCATGTGAAGTCGCACCGCACTAGGCCCGCGTGGTGGACTATGGCCTACACCCCCTCATTGTTAGGGACGAGCTCCGAGCGTGGAGACGTATATGAGCTGATGATGATGGATCTAGATATTATTATCAGATAATTTATTGATGTAATTTAGTTTTGTTTTTATTTTATGCAATAGATTCTTAATGCTATAGTGATTTAAATTTCCAAAGTTGTATAATGTGATCGGATGCTATATTTAGTTTTTTTTCTTTCAGTAATCGGTGGTGGCGGAAACAAATTCATAGAATTACGTTCTCGAAAAAAACGGAGCTCACTTGCAACGAATATGTTGCGTGGTCTCCTTTCTGAAATAGAATTGAGATATTTTTACATAAAAATCATGAGAGGTAAGCTACTACAGCAGTGGATGCTGATAAGCAATAATATGTCAAATCGCCCACTTTTGACTGCCTTCTTTAATGTGAAATACTCAAAATATATAATAGCAATTGCAAAAATAAAAATATTCTTACTTACAGATGACGACAATACACCAGAGTAAATAAATAAATATACTGGTACATTTTTCACATACGGCCAATCTGATTCCAAACTAAGCAGAGCTTGTGATATGGTAACCAGATAGCTGATATACTACATATACTACTTTTTAAATACATACTTATGGTAAATGACCCAATGGTGGCCAGTTTAAGAAAAAAAAACTGGTTTTTGTGAAATATTACCAAAATTGTGAAAGTTTCAGCACTGAATATAGTGAAACTGTAAAGTCCAGTCCTTATTTAATATTTGTAATGTGTTACGCGTGAGATACGGCAAAGCTGGATTCAATTAATTTAACAAATAAAAGTTGTAGTTTTGTGACCCAGTCTTGGACAGGGAAAATTCATTAATGGATACCCCAGTTGTAGTCTAAGTTTATCTTTATTTTATGGTTAACACATGAAACAAAACTAATTTTGATTTTAATTAAGCAGTACTATTTTACAAGTGAAACTTTGTGCTCACCGCCTGAACGATTTCCTTAAGAAAAGCCGTCGTTGTCAATTTCGTATCACCTTACACTTTGTATTCGCGCATATTTGTACATGTAACTGACTGAATTCAAAAAAACGTTAAACTTAGATAGTTCGATGTCTAAAGTCTATGTCACAGTGATCCCAATGTAAAAACATTCGCTCATGTCCGAATTCTAGATGTTTCTTTTAATTTTTGGCCATTACTGGTACCGTGGCCACGACTGGTACACTTACGATATATAGATTTTAGCTAGACACAGAACAAACGTAAGTAGGTATATACAGCTAGATTTTATAATTAACATCAAATTTTCATTTACAGATGGCCAGATCTCAATTGGGAGAGAAAATGAAGCACCTTTGATCAGTTACACCGATAGAACTCCTCTTCAGGTCAATTACTTTAGCTTTGGAAGCTTTAACGATGGAAATGTTGATTTTATATTTGACTGCAAGCACTGAATAAAACACGTAATACTATTACATGTAGGTTAAATTTGTATTACTCGTTCATGTCCATTCATATTTAAATATATTGATATAAATAAATAAAAATCCTGGGACATTTTTCATACACGGCCAATCTGATTCCAAACGAAGCAGAGCTTGTAATACGGTAACCAGATAGCTGATATACGTACTACGTTTTAAATACATACTTATATAAATATTGAAATCCAGATACAGGAAAAACAGACATATTCATGCATACAAATGTTTGTCTTGGATGGGATTCGAACCCACGACCCGCGGCTTGAGCGTCAGGGTCACTAACCACAAAGCCAACCGGGCTGTCAAATCAATATGAATGATTGGAGATTGTAGTTAGATCATGAATTTGCTTAATGTATTTTTCAGATGGGCGGGCAACATCAAGTAACAACTAGGTGTAACAAGTAACAGGAATATCTACAACTAGCTGCCTCCCCGCGGTTTTACCCGCGTAGCTCCCGTTCCTGTGAGAATACAGGGATAAAATATAGCCTATGTTACTCAGTGACAATGTAGCTTTCTAATGAAAAAATAATTATTATATTATAGTTACATACAAAAATACAAATCTTTCCTTATAATATTAGTATAGAATACTTTGGAAGTCTCTCTCGCGCAAACTAGCAAAAAATTATATCAATAACCTCAATTTCATTTTTGAAGACCTATCCATAGATACCCCACACGTACGGGTCAATTTTTTTTTAACTTTTCGTTCTATGTATGAGGGCCCCCCAAATTTATTGTTTTATTTCACAGAATACATCTACTTACCAAGTTTCAACAGTATGGCTATTATAGTTTCAGAAAAAAGTGGCTGTGACATACGGACGGACAGGCAGACACACACACAGATAGACAGACAGACATGACGAATCTATAACGGTTCCATTTTTTGCCATTTGGCTACGGAACCCTAATAAGATAAACAACTCGAGTCTAGATTAAAGCCAAATTTTTACAGCGGAAACATCGGCAGAGCATTTAATTGGGGTTAAAAGTAAGAGAAAAACATCTGTAGAAGTTCCCGCAAAAATTTGCTCTGGCTCCTAAGCCAATAACAAGAAATAGAAAACAATAAAATTTTACCACATTTTAAAAAAATTTTTAGAGGGAATATTTTATTGTTCTCGGTTCTTACATCATCATTGGCGCCATCCGTCATGGCGACGATGGCCATGCTCATGTTGACCCTCATGCTGAAGGCTAGCGTCAGAGCCAAGAACAGCATCACCACTTGTAAGTGCCGAATCCCCAGTAAAGATTCTGGAAAGAATTTTACTCTGTACAGTGCTTTGTTGGTCTTCTTTACGAATGGATATATAGTAGCCTCCATAAGCTACAATTACATAAATGGTGATCTGACTTGTCCTCAGTGCGTGGAAATACTTAATCCAAAAATAGGATACATTAGCCACATTCGAGCACACCAAAGGGCAGACCTACCAAGCCCACAATAAACTGAAGTCGATTAAATGCATCGCTATAGCCGAAACCGGCAAGAATGACATGGCATAGTAGATACCTTGTCATCATCATCAGCTCACTGCAGGATCACGAGCTTACCCTAACAATGAGAGGGCTTAGTACATAGTCCACCTCGCGGGCCTAGTGCTGTGGAGGACTTCACAAGCCTTTAACTATGACTTTTTTGACATGCAGATATTTTCCTTTTCCGAAAGCCGTGCTGTGAATGCGTAAGTATGTTTTTAAACTCTGAGGTTTTGTATCTGCACCGTCATAATCGTGAGTTAGTGCGTCTCCCACTAAGTCACGACCACTCAGTTAGCTAGCCACCTTCGCTTGTACATTTATTTCTGTTTAATTTTGAGTTTTAGTGCTCCAAAAAGGGTTTTAAAATCTATCATGAGACAATTTTACTCTAAGTTTTTAAAAGTTTCAATATTGTCCATTTTTACTACTAATAAGGGAAAACCAAAGACAGGTAACACTCATAAATGGTTAAGGAAATTTTGCATAGTCAACTTATTTGTTTCCAGTTGGACGCATGTTCTGATGGCATGGCTGCGGTTAAATTGCCGTTCAGCTGACGTCAGAGTGAGACAGAGTTAGTCCCCAGTGAAAGTCAATCTAAATGCTACTATAATCTGTTTAGGTTAAGGTTCAATTTGATTCGCAGTGTATGTTCAATTATGATAGTGTATTAAATGAGGTTGCATATTTTTTTTCACTTTACATAATATTGATATTAATTAAGTATCATAATGAGAATGAACGATTGAATTTGAGTTTTTATTGTCCAAATAAATTATTATTTAGTTTCAGTACAAAGTACATATATTTTACAATTTATGTTTTCATAACGTATAGTAATAAAAAATATAATGTCGTAAATTATAAATTGCTTTGAAAATATTTTCTTTTATGTTTAATAGTTTGCATACCTACATTATGTATCATGGTACAAGATTTTTTTTTTCCAATTTAAAGTAACAAAATGTGAATTAACAACTAACTTACTAGGTTTCCTAACCGCAGTAACATCCTCAGTCAAATCCATGTTTTGTTTTTTTTTTTCAAAATAAATTTCTTATCAATAAAACACGGGCAATTAAAAAAAAACCGGTTCGTTTGAACTGAATTAATTTGAAAACATTTAAAATGGCGCGCGCGTACTAACTGCCTTCGCGCGTCGATCGATCTCTATTGTATTTGTAGTTTGATTGTGACTTTTTTTTTGTTGAGGTTGGCATTGGTATGACGTATGACGTTTGTCCGATCTGTCAGTCACGGTTAGTACACACTGGCGAGAACAAAACGTAATAAATACGGTTTTAAAAAGTATAAAATTAGGATTTAAGTTTGACGGTTCTCTATGGTTGGCTATTCTGGAGTTATATTCGCTTTTATTTTTTTAATATGTAGATTAAGAAAAAAATGTATTGATGCAGTTATGTAGTATATAAATACTACAGTATTATAGTGTTTTATAAATATTGGCAAATTAAATTCATGATTAATATAGGTGGACGCGCGTGGACTATAATAAAAAAGCAAATTATTTTGACTAACCTCGGCGATTCGATCAAGTTGCATTGATCGTGATCACGAGAAGACTAAAGTATTATAGGTACTAAGTAAATAATTATATATTCCAGATTTTTCAGGCTCATTGCTTTATAACAACTATACTAATAAACCTTTTTGGAGGTACCTATTATAGTTTAATTAAATATGAATAGTATATTTCTAAAATCCGTCGCGGCCATCATAAATAAAGTGTCCAAAAGACTATATCTCAAGGTAATAAAAATCAAATTAAAAACCTACATATCCGCATATCTGAGCACGGTAAATTAGTTACGTAAAAAATGGACACTCAGAATGCAAGCAAGAAGTATGTCATTAGGTAAAATGAGGAAGGAAATTGTTAGCAATTGCAAGCTTTATATACTATACCTAGTAACTTTTGTAAACCTAAGACTCAGTCATTTTGCTGGAAAGCGGGGAATGCCTGACCAGTATTTAAATTGTAAAATATTGCGTTAGACCGTTGCATAAGCACAAACCACTGGTTGTAGGTTTGAATCCCACCTTGGACAAACATTTGTGTGCTTGAACATGTCTGTTAGTTACTAGGTATGTGTTGATTTTTTGTTTTTGTTTCTGATGTTTAAACTCCTAAACTACTGAACATATCCAAATAATTCTTTCACCAATGGAAAGCTACATTATTTAAAATCAAAATCAAAATCTTTTTTTTTTCAAATAGGCCTCGATCAAGCACTTATCATGGGTCACTATTAACGCTCGGTTCTGATAGTAGTTTTTTTACTGAGAAGAGCCGACAATAAACTCAGTTATTACTTATATTAGGGATTAACATAGGGTATATATTATCCCCATGTTTTTATAGGAACGGGAATAACGCGGGTGAATCCGCGGGGCGCTGTCAGTTTGAAGACCCCAATGTGTACTAAACCTAATGAAATCAAATACCCCTGGGTGATAGATAATGTCATAAAAATGAGATAAAATATACGAGTTCTACGTGTAGGTACAATAAAATCAAGTTAGACATACGAGTACTATAATCTGTCCTAACTAACATTATAAATGCTTATATTAGGCTGTTTGTTTGTTGAGATTTCACACCTATATAACTAATGAAAAGCAACGTTATCAAGGAGTAATATCCTATTAATATTATAAATGCGAATGTTTGTAAGTATTATGGATGGATGGATGGATGATTGTTTCTCTTTCACGCAAAAACTACGTGAAATTTGGAACACAGATAGTTTATAACTTGGATTAACACAAAGGCAATTTTTTAATCCGAGAAAATTTTAGGCCCTTCGGGAACACGGGTGAAACCGCGGGGAGCCAATAGGAAGCTTTACATCCCTGTATTCCAATGGAATCGGGAACTACGCGGATGAAACCGTAAGACGAAAGTTAGATATATCATAAATGCATATGTTTGTATGGATGTTTGTTTTTTCACGAAACAACAAAATTTTCTGGCTAATTTTTATCCTTAGAAGAAGGCTCCTAGGTGAAACCGGGTAGCTAAAGCTAGTATAACATAACATATATGAGTTTAACATTGTTTTTATCACATGCTGTCAATAGATAATAAATACTATATGCTGATAAATCTTATACAATCGGATAGATGTTTGATGTCTCCTGAGTGCCTTGTCAAGAATGAAGAGATGATGTAAAAACGGTCGGTTGACTTTGTGGTTTTCGTCCCTGACGTTTTAACCGCTTGCGGGTTCGATTTTTATCAAGGACACATTTATGTGCATGAACATATTCTGTGTCTAGATAAAGATTTGCCTACAAGTGTTATAAAGGCGTAAATTACTCTGCCTGTCTTTCGGGGGGAAACTACTGAACTGATTTTTTTGAAATTTGATAAAGAGGCTCTCCTCTTTATCTTCTTATCTCTTTAGCTACCTTTTATCCCGGGAAAGTTGATGGTCCCCGGGTTACACGAATGAAACCGCGGAACATAAGCTAGTATGCCGCCTGTTTTGTTTATAGTCATTTAGTCCGCGATCGACCGTTATTGCCTTCGGACGTGAAGGAAAAAGTGACACGGTTGGTCTTCATACAAATTGAGGTGCTTACGTTATCTAGTTAGATTATAGATGTTTTTTTTTGGAATATTAATAACTAGCTGCCTCCGCGCGGTTTTACACGCGTAGTTCCCGTTCCCGTGGGAACTCAGGGATAAAATATAGCCTATGTTACTCAGTGATAATGTAGCTTTCTAATGAATTTTTTTTTATTAAAATCCGTCAAGTACTTTTTGAGTTTATTCGTTACATACAAAAATACAAATCTTTCCTATTTATAATATTAGTGTAGACTATGGCTATCTTTTCATACAGGCATTGTTGGACATAGTTTTAGTCTTGAATATGTTAATAGATAACTCCTCCTTTTTTTGAAGTCGGTTAACAGCGTATTTTTCTAGGACACACTTAAATAACTCTGTCTATAGCTTGCCTGTAACTTAATCTCAACAAGTGTTAACACGTTTTCAATACATTTTATGGTACTTAGCTACCATATTAGCAGATATGATACATTTTAATTTATTTGTTCAAAGAACATCTGTGCTTATAATGTAATACGGGTAAATAATACTATGTAGGTGTGTGTATGTATTTAAGATTTGTGTAATTTACTTTGGAAGTCTTATTAGTAAAATTACTGGTATTTTTACTACTACTATTATCTACACTAATATTATAAAGGGGAATGATTAGTACTTTTGTATGTAACGAATAAACTTAAAAGGCTAGATTATCAAGGAGTCACATAGTCTTTATTTTATCCCCGTATTCCAACGGGATCGAGAAGTAGGTACGCGGGTAGCGCGCGGAGGCAGCTAGTCCTAATTTAATATTAAAAATGCGAAACTCTGTCTGTCTCGCTTTCACGCTAAAACTACTGAACCGATTTAATTGAAAATTTGTATACAGATAGTCTAGAGCCTGAGAAAGGACATAGGCAGCTTTTTATCCCGGCAAAATGGAAGATCTCTTGGGTACGCGGATGGAACCACGGGGCGGCAGCTAGTAATATCATAAATGCGAAAGTAACTCTGTCCGTATCACGCTAAAACTACAGAACCTCTTTAAATGAAATTTGGTATACAGATAGTCTAGAGCCTGAGAAAGGACATAGGCTACATTTTATCAAGGAAAAATCTAAGATCTCCCGGGTCATCATCATCATCATCAACAGCTCATATACGTCTCCACCGAGGAGCTCGAGCCTCCCCTAACATCGAGGGTGTTTAGGCCATAGTCCACCACGCGGGCCTAATGCGGATTGGCGGACTTCACATGCCTTTAATTGTGACATCTCAGGCATGCAGGTTTCCTCACGATGTTTTCCTTCACCGAAAGCCGGAGGCGTGAATCCGTACGTTTTTATAAACTCAGAGGTACGGGCCAGGGATTTGAACCGGCACCCTCATGATCGTGAGTCGGTGCGTTCCCAACTGAGCCACCACGGCTACCCGGATCTCCCGGGTACGCGGGTGAAACCGCGGGGAGCCACAAGTAACGAAATAACTTAAAAACTACTGGACTGATTTAAATGATTCTTTCACCAATGGAAAGCTACGTTACCAGGGAGTAACATAGGTTATATTTTATCCCCGTACCTATATATAAACTTACATTATCCTTGGTTTTGTCCGTCATGTCCACTATCGCCATGCTGATGTTCACCCGCATCGCGTAGGAGAGAAGCAGCCCGAGGAACAGCATCAGGACTTGGACGTGGCGGATGCCCAGGAGGGACTCTGGAAAAAGAAAAGCGGTATTACGGTGGGACCAATATCTATGACAGACCGGTTGGCTTTATGGTTAGTAACCCTGACATTCAAGCCGCCGCGCCGGTCGTGGGTTCGAATCCCAACCAGGTCATACATTTGTATTCATGTCTGTTTCTTCTGTGTCTAGATGTAAATATCTATATAAGTATATATTTAAACGTAGTATATGTAGTATATCAGCTATCTGGTTACCATAACACAAGCTCTGCTTCGTTTGGAATCAGATTGGCCGTGTGTGAAAAATGTACCAGATTTTTTATTATTTCTTGAGACCTAGAGCAATGTTATCCTACTAATATTATAAAGGCGAAAGTTTGTAAGTATGAATGTATGGATGTTTGTTACTCTTTCACGTAAAAACTACTGAATGGATTTGAATGAAATTTGGAATAAAGATAGCTTATAACCTGGATTAACATATAGGCTACTTTTTATCCCGGGAAAATGGAAGACCTCCCGGGTACGCGGGTGAAACCGCGGGGAGCCACTAGTCAAATATATTTATAAATTCAGCCGCATGTCGAAAAAACTGTCGGCCAAAATATCAAAAAACTGGATCCCACTAAATGTTAGGCGACATCGCAGACCTAAGTGGAGATGGCGAGATTTGAATAGGATTGGAATCAGATTGGCCGTGTGTGAAAAATGTTCCAGGATATTGGTATTGCTGAACCAATGCCGGACCATCTCAGGACCGGGAAGAGTGGAGAAAATAATGGGAGGCGTTTGTACTGCAGTGGGACAGCACAGGCTGCAAGTTCACATTCCATATTCTTGTTGGCTGTTTACAGCGCTTACTCTCTTTCAGCCTTGGTTTGCGCCCGAGTTTTGTTATGAAATATTTCTATTATTATAGTCATAGTTTATTTGTTTTCAATCAATAATTACACTTGTGTTGACATTGATTGGATCACGTTTATCAACAGTGGTGAATTGAATTGAAAAGCAATATCACATATTGGTGGAATGGTATTTATACTCACATATAGGTATGTATGCTTGTAAATAAATATATTTTGGTAGGTAGTAATTTAAAAAGCGTATATAGGTACATATAATAAACTAGCGACCCGCTCTAGTTTTGCACGGGTGCAATGCTTATACATCACATTAGAAACCACCAAAATTGACAGTGTTTCTCTAACATATTATGCATGTATTGTATATAAAAACCTTCTCTAATCAATCTTTCTATTAAAAAACCCGCATCAAAATCCGTTACGTAGTTTTAAAGATTTAAGAAGACAGGGACAGACAGCGGAAAGTGACTTTGTTTTATAATATGTAGTGATGATTAAACTCCTATAGAAACTGCATAAGTGTATCATGTTAGCTATCTAGCTACTGTCATATTTAAATAATATTCCAGAATTACCACAACTATGCTAGCCTCTTGTTTAAATGATTGCGAGAAGCACGTGCTGATTTGCAATTCGAATAACGATTGCTTCATCACTACATATTATAAAACAAAGTCGCTTTCCGCGGTCAATCTCTATGTCTTCTTAAATCTTTAAAATTACGCAATGGAATTTGATGCGTTTATTTATAGATAGAGTTTATAGATATTTATAGATAGAGATTCAAGAAGGTTTTTAGATACAATACATGCATAATATGTTAGAGAAATACTGTAAATTTTGGAGGTTTCTAATGTGACGTATAAGCATTGCACCCGTGCGAAGCTGGGGCGGGTCGCTAGTGTAGGTATAAATAGCATTCCACCAATATGAGATATTGCTTTTCAATTCAATTCACCACTGCTGATAAACAGTTAAAAATAGATAGAGTGGTTCAAGAGGAAGGTTTTAAAAATACCATACATGAATAATATGTTAAAGAAACACTGAGAATTTTGGAGGTTTCTAATGTGATGTATAAGCATTGCACCTGTGCGGAGCTGAGGCGGGTCGTATGTTATGAACGCCAAAATAAAAGCAAATAACTGTCAAAACACGTTCTATAACATGTTTTTAATAGTTTGATAAGTCGTTTACCTTTGACATAGGACAATCATATGATAACTTAGAAATGATAGAATTTTTTTTTTTTTTTTAACTGGAGAAACAGGTTTTTTAAAATATGTAGAACCTTTTTTGTATCCCATTAAAGACAATGGTTCAAATTTTTTGTTTTCTTTTTTAGTGTTTCTCGCAACGTTTTTAAACAGTAGGTAGTCGCATTTTCCTCAAACACCAAGCTAGTATTTCTGCAAGGCTACTCATAATTATGTTTTCAATAAATTATACATAGTTTAAATGCAATAAAAAAAAGGGATTTGAAATTTTAAAAAATTATTGGCACGTATTTTTTTTTATAAAACTGCCTTTATTTTTTAATAAGTCAAAATATAAAATGAGGTCGTAGAACGATTAGATAAATGGAAGATAATTTAAATGTAAAACATAATTTAATACAGGTTTTAAAAGACATTGGCTAATAAATATGCAAAAAACGAGTTTATGCAAATTGAATATTTTTGGAGCTGCATTTTATTATGTTTATTGACTTTAAACAGTAAAGTTGTTTGGTGCAAGCATTTTCCTTATTCGTCTTTTTAAAGGTTTGTTTTTTTTTTATTATCTCAAGCACTAATCGCCGTGACACGTGAAACATATATCTATGCCACTTCAAGTAGTTCAAAGTAGATTAAAAAACAATTACCTACATTTGAATAAATAAATACTTTAATACTCACTTGGTTTTTTTAGTTCCGTCATGGGTTCCATATTTTTATCTGTCACTTAAAAAAAACTGGCAACAAAAAAAAACAATAATTAATTTAAAAAATAATTCATTATTCGAAATTATAATGTCGCGCGATCGTCTCCCACGTTGCGTTCGCGCACCGCTCCGTAAAGATTGAAGCCTTTTTTCCTTTGAGGCTTTGGTTGTGACGTCACTGCAACATTGAATGATTCACGCTTAGTTCACACCAAGGTGCCTGAGACGCGACGATTTAAATGATAATGATAATGACAATGATGATAATTGTCCACTTTTTTACGATTAAAATAAACCAGATCTATAGTCTATGGTAAATACCGGGAATGAGGCAGTCGGACTCGCTTGAAGAGTTTTGCACCGTCGTAAAAGATTTCATAGTATGTAGTTTTCTAATATAAGATTATATCTAATTTAAATTATTTATTGTTATATAACAAAAACACATTTTCACTGCCTATACAATTGCTCCCTTTTTACAGGGTCGGCAACGCGTGATGCCTCTGGTGTTGCAAGCGTCCATAGGCTTCGGTAACCACATCCCATCAGGTGGGACCGTATGACTGTTTCACTTTCTATAAAACATATATAATATTAATAATTATGATTTACGGTCCGGTAAAGGAAAACTGACGGACGGACGGATGGACAGCGTAAGACAAGTACTTAATATGGTCCCGCTAGCCTTTCATGCACGGAACCCTAGAAACGGACGGTTAAAAAAACGCTACGTATTTCAAACATAATATGAAAGACCTTTACCAACACATGATTCTTGCAAAACATACTTTTGGGTGTTTTTTAAATTATACAGATTTTCGATGCCGTTGCGAATGGCTTTTTATTCTTTTGTATATGATATAAATAATAACATTTATGCGGCTGTGACGTCATAAATATGCTCTTAACTGATGTAAGTTGTACCTACATAAATAAACACCATTTAAATACATATTTATATAGATACTAGCTGACCCGCGCGTTGTCTGCATCAATCATCCCCGTTTATGCAATACTATTGGCTCCCCGCGGTTTCCCCCGCGTACCCGGGAGATCTTCCATTTTCCCGGGATAAAAAGTAGCATATGTCCTTTCTCAGGCGCTGGACTATCTGTGTACCAAATTTCATTTAATCGGCAGTAGTTTAAGCGTGAAAGCGAGACAGACAGACAAAGTTACTTTCGCATTTATAATATTAGGTAGCATTTTTAATTGATGTTCCGCTCCTATTAGTCGTTATAACATTAAGTAGGTAAGTACGTATATATTTACATTAACCTCTAATTCTAATCAATTAACAGGGGACTAAAAGTAAGGGTATCTAACAACAAAGCATTCCAAGATATCATTTTATTATTTTACTTACAATGGATTTGGCTGCCGTCAGTAAAAGATTATCTTAAAAAGAAGCATACCCAATTCTAGCATCTCATTATAACTGCATACTAGTAGCAAAATAAACATTATTATTCAGCATAATAATTTACAATCCACATTTGAATACCTAAATCAGAACCTAACGTTATTACGTCGTACACCCAACAAACACTCTAATTCTGAGCCGTATTCCCTAACACAAAGAGAAATCAACACGGACTTTATTAGCCGACCTCTCACGTCACAGCGAGGGTAATGAAAGGGACAGAAGATACAAATGTAATTTTCTCATAGTGAATTGAACCTGCATCCGGCGAGGGTGGACACCAGAAACATTACCGTGGTCGCGTTGAAGCGCCATATGAGAACTACCATTTGCTTTTACATACTCGTTTGATACACACTTCTGTGTAAAAAACTCACTTTTAACTCGATGTCAAATTATTCCGTTCATTTATGTTTGATCAATATTCATTGATAGCCCGGTTGGTTTTGTGGTTAGAGACCCTGACTTTCAAGCCGCGGGTCGTGGGTAAGAATCCCACCCAGGACAAACATTTGTATTCATGAATATGTCTGTTTGTTCTGTGTCTGGATGTTGATATCTACATAAGTATGTATTTATGCGTAGTATATGTATTATATCAGCTATCTGGCTACCGTAACACAAGCTCACTTGAAGCTTACTTTGGAATCAGATTGGCCGTGTGTGAAAAATGTCCCAGGTATTTATATATTTATTTTAATATTCCACTATGGTAAAGCGATGTGATTACATGGTAATAAAGTCTAGAATAAAACTGGCTCTGTGAGACTTTACTAAGGATGACACTAGTGGGTTCGAACCTGTGACCCTCGCCACGGTATTTGAACGCGATGTTCGTAAAGCGATTAATTCACGCACCATTTATTTATCTATGACTTTTTAGAAATAAAAAAAATATGAGAATATTTTTCCGCTTCCAAGCACATTGCTATGAATTGGTAAAAACCATAAAAACCACAAAAAGCATAAAACCAATGATGAGTTGATCTCGACGCCCATTATTATTATATTATCAAGTAATATTTTTAAAGATTGACAATGCAATTGGTTGCACTTTAAAACGGCATTTTCAAATAGCAACATATCTTCATTCTCTCTTTCTTTGCAAATTGATTTTATAAGGACACATAAAAAACAACAAACTGCCGCCGCGCGGTTTGCGCGTAGTTCTCGTTCTTGTAATAGGATAAAATATAGCCTATGTTACTCGTGATAATGTAGCTTTCTATTCAGATCGTTGCTGTAGTTCTAAAACTAAGGCTCTAAAGCCTTTTCGATACAAACAAGAAATCAAGTCTTTCCTCTTTACTATTAGTAAGAACAAAACCTTAAGTCTGTTTACAAAAGTTTGACGGTTTGACACACGATAATCTATTTGCTGCTATTTGAGGGGGTGCAGGCCGTATTATCGCCCCTAAATTATCACTAAGCGAGAAATTTATGAGTTTCATTGATACTGCATTTGGGTGGTTGCCAAAAGTAGGGATTGTTATTATTAATAACGATGTTTAGGCGTTCGTACAAGGCCGCGAATTTTCCCAGTACTAAATGTGAACGAATTGTAATGTTTATTGTCAAATTTAGAGAAATTTTCGAATTGTTTTTTGAATATTTTTGTCTCTATATTTAGTTGCATGTTTGAAGCATGCTTGGATGAACGATTTAGGTTTTTATGTCCTATTAGGTAGGTCAACAAAGTTAAATTATTATAGGACAGATCAAAATCTATCTATATATCTATATATATATATACAAGAAAGTCGTGTTAGTTACACTATTTATAACTCAAGAACGGCTTAACTGATTTGGCTGTAAATTGGTGGGCGTGGGTGGTGAGAATGGGTGAGCTTAGATCCAGGAGACGGACATAGGATAATTTGTATTCCGGGAAAATTTAAGATCTCAGGGAACGCGTCTGAAACCACGGGGTGCCACTAGTTAAAAATATATAAAAAACTAATAACAGTGAGAGGCTTTCATTAGCCTTACAAACCTAAACAAAATCCTGTACTCGATTAAACCGAAAACCAGCATTTAAAGTGGAAATAAAATAAGAGTTCAAAGATAAAATTGTTTTGGAAACGTTCCAAAACATTCTGGTAGCTACAAAAAATAAAAGCGTTGAATATTTGTGTCCATGAACACGACTGATTGTACCGTATCTAGGTATAATAAATAGGTATTTATGTTTGTTCTTAAATAAATAGTTCCCTAGGTTTTTGTACGTTCCTATCTAAATATGTACAAGTTTTGTAATATACTCATTCCATAAAAGTCCCAGGATATTTATTTTATTTATTTATTTGTTTGTAACGAATAGGCTCCGAAATTACTGAGCGGATCTGCACAATTCTTCCACTAATAGAAAGCTCCGTTATTCATAAATAACATAGGCTATATTTCATCCCCGCATCTATACGGGAACGAGAATTTCGCGGGTAAAACAGCGCGAAGACGGCTATAAATCTATCAGCGTAAAAATTTCGTCAATATCACTTCAGGAGTAGTTGCTTGAAAAACAAAACTCAGCCATTCCCTACTCAATGAAGAAGATTTTTTAACAATTCCTTTTATAATAATGTTAGTCCTGGTAGAACGAGCGCTGTACCGAAGCATAGTCATCATTAACATAATCATTTATGTTGTAATAAGCCTTCTGTACCAAAATGAACTAAACTAGTTCTTAAATTTCTTGTAAAAGCAAATTTCAGTAGGGATCATAATACCTATAAGACTGCTATTATGATAGATCTAGTATCTTCTTCGTCGTCGTCTTCAGCCTAATCAGTCCACTGCTGGACGTAGGCCTCCCCTAATGCGAGATCTAGCATAGGTAAAAAAAAGATACCAACTCAATCAGTAATTTTATTCCAAAAGCAACTAATTAGAAAGCGTTTTAATATCTCATTTATACTTTGGAAACTTTTCTTCGTCAAGAAAATATAATAATTAACTGCCAAAAAGTCACTCGTCTCAGATGAGATATTTAATAGTAGAAAATTACTTTGGAAAACATTTATTATAATTTTTGGGTGTAAATTGGAAGGCAGCAGATAGGTCGCGGGGGAAATTATGGAGGTTTCATTTTATTGTGGTCCCATTTCCTTTTGTTAATATTAGAATATTATGTACTAAATGTGACTACGTACCGGATGTTACCTCCATTAAGAGTCTTGCTGTGGGCATAATTAGTTCTATACTAAAAGAGGTAAAGATTTATTTGTATGGGTAATCTACTTAGTTAATATGATGGGATTTATTTAACTAATAGAAATTTACATTATTCTTGAATGAATAATATGTTATCTTAATTTAGACAATTCTATTTGAATACTGTATAAACGTGTATAAAACCAAAATTGTAAGAAATGTGTACCTACATACTCGATTAGAATATCTGACTTTCAATGCGCTAGTCCTTCAGGATATTTTTTTTTATTATAGATTTAAACATTTATAAATGTAGTATAACCAATTGGTAACCTTAGAAAAAGCTTGATTCTTGACTTTTTAATTATTTATTAAACTTTTTATTCGTTCTATAACCAAAACCTCATTTCATAGCACTAAAGTACATATTATCCTTTAGAACACACAGAAGATTCTAGCGCAGTTTTGCTTTGGTACTAACATAAATAATATTTAAAATAAAACATTATTTATAGCATAAATTTACAGCTTTCAGTTCAAGCCAGTTGGAATAACTTAGAACTAAGTTGCACAGTAGCTAACTCTTATTATACTAAATCGGGGAATATGCATTTTGGAGCATTCCGACATTTTAGAATTTGTAATTAATGGTTGCAGTGAACACGAGATTAACCTGTGCGGGAATTCAAATTAGGTTTGTGTACATAGATATGATATTTGATAGATATTGCAATAGTGTGACAAAAGAGTCACATATTTATATCGATGGATATTTTTTTTATATTGGGAACTCTTTATGTTACATAAGACTTCATGAAACTTACCTAAAATCACAAATGATTGAATAAGCTAACACCAAATCAACAATTTAAATTTAAAATATTTATTTTTGTATCTATCAGTCTCATGTACGTTTCTAAAACAAAAGAGTGAGATGCATGACGCCTTTTACCTACATCAACATTTTATGAAACATCACATCTGTACTTTAAAGTCACTGTGTTCTATGTACTTAAACTATCTCCAAATGATCAAAGGAAACCAAAACCCAAGGGAATTTTAGATGGTTTTTCCTAATTTCCCACAGGAATAGAGAATCTATTTCCCGGTCCAATGGTCGATGTTGCGACGTGATTTGATTGACTCACTAACGACACGGGGAATTGAACTTTTCCCCATCGTTTTAAGTTAAATTGTGTTTGATTTGGACCTATCAATATTTGAGGTTTATTGATATAACAATGTCCAATGAAAATGACTGGTCATGGACGATGGCGGGACATGGAACAAGCTGATAAGATAGATCAATTTTATTGATGATACCTATAAAATATTTATAAAAATGTAGTTGGCACAAAACCAAAAAAATCTGGTAATGGTTAACTCTATAATATTCTATCATTATTATTAAAAATCGTAAACATTCCAATTTATTACCTATATTATTAGTTAGTTACTCATATGATCAAATAATGGAAAGGGATTGTTCACAAATGCCAGTAAATGACATCACTGGTAATTAAACTTAACCACCAACTTAACTAGATAAAACCTAAAACCCAACCTTAACATTTTGCTATTCATAAAAAATCAAATTTGAAACTTATTTATTTACTTATAATCAAATACACTAATCATATTGGTACGAAAATCCACATAAATCAGCAAAAACTCAAGTTTACATAGATCACAATATTACCAGGTATACCGCATCCAAACATTTAAAATCATCTCTTAACTTTAGCTCAAATTTTGCGGTAGGTAAAGGCTAAAGTTCCGCCACACAGTAGGAAACGCAACAATTTTCCTCTACTAACATTTCTAAGCAATACTAATTGGTTTTAGCACAAATGATAGTTTGGTCACATTGTCTGTTTGTTCCCGTGCATCCTTTGTGCAGCTTCGTATAGTCTCTACTATAATTGCTCCTTGATTAATTCGAGCAACTATTTGTACACTACAATTGTCTTTTCAAAGGGAATCTATACTAAAATGTCGTCTGTCTACCAGTCTCGCTTTCACACTAAAACTACTGAAGCGATTTAAATTAAGTTTGGTACACAGATAGTCTTGGGCTTGAGAACGGACATAGGCGAAAGTTATATTTCTATACATCAGATTGCTGATGATATGACTAATACTAACATTATCTTCACTGATAATCCCAACACAAACATAATTTTTTTTCACTCTAAAATTATTTTATGAGTATTTTATGTGTGCAATAAAAATATGAAAAGTTACCAAAATGTACGACCAATACGACCCATGTTACCATTTAGCATCTGATATAGGTATCTGATTTTCCAAACCAACAGACAAGCGCTTAAAGCTTCATAAAGCGGTCATAAGCCAAATCATACTCATATAAAAATGACCGTCAAAAACTGGCTTATTCTATCAATAGCAATCCCCAATCCAAAATCAGAGAATAAAGATTCATTTCGGAGCCAATAGAAAAACATAAGTATCGGCGACGAAAAATAATTCTGGATACTTTGTCATGCTAATACTGATATTATTATTATAATATACTCATTTGCCTAATAACAGAGGGTTGTCGAGGGATTTTATTGCCTTTCAAATAAAGTTTTCTTCTTTCACAATATCCCGTTTCGGGTTCAGGCTCGCTCACTGCGTCAGGGGAATCTTTAATGAGATTTTTCTCTTCGTGTTTCCGATCTTTGATATCTGATGGGAATTTTAATAAGTAAGTACCTACCTACCTACTTGAATTTTTTTGAGACTATGGCATATTATATCGATAGCAAAAAACAGTGTAGTCTTTTGTTTTTAAGAGTAGAGATGATTCTCTACTGTCTTTTCTGTTTAATTGTGTGCATTGAAATTACTGCTTAAAATAAAATAAATCCATAGGTATAAAAAAACCTATTTACCGAGAAAAGCTATACAATTAAATGTATAAGGCTAACATCCCGGAAAAACCGATAGGAGCAAGAAGAAAAAATGTGACGCAGTCGAAGATGTGCGGAGAACCTTTAAAGTTACACCTTTAAAATAGTAATAGCTAAACGGTTCTATCTAGAAATGCTATTTAAAAACCAAACCACGCTTGTACTATTTATTCTTCTAAACGATTGTTACTGCTTGTATTGTGTTCAATATAAGACAATATTAGAAGTTTTGCAGCTCAACGTGGGTTGTACCATTTTTATTCCAACGTTTATTTATATTGAACATTCATGAAACATTTGAAAACACAAATACCTTTGATATTACAAAAATTGTCTGGAACAGCACCAAACGTTTTATCAAGTAGACAATCCTTACTAATATTGTAAATGCAAAGGTAACTCTATCTGTCTGTCTGTTACTCTATCACGTAGGTACGTTACCAGTAAACAAATTTTATGACATTTGAGACAGACGTAGACAAGAGCTTTTTTTTATCTAGTGGCTCTCCACGGATTCACCCGCGTACCCGGGAGATCTTTTTTTTTTTTTTTTTTTTTTTATTGCCTACGAAGGCAGACGAGCTATCGGGCCACCTGATGGAAAGTGGTCACCGACGCCCATGGACACTGGCAATACCGGGGGTATCACCAACGCGCTGCCTACCGTCAAAAACTCTCTTTATATCTCTTCTGTTTTCCCGAGATAAAAGTTAGCCTTCGACCTTTTTAGGCGCTATTATCTGTGTACCAAATTTCATTTAAATCGGTTCAATAGTTTAAGCGTGAAGACAGACAGACAGAGTTACTTTGCATTTATAATATTAGTTAGGACGAGCTTGGGTTGGGTCTTGACAAACCAGGAGAAGTTTTGATGAGGAAGAGCATATAGCAGGGTTAACCAGAAAATCCCCATTATCCTACTTTGTAGAAGACATAGGTTATTTTTGACCCTAAGTTGAAGATGATCTTTAATCCCGGGAATGCAGGTAAAACCGCGCGGAGCCACAAGTAACTAATAAATAGAGAACGTGCTTTTCTATGCTGGGTGAATTCTTATTGTGTCGCTACGTGCCTCGCGGCTTGAACTAGAATATATGATGAAACGTTTACTGTCGTCTGTATCTACACTAATATTATAAAGAGGAAAACTTTGTTTGTTTGGTTGTAATGAATAGGCTCAAAAACTACTGGACCGTTTTTAAAAATTCTTTCACCATTCGAAAGCTGCATTATCCACGAGTAACATAGGCATATTTTATCCCTGTATTCCTTCGGAAACGGGAACTACGTGGGTAAAACCGCGCGAAGGTAGCTAGTACTAAATAAAATACGTCTTTCAACTATTTTCTACATTCAATTCACCTTTTACCACGAATGCATTCAAAATGTTGGTGACAATGCAATTCAGAAAATAGTCGGTCAATATAAGCTTTTGCGGTGAGGAAAGTCTTCAGATGAAATACTTTTTATTGAATTCTAAAATAATAGTCTTTATCAAAGCACATATTTTTATTCAATGACATTTATGAAACCTGTCATCTTTTTACTCTTCTAAGTATATATAGCAGAACTCCCCCCTTAATTATCCCCTCCTGACCGACGTGCCCAACATCTGGTCGATGTGCCTTCTCCATGTTAAACCGGAGTCCGTTATAATTTCATAATGTACACGTCCAAAACGTTTAGTTATAGTTCCGAATTCCCATTTCTTGTTATCACTATAGTTTCTTACTTGGACTCTCTGCTCTACTTGGAAATTCCTTACATTGGCAGTATGCTCCGTAGGTGAGCGAAACGCTACACACCCTTTATTCAACATAGCATGCAGTAGTGTCCTCACAGGTCGATCGCTGAAAATTTGCTCATAAGGACTTTTCCCAGTAGCTGTATTAGGCGTTCTACGCAACTGTAATTTAACTTTTAAAATTTTGTCCTGTATCAATCCAGTTTCGTTATCCATACTGTGTAAAGCTTTCTTTACGGTCTGTACGACTCTTTCTGCTTGACCGTTAGTCGCTGGATGATATGGCGCTGAAGTTTTATGTACTACTCCGGATTCTTCCAAAAATGTTGTAAATTCTCTTGACGTGAACTGTCTGCCATTATCAGAGACTAAAATGTATGGTATGCCGAAATCAACGAATAAATTCTTGAGTTTAGAAATACACCAGGAGCTTGTAATTGTTTTTGTCGAAATTATCTCCACCCATTTCGATAAAGCGTCTACTATTATAAAAAGGTAATAACCATGTATTGGCCCGGCAAAATCGATGTGTATACGTTGCCATGGCTCTGTCGGTACCTCCCAATGATGTAATTGGACTTTAACTGGTTCATTCTGTTTAAGACGACATTCACGACAATTTGTAACCATTTGTTCTATATCTTTATCAATATTTTTCCAGTAGACGTAACTACGAGCCAACAATTTCATCTTTAAAATGCCTAAGTGGCTCAAATGTAGTTCTTCCAATATTTTACTTCGTAGGTTCTGCGGAATCATGACTCTAACTCCTTTAATGAGACAATCATCTTCTAATGTAATTTCGTTGTCGTAATATCCGAATGTTCTTAGAGTTTGACCCCTTTTTAATGCATGAACTATTCTGTTGTATTCGGGATCATTCATTGTTTCTTTTGCTATTACGTTACGATTGAAAGAAAGTGTGTTTATTTGATTTTGTTGAAATATACTGTGCTGATCAGTTATGTGCTCCGGTGTCTGCTCAACTGGAAATCTTGAGAGATAATCTGCATTACTATTACTCACTGAATTTCTGTACTCAATCTTGTAATCAAATCCGGACAGAAAATGTGCATAGTGAAATAATCGCATCGTACTCATCGCTGGCAACATTTTATTTGGGTGAAATATTGTGGTAAGCGGCTTATGATCAGTGATCAGTGTAAATTTTCTTCCATAACAATAGTGAAAAAATTTTTTTATCCCCCAATATATAGCTGTAGCCTCCTTGTCTATTTGGCTATATTTCTTTTCGCTAGATGTCAGAGACCTCGATGCAAATGCAATAGGTCTGTCACCGCCATCAGGCATGCGATGCGAAAGGACTGCCCCTAGACCGGTTGGTGAAGCGTCTGTTGCAAGAACCAAAGGTTTATTTTGATCAAAATGTACTAAAATGTTATCACTTACAATTTCTTGTTTGATTCTATTGAAACTTCGTTCACATACATCTGACCAAAAAAATTTTATATTCTTCTGTAATAGTCTATTAAGTGGATGAGTAATAGAAGCTAAATTAGGAATGAATTTGTTGTAGTAATTACTCATACCCAGAAATGTTCTTAATTCATTAATGTTCTTTGGTCTTTCTGCTTCTATTATTGCCCGAATTTTTTCCTTGTTCTTGTGTAACCCTTGTTTATCTATAGTGTGACCTAAATAGTTTATACTTCTCTTGAAGAAATTACATTTGTCCTTATTTAATTTGAGGTTATTTTGTAGTAGTTTTTCTAAAACTTGTTCTAATCTCTCCTGCAGTTCTTCTTCTGTTGATCCTTGAATTATTATATCATCAAAAAAACATTTAACTCCCTGTATATTTTGTAAGATCCTGTCCATAAATTTTTGCCATAGATTTGGAGCTATTTTTACTCCGAACATTAGACGATTTACTTTAAATGTTCCTCTATGTGTGCTCAGTGTTTGTAATGTGGCACTCTCTTCATCCATTTGCATATTAAGATAAGCTTGACATATATCCAAAGTACAGTAATACTCTCCACCGTTCATTTCTGCAAATATATCTTCTATAATAGGTATCGGGTACTGTTCATCTTTAATTACCTTATTCAGTGTCACTTTGTAATCAGCACACAAACGAATGGAGCCATTAGGTTTAACGATTGGGACTATCGGCGTTCCCCATTCGGAATTTTCAATTTTTGTAATGACGTTTTCTTGACATAGACGTTCAATTTCTTTATCAACTTTTTCTTTTAGTGCATATGGAATACGTCTAGGTCTTATAAAGATGGGTGTTGTGTTTTCCTGTAACGTTAAATGGCCTTTGTAATTTGGAAAACACCCTAATTTTCCATCAAAAACGGGAGCAAACTTTAATAGAATTTCATCTAATTTGGAATGATTGTTGTCAATGACAACTTTCTTCATGTCTGCAATATTTAATTCAATTTCTCTTATCCATGATCTACCAAATATGGCGTCAACATCTTGTTTGATTATAAACAATTTTCCAAAGAAATGTTGACCTCTATAGTTGCACTTTGTATAGACAACTCCAATGGGTATAATAGATGATCAAACGAACTTTAGTGAAGTTCGATCACTATTGTATGAATCGCTTCATTCGAATATATTAGTATTATTACGTTGTAGTAACCTTTAGTTTACGGGCAACACTGCACAATTTCAAAGAGAATCGATTTTTAAAACATCGATAAACCCTTGTCTCTAGTCTAAGCGTACCGGTATCTCATTATTTTAGAGATTCTGGAAATAAAGCTTCCTAATTCTGGGTACTTATTAAAAAACCCAACCGTTATGTGTAATAATTTTTTTTTTTTTTTTTTGGGTGGGTAGGGTTATTAATATATTCGAATGAAGCGATTCATACAATAGTGATCGAACTTCACTAAAGTTCGTTTGATCATCTATTGGTATTTCATCGCTTCATTCTTCATATATTAGTATTATTACGTTGTAGATATTTAGAGAAGGAAGGTTTATTTTACCAATTTTCTAAATAAGTAACAACAGTTTTATTATACTTA
Source organism: Thyatira batis (assembly GCA_905147785.2). Taxonomy (NCBI): domain Eukaryota; kingdom Metazoa; phylum Arthropoda; class Insecta; order Lepidoptera; family Drepanidae; genus Thyatira; species Thyatira batis. The sequence continues at coordinate 450,569 of LR990498.1, read as the reverse complement.
TATTTTAATCAACGAAACAAAATTATTTACTTAAAGAATAATTTTAAATGAATAACAATTTGTAATCAATGTTGGAATACAATAATCAACTGGATTCAAAAAATACTGCTGTAGCAAAGTCACTCTCATTGGAATCCGTAATAGGCCTGTGATAAAAACGGGCAAAAGCTGTTGATGTGCCAGTCCAGCCAGCCGTTTTTCTGATCAAGTCAATGCTGAGTCCCGCGGATCTCGCGGCGGACGTGGACGCGTGCCGTGTGCTGTGCGCACTGAATGTACACGTGTCTACGCCACTTTCTGACAATACCTGTTTTATCCAACGGCTGATAGATTGAGCCGTTGCTGGTTTATGTGGTTGTTTTGTTGTCAGTAATAAGTTACCTGCATTCGTGGTTCTCACATTTTTTGTTACAAAAATATAATCTTGGAGAACTGAAGCAGGACAGATATTAATATTTTCTCGAAAATATGGTAAGAATAGTACAGGTTGTTCGCGGCCAGGGGCAGATGTTTTTGTAACGTTAGTTATGGCTATCTTAATACCGTTATGAACTATTGAGATATTTTCTAGTTTTATAAGCGAAAGAGTTTGAACCCTATGTGCTGTACATAACGCTAATAAAATTACTAGTTTTTTAGTAATTTTTTCAATAGTTAGCTCTAAATTTGGGTACCAGTTAGAAATATGATTAAGAACGACTTGGGGATTCCAAGTTGAGGTATATTTAGGACGATTTGGTTTGAGTTTATATGCTCCTTTAAGAAGTCGTCTAATTTGATCATTGGAACCTATTGTATCTCCTAGGAATAACGACAATGCTGAACGGTGACTATTGAGTGAGCCGTAAGAACATCCTGCACTAAACTGCTCAGTTAAAAAGTTGAGCACTAATGGGATAGAGAAATCATGTACATAACTATTATTGTTAATACAAAACTGCCACCAGAGTTTCAGCGTAACGCTATATTGTTTGAGAGTGTTGTCAGAAAGTGACGCTAGCATTAGGTCGAGTGCTACTGGCGGAGTTCCGCGGCGTATGAACGCCGCCCGCAGAGCTTCGCGACACCCAGGGTAAGGTTCGCATTCAAGGGGTGATGGTCCCTGAAATTAGATTGTAATAGTGATTTACTAGGATTGAAAAAGTGTATCGCGGACACTCGTAAATTATGCAATAGAGGAAACCACGGCTGAGATGGCCAGTATGGAAATACTAGTATACCAGTAGCTTCGTCGTCGATTATTTTCCGTAAACATTTCAAAATTAATGAGAATGGAGGAAAAGCATAGAAATAGCGTGATTTCCAGTTAACTGTAAATGAATCGACGGCGAGGGCATCTGGATCTGGTTTCCATGAAATAAAGACGTCACATTTGGTATTGCTGCGAGAGGCAAAAAGATCAATATCTGGATAACCAAAGAGTTGAACTATCAATTGAAAGGAATCGTTAGATAGTTCCCATTCAGTATCTGGGTTGACTTTACGGGATTCTGCGTCAGCGCAGTTTTCTTTTGTATTGACATAAGAAGCGTATATCCAAATATTTCGGTCTTCGCACCATTGCCAAATGTTTCTCGCTAAGTTATTTAGATGTGGGAATTGAATACCTCCCATTCTATTTACGTAGCTTAAGGCTGTGGTGTTATCTACCCTCAACAATATTGTACAATTAGAATCATTTTTGGCAAAGCTCTTTAATCCTAAAAAAACTGCTAACAATTCTAAATAATTAATGTGGTATTCTTTTTCATTAACTTTCCAAGTCCCATTAGCTCGTCTATTGATACAAACTGCACCCCAACCTGTTCGGGAGGCATCTGTATAAATTTCGTATTTATACTCATTTGTTCTGAAACTGCTTATAGTTGTATATATATTTTCTTTCCACCAATTAAGATCTTCTAAAATATCTTTTGAGAGTTTAATTTTAGCATCAAAATTATTGTTATGTTCTGCTAGGGCAAGGAATTTATGTCTTTCAAGAATTTTAGTATACAAGAATCCATATTTAGAAGCTGGGCAAGCTGACACTAGAACACCAATTAATTTTGCAAAATCTCGAATGGTACATCTAGGCAAACGTGAAAATTTTTGTACTAATCGACTGATATTGTTACGTTTTTCGGAAGGTAAGGATAAGGTTAACTCATTTGTTTCGTACATGAAACCTAAAAATTTAATAGTTCTTTTAGGATGTAATGAGCTTTTTTCATGGTTAACTATGAAACCTAAGCAATTTAATAGTTTAAGTGTAGAATAAACGTTATATTCGCATTCTTCATAAGTATCCCCGATACACAAAATGTCATCAAGATAGATTACTGATTTGTGGCCTTGCCTTCGTAGAAAGGTAATAACCTCTTTCATTATTTTTGTAAACACCCTCGGTGCTACTGATAGTCCGTACGGCATGGACTTGAATTCATATGTAATTGTTTGCTTAGAATTAGGATTTTGGAACTCAAATCTAAGATATTTCCTGTCCGCAGGATTAATAGAAACTAACAGATAGGCTTCCATAAGATCAATGGAAGCTAAATAGCCATAATGGGGGATAAGTTTAGATGCAGTTCTATAATCTTCCATTTTAAAATGTGTTTTTAAAATAAATTTATTTAGAGGCTTCAAATTAAGTATAAATCTTTTACTACCATTTGGCTTAGGGGCTAGGAATATTCTTGAGATAAATTGATCATTACATGGATTGCAGGGTGATACAGCTCCTAGTTGAACTAGTTTTTGAATGGCATCGTTCATTTCTAGACTATCGTCATGATTAAATGTAGAACGCGGAACTACCGGTTGCATTATGTTTTTACAAAATGGTATTGTATAGCCATGCTTAATCCATTTCAAAATTACACTATTGCTAGTTATATTAAGCCAACAGTTATAATGAAATGTTAGTCTACCTGCGTGTACCTGCGTTATTGCTGTGCGTTGGCACGTGATTTGGTTTGATTGAAATTCTTCAATGGAGTTTGGTTCGTCGTCTGTGAGGGATAGGGCCTGCGAGTCGCTGGCGGTGGCTTCCGCTGACCTCCTCGCCCCCCCCTGAACGACGAGTAACGAGGAGGTCCTGTCCAGTTTCCCTGATGGGCAGGACGAGTGACCGGTGTGGTAACAGTAGAGGCGACGGCCTTCTGAACTGCCGTCTTCCGGATTTGCAGACCCTGCTTTTCAATAGCCTTGCTCGCTTTGATTTTTTCACCGAGAGAGTTGCCGAACAACGTTTCGTCACGCTCGGTATCTTGAATCATATGTAAGAAATTCTTTTCTAAGCTAGGTGTGATTAACTTTTTCCTATCACAGGAAAAGGAATAGTGTAAGTCTGTTAACAGACGACATCCATCGCTAAGATACTTTAAGGATCGGACTTTATCGTCAGTTTTTAGCATGGAGTCCATGGCACGATTTATCGCAGAGGTACTCGCACCAAGAACTTGTTGAAAGCTGTTAAGTTTTTTATCTCGGTTTCTTACAACCTCTGATACTGCAGCCGAGATTTCGGCGTTAAGTTTAGGTGCTTGCAATAATTTGCAATTGGAGGGAATTAAATATTCCTTCATAAGATTACTTTTATCTTCTTTGGTTAAGCCTTTTCTCAATAATGGGAGCCATAGATTTGCTAAGCTGTCATGTATAGGTTCACCGAAGTCAGGAGTATCAGATGTGGATGCACCAAGAGCTAATAAAAGTTCTGGGTCTAGGTTTGGTTCCGTAGGGATATCCGACGGGGCCGGATCTTTTTCTGATATCTCGCCTGAATCAGGAGGTTCCGGTGGCGCTACGGGCGGCGCTTGCGGCTCGTTTACCAAGCTATCAGGCTGAGGTTCCTGAAGCTGAGGTTCGGCGTTTGCATAACCTAAAATATGAACCCACGATATAATTTCAATAATAAATTATTTTAGAGGGTAGTATGAAATAATGTCTCGCAGACATTATTGAACAGATAAACGCTAATCACTTGGATTACACGTGATTTTCTGCATAGTATTATGCATGCTTAGCTCGCAGCTAAACATGTTATCGTAATTGACTCGCAGTCAATTCCGATGTAATTATTTTAAGATATTTTTATTTTCACTAACTAACCTTCAAGGTGTTCGTCATCCGACGAGTCCAAAGGACGTCGTATTCGACGTCTTTTCTTAACTTTTTCTTCTAATTTCTTTATTTTTCGTTGATAATGCACTAATTTGTCCTGGGCACTGCGTTTTGGCATTATTGCGAGAAACGTGTGCGCTCGTTGCCGTGCACAAAAAGGAAAATGAGATACCGGTACGCTTAGACTAGAGACAAGGGTTTATCGATGTTTTAAAAATCGATTCTCTTTGAAATTGTGCAGTGTTGCCCGTAAACTAAAGGTTACTACAACGTAATAATACTAATATATGAAGAATGAAGCGATGAAATACCAATAAGTTCCCCTGTATAAGTTCGCATACGTACTTTTGTTTTAAAAATTTTACTTCCTAATTGTAATTTATGAAAATGACTTAGTGACATAGAAGAAAGTGCAGCTCCAGTATCAAGCTCCATCTGAACCTTCTTGCTTTCAATTGTTACGTCAATCATAAATTTATCAGAATAATTATACCTGATATTATTGATACCGCAGTCTACCTCCTCAGTGTTGCTTAAATAGTTTTCATCCACCTGATTATTTGTATTTTGCTTACTGAATTGTAGACAAATGCGCGCCAAATGACCTGTCTTCTTACATTTTGTACATATAGTATTTATATGTCTGCATTTGTTCGCTCTGTGGTCAGCATCTCCGCAACGATAACACTTCCCTTGTAAATCTTTGATTGATGTTATATTACGTTGCGTATGTTGTGTCCGAAAGTTATTTTTGTTTTGGACTGAATGTAATGGTGCTTCTATATTTGTTTGTGATTTTGTTATCATAAATTCGTTGTCCATTTTAGCGATTTCCGTAGTTGTCGCTAACTGTACTAATTCGTTAAATTTCTTGTTGTGGGTATCTTGTAGTATCTTCGTTCTAATTTCACTGTCTCGAATTCCACGGATGAATTGTAATGATAAGAAGTTATCCGTTATGGGTTTTTGACAGTTGTTGCAGTTAAATTCGCAATCATGTGCTAAATGTTTCAGCTCTGTGCTGAAAATAGGTATCGACTCATTAACGTTTTGTATGCGCGTTATGAATTTATGTCGACGTGCCCACACGGTAGGTTTCGGGTCTATATAATCTTCTAATATATTTATCAAGTCCATAAACTCTATTTGGGTCGGATCATCAGGTGTGCACAAATCGTAAGCCTTTTCATGAAGTTCTGGACTTACGGAACTAAGCAATATGTAGTTTTTCATTTTTACATCTTTGCAATTTGTAACATGTAAGTATGTTTCTAGTCGCCTAACAAAATTTTTGAAACTTTCTGTGTGTTGGAAAGGTTGAAAATTAATTTTCGGAGATTGATTCTGTGTCTTTTCAGTCAGAATTGTCGTAGTGCAGGCTTGAGATGTAGGTGCTATTGTAATTGTTTGAGATGATCGATTAAATAATAATAATTTAAGTTGTGTCATTTCTTCCTTCATTTCAAAATGTAAATCCGTCTCTTGTTCTGTATCATTACATAATTTCTCTATTTGTTCCTGAATTGTATCAAACTTCTGTTCGTATTTTTCAATTGACGTAAGTCTTGTAGTGTATTCGATATCAGAAATGATACTCACAGTTTGTAAATAATTGTAATTCTTTGTAATTTGAGCTTTTATTGAACTCCTAGCCCGTTTTAGGGCTTTTAATTCGTCATCCATCGTCGCCAATATTGAATTCTAAAATAATAGTCTTTATCAAAGCACATATTTTTATTCAATGACATTTATGAAACCTGTCATCTTTTTACTCTTCTAAGTATATATAGCACTTTTGAAGATTTGTTTATGGATTTTGACTGACTCGGTAAGTGTGGGAAATAAATGACGTCACAAAAGGTTACTGTTAGTGAAGATGAAGCGTCTCTTTTCTTGTTTCTATTTATCTCAAACAAATGTTTTTATTTTCTTTTAGTTATAATTTACAGTATTAGTTATGTACCTATCGTAAAACAAAAAGAATAATATTTACGAGGACTTTTATGCATTTAAAAAGTAGTTTAGTCTTTAAGGTTTTTGCAGGAATTTTCACGATAAACTAACATTCGGGTTACATACATACAAACAAACACCGACTCTGGGTGACGGTAATTTTTGATATACAGTGTTTGTAACAAATCACCTCCGAAGCGGCTTTAACTTCCACCTCTACACCCTATTTTGTCATCATAATTTTAGTATTTTTGTTTCAACAATATCCGAATAATTCAACCGTCGATCATTCACATGAAGTGTCACGTCACTTTGACATTTCATTCTTATTTTAAAACATTTGGCTGGTCAGCTAGTATTATCTTTAAAAATATTGTACAAAATCAAAATCTTTTTTATTCAACTAGGCCTCAATAAAGCACTTATGAATAGTCACTATTAACGCTCGGTTCTGATAGTTGCTTTTTACTGAGAAGTACTAACTAATCTTCGGATGTATAAAAAAACTATCTCAAGATATCATTAACAAACCACACAACACAGGCGTACCTAAGCTACGACCGGGTCATTGTAAGAAATGACAGCGATCCATCCCACGCGAGGGTTGACCAAATGCTCCTGCCTGGTGGAAATTACTCCGAGTCAGTGCCTTTAATAAATAACCATCAGTTTATCACAATTTGCACGTATTCCTTGTATGATAACAATATGTTTTCACCACAGACATATAATTTAACTAGACGTCGCGAGTTTACAGTCGGAATATTTACTGCTTTAAAGTTTTATAATTGCCTGCACACGTCTATGTATATATCGTCTCTTAGCTTATAACTCCGTATAAGTCATTTTTACCAACTTTTCAGGTTGACAAAACTGTTTATTTTATAAGGCCAACCGGCTTGCGCGCTGTTACTACTTTTTGAATTGAAGCCTCTTATTGACTAAAATCTATATCATGTGACCCATGGTTCGACGCGCAATGAGCAACTCTATCCAACGGCATTAAAATGTAGAAACTGCCAATTTTCGACTTGAGCGGTGTTGTAAGCCAATAGCGATGTCATTGGACTAGGTAAAGAGCATAGATTTTATTTACTAAAGATCATTCGCTCAAGGCCACCGACTTTTATGCCGATTAAAGTGTCAAATTTTATAATAAGCAATTATGTTTGAATTGATTTACAACTTCAAAAATGTAATAAGTACCTTATTATAGTATTTTGGGCTTTACTGCACATCTTGTGACAAATAATGCACTTTGAAGTTTTCAAACTTTTTACACTTTTAGACCGCGACCGTACGAACTTCGCATATCAAAAAATAGTAAAAAATGTCTGCTCTCTACGCCGTCATTTAGTCCGCGATCGACCGTTATTGCCTTCGGACGTCAAAGAAAAGTGACACGGTTGGTCTTCATACAAATTGGGGTACTTTCGTTATCTAGTTAGATTATAGGTCTATGGTTTTGCCTTTTGTTTTGGTGGAAGGGGAAATTAACTCATTTGTTTCTTGTTATCCCGTTTCGTTGTTTGCACAGAATATTTTGATAACTGCCTAATTATGCCGCATTCTCTGTAGTAATTTGGTTAAGCTAACATGTAGGTGGAATTGATTACACAGTCGCGTGCGCTGAGAGACAAGCAAAAAGTTCTACATTAGGACTTTTCCGGAAACCCGAATCCTATTATGTGCCATACTTGGAATGTATTTTTTCAGCTATTTATTTGAGACTTAAATGATATCTCCTCTCAGGAAGTACTGGATGGATTGTATTTATTATTTTAGTGTTTGATAGCCCATATATTGAGAAAAGCTATATATATAATTATAGGCTATATAACACCACTCTACAATCAATAGGAGCGGAACATTATTGAATAATATTGCAACAACGTACGCTAACGTGACTAAATGATATTAAAATATTTGTTATCAGTAAAAAAAAAATATATCTAGAAAAAAAATCAAGGAATGTACTAAAGTAGATCCAGCAAGAACGCTCATAAAACCACGGGGCAAAAACTCATATTAATATCATATTTATTGTAACATAAGTTGCTCTGATCCTGTCATGCTCATGACGTAGTTAAAATCATTCAAAAGCTACAATATAAACTAGCCACTGCAACTTCCACAACATATAGAAAGGTACTTCATAGATTTGTACCCGTGACAATCAATCTCAGGTTTTCAGAAAAAATGCCCCTCATCACGATGCAAATTGGACACAATGAATTTACATATAAATCAGATTCCAGCCGAAGATTCGCGGTTGGAATATCAATGCTGTAAAACGATATGACTCGTATGATATAGGTACATTGAAAAAATTGTAAGACAGGTCTGTATTTTTAAGTGTATAAAAGCGCGTAGTTCCCGTTTCCATGAGAATTTCCACGCCATCTAACTTGCTAATATCTATACTAATATTATAGAGCTGAAGAGTTCGTTTCCATGGGAATACGGGGATAAAATATAGACTATGTTACTTCATGATAATGTAGCTTACCAATCGTGAAATTATTTTTGAAATTGGCACAGTAGTTTTTGAGTTTATTCATTACAGACATACACACAAAAAAAAATTTTTCTCTTTATAATATTTGTGTACAAAAAGTAAGATCAAAATTACCCAGCAATTATTTAGTCTATATTCTATTCTAAGTCTGTTTACGAATAAATTCGTTTATGTATTTTTTTACTGTATTATGTAGATTCTCAGTTCATATTGATAATAGTAATTCACCAATAAATATTCTGTATATCACATGAAAACGATCACGGGTTTCCTTGGGAGGGTATCGGAGAGGACTTACAAAATAATAATGTTAGATAATACGAAATGAGGTTTAGCTTGGACCGAAATATGCCGCCATTTATATATAAAAAATAACCCTAAAAGTCTATGCCTAATTTATTGGAGACCTTTTTTACATTACTACAGTTTCACGGATTTGCTCGCATTACCGGAAGATTTGATGTTTTCTACATTGAACACGCCTACCTATAATAACCAAGGAATATAACTAATAAATTTTTTCGATGTAAGTCAATAGTCGTGGGTTCTATTCCCAATTAAGACAAACATTTCCGTGCATGTTTTGTTTTATGGCTGGATCTGAAAATTATATTATAAGTATGTAAAGTAGTTTATCAGCTATCTGGTAACGGTAGTACAAGCTCTATTTATTTTAGAATCAGATTGGCCGTGTGTGAAAGAAAATCTGTACACTCATTAGTCATGATTAAAAGGAGGAAATTGTAGACCAAATTATAGAGCTTTAAAGAGTATGTCTTTTAAGTCTGTTTTGCTGCAATTCAGAGTCCTAATGTCTTAATTAATTAACTCATTACCGGACTAGGGTAGTGTTTTTCCTGACAACAAACAAGAAAATGTAGAAGTTTAATTACAGTACTGTTCTTAGAAAGAAATGTACAATTAAATGCGTATATATTTGTATTTATTTAGTTTTAAAAAGGTGTATTACAAAGTGAAGTTGGTTCTTTGATATCAGAAAATGTATAAAATATAATATTTTTTGTACAATTTTATTGATAGGAAACAAAAAAGTATTTACTTATAAACAGATCAGATATCCTTTGAAATAGATCAAGTTATCAAGCATTAAAGGTTAATTTAATACAATTTAATATCAAAAAAATATATATAAGTCATAACACTCGGCTCTTATAAAAGTGATATTCCAAATAATAGAATCAGACTGGATATCATTTATTTTTAAACTTGAAACAGACAAAGTAAATTAAATTTAAGTCTACATTGATAAAAACTGTCAGTAGAAAGACCATCTGCGTAGTTTTCAGCTAGCGATAATTTTGTCTGTCACAAAAACGGGACGAAGTATCTTATACACTCAAGGTAGATAGTCGTAAAATGATTTATCTTTTTTATGTTATAACTAGCTGCCTCCGCGCGGTTTTACCCGCGTAGTTCCCGTTCCCGTGGGAATACAGGGATAAAATATAGCTTATGTTACTCGGGGATAATGTAGCTTTCCAAAGGTGAAAGCATTTTAGAAATCGGTCCAGTAGTTTCGGAGCCTATTCATTACAAACAAACAAACAAACAAATCTTTCCTCTTTATAATATTAGTATAGATATATCTATTATGTATATAATATACAAATTATTACATACATATTATATATATGTAATCTTCACATTCGTCATAAACAATTGTTTCTTAGCATGAGCTAATCAAAACCATCTTTTGTCCTGTTCGGATCACTTAACTTTCGGTTTTTCAATTGGAGTTTTTAATTTGTTTTGAAACTAAAAAACAGTAGAAAAATAAATTCATTCAAATCAAAAAGCGCATTTAAGCTTTTTATCGATTGTATTGTATCGATATAACCTTCCATAATAAATGGGCTTTCCAGCACCAAAATATTTTTCAATTAAAACCAGTAGGTAGTAAGCGCGTTTAAACAATCTCTTCAGCTATAATATTAGTATAGATATCAACTAGGTTAGATAGCGCGAAAGGTGTTTTCTATTACCAGAAAATGTGTCTATAAAAAGAGCACTTATAGTCATAGTATAAACTTAGCTTATGGAATGAACTAGGTCTGTACCCGTCACATTGTTTGATGTATGGCGGTTCGGTCCCTAACTAAAGGGAAATATAGGACAGTAATAGCACGACTGCTCCGACGATATATACGTAAGGACAAAGGAAAGGAATACCCGATTATTTCTCGCACGATAACGGTCGTATCTCGATAAATTATAGTTGTACAGACCGGGTAGGAGAAAAAGAATAAATAGTAATCGAAAGGAAAGCTTTCTTTCAAATTAAAACATATAGGTCGTTGTATAAATGAATGTTCTGAGACATTTTCACACGCTGGCAAGCTGATTCCAAAGTAATATGCTACTTTTAAGCACATACTAATATATATATTTACATCCCGATAAAGAAAAAATACATGTTATGCTATATAAGTATAGGGTATGAGACAGAACACCTTTTTTTCCTATGGCATAAATAAAAATAGTCTAATAATCATTACAAAATGGATAGAAAACATTCGTAAGAAGTTTCCACTTGACTCTAAAAGGATTCCGCATCAGAGACGAACTCTAAAAACAATAAAACAAAGCCAGTTCCAAATGTATCTGTCCCAACACAACATAAAAGCCTTTATAACATTGAAATGCATTGCGACAAAGAAACGTGGAATCGCAGATGCATTACGCCCATCTCATATATAGGCCACGTCTGGAGGCAAGCGAGCGTTATCCAAGGCGGGTCACGTTCCGAGCCGGCTCTGAATCAAAATGCCCATGAAACATATGCCCAGTGAGTCCCTCCCTGTGCTTGCACTGATATATTTTGCAGAGACGCTAAGAGAAAATTGTAAGAGAAAAATGTTTTTGATGCTTAAGAACGTTAGAAAACTATTGTATTTTTTATTGCTACTAGCTGACCTGGTAAATAATGTCTGGCATATAAAAAATATTAAAAGGAAGGTGAATAATTATTTCTGACATATTGGCACACTTTCCAAATATTGGTAGGTACATAAAACAATTTAGAATCGGTCAAGCCGTTTCGGGATGTCAAACAATGGTCCTAATAAAATTGAGGCCGACTACTGAACTGAAAGTAGCTTCAGCACCTTAGTGCCCATTTCGGGCCTAAACTAAATAAATTGGCAAGGAAGAATTGAAATAACAAAAACAAATTAAAAAACAAGCTTATAAGAAACTAGCTGCCTCCCCGCGGTTTTACCCGCGTAGTTCCCGTTCCCGTGGGAATACAGGGATAAAATATAGCCTATGTTACTCGGGGATAATGTAGCTTTCCAAAGGTGAAAGAATTTTTGAAATCGGTCCAGTAGTTTCGGAGCCTATTCATTACAAACAAACAAACAAACAAACAAACAAATCTTTCCTCTTTATAATATTAGTATAGATATGAAAATGGAATTAGTTAATGGCAAAGCAGCGCCCTCTTTCTTGAGTTTCATGGAAAGTCGCATCTGACTGCTCATAGATGGCGTTACACGTTTCAAATGGTAGATATGAGGTGGATTTATCTTTTACTAGCGACCCGCCCCGACTTCGCTCTAGTAACAGAGTATTATTATACCCCTGTTTTTTTTATGATTATGTACCAATGTTTTTCAATCTATAACATGGTAATATGATCCCAAACTTAGCACAGCTTATACTATGGTAATCATATAGGTCTCTATCCGATATACTGAAATTATGTTTAAATAAATACTTATGCCTATAAGTACCACACAAAGGTATGTTCCGGCCGCGAATCGAGCCTACGACCAGCGGCCTAAAAGTCAGTATCACTAACCAAAACGCCAGATAGCACAGTAGGTATTTATAATATTGTGTTTGTTAATGTATCTACATATTCCTATAGCACAAATATGCTTGATTGTTCAGCAATTTATGCTCGACAGATAAAGTTGGATCAAATATTTGGAGCTTAAAGCTCGTGTCGGCCGAATTGGCGAAATTGATGCTTTATTGAATTAGCAATCGTGTATTCATAATGCGAATGCTATCCATAAATCCATTAAGCTGCAGTATTCGAAATAGTTCAGATATTAACCAGCTGAAATGGTAGCTTTTAGATTATACTTAATATAATTTAGCCTTTGATAAATAACGGTTATTATATATGTAACAAATTAAAATTTACACGGCCAATCTTATTGTACACAAAACCGATATTATTATTATTATATGTTACTTATAAAATCGTAGTTTTTCAGCTAATGCAGAACAAACACATTTATATGTACACGAATAATTTATTGCACATTTGTTAATAAAAAAAGGATGTGCCTAATTCCTATCTACTAATATTATAAATGCAAAAGCAACTCTGTCTGTCTAGCTTTTACGCCTAAACCACTTACCTACACATATTTTCAACTAAAAAAAAATGAGATCACTTAATGTGTTGACTTATCAATAAAGTTCCTTAATATATGTCGTGAGCGTGCAGAACGTAGTACAAACAAAAAAATCAATATGAAATGAAAATGAAAAATGAAAAATGTTTTTCATTCAATTAGGCCTTCGCAGAAATTTAAAAATACTCAGACTCTAACGCTCGGTTCGGAAGGTTGGTTTTGCTGAGAAGAGCCGGCAATAAACTCAGCAATTACTCTTTTCAAAACAAACTTAGATTTATTTACATTTCAAGGAATTAGTCTCACTGACAATATTTGGGTATTGGGAATAAAGTCTAGTACTTACTTAAAAAAGCAGACATTTAGACTATAGGCTAAATCACACTAATATTATAAAGGCGGAAGTTTGTTATTGTGCATGTTTGTTACTTTTTCACGTCTAAACGGCCGGAACCATTTTGATAAAATTTGGTATGGAGTTTGCTGACACCCTGGATTATATAGGCTACTTTTTATCCCGAGAAAATGTAAGGTGCCTCGGAAACGCAGGTGAAACCGCGGGGCAGAACCTAGTTAGCTCTAAACTTATAGATTAGTAAGTAAAAGAACCTTCATAACAACAGTACAAGTTGATCACTCAGAATTCCCATTTCGACATAACAAAGTGTTCTTTCAAGCTGAAATTAAGGTAAGTTCCCGCAAAAAATTACATTTTCTAACACTAGTTAAGAGCTTAAATTAAAGTCTTGGGCCTGAGGGTTAGCACCGAGCAAGTCTACTTGCTTCTTACACCAAAAGAAACCCTTATTGTGTAACTTTCTCGTAATCGTCGATCAAGGCGAGAGAGTAATACAATTCGAGAGCAGTAGTCCAATAAGCATCGATAATGAAGCCGATTATAGTGTTTACCCTGGACATCTTCCATTTTCCCGGGATAAAAAGTAGCCTATATCCTTTCTCAGACTCGGATCTGTGTACAAAATTTCATTTAAATCGGTTCAGTAGTTTTAGCGCGAAAGTGAGACAGACAAAGATACTTTCGCATTTATAATATTAAGTATAGATTACTGGCTATTTGGCATTGTGGTTAGCCTCCCTGACTTTAAAGCCGGTCGTGGTTCATCCCACAAATAACAAATATTTTCGTGCATAAACATTTATGTTTGTCCTGTGTGGTTGTAAATACCTATACCGAATATATAAGTAGGTATAATAAAGATATATTTTAAATGGTAGATTATAATGATTACTATCAGCAGTGGTTAGATTGGAATCAAATCCCTTCATATATGTACTTTGAATATCCCCATTAATAGTATAAATATGAAAGTCTGTTTGTCTGCTACGCTTTCACGCTAAAACCACCGATCTCATTTCGTATGAAATTTGGTATAGAGATAGAGTATAAGATTGTATTGAACATGGGCTATATTTTATGCCGATTAAGTAAAATATCTCCGGAAACGCGGTTAGAAACGGCAGGGAGCCATTAGTGGAGAATAACTGACAAATCACCCAAGATATTTATTTATTTAATATAATTATACGATTGCAAGTGAGTTACACAATAGTTCTATTCTAGTGCCTGCGGCTTGGAAGAAAAAGTTCGCGCCCAAGTAGTTCATGTTTCTCTTGCTAAATTACATCGGAAGTTTAAAAGTAGGAACGGAAGTTTAAATGTAGTTAGCTGGGATGAATACTACAGCCTTAACTCATCTTTAGTGTCGGGTAAAAAAATCCAGGGATTCAGATATCGGATTCTGACGGCAAAAACCTTTTCAATATTTTTCCGTCAATATTTTTTTTATAGAATATTTTATTTGCTTAAAACATTTTTAGCCTAAATATGAAGATAAATTAATATTAAGTTGTTAAACCAAATACATAATACAACATATAAAACATCATCTTTGTCATTAAGTCTTAGGGGACATAACATTTTACTTTATTTATATACTTACCGGTTGGCTTTGTAACTCTGACTTTCAAGCCGTCAGTCATGGGTTCGAATTCCGTCCAAGACAAAGATTTTTATGCATGAGCACGTCAGTTTGATCTATATCTAGATGTGAACATCTAAGTATGTATTTTAAAAATGTATAATAGTATGTAGTAGCTATCTGGTTACCATATCACAAGCTCTGCTTCGCTTAGAATCAGATTGGGCGTGTGTGAAAAATGTCCCAGAATATTTATGTAGAAAACTAAGCTTTACTATCTAAGTGTGTATTTACTATTGACTATAACACGCATTATTCTGCTCCATTACACTTCTCACTTGCGAGATGCACTCCACTTGACTTTATCGTGTGAGCCACTCGCGCCAGTACTCGCTCCAGTGATCACGAGTGATTTTACACTAGTTTACTTACTTATACATATTATCATTACTTAAAAACTTGGATGTATGAATGGACTGAAGGACTGTAAAGATCATAGATAGATTATGTATTTCACAAAAATATATTTATCGTCCCGTTATTATAACGAAACAAAAATAAGGTGGAAGTGGAAAAATATTCTTCAAAATATGGGTGGATGTTTACAGTACACTTTTCATACAAAAATAGAAATAATTTAACAAAACATTCATAAGGCGTAAAGTTAAGTCAAAAAGCTTATATAACCTATTATACATTGCGGTTATGCTAACAAAACTTTAGGTGACAAAATGTCGTAAAACGTATTTTTTAAACCTTCATCTTTTTCTTCCTGCCCATATCCCGCCTAAGCAGGGATAAGGGCAGGAAGTAGTATGTTTTACACCACTGTACAATAAATATAATAATCACTACTTTCTATTATTATTCAATATGAACACTGTAATTTTTTAGGTTAAAACTTCAACTTGATTTTTTATTGGTAAAATCTTAAATAAGCGCTACCGCCATTTTAACTGTCATTTAATAATGACATGTACGCCATTCACATCCGACCTCCGCATGTTTTTATCACTCCATGATTATTATGAGTATTTTGCTCAGTATCTTAATTTAATAAGGAGCTTCTAACGGAATATGTGCGATGCTCTTCCATCTAGCGAGTGAGTGTTGCAAACAGCCACCAAGTTATAAGCTTTTGACCATATATTTTAAAGTACAAACGTAGTAAAGCTTGTATGGACGCTTCACGCGCAGTTGAAAAAAAAAGCTTATAACCTAAATAGCTCAAAATTAAAATTAAGCAATATCGCTAAAAGGCTTATTGGTCATAATATAATATCGTTTAAGGATTCAGTCATAAATATTATAAAAATGACTGTAAGTTGTATAGAAAACGTCAGTCTTGATATTGATAAATATGCATTTTAAACTCTATACCATAGAAAAAGGGTTTACTTTAGATATTTGTATGTTATAATTTTTTTCGCTTAAAACTTGGACCAAACAATCCATTACATGATTGTACACAGTCAAACACAAAACGGGAAATGATATCGTTGCTTCGTTATAAACTTTGGCTGCATTGTCATAATTTAATATTGCTTATCCATTATGTTAACAGAGTTAAGGGGCTGAACGTGAGAACTGGAGGAAAGTTCTTCAAAAAGATCTAAGCGAGATCTAATTTTAGCGTATCACTATATATTATAAAAATGTCCTCCACCGCGTCTTTGTTTGGTTGCAGTCTCTAATTTCAGGTTTTTTTGTCGGATAAACCATATATTGAGGAAGGCAATAAGATATCACGCTATGACCAAAAGGAGCGTTATATTGTTGAAAATCGGAGTAGAAGTGACACAGACCGCGGAAGCCGCGGATCAGCTAATAAAATATAATGATAATCTTGATTCTTATTCTCACACGATAGTTGATGCTAAAAACCGTTACATAATAAAAACAGTTCCTCAATATAAAGAAATTGGAAATGTTCTACAAAGCCTACAATACCTAGAAACAAGTTTACGTCAGTTATTAATAAATATATTTAGATAATAATATAAAGACTAATCTATCACGCTACAGTCAGTGAAGTGTTCAATTTTTAATTTCAAACTAGCTACTTGTTATTTTTAACAAAGTTTGTAACAAACGGTATATATAGTCAAAGTTAATATTAATTTTCACGTTACCTCTTACAGCCCCTTAAAGGTAGAATGAAATTACAAAGTTACATGTATACTTTTACAGTAAAGTTACTGTTCTAACTTTATTGTTATTGCTAAAAGGTTAGTTCGGTTCGGGTATCACTCTTATTACTAACTAGTGGCTCCCCGCGGCTTCGCTCGCGTTCCCGGGGGATCTTCAATTTTCCCGGGATAAAAAATAGCTTATGTCCTTTCTCAGGCTCTGGATTATCTGTGTATCAAATTTCATTTAAATCGGTTCAGTAGTTTTAGCGTGAAAGCGTAACAAACAGACAGACAGAGTTACTTTCGCATTTAATAATAATAATAAATTTATTTATTTCTTGCCACACAAAACAAACTTAAACCAAAAATAATCTTAAATCTATTTACAATAACTAAGTTCAAATTAATTTCAATGGCTTAAAAAAATACAAAACAATGAGTCTTCTGACTCTCAAACTAGAGTAATCTGTATTATGAGAGTCAGTGATCCTCTGTACACAATGAACAGTTTATAATATTAGTATGGATAAGAGAGCCTTAAAATTAGTAAGTTCATTGACTTATTCTTAATAATGTGATTCCTATGCTAGTCATCTTTAGTTGAAGCTATGAGCTTGGTTATTCAACAAAATGGAAACATTGAATTTGGAGGGTTAATAATTTAGTTTTAAATCGTCAAGTCTAGACTGCGGTCGATAATGTAAAAGTTCTAAATGCTTTTCGATTTTCATACAAATTTCTGATAATTTTTACTATTTCTTTATAGTTTTGGGTTAACTAATCGTCGAATTAAGATTATGTAGATCACTTATATATAACTAGTTGACCCGCGCAACTTCGTTAGCGTCACTTGCCGTTTGCAACAGTTTTGATTGATGCTCCGCTCCTATTCGTCATAGCGTAATTATTTATACATAAAACCATCCATAAGAATCACTCTATCTATTAAAAAAAACCGCATCAAAATCCGTTGCGTAGTTTTAAAGATCTAAGCATACATACGGACAGACAGACGGCAGATAGCGACTTTGTTTTATACTACGTAGTGATAAGTTATCAAAGTATTTTTCCCCTAGTTTACAATACAATTAAAAAGAAAATCCAACCGCGTTAGCTTTTGTTACTTTATCGCTCAAAACTTTAACAGGCCATCATTTTCCAGTGCGGTGCAGCTTGTGAAAGTTCATTCTCATCTTATTATCATAACTGTGGAGGGAGACAGCAAGTGTGAGGCATTTTTAAAGCTCAACTAGCTTGAGAAAAGTTTACGTGAAAATAAGTTATGTGGTAGCATCTGGGTTTTGTTCGACAGTCCGCGTAACGGTGTAAAAGCCATCTGAGGCTAACACATGCTAGTCCATTAAAAAACTGGGTTTTTTTACTTTTAGAGTTGGATGTTTCAGCATGTTTCACCATGTTTCAGCTGGTGAATGTCTGATGCAGTTACGCAGTTCCAACATATTACAATGTGCTTGTTATTAGGGATCTGCACGCAAATAGGTATATGCATTTTATAAACCCACACACAAACATCACTAACAACGTATAGTGCCTAAGATTTTATGTTCTCTTTTCGATCTGGTTTATAAACAAAAATAACTCTTACCTAAGTATATATTGTTTTCAAGTTGTGAAGTTCTAAGATATCATTTTATTTGATCAAACTATTAATGTATAAAAACATTATTCACATAGGAAATAAATCTCTAAAATTCTAATGAATGTCACTGAATGATACATTATACATAATGATACTAATAAATGTATCGGCCTTGCAGTAAAGATAAATAAATAAAATAAAACACATTTTATCACAATAAATACACAACCATCAGTGCCTGAGTCTGACTCATAATTTCCCATCTATTTTATAACTACATTTATGCAGCATGGCGGGTTGTCACGAGCTTTTGTTATAAGCTTTGATGATGGCCAATATTGTAAAAGAGGAGATGAAAAATTTTGAAATATGCTGGGTTCAGTCATTTTATTTTATGGATTTCATTTTATGGTGCGTCAAATATTTTTATAAATATTTAGCTATTATGGCTGCTGTATGTAATAAAACCGTCGAAGTAATATTTACAGAAGTTTTACATTATATTATACTAGCGGACTCGGCAGACTTCGTTCTGCCCACCAGCGCCACCTACCGGGTCCAAATTGATGTACTATACATAAAAACCTTCCCCATGAAATACTCCGCAATTTGGTGGAAACCGCATGAAAATCTGTTCGGTAGTTTTTGTGTTGATTGCGTTCAAACAGACAGGGCGGGGACTTTGTTTTATATATAGAAGACTAGCTGACCCGGCAGACTTCGTACTGCCCCAATCTATACATCTATACTTACTAATCTATACTAATGTTATAAAGGAGTAGAGGTTCCGCTGCGTACGTATGTACGTAAACGGTTTGATGTGCACGAACACCAAAAGGCTACTCTACAGGTGCGCATGTATAAGCTGACAGATTTCGTCTCCATCAAGCGAGGTGTGAGGCAAGGGGATACTCTCTTGCCAAAACTCTTCACTAATATGCTAGAAGACGTAATTAAATCTCTAGACTGGAAAGACAGAGAAATAAATATAAATGGCACACGCATGTCGCACCTGCGTTTTGCTGACGACCTTCTTCTACTATCTGAGAACGTTGCTGATCTTCAATCTATGCTTACAGAACTACATGAAGCATCTCTGAAAGTGGGTCTACGTATGAACATGTCCAAGACCAAGCTTTTTGGCTAGTCATCCAATTTGAACAGCTACCATTAATGTGGGTAACTCCCCAATAGAACTCGTAGACCCATATCTACATACATCTATCTTGGACATAGTTTGTCGTTTGACCGGGAGTCTCAGGTAAAGGAGATCGCTAGACGGATCCAGTTAGGTTGGGCTGCATGTAGGAAACTTGATGACATCTTCGGCTTGAATATTTCTCAATGTCTGTAGACCAAGGCATTTAACCAGTGCATTCTGCCTATCCTCACCTATGGTGCCGAAACATGGTCGCTTACAAAAGGCAACATGTATAAAATAATGGTTGCTCAAAGAGCCATGGAGCGAACTATGCTGGGCATCTCCCTTGAAGACCCAATACCCAACGTCGAAATACGACGTAAGACGCAAGTCGTGGATGTGGGTAAACGGATCACGGGATTAAAGTGGGGTTAGGCGGGACATCTGGCAAGGCGAGATGACGGAAGATGGGCTAAAGCTATTACAGAGTGGTGGCCAAGAGAGACACGGGAAACCGGGTAGACCACCGGCTCGGTGGGTAGACGACATTGTCGAGGCAGCGGGTAGGCAGTAGATGTAATTGGCACAGGACCGTATAAAGTGGCATAAAAATAAGGAGGCCTATGCTCAGCAGTGGGTTATTACGGGCTGATTAGATAGATAGAAAGAAAGTTAAATAGAAGCATGCACTCATAGATATGGTAACACAATATCGTCTAACTTTTTTCCGTGTTTTGAAGTGCGACAGGGTGGATTGACATATTACAGTTGGTTGTCAAATCTAATGTCAAATATTATGATTGCGTTCAGAAGTTTATGGTTTAAATTGTGACAAAACTTAAAATTGATCAATTTAAAAACCGACCGAATTAAAAATCAGGTATTATTTTCGGTAATTAAAAATTAAATAATTAATAAATAGTTTACACAAATTAATGTCTAAAAAGAACAAATATAACAGTTCCTGAACTTTCGAGACATTTTACAAAAAATAAATTTCTGAACGCACACATGAATAGTTGTTACAGTATTTGACAGAATTGGACAACAAATGTTTGACATGTAATAAACAAATCAGCATTTATTGAAATGATTAAGTATTAATTTCACATATCGAGTTTTCATAGTTTTTAAGATGTATTCTGCTTTTCGGGGCGGAGACAAATCCAACGAATCAATAACCATAAAAATTGATTCAGCAGATCTCGAGTTATAAGTGTTGTAACAAACCCGTCTTTCTTTTATATATATAAGATTTGGATATTAAAAATAATAAAACAATGTTGGTAACGCGATTTTTGTTTGACTGATGTAATGACGTGGAAACTGATGCATTTTATCTCGCGTGCCGAAACTAATACAAAAGAAACGCGAGTATCGGAACGCGACATTAAACTCCTCCAACTATGTATTCTGTGCTCCAACGCACACACGCACATTGTTTTGATAGATATGATCTTTGACGTTAGGAACACACCTACATTGCTTAGACAACAGTAAGTGCTTGTAATTTAATATGAACTTTATACCATAGCAATAAAGCTCAAATTGACTACGTTTTAGTTACAAATCATTTGTATGGGAAAAAGAAAAGGGCTATTTTTAGGGTTTTTCCAGCAATAATTCTAATTTTTCTCGCCGTAAAAACCATCCTTGTACTTCAACAAACATTTAAAAAAAAGATTTGGCCAAATTGGTCCAGGCGTTGTTGAGTTATGCGCTTACCAACACATTTTGCGATTCATTTTTATATTATAGATAAGTGTATTTTGATTCATAGCACTGTAACAAAAGCGGTGCCGGCATCATATTTCACGGCGAAATCGGAAATTTCATTGTGCTCTTTATATAATGTTTAAAACTTTAAATACAAAATTGTTTTCATTTTGTGTTCTGAATAAAATATTATCATTTGTTTATTTGAAAAACAAAAAAAATCATACTAGTGACTCCCCGCAGTTTCACCCGAGATCCTATAAATTGATTCTACTATTATTAAGTATAAATGTGAGTATGTATGTATTGATGTTTGTTACAAAACGGCTGAAGGGATCTGGATGAAATTTGGCGCTGAGTTACAAGATATTGTAAAATAGCATAAAGGCTACTTTTACCGGAAAAAATGAAAGTGGGGACAGAAATCAAGGTAAATCACGGGGCGGAAACTACCTTCTTACTAGCTTTATTCGGTAGTCTGGAAGAAATTGCTTGCTTGCTTTTAGCGATAAGCCACTTGTGCATTTAGTTAAGTTCTAGTGTTATTGTTATTTTGTTTTGTCTTTTGGTGTACAATAAAGAGTTATCTATCTATCTTCTTAATATTAATGAAACACTTATTAAAAGGTAATATTATAATGAATTTACCTCCTAAGAAACCTCCTAAGACAGGTATTTCATACTTAAAAGGAGGTTTCAAATAATTACTGTGCTGTGTATGTATTTTGTTAATGAATAAATGATTTGATTTGATTTGATTTTTTGATTTGATTTATTTCCATTGCAAAGTTGGCCCCGTTTTTTATAAGTAACTAGGTCAACAAATGTTCAGCCTGGTCTGGAATAATTAATCTAGACCTTTACAGCTTTAGGAAACCTAATTTTATGTTCTTATATATAAATAAAATGAAGGCCGTTTTTCGATGTCATTACGGATTAAGGCTTTAGAAGGTAATAAATTTTCTTTATTTATTTTTGCGTTAGTGAAATTATCTTAGGATCTTTATGTATATTGACAATTAGGTAAGTATATAGTAGACATTATATCAAGCAAAAAAAAATCATATTTTCCCCTATGATAAAAACCTTGCTTGAAAGAGTACATCCATACATTCTCTTAAACTATCGCATTTATAATATTAGTAGGGTCAATGCAGAGCTAAAATGGTGGGTAAAATAAAACAAACAGAAGTGGAAACGTGTCCGAATTCATTACCCGATATCCGAACCGCATTGATGTTAAAACAACGTATGTTAAACGGGAACCCTTCTCCAAATAAAGGCCAGCTTCATTCTACGATTGCTACTGCAGTCCATTCAATTAATATGTTTACAAGATGTTTGAGATGTAGATGCGGCATATGGATGTAAATCTTACTAATTATAAATGGTAAAGCTTGTAAGAATGTATGGATGTATGTTTGTTACTCTTTCTTGACAGAAAGGCAGAAGGCATCGCGGTGAAATTTTACATTAAGTTAAAGAATGTTCTGGAAAAACACATTGACTTTACGAATTTTGAAATTGGTTCGGAGATAATAAATCGAACGAGTGAGGTGTAGAGCTAGGATTTTATAATGGATTTATTCAAACGTTTTATTCTATTAGGCCTTTACATGCACTCATTTATTTATGAAGAATCACTCTCTAATGCTCGGTTTGTAAATTTATTCATGCAGAGAAAAACCAGCAATAAGCTCATGAAATAAATACAAAATATTACAGTAAGTATACCACGTATATTATATATAACTAGCGGACCCGGCAGACTTCGTTCTGCCCACCAGCGCCATCTACCGGGTCCAAATTGATGTATCATACATAAAAACCTTCCTCATAAAATACTCCGTAATTTGGTGAGTACTGCATGAAAATCTGTTCAGTAGTCTTTATGTTCATCGCGTTCAGACAGACAGAGGCGGCGGGGACTTTGTTTTATATCTAAAGAAGTAATTATATCAAGATTTATTTTTAAGACTCCACCGTTCACTAAAATTCATTACACTGGCAAGGACCCCATGCATACTAATTCGGCTACCGTACGAATGAGTCGGTGAATCAGTGAGTGAATGAAATGAATGGCTCGCTGCACCCACAGAATATGTTAATTCAGGAAGGCTACATTAATCTCGTTAGTGAGTCTTGATTTCGTAACTTGAATGCTTGTACCAAACATTTGTTTGAGCTCATGAATGTCATATCAAATCACCAGTTCCGTTTGTGTTATTTGTTTCTATGTTATTGTTTGTAATGTATACTATATAATCTTTATATACATTCTACTAATATTATAAATGTGAAAGTTTGTGAGTCGATACTCACAAACTTGATGGATGACTGACAAACTGGGACTGATGAATGTTTGTTAGTCTTTCACGTAAAAACTATTAAACGGATTTGGATAACATTTGGAAAGTTTATAATCCGGTAGAGTGTTAATAAAATACTTTATGTATTCCGGGAAAGTTGAAGATCCCCCGGTAACGCTTGTAACTCCGGGGACCCACTAGTCTTAAGATGGTGAAAGTGAGTTTGTTTTTATGTTACGCTTTCACGCCTAAACCATTGAACCGTTTATAAAAACTATTTCATTGACCACCCATGAAAAGCTTTATTATCAGGGAGTAACAAAAAATATCATTTTATTCCCGTATTCCTACGGGAACGGGAACTATGGGTCAGCTAGTAGGTAGTATAAAATTTAATACGAATTATAATATAGGCTACTTTTATTCCAAAAATAATCTATCCGACGAAAGGAAAACCATGGTTAATTTATTATACAAATATACCTACATTTTCGTTCTTACCTTATTGCAATGAAACTGTCATAAAAAAGGTCAACATAAAACCACATACTTGTACAATCGGAAGCAATTGAAAACAAATAAAATACCTTCAGAAAACGACAAGTATCTATGTGTGACAAACAACAATAACCAATTTCTGTTGTTATGATCAATCGTAAACTTAAAGCTGGCAAGTTGTAAGCTCCCGATGGTTTATAAGCTCGATACACATCGAAAGCTCCAAGTTGCGGCCGTTACGTGACCCGGAAGTTTGTGCTGATATCCGGTCGTGACGTCGACACCGTTAAGGCTTAGTGCTCGGTTATGTATACACGTTATATTATTTATCGGGTATATATAGCTAGCTTACTCTGCAAAGATGTAATTTTCCCGGGATAAAAATAGCTTATGTGTAAAACTATTAGTTTAAACTATTAGGGTTTCACATTTTGACAGCCCAGTTGGCTTTGTGGTTAGTGGCCCTGACTCTCAAGCCGCGACTCGTGGGTTCGAATCCCACCCAGGACAAACATTTGTATGCATGAATATCTGTTTGTCCTGTGTCTGGATGTAATTATCTTTATAAGTATGTATTTAAAAGTAGTATATGTAGTGTATCAGCGATTTGGTTACCATATCACAAGCTTTGCTTAGTTTGGAATCAGATTGGCCGTGTGTGAAAAAATGTCCCAGGATATTTATTTATTTATTGAAATCTGTTCAGTAGTTTTTGCGTGTGAGAGTAACAAACATCCAATCATCCATCCATCCAATCATCGTGTGTGTGTATTTCCACACGCACATACTTACACACACACGCGCGCATACACACATACACAAAACACACCCATAGAAAACGCATAATGCACACACACACACTTAATTGACAATTTGTGACATTAGAGTTTTGTGGCTCCTGTGCTAAAATACAGGCCTAGGCCTAGCCTAGACTCTAGATCTCCCACAAATTACAAATCTATCTTGTTTTTCAATTGAAATTGTAAAACTTTTTCAATTTTTGTTACCCTTGTACAATTGTTGTTGTAATTTGTTGAGATGAAATAAATGCATTTTTATTATTATCCATACAAACTTTCACATTTATTTTATTAGTTTGTAAAAAAAAATTATAAATATAAAAAGTGCTTTCTACCAGTTAAAACTCCATACCATTATACAGAACTGAACCTTACAAGTTAAAACTCATCAAAGCATCAAGTTTCCCAGTGATTTTAACTTGAAACTGATAAGAGTTATTTAACTTAACTGTTATGAATCAACATAGTTCCGCCTCAGTCGAGTTGGTAACCATTCTGTTTTCATTAGTACGAACACTTCCTGAATTTATTAATCTCACCCAGAGGTGCTTAAACTTGAGCTTTTCGTAGCTTTTCCTACTTAAACTTCACTGCCGGCCAGAAATATTAATTATCCTAACTTATAGTAATTATTTACTTATTCTTTAAAACTACGCAACGCATTTTGATGCGGTTTAACTGATTCAAGAGGAAGGTTTTTTATACAATACATGCATAATATGTTAGAGAAACACTGACAATTTTGGAGGTTTCTAATGTGATGTATAAGCATTGCATCCGTGCGAAGCTGGGGCGGGTCGCTAGTAAGTATATATATAGTGTGACTGTTCATAAGAAGACATAGGGACAGACAGCGGAAAGTAGAGTCACAGATAATGAAATTATTTAATAATTACTGTTATTATTATGAGATTAAAGTGATAGAAACCATTTTGAGAAACCTAGGCCTAAACTGTTTAAAACTTTGTTTGTAGTGAAGCAACTAGTTTGTGAAAGTGCCCGTAACTTTTAATTTATTACTTCTCCTTCATTATTATTGTAATATAATTCTATGTTATAATATCTAGTTTATTTATATCGGGTAAGATGAATCTTAGTAACAAATTTGTTGGTATATTTTTGTACTTTTAAAAATAATTGTCATATGTCCAAAATTACATATCTGATCGAGGCATACTCAGCTTTTATTATAGTACTTTAAAATTATTAATAGGTAATACTTCTATATAAAAAAATAAGTTTATTTATTACCTAGTTTTGTACCTATCTCATTAAAAAGATTAATGATTAACCTAATTTACCCAACTATCAACAAAATAAATTAATGGAAAAAAAATTACAGAAATTGCCACTGCAAAAATGCAGACTAAAATACCGGCGTAATAGAAAAACGTGTGCCATTCACTTTTGTACGCTCGATTCTATTACTGAAAAAAATCATATGCTCGAAAACGTACAAGGGAATATGTTTTATCTCTTTCATTAACTATGTGGTAAGGTGAGAGGTCCGAGGTCGCTCGTCGCGCAAAATGTGTTATAAAATTCAGGGGTAAATGTGGGTATAGTAAGCCCACCTCATTAGAGGGTTAATGCCAACCCGCTCGCAGCTCGGGTTTTTTTACCCGCTGAGAATTTCATACCTTTGTTTCAGGTTACATTTTGCTAGAAAAAGTGGGTTGATTTTTTAGTTGAAAGTGATAAAATTCATCATATTTCGCACTTATGAGCTGTAGTTTGTAGGTTATTTTGTAGGTCGGTTGGATAAAGTAGTTAATATGCTAGTATATCATAGTTCTTCCTTATAGTATACTAGTGACACCCCGCGGTTTCACCAGCGATACCGGCTAAAAGTGGAGCCTATGTCCCTTCTCAGGCTCTAGACTAGACTATATGTGTACCAAATTTCATTTAAATCGGTTCCTTAGTTTTAGCGCGAAACAGACAGATAGACAGACAGAGTCATTTTCGCCTTTTAATTATTAGTTAGGATCTTATTAAAAAGCGTTTGAAACTAAATAATGATTAAATGAAAAAGTTTCTTAAAACAAATCATTCAATTTTAAAGATATTTATCATAAGCTCTAATTAAAAAGCTTTTAAGTTCTAAAAGTTTCTGGTAACTTTAAATGTTTTATCTTTCCCAGACACTGACCTTGTTTATTTTAAATGACTACTTTTTTTTCATAACTTAATAAGTTAGCGCTATACTAAGTAATTTTCTAATTAGGAGTACTGTTGTTGTAAAAATTTTAAGAAGGTAATTAAAATTTGATTGAAACTAAAACTAATAATAGTCTGAAGTTATCAAAGTATCTGAATACCTAAATATTTAAAAATAAAACTCAAATACATAGTTAAGTACATTATTTTAGCATAATTTATAAAATACCAATCAGTCCATAAAGGTTTTGAAATTCAACAAAATTTATATTATATTATCAAATAGCTCGGATTTTCCATTAAATATTCATAGTTGATATCGAATTCTGCTTTGTGAATATCAGATTCGAAAACTAATTATCAAAACAACGCTTGTCAATAAAATACCTACGTTTAGTAAGCAGTTTAATCTCTTACTAAGATCTTTAATGCAGTAGCACACCGGGCGTCTTATAATTGAAATAAACCGCCGCGTTTTTCTACAATAATTTGCTCCAGTGTAAATTATTTTATTTATGTATATTTTCTATATAATATACTCCACTGTACCTAAATAATTAAACTAACATTAAATTAATTGTATTTTAAATATTTGTTGTTTTTGTTATCAATGCTTTGGTCATATGTGTTTAAAATTGTAGGAATCAAATTATGCATATTAATAATGATCTTTTGTTCAGTGATGTTATACAGAATACAGGTAAAATGTGTCAAAATAATAAAAATACCGAAATATATGATATTATGTTTGATTTGTACCTATGCATTTCGATATATTGGACTTTTCACTATTATTTTTTAAAACAACATCGAGTTAACGCTGGATAAAACTGCGCGTCTTTATGCAAAGGCATATTAACTAAAGCCAGTCGGCGGTTAAACTTAAAAGAGATCCTAGAACTCGGCGGTAACTTGAAAGAGTCGAGTTTTGTTGAGAGTTAGTTCAAGAAAACTCTCCTTTGTGGATCCAATATAAGTTTTTAACCACGTTCCGGGATTTTTAATCCGATGCCATTTATATGTCAACCGCTGGTTTAAAACTACTGCATTTTCCTTAGGACTCACAAAAATATATATTTGTAATAGTATTTAGAAAAATATTGTATTGTTTAAAGCGCTATTGTTACAAACATTAGAAAAGTCAATATGGTGGTTTTTAAATTTCCTAATGTTACGCGAAACATTCTTATTTCATTTACAAGAACCTTCTCTAGATAATAACAAACACAACAAAAAAGTAATTAGCAAAGTCGGTCCTACCACGCTCGTGCGCCGTGACCAAATAGAAAATTATATATGAATAATCAATAAAAAAAATCTTAAAACCAATTACTCTATAAAAATTACTAATCTGACATATAAGTACCTGTCTTTCACTATAAACACTTAACTTAGTTTTTCTAAATATTCCCGCAACTAAACAACCAAATTTTTGGTAAAATATATATTTAAATTCAAACTGCAAACAAACTTAATGGGAGATTTTCTCGTCATCTCAACGCACTTCCGTCGCGGCACTTCAAAGAAATTCCGCTGAAAATATTCCACTTTCCTGACACTGAAATGTTATCTTCTTTAAAACATCCTTTCTTAACGTTTATCTGCGTATCATTATTTCTATACAACGTTATGTAAAACATTTAATTTCCTGCGTCGGTAATGTAATGGATTTCTACCAAATAATTGAACAGAAATAACCAAATTCTTGATAAAATTAAATATCATCATCATCAGCTCATATACGTCACCACCGAGGAGTTCTAGCCTCCTCTAACATCGAGGGGGTGTAGGCCATAGTCCACCACGCGCCCCTAGTGCGGATTGGCGGACTTCACATGCCTTTAATTGTGACATCTCGGGCATGCTTTCCAGGCAGTTTTCTTCACGATTCGTTCACCGGAAGCCAGTGGTGTGAATCCGTACGTAAGTGTTTTGTAAACTCAGAGGTACGGGCCAGGGATATGAAGCTGCACCCTCATGATCGTGAGTCGGTGCGTTCCCAACTGAGCCACCACGGCTTCAAATTAAATATGTAGGATGCTATTTATATCGGAAAATTTTCAGACCTAATGGTAACTAACGAACCAGAAAATGACTTATGATGGTAAGTGATCACCACATCGCCACAAGCCCTTCTCAGAAATCTCAGATGACTTCCGAATTTTAAGCTCCATGAGTACCCCATTAAAGCTTTATTTAATTATTTCTTTCGATTTCAGTAAGTCCCAACTTGAAAGCATTAGTAACTTGATGCAAATGAGGCCTTAAGCTCCTTACAGTTAACTGAATGGGCTTGACTCGCATAGTGCAGAAGTGAGGCAAGCAGCTTAAACTTAAACGGCAAGTTTAAATAGTGTTAACAATTAAACAGAAGGGTGGCTGCTTGCTACCTTATTACATAAAGCCGAGAGAGAAATCTTGCTAAATTGCACAATTAATTCATAGCATTTTACATAATCCTTTTTCCACAAGTAGTCTTGAAGAAAGATTTTAGTGAATTTAAACTCTATTTATTTGAGTTTTAGAGCTGTATTTATTTACGGTGTGAAAATGTAATTATGTTTACAAGTTCCTACAGTTTTTTCTCGACATTAATGAACCTATGATAAATAATATAGGACTTTAATCATATTATTATAGAAATACCAATTTATTTCACATTTATTGACACTATTAGTAGCAAATAATTTTGCTTTCATAAAATATAAAACAGTTACATAGTTGTTTATCAAACAAAAAGAACATTAAAATAACTCACAAAACAAACAAAAAATCAAAAATCAAATCCTATAAGATTCAAATTAAATTAACAGAATTTCCGAGTACATAGATACAGACTAGATAAATGATTTTGAATTTTTTTCATTACCAATATAGAGGGTAATGTTTTATAGATGGCCTACGGCGGGACAAGGTGTTAAGGTTCTATTGTTATAAAATTGCTTATTTTAGTGATGGCCTAAGATACTTTCATTATTTTCCTTTTCATCCCAAACTCTCTCTTATATTAAAAAGCTTTACGCCATCATGTGATATTTTTTCTAGAACCTATTATTTGATTCTTACTATTCTTTAGAGGTAATATTTTGCTTTCAATTTATTTTGTCTTTTCATTTTCTGTAGTAGGTAATTTTATTGAGTGTATGTTTTGGTATGTCTCGTTTTAGGCAAAATATTTTTATAATTTAACTTTTTATTAAATACGTTACCAGCGGACCCAGCAGACTTCGTTCTTGCCACCAGCACCACCTAACGAGCCCAAATTGATGTATTATATATAAAAACCTTCCCCATAAAATACTCCGTAATTTGGTGAAAACCACATGAAAATCTGTTCAGTGTTTATCGCGTTCAGACAGACAGAGGCGGTGGGGACTTTGTTTTATATATATCGGTATAATATGCATAAAAAGTCAGTTTTAACAACTTCTTTGCCATTGATTTTTTTCGGTTAAGTAAGCCTTTTTCATACTTTTATATCTTTGTACAAAATCATTTCGTTTATAGGTAATTGTGTTCAGGCAATAATAATATTTTGGAAAGAAAAAAACATAATTGAAAGGTTAAAATGGAAACCACACAGGGTCGGTCAAGCATTACCAAAACATTTTACGATACAAAAACACACGGCCATTTTTGTGGGTATTGTAGAAAATATTTTGTCGAACAAAATATTTGAAGAATTTATACCAAGAATAAACATTTTTACCAAAGGTTTTTATTTGGTGCTCAGTAACCATAAACTTAATTAAATAATAACCTAATGAAATGAACACTTGATCAAGACCTTTAGCTTGAAAGAAAACTTTTTATGTCAACTTTTTTAGCCTTTGAAACTGTCTTATAGACTTGATTGCCAACCTACCCGATGGATTGATCTAATAAAATCAGTGACCCAGACCTCTATGGTTACATGTTCACGCAACGCCTTACATCGTGGCAGGTGGAGAAGCATCGCAAGGGAGGTGGTGAACAAAAATATTACACGCATCCATTTCACAACCACGACCACTCTGTCAAGAGTGTACGACTCAGAAGAAGAATTGACTTATGCGTGACTTTAGAACTGACATGAAAGTCTAATACTAGTTTTTATATGCACTATGAAGTACTAGGCATTGCAGTGATTTGGTAGATTTAGCCAATATAAGCCTTAATAGAGTTATTATGAAGGTCAAAGGCAGTAAACCTACTAATAGTTTGAAAGCCCTCCTTTCTTAGGACATAATAATGCAACTCTTCATCCCATGACCTTAATAAAATAACTTCATACATATTTCCCTTTACAGGAACAAAACTGTCCTACTTACAAATTGCATTGCAGTCTTTGAATTTATGTTCTCATGCGTGGTATTCTAACGATGTTTTCTTTTATAGAAGACTACACGTATAATTATACTAGAAAACCAGTTACTTAAACTTTATTTCTAAGCTTTTGCGATCTAAATTTGTGATTTTAGAGATATATTGTAGCTTATTCAAGCATGGATTTATAATAATCACACATGCAAGTATGTTATGATTGTGTAAAAGTTGATATGAGATTTTTCCTTCATTGAAAGCAGTGGTGTGAGTTTTTGACTCAGAGGTATGGACCAGGCGTTTGAACCTGGACCCTCATGACCGTGACTCGGTGCGTTCCCAACTGAGCCACATATACATTCCTTTCTATATCTTCATAATAAATAAATAAATAAATATCCTGGGACATTTTCACACACGGCCAATCTGATTCCAAATTAAGCATCAAAGAGAGCTTTGTTATGGTAACCAGATAGCTGATATACTACATATACTACTTTTAAATACATACTTATATAGATATTAACATCCAGACACAGAACAAACAGACATATTCATGCATACAAATGTTTGTCCTCGGTGGGAATCGAACCCACGACCCGCGGCTTGAAAGTCAGGGTCACTAACCACAAAGCCAACCGGGCTGTCAAATATAAGTTAAAAGATCT
This sequence comes from Thyatira batis, assembly GCA_905147785.2. NCBI lineage: Eukaryota > Metazoa > Arthropoda > Insecta > Lepidoptera > Drepanidae > Thyatira > Thyatira batis. Next base: position 418,337 of record LR990498.1, on the reverse strand, counting down.
TCAAAGATAACCTCTGTATCTATTATTAGGTTAATGCAAATGTGGTGTCGTATAGAACCTCATTAGACGGTGCGCCGTGCGGCGGCGCGCGGCGGCGTATGGCAGTTAATTGTACTGCGGCTCCTGTAAGTGTTACTTATTAAGTTACCCAACACAGGTGCACAACTAATATCTAAATTGTATTATGTTCTACATCCTTTATATGATATGGGATGAAAATGAAAGGAAAAATGTTGTGTTGTTTAAATAGGCCTTTATGAATAGTCAGACTCTAACGCTCGGTTCGGAAAATAAAGTAAATTTTTACTAACTAGCAAAAGGTGTTAATAAAATAATGTACCCCCCCTATTACCCCAAAATAAGTATACCTATATTCTGCACATTTATTATGATTATTTTATTCCAAAAATAAACAGACATTTATAAAGCTATGGGTATTTTATTTTGTCAGTTAATAGGTTAGGCTCTTAATGACTTAGCTTTGATTTTATAAAGCGTGTAATATGTATAAGTATCTTCTCAAAATATTGTATGTGTTTGACTTTATTCAAACTGGGTTTAAGTAAGTATCATATATGTGTAAACGTAGGAACTTTTTAAATTGAATAGGCTCCGAAACTACTGGACCTATTTAAATAATTCTTTCACCAATGGAAAGCTCCATTATCAGGGAGTGACATAGGCTATATTTTATCCTTGCATTTTTACAGGAACGGGAACTATATGGGTAAAAACATGGGGCAGAAGCTAGTAGATTGTAAAGCCCTAACCAAAGCTGGCGGTGTGAAGTCACGCAACGCGACGCACACGACACGACTTCTAATTGTCATTATTTCCGGCGACACAGCCCTTCCGGACGTTTCCCGTCCGGTAATGGTAACTGTGACCCCTCGCTAATGCTCCCCTTATGGTTATAATGTCCGGTGTGACATGGTTTATCTTGGGGATTCGAGGGTGGTCTTAGGAGGCATTGAGTCGAGAACAAAAATGCGTGAAATACACATACAATACTACCAAATACAATACTACTGTGTAAGTTAAAAAAGTAGTACCTATATTCTCTAATTTGTTAAGTTATCATAGTAGTTTTACATAGTATATAACAAAGTTACCGCAACCGTAAACTATGCAATGCTAGTAAGATTGATTCAAAGTTAATACGCTTATTTTTATTTTCAGTGCAAATCGGGGTGGATCGCTCATAAAAAATAATTTCCGAATACATGAATCATCTATTTAGTGACAAATCTCACGTACACTTTATGCATTGATGAAGATTGCACTAAAACCCGTTGCATCGTTTACAAGATCTAAGCGCCGAGAATGGGATATGTTTTATACTATTATAAGGATAAAAATCCTGTAGAATTGACATTTAAAATTCTGTATATAAAACCTATGACATGTTAAAATCGACTTTGCATTTTACAATATATTTATTGACTTGTGTGTTTGGCGTCGCTCCAGCGCACGTACTTTTGTGTTTGACTTACTAAAATTTACATGAAAACTTGGTTAGATGACATTTTATAAATCGGGATAAGGGTTCCGTACTTTTTTAAATAATCAAGTCAATTGTCGTTTTATCTGAGAATAGGTATGTGCCTTATTGAAATTAAATGAAATGTAATATATTTATTTATTCAAAATGGCCTTCACAGGCACTTATGAAACGTCCACTGTAATGCTCGGATCGGAAGGTTGCTTTTGCTGAGAAGCCGGCAATAAACTTACGCTTAGGCCAAATTTTAGACGTTTTATGAAATATGATTTGGCAGGCTTATGATTATTTTAGGAATATGATTTTAAATTGCCAAAGTGTTTAATAAGATTGACTAAAGTTTCTGCTGATATTTTTCCAAGTTTATTTAACTTTTACATACCTACCTAAATATTACCTTTCTTCCAGTATAAATGCATGTAATAAAAAAAAAATTAAAAAAAATAAATGCATGTAGAAATACTAAATTATTTCCAAGAAAAATATTAAAAATTTACTTTACTTCTACACTAATATAGGGATGTAAAACACAGCTAATTGACTTCGCAAAGCCTTTCTAGACTCTACCATAAAAGTCTGCGCAGCAACAATATTCCCTAGCCATTATATTTGTAACCTAGCCAGACTAGACTTGCTACCGTCGTATTTCAGATCCTTAGGGAGTTTTATAAAATGAACCCCCATATCACCTATTAAAACGAATACAACAAGCCCTAGAAGAACGGACCCCTCGCTTCATTTCCTAGTTAACAAAAGAGATAGAACACAGAAGGTGATGTTGAGATATATTTTTACGTAGCTAATCAACACTTCGGGACTTACAGTCGTTTATTATAAGTATACTTACCTACATAAACCTTCATAAACATTTTATGGGTTCTCTACATAAGAATAATTGGAACAAGTATAATGATATGGATTCTGAACTAGGTATAAGAATAAAAATAAATTTGAAACTGAACATTTTTGTTGGGTTACTTTTTGATACATTTATATATTATACTCATAAAGATATTAATATCTGGACACAATTAACTTGTCTATGTCTATGCATACAAATGTTCGTCCTGGGTGGGATTCAAACCAACAACTGTCGGCTTAAAACAATTATAGCTTTAAAGGAATAAATATTTCACTTCTCCTATACAGTATGTTAGTTTTGTTGCGCCTTGGTTACCTATGATTAAAAAGTTTTAAAATTTACGAACACTGTTATTAAAAGGATTTTAAATTCTGAATTTTATTTTCTGGTCCCTAAAAAGCTAAGTCATAAGTTTTAGGTTTTATAGTGGGTGCACCGTGCGACGCGACCTACCAGCCTCCTCATTGAGTAACTCTGACGAAATCGACGATCAAGCCGACTTCTTAATACATTGCCGACTCTACAACAGCTGTCTATCTCTATGCATACCCCGGACCGGCAAGGTATCATGAAATCGGATTTATTACCGATGCCAAGTAAGTTCCGCAATTAGGGTGCAGAATCATAACTTGTGAATCTGAATATCTAAACAACAGGGAAATGCACCAACCATTCAGAGCTCCATACTTTATAGCTTTTCGATGATGATTATGCATGACCAATAAACAATGCTGTTTATGATATCGAAAAACTATGTTCTCTTAATAATAGTTTGTTCGTTTTATTGTCTTTTATCTACACAAATTGTTTTTCTTTCTCAAATAAAATGTCGTTTTTTATAAATACCCCGTCGCGTGGCCTACAGGAAAGAAGGTATTTATGTCCCTCCTAACGTTTTTAAGAGAAAGGATTTGTATTTTTGTGTGCATGTTTGTAATTAATAAACACATAAACTACAATGCCAATATCAAAAATTCCTTCACCATTGGAAAGCTACATTATCAGGAAGTAAAATAGGCTTTATTTTATCCCTGTATTCCTACGGGAACGGGAACTACGCGGGTGAAACCGCGCGGAGGAAGCCAGTAAGTATAAAGCCAGTATCTGCCTCTCTCTGACTTCTTCTGAAAAAGTCAACGGATTTCAAAACAGTTTTCACTAATAGGGAGAAGAAAATTTTTGTTTATTATAAGTGCTACCTGAGTAAAACCGTGGTTACTAATACTAAACTAACATTAAATTGTTCATTTTACAAACACCCTAATACCATACTAAAACTATGACTCTTACGTATAATTTCATACTGAAACTTAATATTATAACGGGCTCAAAACCACAGGGTAGCTATTAAAAACTACATAATATAACTAAAGTGGGTTGTAAAGGATCTAATTTGGGCAAATACCTGCCTATTTTCCCTTAAATTGGGCCTACCTAACATTTTTTACGCGGCGGAATATGTGGGAATTACCTTTTTATCCCTTACCTAAGGTCTGTGCGACCTTTGTGTGATATATCAGGGTCACTGTCGGAGGAGTTTGTTGGTAAGGTCAATCTGTTGACCTTGTACACAAATTGGGAATTTTAGAATTTTTAGCTTTTGAGTTTTGGAGACAAATTTTCGGTTTACGCGAATTATCTTTGCAAGATATATCATGTAGTGGTAAAGACTTGTTAAAATAATACATTAATTTAACTTTCAAATCTGATTAGCTTGGAGAGTTCCATCCAATTTGACAGTTTTGGATGTCGTATATCGACACCAGCTATTTATACTACGCTAAGTCCGAAATGTGTACTTTACAGGAGAGGCTTATAAAGGGAAAAACGTGATAACTTTTACATTAATTAAGATATTCATTTGAAATTTGGAACCCTTCATGGTTATTTTTTTCTTTATAATATCTCATATTTATTTTTCCATAATTATTTATATTTTTCGATTTAGCGCTAGTTAGCCGAATATAGACGTAATTCTTCAAATTAATTTTACAAGTTACACACGTCTATCTTACGTTAGCGTTGTGTATTACGGGATGGCATAGTGATAAAGATGTGTTATTTTTATTGTGTTGCGATGATAATTTTTAAATAAATCATGCATTATTTGTAACCTTAGGGTAATATATATATCCGTAAAATATATTATTATAAATTCACTGGCTAAATAACTAGTTATTAAAGTTAGCTTTTTGTTAACCCGTATATACGTCTCTGGCGGATATCGTGTTAAAAGCCGCCAAATTATACATAGCGTACTATACATCGACCTGTGCCACAAGTTAACGCCTCATTTATCTTTCCGTGGAGCTAAAAATTATATTATTTTTTATAGATTCTAGATAGAATAGATCAGATAATATTATATTCTGTAATTTTGATACATAATTTAAACTAATAACGTATAAAACTAGTAAGAAATCAACAGTTAATTAAATATCAATTAAGTGCTTACTTATGATTAATTGAAGATCAGATCAATCACAGTTCGATTTTGTACCTTATAATTATTTAAATCAATAAAGTACTTAATATTGTTATTCTTAAAAGAAAATGAACTCTCCTCATTATGTTCAGTTAGTAAAATAATAATATTTATGAGGAAAGCAAGATGGGAGGCATTTGCCCTGCAGTGGGATACCCATAGACCCAGGCCTTAAATAAAATAGATAACAATAACGATAATACATTCCCGGAATAATATTGTTATTACAATAATATTTAAGGTTTTTGTATTTTGCTGGATTGATTTAACCAAGTTTCGTGTCTTTTTCGGGAATAAGCTCTAAAAGTGGGATAATCTAGTATTTTTAAAATATACTAGGTACATGTTTGCTTACGTTATCAATCAAAAGATAAACGATACTTATTTTCCAACAAGCCGTAGTTACCACTATAAACTATTTTAATTAACTTTGTTCTAGATAATTTTGTCATTAATAAAAATTAATCTAATATTGTTTCAAGAATCAAAATAAAGGAGTTCCATTCCCTATCGCACTGGTGTATACCATTCAACTGGAGAATACACTTCTCTGTCTCTTGCAGTATTTTCTATTAAAGCCATATGTCTTTTTCCATAAAATAGTTCCTTCTTCATCTTCTCTATCTTCATTTGAAAGAAATGAGCGGATAATAAGTATCTTTATAATATAGTAAACGATATGGTTACTGTTTCATCCCTCACGCAGTTATCTGATTTATAGGTTGACTTTGTGAACTCCATAAGATGTTAATTTGTCAAATATATTGTTTAAGCAACTGGCAGCATAGCAAACAAGCAGCCTTTTTAGCCGTTCGGTAATCACAGTATATAAGCGGGGGCTTATATACTCATCTTCGAGCTTAAGATGTTAGAGACCGACATCAGCCTTTTTAGAACGATGGCATTTACTAGTTTGATACCGCAGAATAGAAACTATCATTGAAAACAGGGGAAAGTTTTAAAATAACTGGGGGTGGATATTGCCGTTACTAAATCTGTATTACTACAGGGGCTGTCATTCATGTGCAAACCTGAAAGACTTTCCTGGGCAGACGCACCGATTTGATGTGGGATTGTTGTATTTTTGGTTTTTGGTAAGAACTCGGCTACACCGTTTGAAAATAAGGAACTATATTAGCTGTGCTGTCAGAAGGATCATCAGATACGACAAAATGTCGATGCTTCTTGGACTTAATATCAACAGAGAAGGCTTTTGGACCGAAGTCAATACATTTGGTAAATAAATATTAAGTGGAGTATACAGAGCCCCCAAGTCGTTTAAGTTTGTATCTTGTAGGTCTGCACATAATTTTCGTAATTGACTGAACTGGATAGGTATATAATAATTATTATTTTAAAATTATCTCATCAGACATAACGTGCTCATAAAAAATCCCGAACTCAGGATTATTAACTTCAGCTGGTAATTTATTTGGCTACGATTCCACAAAAAAGGATAAAATATTGTATTAAAATTATGTTTTTTATTATCATAACAACATGCCGATACATTAAAAATATGAATGGTGAAATTACCGTCGAAAACGAATAAATATAATTGTATTTTGACATAAGTATTTAGCTAGTAAAAGTCGCTAAGTAGCGCATTCTACAAATGAACAAATATGCCTGATCGTTCTAAACTACGCTAACTAGTGTTTGCGTAGTATACACGGACTTTTATAAAAGCGCTTAAATTTAAGAAATACGTAGCGTATTACTATAATATATATTTAAATACTTTGTAATACATAATATAATCTATGCGCCCCCTCCCCGTGGACACTCCGCTAACACTAGTTGGCGTGGTTTAAATCGAGTGATTTCAAAAAGTACCTGCACTTAGCGTTTTATAAAATTTGTAACTTCGTTATTTTTGTATATTTTTTCACAATTTTTTTTTTACATATAAAAAACCTAATTCTAAGAAGCTTGGCACAAAAAAACGTTTTTGCCAAATTTCGAGTTAGCGTAGTATAAATAGCTGGTGTCGATATAAATAAATATCCCGGGACATTTTTCACACACGGCCAATCTGCTTCCAAACTAATCAGAACTTGTGATATGGTAACCAAATAGCTGATATACTACATATACTACTTTCAAAATACATACTTATACAGATAATTACATCCTGACATATTCATGCGTAAAAATGTTTGTCCTGGGTGGGATTAGAACTCACGACCCGCGACTTGAGAGTCAGGGTCACTAACCACAAAGCCAGCCGGGCTGTCTAGGATGTCTATATGGGGTGAACAATACTAGATTATGGACGTATCAGATATATTTCTGCAATTTCGACAATTCGTATATCATCATCATCATCATCAGCTCATACACGTCTCCACTGAGGAGCTCGAGCCTCACCTAACAATGAGGGGGTCTAGGCCATAGTACACGCGGGCCTAGTGCGGATTGGCGGACTTCACATGGCTTTGATTGTGACATCTCGGGCATGCAGGTTTTCCTCACGATGTTTTCCTTCACCGAAAGCCAGTGGTGTGAATCCGTACATATTTTTTTTATAAAACTCAGAGGTACGGGCCGGGGTTTGAATCTGCACCCTCATGATCGTGAGTCGGTGCGTTACCCACTGAGCCACCACGGCTTTTATGTTCATATATGTATAAAATTAAACACCAGGTTACTTGGAAACAGTATATTCTTATAATCTTAACCTTCTTCTTCGACTATCTCCAATAGATTGCCCGTCTCGTGCCACTGACCACCCACCTTTTTTTTCCGTCACTCCAAGACAAACCGTTCTACCATTTCCCTTTTTAGTGTTGCCCTCCTATAACTCTAATAGTTCCGAAATTTTACAAAATCTTTATTTTAATATCAACTGAATTGAAAACCTAACATTCGTCCATCCTGACCTCGTGCATGTCCTCATGCACATAAATAGGTTGTATATAAAAAATAAGCTATAAATAAACCTAACATTCGGTCAGTTGCACGAGGCAGACATGTCTTTTATAGAACACCAACATTATACCTAATCAACTGAATACATCTATCAGGAAAAAAAAAATGTCTAAAAATACAGTTAATCAATTAATGCTTTGCTTATATCTAAAATTTGCGCTTAAACATTTTTAACAATTATAATTAATTTACATAAACAAGTTTACCTAGAGTATACTTAATATCGATTAGAATCATAATAATTATCCATAGATCCAATATATAATATGATATCTGAACAATATCTCTGCGAACCCATCCATTCTCGCAGAGCTTATAAAATACACAATCTCTCCTAATACACACAGTAAGATTTTGTAAACCCAACCATTCTTACAAAATCGCAGTAACTAGAAATGAGTCCCATTTGCAAACCCATCCATTCTTACAAATAGGAAACATTCCACTGTTTGGTATGGTGCACTCACCGGCCAGGACACGAACCCATCCATTCTCGTAGTCAAGGCAAGCGATACGACTAACCGTGAACCCATCCATTCTCACGATTAAGTCAATGCTCCATACCTAATCTATCTATACATCATTTTACAATATTCTGTATCAATAAAAATAATTACAGTAAAACACAATCGTGGTATCTCAAATAAACTAAATAAATTTGATTTCATTACAAAACAATCATCATGTAAAAATAGGAAATAAGATTAAACGATAAATATAATCAACAACCCTAATATAGCGAACAAATCATGAAGCTATTTGTAAACCAGAATTATTATTATTTGTTTAAAAACATAACGTAAACACAATAGAGCAAAAATGGATTGTATATAAACTATAGTTATTATTAGGCCAGAACCATCCAATAAAGAAATAATATTACGAGAATCTATGAAATTTAATCATCACGACTACTTTCATCGCTTTCGCTTGTGTCAGATTCATGAACCTGTAATGCAGCTATATTGACCCAAGGCAACATCCTATCAGCAGCTACAACGGTCTCTCGCTTGTTTTTAGTGCCCGTTAACCCAGGAATTGCTGCTAACCTATACCTATCATTTCCTAATATAGCCACAACACGATATGGACCCGTGTATGAGGGAAGAAGTTTCTTGCTCTTGCCGTCATTATCGAATGAGGTTTTTGTTATTTTGACTAACTCTCCCTCAGAGTAAACTCGAGCTGGAACTCTTCCCTCATCATATCTCTGTTTTTGTTTTATTTGCTGAGCATCAATTGAGTCTTTAGCCTCTTTCCTAACAGTGGTCAAATCATTATCTTTATGAGAATCTTGGTTTACTTCATTAAGCCTAGGATCTAATTCTGAATTTATACATGTGCCAAACAATACCTCTGCAGGTGTTTTACCAGTGGTTTTCTGGCACGTGTTATTTAATCCCCACTGTACTTTTTTAACCGCATCATCCCACACCCTTTCATCGTAGTTTAAATTTTGTGCCGTTAGCGAATTTAGGATTGTGCGGTTGTATCTCTCAACCTGTCCATTTGAACGCGGACTGGCCACAGCGTTTAGCACATGTCTCATACCTTTATCTAAACAAAATCTTTTAAATGCGTGCGATGTGAAACATGTACCCCTATCGCTAATTATGCGGTTAGGAAAACGAAAAGTATAAAATATATCTTCTAAAACCCTAATTGCACTTTGTGTTTTTGTATTACGCACTGGTTTGGCAAACACAAATTTAGTAAAGCCATCGACTATAACAAGAAGATGCGTGTTACCCCGTTTTGACTTCACAAAGGGTCCAAGGTGGTCAATATGCAACGTGTGGAATGGAATTCCTACTTTTTCAATCGGATGCAAGAGTCCTTCTTTGGCAGAACTACTTTTCTTTGCATAAGCGCATTCTATACAGGCGTTGACGTATTTTTTTATAAATCGAGACATTTTAGAAAACCAATATGATTTTTTTATTCGTTCTAACGTTTTTTCGACCCCAAAGTGACCTATATCGTCATGATTAAGTCGACAAAGTTGCCACCTTGCCCCCTTTGGTACTACCCAGCGAATGTTATTTTGATCCCCATCAATATATCGGTACAGCTTATTATCTTTTATCAAAAAGTTGTCCCTAATATATTTAAGCTTATCAGCGTCTACACCTGAGGTAAGAATATCCCGAATCCTACACAACTCTGAATCTCCCAACTGTAAAGTGTGCAACCAATCTTCACTGCTAATGGTCATGACGGATGGATATAGATCGAGTAATTTTGAAGGATCATCATCTGACACAGGGTTGCGGGATAAAGCGTCAACATGTGCCATTTTTACACCTGGGCGATATTCTACTGTGCACTGAAACTCTTGCATAAGAAGCCACCAACGTGCTACGCGAGGAAGTATATCTCGTTTAGAAAAAGTAGATCGAAGAGCACTGCAATCCGTCACTACCTTGAAGTTTTGACCTAACAAATAGACTCTAAACCTTTTCAAAGAACTAACTACTGCCAATGTCTCCAACTCATATGCGTGAAAGTTTTTCTCCTCAGGAGAAGTTTTACGGCTATAAAAAGCAACTGGACGAAAACTATTACTACCTTGGTTTTTTTTGTAGCAACACACCCCCAACTCCCAACTTACTGGCATCAGTATGTAGCTCAGTCTCTGCATTAGGGTCATATAAAGCAAGAATCGGCCTATCTACTAACATTTCCTTAAGGATCTTAAATGCCTCTTGCTCCTTAGATGTCCAAACCCAAACTACATCTTTCGCCAGCAATTTTGTTAAGGGGTGTGCTAATGAGGCAAAATTCCGAATAAATTTCCTAAAGTATCCTACAAGACCAAGGAACTGGCGCACTGTATGTTGATCTGTAGGACAAGGAAAGTCTAAAACACACTGAATTTTTTTGTGACCTGGCCTTACACCAACAGAGCTTATCTCATAACCTAAATAGTCTATCTTATTCATCAAAAACTCACATTTAGCTAGGTTAAGCGTTAAATTAGCGCTTTCCACCAGCTGAAGAACATTTTCCAGCCTAGTTAGACACTCCTCAATATCTCTACCGTATATCAAGACATCGTCTATATAAGCAGTTGCACCATTATAACGCGCTGGACCCAATACCCTATTCATCATGCGCTGGAACACAGCTGGTGCGTTTGCCAAACCGAATGGCATACGGTTAAACTCGTATTGGCCATCCGGTGTGACAAATGAAGTAAGAGGTCGTGATTGCTCTGCAATGGGGACCTGATAATATCCTGAAGTCAAATCAAGAGTAACAAAATATGCCTGACCTGACAAACGGGCAATCTCGTCATCAATATTCGGCATGGGATAACGCTCTTTTATAGTTATCGAATTTAGCTTCCTGTAATCAACACACATTCTAAAATTCCCGTCCTTCTTACGAACTAAAATTATTGGGCTAGCATACTCGGACACGGATTCTCGAACAATACCTGACGCCAACATCTCATCAACCATATTGCGTACATCTTCTCGCTCCTTGTGAGACAGCCTATATGGTCGATAAACAACTGGTCGCTTATCGTTGACTTCAATAGACATCTCAGCAACGTTAGTACACCCTAAGTCCTTCAAATCAGATGCGAAACAATGCTGATATTTTCCTAACAATTCTAAAAGCTTGAGCCGGTACGGCTCCTGTACAGTATCACCTACACGGACCTTATCCTTATCTATCCTCGAAACTTCTGAAGATATTTTAGTAGACGAAACGACATGATTGACCATCCTAATTTCTAATCCTCGACTAACGACCATCCCTGTTTTTAAGTGAAAATATTCTGATACTGGAAAAATTAGAACATGTACAATGCCATTTCTAATAGGGTATACACCCCCAAAAATAACCAATTGCCGAAAAGGATCACCAATAACTTTAGTATTTAATAACAAGTCATTCTCAACTTGTGGTTCTGGAATAGCTTTAATACTTGCAGGTCCGTAAATATATAAATCAGCAGCAGCTACAATTTTGACTAAGGTATCGTTCCGAATATCCGCATCAGAATAAGGCATCTCACGACCAATATCAAAGAAACTAAGCTTATCCGCAGTTTTACAGACAGCAACGTGCAACTGTTCTGTAAATGACTGTCCTATTAACAACGGTAGCTCTAAATATTGATCATCAACAATTTGACAGACGACACTAGCATTAACACCATCAACAGACAAATCTACTGACACGCTACCAATAGTACGTACTATTTCATTTCCAAAACCTTTTAACGCCGTCGTTTCATTACGATATATTAGTCCCAAAAGTAAAACATTTGATAGTCTTATAAGAGAAACCTCACTACCAAAATCGACAAAACCTTTTAGAGGTATATTGTTAACAAAAACCTCCTTATAAAATTTAGAGCTTGGTTTTGAATCCGATATGCACATAGTTTTAAGGACAGAACCACTCTTATTGTTATTATCCTTAATATTGAGATAACAATCCTCTAACTTATGTCCCATTCTATTACACTTAGTGCATTTAACAATAGGTTTGGGACATTTCAAAAATGGGTGACCCTTTTCCTTACAGTTGTAACAGAATATAGATGAATTTTGTGAAAGACTAGTCTTATTGCCTACCTTAGTTAAGTTTAAGTTGTTACTGGCTACCGAATTTGAATCATTCCCCATTCTATTCCTATAGTTTATGCGGTCAAAAGGTTGAGAAATCTCTTTATTACTCATTAAAAATTGTAATAATTGTTCTGGATGTACACAACGTAATGTAGTAGCGCTTGATTTCATAGTTCTATCTGTTAACCCATGAATAATGCAATCGACTGCATGTTTCCCTTCAATGTTGCATTGGTTCAATAATGCCAACTTCTCGTAATAATATATTTCAATGGGCTCATTAAACCTACTTTTCCGTTTCAACATATCTTCCAGAGTTTGGCCATAATTTTGTTCGTACGGGAATGCGTTTACTAGTTTATCTTGCCACTCAGCCCAATCAAAAAGAATTGAAGGTAAACTCTCATACCAAGTCTTGGCCAAACCCTGGAGTTTTTGCATAGCAAAATGGATTGTAGTTTTACCGTCCCAGCCGTAGACGGTTGCACACTCGTTAACCTTTTTTAACCATACATCTATTCGTTGATTTTTTGAAGATGGATTAAATTCAGGCAAAATATTTTTATGATTACTTGAATGAGTGTATCCATTAGCAACCGACGTCGACGGCTGAGATTGTAAATTTTTAAGTGAATTTAGTATATTAACTACATCCTTACTTGAAAAAGAGGGGCTTGTAGACTTCTTCCTCGAATGTCGGCCATTTTCATCCGTACGGCTTCGCATTTGGTCCGGTCCATCCTCTACTTCACTCCGACTTCGGTTTCTTTTACGAGAACTCGCTTCATTCTCTACGACCGCCGCACAATCAGCCTGTTGAAGAAAATCTCGCCTACTACTCACTGTGCGACGCATCCGACTGCGTTCTCTATCCAGGTCAGCTTGAAGATCCCGAAGCCGTTCCCGTTCCCGATCCAGCTCTCGTTCCATTGCACGCAGTCTTCCGTTCTCGCGTGGACTGTCACGCTCGTTCAAGCGGCTCCGGCGATACCCAGTGATGTCATCGTGGCGTGTACGACTTCGACTACGCCTAGCTTCACCGCTCGACCGTCGTGCGTGGGACTCCATCCGTGCCGGAGTCTCCAAACGCCGAGGTTGTGATACATCCTCTCGCTGCATTTTATCTGGAACTCGAAACAAGGCACACTATGTAATTGTTCAATTTGCTACGAAATAAAAAACCCTACATTATCAAAAATAATAAATTGTTTCTCACACTCAATCTATTTAAAAAAAAAAAAATTTAAAAAATTGACGAAACGTTAGTACCTTGCACCTATTCTACACTATAGAAACCACCTTTAATAATTGTTATTTCGTTAAGTCCTCCTAATAGAGAAACGACACCTTTGGGGAAAACGTAGTCCATTTAAGAACCCACCCCCAACGAAAAAATAAAATAATAAATTGCAAATCTTTTCTTAAAGTCGATCATTATGTTTAGATTAATATCGATAATGATTGACTTCACAATAACTGTTTTAATTTAAGACAAGTTAACGAAATTACACTAGTAAAAGAATAAAATTAATGGTTGACCTAATTTCATTGCTATGTTCGAAAACTTATATAATTTGTTAAAACAATCTCACTAGTTATCGACATTAAGGGGGAATTTGAATAATGTGCTTACTTTACACCAATAAGGAAAAATAAGTGATAATGCTGTAATGGTAATCCAACTATGCAAAGAGCACGCGGTTATAACCTTAATTAATTTTGTTACAAATTATACAAGAATAGCTGTTATATTAATCATTTGTAGGGTAGGTACAAATGCTTTACGCATTTAAATATAGCAAACATTGTTAAGCAAATAATTACCTAAATGTTTTAGCACGTAAATTGTTAACTATCAACGTGTAATAAAAAAATAGGTACTTACCACTTCTGAAGTATAAAATTAAACACCAGGTTACTTGGAAACAGTATATTCTTATAATCTTAACCTTCTTCTTCGACTATCTCCAATAGATTGCCCGTCTCGTGCCACTGACCACCCACCTTTTTTTTCCGTCACTCCAAGACAAACCGTTCTACCATTTCCCTTTTTAGTGTTGCCCTCCTATAACTCTAATAGTTCCGAAATTTTACAAAATCTTTATTTTAATATCAACTGAATTGAAAACCTAACATATGTATCAGGTTAAAGTGATAAACTCCCACGGTGTAATTAAATTTTCACAATAACCCAATCACAGCTAACATTTTTAAATAACCAACCAGAAATACCTAAAAACCGATATCACCTGCAATAACCACATTGATACGAACAATTTCGAATAACCGACCAACATCTGCGGTCAGCAAATGAGTCAATAAAATGTTATAGTCGCCATTTGCGGTGCGAGTGACGCCGCGGGCGGCGGTATGTGCGGGCATACGTGAGCTGATGCCTGTATATTATTTTATGTTTGTTTTGAAAAGAGTAATTGCTGAGTTTATTCTCAGCGAATGCTACCTTAGAAACAACGTTGGTGATTGACTATCCATAAGTATAGGCCTATTTGAGTATTTTGAAGCTAGGAGAAGGACATAGGCTACTTTTATTCTTTACTGAAAATAGGGAATCTGAGTATACTGAAAATAGGGAAACCGTGAGGCTGGAGTTGGTAATTAAACAAATAGAAAGTATGTCTGAGTTATAACATTGTAGTAATTTTATATGTGGAATAAAATCATTTTCCAAAAACTGCCAAATTTTATTACCTACCTATGTATATCTGACACTAAAACTGATTTTCTTATTATATATAATCTATTCTCAGATATACGTAAAGATAAAATTTCTCTCACTAAACTATCATAACATAAAATTTTAAGACATCCATTAAGCCACCTATTAAAAGGCTAAAAGCCGTTCTGTTATCGTACAATGACCTGCGGAATCAGGTCATCGACCCATTAAACCTATAACACAACCAGCTGAAACGTTTGGTAAATATTTGTAGTGCAATAATGGGTTTCTAAAAAGCGCTTGAAAACTGCTTTCGTATCCGCGCATACAATACTCCGGGTTTGGAGCAGCGGACTTCTCACCCAACGGCGTAGTTAAAGAAAGGGACAAAACATAAAAGTGTCGAAACATCGTCGAGCTAATGTCAAATTACCTTACATAATTGTACCCATGCACATGAAGGATAAAGCAACTTTTCAGCTACTTTAAAGCTGTTATAGCGCTGCGCTGGAATTGTTTTGTATTTACTGACGAATATTTTCTGGACAGCGTTTCAGTGGTATTCTTTTAAGTAAATTCTTGTTTAAAACTAGACAAAACTAACAGGTAACCAAAATTTACCACATAAGTTTAAACAGTTAAGTATCTTTAAAATTGCTGTTCGATTTTGTACCCTTAGACTTTTAAACTTTGCAACAGATTTTAATGTGGTTTTCAATAACAGATAAAGTGATTTAATAGGGTTTTGTGTATAATTAATTAAAATTATACTTGAATAGGCTGAATTATGATAGAGTTTTGATGCACGCGTTTGCAGTCAATGCAGTTGACTAGTATATTATAATTTATGTGTTAAAATGTATTTATCGAAATCGCTCATTATGAGGTGATCCTCTCTGATTAATCTTTGGTATATTGTGCAATTAATCCATTTGATTCCAATTCCGCTTGAAACGTTTCTGAAAAGGTTTGAAAACTTTGGAAACTTAGTTGAGCCGCAAAATTTATAGCTACGCCATTGTTTTATGCCTACAGGATGTTTTATTGAAGGCCATTTCTTACGTCGGCTTTTGTGAACAAATTGCCGCTCGGAACTGAGGATTTTTTATAGACGTTTTTATATGGATTTACATGTCACTATGTTGTGTTTAGGCATCTCGATTGATTCAGTGTTTTTCGGGACTGTATGTCAGATAATAATTGGTTTATTGAGGTCGGTTTGTTTGGGTTTTTTTAAGTGGATTTCATATTAAGGACAATTTAGGGTTTTTCACAAATTGTCCGATCAAATGTCTTGATGGAACTGACAATTTATGATCTAAACTCATTTCTAAATAAAACAATGTGCCTATTTATAACGTACCTACTATTTCAAATGCGAGTATTGAATGAATAGATATTTGTTAGAAACGTTGTTGGATCGATAGACAACTTTATATCTCGGGAAAATTTTATACATCCGGAAGAAAGGATCCGTAAGGAATTTATCAACATTTCAATTTAACTAGCCCTAAGGTCTTTATAATATTGACAAAAATAATTATCATGTATAAATACTGTCGAGACAAATTTTTTTTTTATCAAAAGACTATTAGTTTTGCATTTTATTCTACTTCCGCAAAAATATTACATATAAAAAAATATGTGAAGGCAAAACCTTTGGGTTTCTCAGGAATGGGACTAACCAGCTCTTTATTATGATTAGGATGACGTAGGAAATCCAATAAATAAAATTAAAAAACTGATAGCATTTTCCGATACTCTAGACATTTTTGTAATAATGTTTTCACCCTTATCAAGTTACAAAACGACGGGCCTTCGTTTAAGGCGTTACTTATTTTATCAGATTTCGGTACATTACAGTATTTATTACTTTTGTATACCATATTATATTATTAACAACATACCTATATGGCATTATAGCAATTATAATTTTTCTATAAAAAGATATAACAATTTTCAAACATGGTCAGAATGATTCCAAAGCAGAGCTTCTGCTATGATAACTGATAATAAACTACATTATATTACTTTTTAAAACATACTAATATGAAATGAAATTAAATTTATATTGACATCTAGACTCATAACACACATTCATATTCATCTTTGTTCAGGGTGTGATTTGAACGCACAACGAGCTTGAAAGTCAAAATCTCTATCTAACCACAAAGCCAACCGGTCTATCAAATCATTATTACTACCTATATATTATTACCCTATTCATATACCAACTATACTAAATTATGCACAAAAAATACTAGTCTTCGAAGCAATTTCTTGGCGTCTTGCCTCAAACCACCGATGGAAAATTAATTATGCCGGGCGGTAAGGCGAAACTTTCAATTTTTCTCTTGTAATTTTACCTGCAACGTTCTTTGGTAACAAGTTGGTCTGCAAAAAACCGACAGTCACTTTTTGCATACAAAAAACACTATGAAAGCTGAATTACCTCGCGACGTTGAAAAGTCTTAGAGAGGTTGGAAAGTGGGTCGAGATATGATAGCCTCTTCCAGCTTCCAACATGTTGGGAGACTTTAATTTTTTAATTTTTTTTGTATGTTAATTAGTTTTGGGAACATCTTTAGACTTTTGCGACTGAATCTTTTGTAACCTTAGATATTATTGTGTTGGCTAAACTCGTCACAACAATGCTTGTTGGCATAAGAGATCTTTTGGTTATATTGTTATCATAAAAATATGTTTCCGAAGGACATGTTTTGCAAATATGGCCAAAAGATGGCGTTGTGTGTACTTTACACAAGCAGAGTTTTGTAACATTAAATTTTGTATTTATAAATAGTTTCATAATCTACATTATAATGTAGTAGATCTAAATTTGGTCTGAAATGAGGAATAACTGAGTTTATTGCCTACTCTTCTTAGAAAAAAAACAACCTTCCTACCACTCGTTAGAGTCTGACAACTCACAAGTATGAGCTTGCGAGGCCTTTTTGAGTGAAAGTTTGTCATTTTCATTTAACCCTACAAGGCTCAATTTTTTTTTTAGGGGTGACAAAAATATATACCTATGATAAAGTTAGTGATTAGTAGTTAGGGAAAAATAATAAAAAAAATATATATCAAATAATTTACTAATAAATCAAGTTTTTATTTTAGTTCCATATATGGTACACTGAGCCTTAACTAAACTTTTTGGTAATAAACTAGAACAATCGTTTTGGAAACATTTCCTGTTTGAATTATTTGAATTCGACTTATAATTTTAAACAAAATAAAAAATGTAATTTTCTATTAAAAATACCTATCGATGAAAATTCCTAAAACAATTATTTACTTTATTCAGGCATAGTTCCACTCGACATTTTTCACAAGATATGAAAGTTTTTCTTTTGCAGCCGGGATATTTGCATCGCTGTCTTTGTTCACCCCAAACAGGAAAATGTTCGAATCCATGACATCGGACATCACGAGGGGCAGGACTGCTATATTAGGCTTCTTTTTTCAATTTCATCAGATAAACTTGGGCTACCTCTCTTTTTGTTTATAGATGGCCCAAACATGCATAAACTTTTTCCTCCTTCAAATTAGAAGTATTTCTGTTTTATTGGCGTTAGTGTATGCTGCTGCTCCCTAACTCTTTTGTACAATAACCAGCTGTTGATAAGAGTAACATCAAGAAGATGATAAAATAGTCTCAGCTACCATGGTCATAAAAAAACCATAAAAAATGTTGAAGGGGAGTTTCAAAGTCTACAATAGATGACTGTAAATTTGTGTTTCCAGTAAATGGAAAATGAGGTGACAGAAAAGATGTTTTCTTCCAAATAAACCTTCTTTTTTTCCTTTTATTGACAGTCATAGATTGACTTTCAGCATCAGAAAAATCTTCATCATCTTCACTCTTAGAAGGTACTAGCTGCCTCCCCGCGGTTTTACCCGCGTAGTTCCCGTTCCCGTGGGAATACAGGGATAAAATATAGCCTATGTTACTCGGGGATAATGTAGCTTTCCAAAGGTGAAAGAATTTTTGAAATCGGTCCAGTAGTTTCGGAGCCTATTCATTACAAACAAACAAACAAACAAATCTTTCCTCTTTATAATATTAGTATAGACTAGCTGCCTTCCCGCGGTTTTACCCGCGTAGTTACCGTTCCCGTGGGAATACAGGGATAAAATATAGCCTATGTTACTCGGGGATAATGTAGCTTTCCAAAGGTGAAAGAATTTTTGAAATCGGTCCAGTAGTTTCGGAGCCTATTCATTACAAACAAACAAATCTTTCCTCTTTATAATATTAGTATAGATAGATATTCAAAACACCTTCAATTTCTTCACCACCCAATATTTTTCGCGACATAATCTGCAATAAAATCAAAGTATTCATAAGATAAGTTGCCGAAAGTACGTACTTGTAAAATGTGCATCAAAGCTCAGCGTACCGTAAGTGGAACAAGATAAAATTATGATTTATGATCATGTTTACGGTAATAATATAAAAACGCATCTTACCTCTGTAAAGTATACACTTCGTTGCAACACACACTATTTTTTCCCAACTCAGAACTATTCAGTAAGTATTTTTTATAGATTTTTTAATTCAGACGAACGACTAAAGTAACAGTTTGATTCAAATTTCACACTAGGTTTACAATAACATCAACAGTCACGACATTTATACGTAATGGATAGTTTTACTACGTTGCTACATATCGGAAGCGTCTATTAACACCTCAAGAGATGGCGCTATTAATATATTGTAGCTGTAGGAACGATAGAAATCGGTGTTCCACATATGGTACTGGGTGCCTTGTAGGGTTAAGTTACATTTCAAATAAGAATTACCACTTTCGGGTATTCATAAAAAAAATATAGTGCAATATTCTAGCACGAGCTGCATTCGGCGTGATTACATATAATAAGTGTTTAGCACAGACTGTATATAATACTTGAACAACTTAGGTCTTAAGTAATAAGCTGAAAGACTAAATTCATCAAATAAATTTAGTTTATTTATAACAAGGTAGCGTCTAAGTCTACGTAAGGGCCAAAGAGACATTTTGATAAAACATTTTTGATTTATTGACCAACTTAAGAACTAAGGTACAGAGTGGTAAATCGTTACAAAGTAGGTAAAAACATAGTACCTATGCATATATACATCCTTAATCAGCATCCATACTAATAATATAAAGATGAAAAATTAGATTTCTGATAAATTGGCTGCAAAACTATTGGAGTGATCTTAATTATTATTTCACCAACGGAAAGCTAGATTATCAGTTCCTATGGGAGCGGAAACTACACGGGTAAAACCGTTGGAGAACATAGAACCCCGAGAACATAGTGAAAAATAAACATAAAATATTTAAGGTAGCGTACAAAAGCACCAAAATACGTAACCAACCATCAAAGCCAAAGAAAAAAGCCGTCGCTGAAAATAACATTTTCTCCACAAATTTAAGGCGAGGTAAAACAAGCTAATTTCCTCGAAAGCTGCAAATCCTTATCGCTATTACACTGTAACAAGTTTGCGAAAATTCCGAGCCTTTGGACGTCGGCTTGTAAAAATTACAACCGCCAGTAACCCGGGGACCTCTGTTCAACAAATCAGCTTTACGTACGTCCACAGACCTCTAAATGTAACTAGACGTCGCGAGTCAAAAAGCAGCAAAAATTGGTTGCCTGTAAAGTCGGTATACGGGCGAAAGTTTTACGTGACAACCATTAGGCGGGCTAACCATGCCCGAGTGGAAGGGACGCGTGCCTCTCACTCGCTCTCATTGTGAGCGCATAACGTGAGCGGAGCGTAACGCAGTTTCTTGAAGTGTCACCCGGCAAACCAATTTATAAGACGTTGTCACGTCAAAAGGCGATTTTACAAAAAACATCTAAATCTTTTTTATTCAAATAGGCCTCAATGAAGCACTTATGAATAGTCACTTATAATACTCGGTTCTGATGTTGTATGTATGTTGTCAGTGACCCTGACTCTCAAGCCGCGGGTCGTGGATTGGAATCCCAGGACAAACATTTGTATGCATGAATATGTCTGTTTGTTCTGTGTCTGGATGAAAATATCTGTATAAGTAGGAATGTATTTAAAAAGTAGTATACATGTATATCAGCTGTCTGGTTACCATATCACAAGCTCTGCTTAGTTTGGAATCTGATTGGCCGTGTGTGAAAAATGTCCCAGGATATTTGTTTTATTATTTGATTTAGTGTATGTACTTCTCGTGTCAAAGAGCAGCAAAAATGTCTGCTCTCTACGCCGTCATTTAGTCCGCGATCGACTGTTATTGCCTTCGGACGTCAAGGAAAAGGTGACACGGTTGGTCTTCATACAAATTGAGGTACTTACGGTATCTAGTTAGATTAAAGGTCTGTGGTTTGTCCAGTAATGCTGGCGTTTTGAACCTTGCGCTTCAAATCGTTTCGTAATTTACACTAATATTTTAAAAGGGATAAATTTCTATTTTTCAGTTTTCTCAAAACTACTGTGCTAATTTCAAAAATTATTTCAACATTGGAATGCTACATTATCAGGGAGCAACATCCATACTAATATTATAAATGCGAAAGTAACTCTGTCTATTTGTCTCATTTTCACGCTACAACTACTGAAACGATTTAAATGAAATTTGGTACACAGATAGTCCAAAACCTGAGAAAGGAAATAGGCTACTTTTTATCCCGGGAAAATGGAAGATCTCCCGGGTACGCGGGTGAAACCGCGGGCACCCATTAGTTGGCTATATTTCATCCCTGTATTCCCATGGGAACGGGAATTACGCGGGTGAAACGTGGAGGCAGCTAGTGAGTTTATAAATGGAATGTCAGAATCGAAGTGGCGGTTACAAATTGTAGTCAAAGTGTTATACGGTGTTATGAAACCGTGGTGGCATAGTAAGGACGACATGACTCACGATCGTGAGGGTGCAGGTTCAACCCCCTGGTTTCACATCTTTACATCGTATAAAACTATGCTTCTCACAGTCTGTACTGATTTATCAACGCTTAGATCTTTAAGATGGTTTTGATGCGGTTTTCAACAATGATTCAAGAGAGTATTAAGTATGTAAAGTTTTTGTTTTGTGGACAAGTTAAAGGTATTCCGGGAATGCGGGTGAAACCGCGGGACGGATGCTAGACTAAACTAATATAAAGAGGAAAGATTTATTGGTTTGTTTCATTGCATTGAATGGGCTCCGAAACTACTTGACCGATTTGAAAATTTCTTTCACTGCTGAAAAGCTACACTGTCTCCGGTGAACATAGGCTATATTTTATTCCCGTATTCCCACGGGAACGGGAACTAAGTGGTACGAAGCCACTCATAAACACATAAATATTTTTAGCAGCTCTAAGAATCGCTCGTCCTTACATTGCACCACACAATACCAGTCCAAGCAGGCACCGCGGCCCTATTGTTGGTCGGCATTAACTAGACGCCACTGACTTCACCGGTTTACCGCCGACTTTAAATTAACTCTCATACAATATGGAATATTATACACTTAATAAATTTTCTATTTTCATCTTGGTGTAATTGAGTTATTAAATTTTAAAAGCCTTTTGGAGTCGAACACTTGACTGGAGTTTGGGAGTAGGTTTGGGTGTAACTTGATGGATGAGCTTTTTGTCATGTTCATATATGGAATTAATAACCATGTTAAGATTATATCAATTTAATAAATATGTGACCCCTAAGCTTTGTATGAATACCTGTTTAGGAGTGAGAAGGTGAAAAATACTGCACAAGCAATTCTCTGACCTACTAAAACTACACAGAAAAAATTATTAAATAAGTCAATGTTTTTCCAAAAAAATCGATAACAAACACTTTGGCACGAGATTTTTATATTATAAGATAACTTGGTAACTTATAACTTGAGAACATATAATGTGATAGAAAAGATTAAGTAGATCACTCATGAACGTGAGTGAAACCGCGGGCGAAGGCTATTCATTTATAAAAACCTGTAAATAAAAATATTATAATTTTAATTGTCCCCTAAAGTCACAAACTAAAAGTAAAAATAAATAAATTATTTTTGAACAAAATAAACACTATTCTGATTCTGTGCAATTTCACCGTGTACAATTACTTGTTAATTAAAATGAATGAAAAGGTGTATTTTTACAAACTACCATTAATTGCTTAATAACAGTTCGAGTTCTGCTTAATTACTGGCTCCATTAGCTTTATTTGTTCGTAACAGGAATAAGGGTTACGATTCGGTAAATCAAAACGACATTGACTCGTCGACGTCTATACTCTGTCTCTGTCGTTACCTACAACGTCAAGTGAGAGGTCCGAGAGGTACGACAACTAATTTCGTATTAGAGAATACAAAAGGTACGTATAAATAGCGTGCAACCAGAAAATTAAATACACCAGTTTAACAAAAGTTCTTTGTTCGGGAACATATTAAACTATGTTCCGGAACACACGCCTTTGTTCCAACCCTCCGAGATACCGAGGAGATAATGAAAAATCGTGTACCTATGGGCGTGTACAAAGAGTTTGTGAAATAAAGGTGCGAGGTAGATTGCCTTTGTGTTGTCATGTTACATTGTTTAACTCTTCCACTGTGTTTTTATTAACGACTATTAGTCTATTTTATAAAATGAATATGTAAGATTAATGAAAAAAAAAAATAGTAAGTTATGTAAACTACTAGTGGACCCGGCAGACTTCGTTCTGCCCACCTACCGGGTACAAATTGATGTATTATATCTATATTTATATAAAAATGAATTGTTATTCATAAAAACCTTATCCATGAAATTTGGTGAAAACCGCGTGAAAATCTGTTCTTGTTTTCTTTCTTTCTTTCGGTTGTTTTTGTGTTCATCGAGTTTAGACAGACAGACAGTGGCAGAGGGGATTGGTTTTATATATATAGTCTAGTAGCTCCAGGATGTAAATATCAATATAAGTATGTTTTAAAAGTAGTATAGCAGCTATCTTGTTACCATAACACAAGCTCACTTTGATGCTTAATTTGGAATCAGATTGGCCGTGTGTGAAAAATCCCAGAAATGTCCCAGGATATTTATTATAAGTTATTCGATCATTAAGCTAGACAATTTCTAATGGAGCACATTTTAAGACACAACACTAATCTGTTTATAACAGGTTTATAACTGTTTATAACTATTTATAACATATACATTTATAACTAAGGTATAATCCCTAACGCTATAACTGAGTTCACAACTCCACCTAAGTATTTAACACCCGATAATCGTTATTAAACTATCAAACTTTATACATATTACAATCAATTTATATTCCCCGACTATTAATTAGTTTCGAATAGTTCTAGTGAGTTTGATATTAACCCGTAGACCCGGGATAAAACCTATTCCCCTCTCTTTTCATTTAACGATGTTAGATAATGACGGATATAATTTGTAATTGAGTTTTAATTAACTTCATTTGAACCTTTGTTTTCCTTCACCGGTAAAGGAAAACATCGTGCCCGAGATGTCACAATCAAAGGCATGTGAAGTCCGCCAATCCGCACTAGGCCCGCGTAGTGGACTATAGCCTAGGCCCCCTCATTGTTAGCGGAGGCTCGAACTCCTCGGTGGAGACATGTATGAACTGATGATGATGATGATGATGATAAACCTTAGTACCTAATGTTCCGATAGTTGACTTGGTTCTAAAGATTATTGAAATTAAATGAAATCAAATACAAGTACGTAATAGCCTAACGCTCGATTCGGAAGGTTGCTTTTGCTGAGAATAGCCGCCAATAAACTCAGCAATTACTATTTTTAATACAATATTGACTATACATACAGTTGTGGTAAAATACAAACATCATAAATACGAAAAATGCTCTCAACGATTAATTGCTAAATGTAAATGTGCACGGAGTAACAAAAATAATAGAAGTGGATATTTCATTTGTAGGTTTTAGCGCATAGCTATTAAATTAAAATTCACTTAATCCTAAGTACCTAATGCGTATGTGAGGTTATTTCTATATTACGTTTTTATGCCTAAACCACTAAATCCATTATAAAAATGGAAAGCCACATTATCAAGGTGTTACATACATAGGCTAGAGTTTCTAAGAGACCTATTTATTTAGTCTGTTACAATGATTTCATACTTCTTAAATATTAACCAAGGTAAAATCGATCCTCAAATTTTATTCTTATTTATCTTCTCTTTGGCTACCATTGTAGTTACCAAAAGTAGCCAAAGCTGATACTACACAGAGCCATGTAAGCTTAGTCTTTTTCATAGGCGGACCATAATGGCCGATGCTTAGCTTGAAGCCAGTGAAACCGCGCAGCACTTCCACCTTATTCCTATTCCGGGTTTCGAGTTAAATTTCCATGAACGTTGTGTTATAAATCAGGCGCAGTTTATCACTGACCCGACTGAAATTACATTAGCGTTGTGTTTTATGCGCTTACCTGGCGTATTTACGTAAACGTTAGGAAACCTGCACTTTAGATTTCGTATAAACTGAAAATGTCTTATAGTTTAAGCTTTAAGCCATGAATAATAGAACTAAGAATTCAGAAATAAAAGTACAACTGAAATCCTCTTTTAAATAAAAAGGATAAATAAATATCCTGAGACATTTTTCACACACGGCCAATCTGCTTCCAAATTAAGCAGAGCTTGTGATATGGTAACCAGATAGCTGATATACTACATATACTAATTTTAAATACATACTTATATAGATATTTACATCCAGACACAGGACAAACAGACATATTCATGCATACGAATGTTTGTCCTGGGTGGGATTCGAGCCCACGACCGGCCGCGGCGGCTTGAAAGTCAGGGTCACTAACCATAAAGCCAAGGCTGTGAAGGCATGTGAAGTCCACCAATCTGCTCTGTAAAATGTTCCATTACGGATTGGCAGACTTCATTTAATGGAACAGAATCTGCAAAATGAAGCTAGACTGACGGCCGACTGAAGCAGGCAGACGTATTTGTTACTACTCATATTTTATATGCGATAGTTTATGAAAATGGATGTATGTTTGTTACTCTATCACACCAAAACTGCTGAAAGGATCGCAATGAAATTTGGCTCAGAGTTAGAATATATTTTGGAATAATATATAGGATACTTTTTATCCTTATACAATCCTACAGGAAAGCAGGCGAAACCGCGGGGAACCACAAGAAGGAAATTATAATACTTACGCTATACCTTAGTCAAATCTTTAATACCAAGAAATACAAAGCCAACCGGCCCGTTTATGCTTGTTACCTATTACAACTACGAGTACAGTTTCTAAAGATTCAAAGCAAATTTTCAGTAAAAGCCTTAACACATTTGCGAAGGTTAAAGCTCCTGAAGCTTGCGGCTTGTATATGAGCTTTCAAGTGAGATGAGCTGGTAAGAATTTTAACAAAGTAAAGTAAGGTAAAGTAAGGTATAGGTCATTCAGTTTTCTCGATTATTTTAATAAATAAAAAAATGCACAACATAGTTACATTAAAATTTAAAAATTAGATGGAAAAGATTTTTAAATTAATGAATATATCTTAAAAAATGTGGATTGAGTAAAAATATTTTTGAGAGTGTCCAATGAGACCATTACAAAAAATAGTCTACGCGTAAACTCTAAAACGAATAACACCCTAGACGGTTAAATACCTAGAAATTTGGAAGATAATAAATTTCAATTAATAAGAAATATGCTCCTTAAGTAAATACATTACTGAGTGAACAAAATAGGGACTTCTTTTTCATTAAACATTATTAATCAAGATTTTTTGTACGTACTGCAAATAATTGTAATGTAGGTACCGAAGGGACGACAATCTACCTCTAAATTTCAATTTAATCGTTGTATGGTTTAAAAATAAGAAAAACAGATAGTGTGACATACTTAGAAGACAATACCTACTACTAAATTATAAATGCGAATGTTTGTATATATGCCTAAATATAAGTCTATCTTTCACGCCAAAACGGCTGAAGGAATCGCGGTGAAATTTGGATTTTATCCCGAGAAATTTCAAGATCCCCCGGGAAAGTGGGTGAAACCGTGGGAAGTCACTAGTTTTTTATAATGGTATTTAGAAACAATTTGATCGGTTTATATAAACAAAAATACAAAAAGGTAAAGTATTTTACATGACGGTAAAAAACGTTGTTCTAAAGGGTCATTTAAACCCCCTAAAGGTCAGTAATGATGCTGAGTTATTGTAATGACCACACGTGACCCATTAAATGGAAAAAACGATTTCATGATTCTCAACATGATTTTAGAATATATCAATTCCAATACATTAGTATGAAGATTTGATTGAAACGATGATTTTAATGGAAGTCATCAATATTGAAAGCAAAAGAGAGAATGTATAAACTGTATTATCCATTCTTCTTAGGTGGTCAAATAGTATAAACTTAAAAACACATCGCCCTGTGAACTTAATGTCCAGGTATAATTTAGAATACGTAAATATCCTGGGACATTCTTTAGACACTATGTATCCAAATTAAACAGAGCTTATAATAACGTTGGAAATTAATATAAGAAATATTATTTTTAATATTGAATTATCGTAAAATATACAGAACAAACAGACATGTTCATGCATACAAATATTTGTCCTGGGTGGGAATCGCATCCACGGCCAAAACCCTGACTACTCAATTAAAAATACCAAAAACTGTTATAGTCAAAATTATTGTAGTAAAATTCTCCCGCACTCCGTCAATATTTATGATAGCTTAAGTGGTTGTTACTTCTTCAGCTTTAACTATCCTTAGTTCAATATTAGATGTTGATTTTTCAATAGTTCACAAATAGTTCCATCATCTCTCCAAGCCATTTGCAGCGGCGATGTGGAGTCGTAATTAAACAGTTCGATCGCTTCCCGGCGGACACCTTGATTGGAGCGCCTTTGTGTAATGCTACTTCATTCCGCATAAAGCTGGCCTGGTTGGGTTGTATTACTAGCGATTGGCAAATACTTATGTTTACATATTTAATTCACGATAAATTGCTTCTTTCTTACATACTAAGATGTAGTTTTTAAAGACGTATCGTTTTAAAGAATTAAAGAATAGAACATGACTGTTTTACATATCTGTTAATTACAAAAAAAAATATCAAAAAATAAAACAAATTTTCAATTAAAAAGGTTACTTAATTACTAGATGGAACAAATAAAACTGTTTCACGTATACATTCCTTTGTGAGCGACTGGTTTCTTCTAGGAAATGGACTCAAAGGTAAAAGATTGCCAAGTAACTAATTTTGCACCCATATTTTTTAGCTTAGAATTCAGTCGTACCACTCGTAAATGTGTGTTCTTTATAAGTATATATTTTATTTTATATATGTTTAGAAAAAGAAATCCTTGTAGCTGAATCGATGTTTCAAAGCAACAGGTAAAAACTAATCTTCAATAACCTATTACTCTTTTGCTTCAACTAAAATGCTACATAAAATTGGTTCACTTTGATACCAAAAAATATAAAATCCCGCGACAAGTGAGCCCACAACCTACCCACCATTCACATAGAATGGGATAAGACTAGAGCGGGAACAATTTAAATCCCGGATTACGGGACTATGACTGATATATCTACACGGGAATGTTTAGTGCGGATTGAATGGCGTCTATCTCACGAGGTTTAGAACCAATTAATTGCAATGAATCTACACTGGGGTGCTCTTGTGTGCTATCAATATGTAGTTTGACAGCTTGAGTGTTTGAGAACACGAATGGGAAGCATATTACATAGAAATTAAATGATATTGGCGGAGTTGCAATATGTTGCTACGTTTATATCCTTTTAATGAGATTACTAAGAATTATTATACTAATATTACAAAGGCGAAGGTTTGTGAGTGTGTATATTTGTTAATTCTTCACATCTAAACGGCTGGAGCAATTTTAATAAAATTTGAAATGGCCGACTCCCTGGGTAGGCTGCTTTTTATTCCGGGAAAATTGAAACGAAACCGGGAGGCAGAAGCTAGTTATTTAATATAATTTTAGTGTTATAATCGATACCATAATTTGCAAACCTAATAACTCCACTTTTTTATCATTTTGATACCAGTAGAATCTAGATGAGATCTAGAATCATCCGGATCAAGAATTTAAATTAAACTTATAAAAAATGTGGAGTTACTTATTAGGTTTGCAAATTGAGATATCAATATACAGTGTCCGTACATTTTGACTAAGTTATCGATATTCAATGATCGAGAGTAGTTTAATGGTTCCAAACAGTTCAAAGACCGATTGCTCATATCAATTGAAATATCAAAAGGGACCGCTCAATTTAAATTGATTTCTATAATAACATTGAACTTTACGTATTTGTAATGGAAACCTCAGTTTCTTGTTCCAGTTGCCATCTCTTAATTGTTAGAGCAGTTGTTTGTGAATTCTAGAATATTTCTCATGATATTTTAGGTCTGTTTTGGAAATATAATTGGTATCTGTAGAAATGGTTGATAGTAAAAAACAGTGATTTGGTTGTACAGTTTTATATAAAATAGTGGTAAGATACTATTTTGTAGAATGCGAGATTTTAAAGCCGTTTATTCAATTTAGATACTAGCTATCGTAAGTGTACCAGTCGTGGCCACTGTACCAGTAATGGCCAAAAATTGAAAGAAACATCTAGAATTCGGACATGAGCGAATGTTTTTACATTGGGATCACTGTGACATAGACTTTAGACATCGAACTATCTAAGTTTAACGTTTTATTGAATTCAGTCAGTTACATGTACAAATATGCGCGAATACAAAGTGTAAGGTGATTTGAAATTGACAACGACGGGTTTTCTTAAGGAAATCGTTAAGGCGGCGAGCAGAAAGTTTCACTTGTAAAATAGTATTGCTTAATTAAAATCAAAATTAGTTTTGTTTCATGTGTTAACCATAAAATAAAGATAAACTTAGACTAAGACTGGGGTATCCATTAATGAATTTTCACTGTCCAAGACTGGGTCACAAAACTACAACTTTTATTTGTTAAATTAATTGAATCCAGCTTTGCCGTATCTCACGCGCAACACATTACAAATAATAAATAAGGACTGGACTTTACAGTTTCACTATATTCAGTGCTGAAACTTTCACAATTTTGGTAATATTTCACAAAAACCAGTTTTTTTTTTCTTAAACTGGCCACCATTGGGTCATTTACCATACTAACGATTTCGTAGGTTTTAACTGAGAAGAGCCGGGAAGAAACTCAGTAAGGAGAATAATTTAAAAACATATTTTAGTTATTTTTGCTTGTAACGTTTAACAGTTTTGGGAAAATTCCTTACCTATCCTTACCTATCTATTAGGAATTTATACTTTACTTAGTGTTAAGATGTTATAATTTTATACATTTGAATTTACTTTAATGCTTTGATTCGAAAGGTAATAGTCGGTGAAAATATACGCAATTGAGACAAAAAAATATTAATAAAATACCTATTTATGATGATATTGTGTATAATTCTATTTATATTACAAATACAACTGACTAAGCCCAATATGTTTGTCAATATGAAAATTCTCTTACAAAATTAATCAGAGTGCGTCCAATCAATTGGACCATTAAGACTTTTATTTATACTCAATGGTACAAAACTAGCAAATTTTATGACTGCAATGTCAATGACAGAGTTCATGTTATCTCTAATATTATTATCATTACCATTCACCTAGTCTTTATGCCTATTACAATGAGGTTTATATTCCTTTGACCGAGAGTTTTGTTTCTTTGATTGATAATTTTCATGTGACGCTAACTTCGATAACCTCCCGAGTAGTGATATTAATATTATCTATAACAAAATTGAACGCATTTGGAA
This sequence comes from Thyatira batis, assembly GCA_905147785.2. Taxonomy (NCBI): domain Eukaryota; kingdom Metazoa; phylum Arthropoda; class Insecta; order Lepidoptera; family Drepanidae; genus Thyatira; species Thyatira batis. The sequence continues at coordinate 387,498 of LR990498.1, read as the reverse complement.
CAAGGTAAGGCTTAGAAACATATTGTTCTTATTTCCATATTTTTTTGTAAAAGCAATATGTTATCTTACTCTTCAAACGTTATAAGAAATAAATAAATAAAAATAAATATCCTGGGACATTTTTCACACACGGCCAATCTGATTCCAAACTAAGCAGAGTTTGTAATAAGGTAACCAGATAGCTGATATACTACATAATAATATACTACTTTTTTTAAATACATAACTATATAGATATTTACATTCAGACACAGGACAAACAGACATATTCATGCATACAAATGTTTGTCCTGGGTGGGAATCGAACCCACGACCCGCGGCTTGAGAGTCAGGGTCACTAACCACAAAGCCAACCGGGCTGTCATATGTCAATGAAGATAATTACATCAAAATGACAGCTTAGAATATATCATTTCAAAAATCTCATTAAATTTTCTTAATTTATACATATAAAGTCTTACTACTAGGTTTACATGCAGGAAATAGTTATGAAGGAACCTGCATACCTGAGATGTCACTTACAAAGATATTTAAAGTATTGCCCGCATGGTGGTCTATAGCCTTGAGCCTCACGTAGTTGAGAAGATTTCTCAGCAGTAGGAATGTTGATGAGTTGTCATATAAATAGTTTTCTCTTTGTTCGGTTCGAATAATAGAAAATACAGCTATAAAATTCATAAAAAAAAAAAGACATCAATGCAATTTAAAGGCTATAAAATAATTTTCTGAGTAAATTCCCCTAAATACCTATTTATTATATTTCTCTTTGAATCATTCTACAAGTCTAAATTCCTCGATAAATAAATTTCTCGATTTTCTTACCTTCGATAAAATCGATATCTTAGACATCGGGTGATAAAATGCCATGTAAATTTGAAATGAAAAATGCTCAAAACAATGTTGAATACTTATCACTTGTAATGCGTACCTGTTTGAATTGCAATTTAAATGTCATTAAGCATTAAGGTTTCATCACATCATACGACTTACTAACGCGTTTGTTGTGAAAGCTAAAATAATCATCATCTTTACTTATATATGTACTAATATTATAAATGCGAAAGTAACTCTGTCCGTGTGTCTCGATTGCACGCTCAAATTACTAAATTGATAAAAATGAAATTTAGTATTTTTTATTCTAGAGCCTGAGAAAAGATATAGGGTACTTCTAATCCCGAGAAAATGGACTTATTTTAACCTCTCAGGTACGCAGGTGAAACTGCGGGGAGTCACTAGTTCTACATAAATGTGAGTGTAACTTATTTGTTTGTTGATGTACCTACTGCAGTATATTTCGATAGAGGGCCTTAGAGAACGATTTTAGTGACGTTTATGAAGTGAAACCGTGTGATGGAAACAAGTGAATTATAAAAATAAGATTATTTTTTAATTAACCTTAGATATCTTCTCATGTCAGGAGACAAAGTATCCTCTTAATTATTTGGAATAATTGGGTAAATATACCTACATAGTTGTCAGGACAGAGGTACATAAGCTTCTGTATATTTTGGAAGAGCTATGGAGTCGATAAGTGTAAAATACACAGTCGCAAATCTGTTCAGAGCCTTACCTATTGCATTATGGTTGCATTCTAACAAATTGTTACGTGAATACGTCTCAGTCGGTGTCATTTTGACTTAGATGAAACACGGTTTTGGAGAAAGTGTTTCTATTCCCTTCTAAAGTCCATAAAGTGGCGTAGTTTGTGTTAACATTACAATGATTGCATATTAAAAATTATTGAAATTAAATCGTGCGTTCTTAAATATAAATAATGCTATAAGAATAACTTTTTCAAATATATCAATATCATTGGATAAATAATTTATTATTATTTAGAGCCTGTACAAAATATTTTAGTTTATGTGGCCTTCCATCAGCATTTAAATGAAACTGTACTTAAAATATTACAACCTTAATATGAACAGAGTTAAATGAATAATTATTTTTGCTTTATTCCTTCAGCATTAATTTAAACTGTGTTTATTACCTGTCTATGTATCTATTCATACTCTGGACATATTTATAAACTAAGACAATAATTCATAAATTGCGTTTTTTTCATAGATATTCTAAAAGTCCTTAACATGTCATTGTTCGATGAGAATAATAAAATTCCATTTGCTTAAGCAAAAATCTATTGTGAACAGGTGTTCTTTTGTCACGAAAAACAGATTTCACGCATTTTAAAACCACTACTGCGAAAAATCAGTAATTTTCGAAAACTACAGACTGTGAAGAAAAAATGTGAAATAATAAATATATTTTTTTTATAAGTCTAATATAAGACGCGCTACTCCACAGGTTTCCATGTTCCCAAGTAATGTTTTTCCTCTCAGAACGATTAGTTCTATCGCGACACTTTATACCGATCTCTACGCTCGGGCAGTACTCGATGGATCAGTGACATGAGAGCCGATTGATCTAAAGTAAACGTTGAAAATAATAAAAAAAAAATGGGCATCGTATCGGACAATGTTCGGCCTAGTAAGTATCATAATTTTGTTCTACAAAAGCAGCGAAAAAAATAAATTATTACATGAAAAAAATAGATTTTTAATTTACACCGTTACGTAAATATTTGCTATCAGAATACTCATTTTATTTATATGTAAAACCACATAATTACGGTAATCGTGAGAACAGTAAAAAATACATCACGATATTATAAAATTTTATGTGGTCGTTATTAATTCATAAATTTAACAACTTTAATTCATATTTATTAGAATTTTCATTTTAAAAGTATTTTCCATAACAACTTAGTTTAGTTACCTACTAATGGGTAAATTTGCATATCATGACTAACCTTTCTGGGAAATCCCTTCAAGGGCTCAATTCTTGCTTTCATCTGCTAAACGGTATTATGTAACTAAATGATGCAACGGATTTTGGTTTTAGATTTAATTTTTTTTAACAGGTGGTTATGGCGTCCGTCACACACAGACATTACTGCTGTTCTTCGGCATGCTGCTGGCTTTCACCATGAGGGTGAATATGAGCATGGCGATAGTCGATATGACGGATGTACGGAAGGAAGAGGTAAATACGTTGTTACTTAAAAGAGGTTTTAAAAGAGGAAATTCTGAGTTAGAAAATTGATTGTAGATAAAAATTAATAACTAATTTAATATTAGATTAGGAATTAAGCATGTGATGATTAGGGAGTAAATAATAATATGTTTCGACATTCAAACATAGTTAAAAGTTGTAATAAAACTCAATATAATTGTAAAAATATAGCAAGGAGATCTAAACGAAATGCTTAAATAACTGTCAAAAATATCACAAAACATAATACTAAAGCTCCTTAATATGTCAAGTATAGTCTTAAACTACAACTCCAATTTATTGTAAGCTAGCTTGTGCCCCACGGTTTCTCCCGCGTTATTCAATCTTCCCGGGATAAATATTAGCCTATGTGTAAATCCAGAGTACCAGCTAACTCCATACGAAATCTTATTAAAATCGCTCCAGCCGTGTATACTTCAATAAGTAACATACAACACACTCACAAACATTCGCATTTATAATATTAGTGTGATAAGCCAAAAACATTAATGCATATTAACGTTAAGTTTACACAAAAACGCTAATAGAATTCAAAACCTAAACGACCAGTTATTATGAACCAAGCTTAACACTTAATGGAAAGCTACTGTCCCCAATTTGTGCGAACAATTGTCCGATTGCAAACCCCCGCCTGGCCTCGATACCAATCGCAGTAATGAATACAAACACTAAAACAAAACAAATTACAAGTGACATTTTGTATCGGATTGCCAAATATAATTTGACCTTTCCGACTGTTGTTATCTAATCGAATGACAATTAATTGCCTCGTTAAAATGTAATAAAAAACTGATAAAACGTAAAAATAACGCAGAGTTCAGTGCTTTTGTTATTACTTTTGCGTCTACATTTTTTTCACCACTTTGGCTTTCGGTGAAGGAAAACATCATGAGGAAACCTGCATGCCCGAGATGTCACAATTGAAGGCATGTGAAGTCCGCCAATCCGCACTAGGCCCGCGTGGTGGACTATGGCCTACACCCCCTCGATGGAGACGTATATGAGCTGTTGATGATGACTACATTTTTTTCTCTTGGGATGAACATTTAAAAAAAACTTTTTGAAGTGAGCTTTCACGAAAGCTAAAAATAAACTTAAAGACGTATAATTAATACGTTTCAGAAACATCTTGAATCGCGACTTATATATGAAATTATTTATTGGAAAACCATAGTCAACAACTAAATATTTAACGATACCTTACCAACGTAATATTCTTTAAGTTGTCAAGAACTAGGACGTACTTATCATCAGCTCATATATGTCTTCACTACAGCAGCACTACCCTCCCCTAACATCGAAGAGGTATAGGCCATAGTCCACCACGCGGGCCTAGTGCGGGCTGACCTCACGTACCTTTGTCTGTGACAACTCGGGCAAGGTTTCCTCACGATGTTTTCCTTTACCAAAAGCCAGTCGTAAATCCGAACTTAGGTAAAATTTTGATGGGCCAGAATCCACACCCTAATGATCATGAGCCGGGTTGAATCGTAAATTTCTGTTTTAATAGTGGTGTCACCTCTAGATTTTTTAATCGATCTATCGACATAAATAGCTTAATGTGAAGATATTCCATTATTTATCTCGTGTGATTTATTTACAGCGGCAAAGGTTATGCGTCCAATGACATGTCAAGCGTGTTACGATATCATTGTGGGCGGGGTTCCGTACTGTAGGTTAGAAATGTCCAATAACACTGATTTATTTCCTGGTATGATTGATATGTGTATATTTCCGTTCGTATGACGGATCTGTGTGAAAGTTTTCCGTACGTTTTATGAAATTTATAATGAAAATAGATAAAGATTTGCACATTGAATTGTATGCTGCTTTACATTTTTTTTGTTATTTTAAGATTTTGATTCAATACAATAATATTTTTTTATGAGTAATGCTAAAAATAATATAATCTATGAAATAACTGAAACAGTACTAAAAAATATATTATTTACCATGAAATGTAGTATTTGATATTTGAGATATAATATATGAAAGCTTTTAGTAAAATACTGATAATCTATAAAATAAACATGTCGATATTTATTAAATATATTTAGAGAGATCATTACCCTGACTCATTGATTTATAGACCATGAGTCTACACCATCTAACATTGTATCTTATAATTTAAACCACTATCTCCCAGCTGTACGCAAAATGACTCTAATAAAGTTTTATGTATGTACTTATACAATCTCGGCCAGTAACTTATTAGAACTTGCTTTCTTTATTAACCGCATAATATAATCTATGGACATTTCTCTAAGAGCGTAAGTTTCCACTGGAGGTGAAGTAAACGTGATTATAAAACGTGCTCTAGAGTTCATTTGAATCAATGAATGTCTTATCATACAATATTGTATAATTGTTTTTCTATATATACTTTTTATTCACCTACGTTATTACTCAGGTTATATCGCATTTTAATATTTTTAAAATACTACGAATTTTACTGGTAACTGAGACGAATTTTATCGCGTGGTATAGGACTGTAAATGTGCGTGCATTTCAAAGTCCAACTTAAAGTTGTAATTTCATTCATTTTGATACAAATCATTATAATCTAACTAGTGGACCAGGCAGACTTCGTTCTGCCCACCAGCGCCACCTACCGGGTCCAAGTATATGTAAGCTATCCTATCTCTCAAATTGGATCGAACTGCACATGGTGTGCGAATTTTATTATAATCGGTTAAGTGGTTTAGGAGTTCATTGAGGACAAACATTGTGACACGAGATTTATATATATTAAGATATCCAAACATTAAATCATACATTTTGGGTTTGAGAAAAATACCTATTTGATTGAGAATATTATATATTTACTTGATAATATTATAGGTATTTTTATATTCTGGAAATAGGAGGTCATCGACTTTCAAAAATTGTTAATAATAAATTTCGTTATAGATACGGTAATTATGATATTTTTTATAATGTTTTGAATGTTATTATCATCTGATTATTATACTTAATTGCCGATATTAGTACTTATGTAGATCAAAATCAAAATAAAGAACTAACTAGTTTGGTAAATAATTTAGACCTGTTGGATAGTTTACGAATTTCTTTATTCCGTCCGTATTCTAACTAATTGACTGTATAACAGACACATCTTCTAACAAGGAAAGCCACTAAAAGTAACCTAATTTATTGCGAAGGTACCTTTATTTCATCTATATATATTTGAGTTATCTACTAAATATTGCTTATTTACGTTTAAACTAAGGTTTAAGTTGAACTTTACTTAAGTGGGCTCGATGTTTTGAATTCGGTTAAAAACTTATCTATATATATAAATGCACAGACTTACCCTGGGATCCCCGTCAGGGGGGCTTCTCCCGCGCGGGAACCGAGTTGCACAGTCACCATTTATGGTAGAAAATGCGGAATAAAATATGCGGTAGTTGACGTAGATGTATGTAATTTTAAGTGACATGAGTAAGTGATTTCTTCTTAAAAAAAGCGAAGGCGAGGGTTGACAGTCGGAACAAGTTGCAATGACGGTGTACTGAACGACAATTTTTAATACAGTTGCGAAAAAATAAAGCAATTTAATAAAATAATAAAAACACAATAAACTAAACTCGCAATGAAAATTTCTGGAAAATGGCGCCTACGGTTGGCGCCATCCATCCAGGGAACTATCCATACAGCTTAGTCTTCAGTATATATTTTTTATTGATATGAAATGAAAATGAAATTTAATGAGATGAAATAAAATGAAACCTAACCTAAATCATTAAATCTGATATTGAGATAAATTACAAGCTTCTTTTTAGAAATATACGTATTTGTGTTAATCACAAAAACTCTTTAGTAAAACCTTCATGGTTGGTTTTTCTTTTTAATAGACATTAATTTGACAGTTGGGAAAGATGCACGCACGAGTTCGGGAAAGGTAAAAAAAAACGTTCCAGCTTACCGAACTTGTCAAAATAATAAATAAATCTTCTCATTTCGGCAGCACTTCGACTGGGAACACAGCGTGCAGTCAGTGATCCTGTCCTCGTTCTTCTGGGGCTACGTGATCCTGCAGGTGCCGGCCGGTGAGCTCGCTCGCAAGTTCGGTGGAAAATCGCTCGTGACATTCTCCATTTTTGTCAACTCACTGATTTCGCTGCTCTTGCCTGTCGGTGCAAAGATTGTAAGTGTCTTTTTAATACAGTTGCTCAAAAAGTGGTGTATTGCAGGGACGTATAGCGTTCGGAAAGTGGGCTATTACACACTAGTGCTTTTTTTTTACCTTTCCCGAACTCGTGCGTGCATCTTTCCCAACTGTCAAAATAATGTCTATTAAAAAGAAAAACCAACCATGAAGGTTTTACTAAAGAGTTTTTATGATTAATACAAATACGTATATTTCTAAAAAGAAGCTTGTAATTTATCTCAATATCAGATTTAATGATTTAGGTTAGGTTTCATTTCATCTCATTAAATTTCATTTTCATTTCATAACAATAAAAAAAATATACTGAAGACTAAGCTGTATAGATAGTTCCCTTTGCCTACCAAAATGGGCGAAGAAAAAAAACACTCTGCTAATAAAATGGCGCCAACCGTAGGCGCCATTTTCCAGAAATTTTCATTGCGTGTTTAGTTTATTGTGTTTTTATTATTTTATTAAATTGCTTTATTTTTTCGCAACTGTATTAAAAATAGTCGTTCAGTACACTTGCGGAACCGTCATTGCAACTTGTTCCGACTGCCAACCCTCGCCTTCGGCTGCGCCGCGGCTCGGGTCGACATTCGTCGGAACTCTTTGCAATGACAGCCTTTCCGCACTTGTAACGAAATATACTATTTTCTATCTGCATATATTTTTGATGTTTTATGTGAACTTGTGAAGAAATTTGCCACGTTCAGTAATTATCCGGTTTTGGTTCCCATTAGTTAGTCCTGTTTTTTTTGTGAAATATCATACACTTTTACATTTAAGTTGCGACTTAGTATTTATTTATACATAACGATGTGCCCTGAATTCTCATGGGTGCAACAAAACAGCGTCATGTTTTAGCCAACATTTAAAAAAAACATAAATTAATTACAATTTAAAAATACACAGAACTTTCGATTAATTTACTCTATATTGTTGAAAAACGCTATTAAATTCGAAGAGTAGATTTCTTTCTTAGATATTCTTAGATCTAAGCGCACAAAGGTAAACGGCGGGATGCAACTCTATTTTAATCTATGAAAAGTTTCGTAATTTCTAATTCCTTCTTGCTTTTCTATAAAATGAATGTTGCTTGTTATTTAAACTACCTACCTACTCTTGTAGTTCTTACAGCAGCATGGTTAATGTTGATCACACTTTCAGGGTAACTGGCAGCTGGTATGCGCATGCCGAGTGCTCCAGGGTCTGACCCAGGCCTTCATCTACCCGTGCATGCACCACCTCGTCAGCCAGTGGATACCGCTCGAAGAGAAGGGTCTGCTCACCACCATCATTTATGCTGGTATGTTAATATGTCTGCTTTAAAATTATTACCTATTTTAGTGCAGAGGTCTGGGGCTGCATACTTCCTGCAAGTATTTACAGCGAAGCATACATTTTACTAGAATTAGAACCGCTCAGTTGCCGTTCCCGTGGGAATACGGGAAAAAATATAGCCTATGTACACCAGGGATAGTAAAGCTTCCCAACAGCGAAATAATTTTCCAAGTCGGTCGAGTTTCGAAGCCTATTCAATGCAAACAAACAATCAAATCTCTCCTCTTTACAATATTAGTGTATAAAAAATAATAATACTTAGTGTTATTCAAGAAGTGGCGCAACAAACAGCGAAAAAATCAAGTTTATTTCATCGATTTAAAAAAACAATTCTATCCGGGGGGCCTATATTTGTCAAATATTAAGATAAAAATGACACTTTAAAATCCAGTCATAGTTATCTTATGACGCAGGCGGTCCCGGATTATCACTACTTCAAAATGATCTAATGTAAACATACTTTTGAAGATACTTATATTGAGAAAGATTGGAAGGGAATTCCTTATCGTAAGCATCATATTAATTTGTAATGGTTTTGTTAACGACTTTTGTTACATAGTAAATAATGACCGATCAAAGTTCTGCCCGCGACTTCGTCCGTGTGGAATTACTTTGAGCTAACGCTAACTTTAACCTGCGACATCGTTTATGTAAGCTCTCAAAAGGAAGAACAAACCCGATTCTAAAACATTAATTATTGATGCTCCGCTCCCGTTGGTCTTAGCATGATGATAAATAACTGGATAAATGAGCTATATAAAACTGAAAAAATTTTTCAAGTCGGACCTACTTCCTGAGATTAGCGCGAAAATTGAAGGAGAAACCATGGAACGCAAACTAGTTTATTATAAAATAACAACAAGATATAAACACAAGTAGTTCCCAAGAATAATGATCAGTGATAATCTTGTTAGATCACAACGGCTCAGTGATTTGATTATTGTTCCAGACTAACTAATTAATCGAATAACTCAATATCGATTATAATCAATCGCGAGAATTTCATCAGAATTCCACTGATTACCATAAATTGTTTATGAGTTCTGTTTACTGATAGATGGTTATAAACAACTATAAATATATTTTATTTATTTATTTATTTTATTTATTCTTCATAAATAGTCTAAATAGTGTGTTTTCTTGTATTGTTTCCGTATTCGATCAATAATGAATGATCGTTTATGAAAATAAATCTATACTTAATTTTATAAAGATTGTTTCGTTGATCGCGATAATCTTACGGACTACTTACTGGCTCGAATAAAAAACATCATTAGATGTTTTTTCTAGATAGCTTATTAAATAACATCTACTACGCCACGCTACGACCAGTAGGAACTGGGCATCTACGTGAGATGTTGCAAAAACATAGCATTTGTTTTGTGTGGGATATAAGTAATAACGTTTTTACAAACGATAAAAATTGAGTTATAAATCCTAAAGACCCAGAAATCCATATGTTACTATCCACTCCGAAAATTCCTTCAGATAAGTTTCCAATATCGATAGATCACAAAACAATTGATGATAAACAAGCAACAATAAATTGTTGAGCCAGTTCAGAGTCCATAAATAACAGAGCGTGTTTCCAACGAGATAGTTATAATTTCTGACATCGTACAATGCACAAGCAACGGAAACTATATTGTCTGAAAGCGATCCAATTACTAGAACTTCCACTTGGGAACGAACTTCAAATGCATTATTAAAGAAACGAGCAAGTATCCGTGAAGTTTTTTCAGTCTTGCGCCAAAACAATATTTTTATACTACTTGAGTTATTGTTTCAAAATTGTTGGGACAATCTGTATTGATTCAATTGTTATTTACTGCAAATTATTTCTAGATTTAATTAATTTTAATCACTGTCTTCTTGGTAATATTATCGTTGTTAATTTATCTAAAAAATCACTCCTAACCAATCAATTAATTAAGGCTACTCGCATATCATGTTTCTATCTTTAGAAAAGGACGGAGCTAATCAATCTATGCATGTGGTAAATAAATGAGTATTTTTCATCTACAGGTGGCCAGCTCGGTATAGCTCTTCAGATGATATCCGCAGGATTTATAGCCACAGCATGGGGATGGCAAGCGATATTCTATACAAACGGAACACTCGGCGTAATCTGGACCATAGCCTACTTCTTTTTAGGTTCAGATTGCCCTGAGGCGTCTAAATTAATATCGTCTAATGAGCTGGAATATATTCAGAAGTCTTTGGGAAGAGTTGGTGAGCAGAAGGTGAGGAAGTGGTTCTATTTTGGATTTCAGAATTTATCAGTATATGTTTATTAATTAATGAAATAAGCGATGTATAAAATATGGCATCATGCCAGCTACATAGTTGGAAAGGTGCAATTTCCTCACTGAGGACTGAAACAATTGCTTTGTCCTATGGGAACGGGTATATGTCTCCCAGCTGCGCACAGACTCTGGCAATATAATTATGTGTCACACTGTAACATATAGGCACCTGCTAGCTATATTACAAATGAGAATATGACGGAGAACACTTGTGTAGATCTGCATAAGAATTTACATATGCATAAGACATTTTTTTAAACATTTTATTTCAAAAATACGAATTTAAACATAAAGCTTCATCAACTATAGCCGATTTATTTACGTATTGCATATAATTTTTTTAATGAACTGAAAAGAATCTTCCTTTCGAAATTTCGAATCATTGGACTGTGTCTAAAGTAGAAGTATTGGTAAATATCTTTTAACTTGACAAAAAGCATAGAGTAACTCAAAAAGACAGAAGAGCAAGACAAATAATGTTTTTTACCTTTTCCAGCGGTACCCCACTCCTTGGTCGAAGATATTAACCTGCCTTCCATTTTGGGCGGTCATCGTGGCCCACTGTGGCCAAAACTGGGGCTTCTTCACCCTCATGACTGAGATGCCCACGTACATGTCTAAAGTATTGAATTTGGAGCTGAAGAGTGTGAGTATATGCAATCATGACCATTAAAATTTATAATTTAAGCTCTTACAATTTCAATATTGTAGATGTTGTCAATAATTTTCTCAACTTTTCATCTTAGCATTATTTTATATGTTACTTGTTTTACACTGCTCTTTAAATTAACTTCTTTCATTAATAGATTGTTTGAATTAAGAAGATGGTTTAAGTTTGATATGATTGTTTACGATGTTTGAAAAACACTAACCTAATTCAGTCGGGACGGGTCTTTATTATAACATTAAAAAAAATATGATGTACCTTGACTTAAGTACCTAGTCATCAATATTTAGGTACATCGTTTACAGCTAGGCTATATATTTAGTATAGGTCCAGCCAATTTCGTAGTATGTCTCTGGAATGGACAAGGTGTAATTGGCATCCCAGTGATTGCTATGTGCTCGTAGCTCCAGATTGATTATGTACCCGAGAGCTGGTGACAATGCAATGTCATGATGGCATGAACCATTGTCGAAGTGTTGACGGAATATTACAAGTTGGGAATACGATTTTGACTGATGTACGATAGTTGAAGCTTCGGTTGTTTTATTATGTCGAACCGTGCAATTTCGTCTACATCTCATTTAGCGTTTTTGTAATATTATTCAATGATGCTCAGCTCCTATAAATTTTAGCGTGATAAATGGAGGCTATTTATAAATAGATATCCAACACTAAAATCACTATCAATTCGCACCAGTATTTCCTGAAATGGGCAAAAAACAAACAAACTCTCAGCTTTATAAAAGAGATTGGTCAATTTATCAAATGTTACTGCTTTTTAAAGAATTGTGTGTCTTATTTGTTATTTTTCATCTTATGCCAAAGGAAGGGTGTTAGAAGTTTGACGGTTATCACTTTTATCGTAATAGTCCTAGCTATAATCAGCTGTTCTAGTCAATTCAGGAGATGTACTTTAATATTTTTAGAATGGCGTATTATCATCTCTACCATACCTGTCGATGTACCTGCTAAGCTTCCCCATGGGCGCCATGACAGACGTCATCATCAGGCGGAAATGGATGAGCGTTGCCAACACTAGGAAACTCTTCAATTCCATTGGTATGTATTTAGACCTTAAACTTTGTTAAACTCTTGTTTCCTTCACCTTCATTGCCGGTTTTAAAATTTAAGTACCGATTAGACACATTGATTTTCATCAATAGAGAATGGTGGATATTTATTTTATTTTCCATTATACAGGTTTATGGGGACCAGCAATAGCACTGATTGGCTTATCATATACCCCTGAAGGGAACATGTGGTTGGCAGTCGTGATGCTTACCATCACCGTGGGAATTAATGCTGGACAGTACACAGGATATATGGTAGGTTGTCAAATACACATTAATTTACCTGATAGAAGTCATAACTTTATATTTTATTGTTTTTCTTGTCCTCCTATTTCTACTTTTGAAGTGATGAGTATATGATGTCATAAATTTATCATAAGCCATGAAAAATATAGCAAGATTTATTCCCTAAAAACTTTACCTGTTATACTAAAATTCTATAGCATAGTGGTAAGGTATGGGCTGAAAACCACTCACAAGTTTAAAATCTGCTATGAAGCTCTTGATAGTTTGTATAGCAGTTCAATAATAGGGGATGGCTACATAATCATTTATTATATTCAAATAAAACCTAATTTTATTAATTTTCCTGCAGTTAGTACACATAGATCTGGCGCCAAACTTCAGCGCTTGTCTGATGGGCATCACCAACTTCTTGGCAAACATCATATCGATTATAGCGCCCCTTGTGTGCGGCTTCATTGTTCAAGATGAGGTAAGGACACGTGCATTTGATTATACTCCTTAATAGAACCAGATTGATTGCTATTTTGCTACTATTATAGAAACAGTTTTAAATTAAAAATCCTACCAAGGTCCTGTATAAGGGACGTTTGTGAGCGTTTATGTTTGTTACATCTTCACGTCTATACGGCTTGAGTGATTTTAATAAAATTTTATATAGAGTTAGCTGACACTCTGGATTAATACATAAGCTACTTTTAATCCTGGGAAAATTGAAGGTCCCAGGAAACGAGGGTGAAACCGCGGGGAGCCACTAGTGATAAATAAATGAGGGTTCACGAAACTTGAATAGCAATTTTGCATATTTTATTTACTTTTCAATGTTATTAAAGTTATGTTTGTACTTCTGTAATGCTCTCTAATTTTACATAACATTTTCATAAACATACGTAGAACGTCTTTAAGAAATCTTCAGTATTTCAATTAAAAGTAATATTATTTCAAAGATTATAGATTATTGAACAATAATAGACACCAAGGAGTCTCGCATGTTTCCATAGTCAAGTCAAACATTTGATCTAAAGCTGTCAACCAGACCTATTGTGCATTTGAGATGGAAGGGAAGGTAGAGCAAACATTTGTCGGTTCCAATTGCCGACCGACACACGCAGTGAATTCTGACAGCCTGTTTAATAGAAAGGGCCTCGTTTAGGAAGCATTGTGCATTCTATCTTGTTACATATATAAACTACATGTAGTGTATGATATAGTATGTGGGATATAGGATTTTCTCTCTCAGAAAATTTAATAGTTACTGCTCATGACTATAGTAAATTTAGATTTATAAATATGTCTGTAGATATTATTTTATTAACGATGTATGTAACGGTTTTGTGAACCTTTATAATAATTTTAAAATACTTTTTATGCGCAGCGGATTTCGTCAGTTAAAACCTTTTTGAAGTTACATTAATAGTATTTTAACAGCAAGAGAAATATTCTCAAAATCGACATTTATTTAAGTACCGTCAAAAATAGTTCAATGTAAATTACGGGCTTAGTGAGATTAACTTTTCTTTTCAGACTCAACCGTCGGAATGGCGGAAAGTATTCTTCGTGGCTTCAGGGGTGTACTTCTTCACAAATCTATTCTTTGTACTATTCAGTACATCAGAGCGACAACCCTGGAACGAACCTATAGAGCCCGACGTCGGTAAGCTAAATTCAACTTTGTCACTAACAAAATTAAATTGATATTCAATTAAGATATTAACTAAAAAGTTTAAAACTAATTTCAGAAATGAAAACGAAAAAAACAGAAGCATCGGAAACAAAATATTGACACACCCGGAAATTAAAAATTATTTTATTTATTGTACCTGAACTAGGTTACGTCGTTTTAATAAATTATTGTTTTATGACAATTGTTTCATTGTAAACAAAAAAAATTTTTTTCTATGTACCTATATATAAAAACATATATACGGCAATGGTAGATATCTTAACTAAGCCTTGATTTTTTTTTGCATAATGGATTATACAATTATCAATTGTCTTCCAAAGTATGAAAATAATGGCTTCATTCAGCGCAAAAAATACATGTTGCACTCAAGCAAAACCACGAACAGAAACTAGTGGTATATACCTACAATTGTATCTAAAAACCTTTGTCTTCACAAACAAAACATGATACCTTGCAAGGAAGTCGAGTTACGCATTAAATATTTATAATATTGAGGTTTCGTTTTAATAAAACAAGCGATCCAACACCGCTGAAAGCTTATGAAAGTTTAAACTGAATTAAACAGGCGCCGTGGACCGAATACCTGCCTGTTCGAGAATGTTTACAAACATCGGAACACGGAAAATATTCTTATTGAATATTCAATGAAAAGGTACCTTGTAGTAGAA
Organism: Thyatira batis; assembly: GCA_905147785.2. Lineage (NCBI taxonomy): Eukaryota > Metazoa > Arthropoda > Insecta > Lepidoptera > Drepanidae > Thyatira > Thyatira batis. Next base: position 372,294 of record LR990498.1, on the reverse strand, counting down.
ATACATCTATACCAATATCACAAGACTTTGTAAATTATAACGTGAAATCTCTAGAACTACTGGTCCGAATGGAAATAATATTTTAGTCTTGAATAGCTTATTTTGAAGACTATAAGGCTATATCATGCTTCAACTAATGACAGCAAAGCATCAATGAAAAATAATGCAATAATAAGATATGAAGAAGGACGCAGTCGATTCGCGGGATAGCTAGTTTTTCCCTTTATTATATTACTATTTTATTGCGAATTAAAATCAATTAGTAAAAGGTAATATTAGATGTTAATAGCAAAGAAAAGATTGTGCCTTAAAGACACCTACTGTATGCATGGTAAAATTATATTTTAAGTTATGTAAGGTAAAAACAACTTATAATACAAACATTAATCCATCTATTACATATTAAGTAAGTAACTTAAAATTCCACTAAAGTAGAATATCTCAAAGATTCGCGCTTAAGGTCACAAATACTTCATCACATATAGAACAGCAAAGTTTAAAAGAGTACTAAATAATACAAAGGCAGAGGCACTCAAAATCGTTTTTAGGTAACCGTATCTATACGAAACAAACGTAGAGATAGTCGTGACATAGGCCTCTGTGAACCCTGCGACTATAAACTAAGATGGCAGCTCCGAGACCTTGCAAATACCCAACGGATGCATATTATTCACTCGTCATACCAGTGGCTCTCAAACTTTGAAACTGTAGCCCCCTTTTTTTTTTATACCACAAGGGTGGGAAACAGCCCCCCCCCCCCCCCTATTTGAATATTTTAAAAAATATTTTTTTTGGTTTATTTCAGTCAGTTTGTAAATTTAAATCGAAGTGAAGTAGAAATTTTGCTGGCTACTGATAGTAAATTTGTCTATTGTTTATGATATAGGTATCTAAATATCGAAGCAAGACATTATCAATTTTAAGGTTTAAATACTTTGATTAACCGCGCTAATCTCAGGAACAAATTGAAAATATATTTTAAAGTCGGATAGCCCATTTATCGAGGAAAGCTACATAACATCACGAACATCAGAGTGATCAGCAGAAATGGAATGCATAATGTCGCAAAAACAGGGAACGAATCGCTGACGAAGTTGCGCGGCTCAGTACAATTTTCAACTTCTCGCCCCAACAAGTAATTGAAAGTTTGAGAGCCACTAGCCAATGCTATCGGCGTCCATCGCTGACCCGTCGTCAGGTATTCATAAGACGTATCGTATTGAAGGCATTACACGATCACGTATCTCGTGATACGTTTGTCCGCGATGCGTAGGCGCATATAGAGATCACATCTTATGAAGAGAGACAGTGGCATATTTAATTTGTCTTTAGATAACATTAATTAATATAAGGACTTTCTCTATAATAAAATAAATAATAATAATGTTATTTATATGTCGGAAAACAAAGATCGATGTGTAAGTTAGATTGGAGTTACTTCAAATTTATGTATAATAAATCTTTTAATGGTTTTTTTGGAGCTAAATGTAGGCTTAACCAGTGCGATGAAGTGAGACCATTAAATAAACCAATAGTAGAGATTATCCGGGATGTTATAAGTGTAAATTAAAAAAATATTGTACATAGGAAATAAAAGGTTTTAAACAAAAATGTTGAAATATGAAAATTTTATCTATGTACAAAAAAGCTCAATAAAATAAAAGCAAACAAAATTCGTTGCATATTTCTTTTTTTCGGATAAGCCAGCAGCATTCATCAGGCGTTATTGTAAAAAATAAAATTCCAATTTATAACTTGGTTAATAAAATTACTACCGGCACTTGTATTATGAAACTCTTTTGGAATCGTTTATGAAGCTTATTTTGTGATACATTGACGGCTTAGAGTTCATGCAGTGAAAAACTTCAGGTGCAAAACCGTTAGTGTAAAATGAAAATAGGTTTACAGCAGGCAGGACTCTATACATCCCGTACATATTCATGTATGCAATTTGTTATTATTAAAAAAAAATGCCGCGTATATATTTTTTTTGTTCTACAAAATTAATTAACAAAGTATTGAAAGTAAAGGTAACATTGTGTGATTTAGTTTAAAAATATAGTAGTACGAAAACGGAACATATAATGTTATTACTTTATTATTTATTAAGGATGAGGTATAGTTTAATGAAGCTAGTTTAAACTTAAGTTGATTTTTTAATATATTTTGATTACATTTTGCATGAACTAAAATTATTGCTATGAAAATATTAACAGGCGTATCTAATAAAGATAGGCCCTTCTTGTTTCAAGTAACACTTTTTTAATATTCAATTCAACTGCACTCATAATATGGCTCAAAAAATTGTTCACACTTAACCAACAACATAGGATGTGAGAAAGAGATATAAGATACTTTTGTCTCAAAATAAAAAACAAAATCAAAATCTATTTTATTCAAATAGGCCTCAATAAAGCACTCATGAATAGTCACTTAATGCTCGGTTCTGATAGTAGTTTTTACTGTGAAGAGTCGGCAATAAACTCAGTAATTACTCTTTTCAAAAACCAACTTACATCTAATACAATAGTAATTTTAACAAAATGTGAAATAGCTTGTAGCGAGCATTTCACTGCCAAGGGTCTTTTTCTAACAAGTAATCTGATACACTATAAAAGCCCTTTTGATATAAAGTTTTCTTCACTACCTGCTTAAATTTATAGATTGGTAAATCCTGAATATCTTTAGGTAGTTTGTTGAAGAAGCGTATACATCTCGATATGCTTCTCGGAAATAAAGATGCTTCGTGAAACTAACTAGCAATAAAATGAAAGAAATGCACCAGCTAAGAGTAATCTCATATGATAATATATCTACTGCGATGGCGTTAGAGTGCGTTCTCGTGTAACCATTTGCAATATATTATTTTAAAACACAGATTTCTAAACACAAAATTCTAAAGACAATGTTCTCCGGAATGTTAAGGAAGCATATTTTCATGTCGGTACGTGAAATTTATGTGAACTTGGCTGGTTACTTTCAAATGATTCTGATGTCTGATCTAATGATGATAAAATTGTGTAACTTTCAGGGATTTTCGGGTTTTGTAACAAGAATATAAATAGTCGGTATTATTCTGTCTGTCTTTTCACATGTAACCGCTAGATATTTTATTCAGATTTTATGAGCAAGTTTATTTAGATTCTTAATATTTGTTCTTATAACGGCAAAAGAAATTCCACCTTCATTAAAAAAGTCAATTGTTACCTTATAAAGGGTCAAAATATTATGGTGACAGACAGACAGACGGACGGACGAAACTGTCCGACTTAGAAATGGGGTCCCGTCAGTTACCCAATCGCTGACGGAACTCTAAAGAGCTGCATCTCAAAATTAAAACAGGTTTTCCTGAATGTTATTTGGATATTATTTCTTAGTACATCGATGACGTCACAGCATCACAGTTTGCATACACAAATCGCAGACGTGATCTTGACCATGTACTGTATCGATCATTATCGATTATAAAGACACCTGCCTCATACCTTGATCGGTAAATTCTATTGATATTGACCTATTAGGAAGTATAGAGTAGCTTCGGAGTTTATCTGCATATAGTTATATGATTTTAAATCTTCTACCTACCTACACCATATAACATTGGTACGCCGTACCGAATATCATGAGGATGCTGGTCCAAATCACTGTCCTGCACCTCTGCTTTAAAATTTTGAAGACCACTGATTTTCGGATTTTCAATCAAAGGAATGTGAAGTCCGCCGTACCGCACTAGGCCTGCGTGCTATGGTCTAAGCCCCCTCGTTGCTAGGGGAGGCTCGTGCTCCTCGGTGGAGACGTATATGAGCTAATTCCACCACGCGGACCTAGTGCAGATTGTGACATCTCGGGCATGCAGGTTTCCTCACGATGTTTTCCTTCACCGAAAGCCAGTGTTGTAAATCCCGACATAAGTTTTTATAAAACTCAGAGGTACGGGCCGGGGTTGAACCTGCACCCTCATGATCGTGAGTCGGTGCGTTACCCACTGAGCCACCACATTCCAACATTTCCCTCAAAATTATTGTGATCATCTAAAAATCAGCAATATTTGTAAGAAATTTCCAAATTTGGCACATTTGACCAGGGACTCAAAAGTAACAGTATCTTAGGAGTCAAAGTATCTAACACGGTAAATTCTATTAGCCTTATTTATGTCCGCTACTGTAATAATTAATTAATATTTTAATTTAATCGTCGGTAAAACAAGCACATAATTTATACTATAAAGTCATCGGCACAGCAATTACAAACACTTCCGATTATCGCCTTCTGTAAAGACGGAAACCTGAAATTTATTTTCCAATTTATTACCGTTTTGTACGTCAAAGGTTGCCTATAATTATGTTTATGTGTTAGTTAGTCTGTGTTGACACGATGTTTATCATTTGATCTGCTCAGGGTTCTGCATCTTTAGGTAATAGGTGTACTTACTAGTCAAAGGTCAGAGCAAGGTAAGAAAATTTGCAATTTTTCCTTTAAGTGAATTTTTAACTGCGGTTGCAAACTTTTTAAATCACCCAATTTTAAAAAAAGTTATAAAAATAGGGAATAAACTTAGTTTTCCATTTTCAAACGATTATATTTTTTACCGGTTCTTTACAGTTAAAGACTGACTTCATTTTCGGTGGGAACTTCAAGTGATTTGACCTTCATAACTCCCCTTTGAGCCAAAAAATTGCTTTTATTTGGTATTTAACATGTAAATAATTACAAAAAGTATTGATTAATAGGATTTTTTATACTAAAAATTTGTTACGGAACCCAAACTGGTCATCCTTCACATCACCATTAAGCAGCCTAATTAACAGGTCACCACCAGGATAAAGGTGACTACAAACGTGATAGCATTACTAAAACAACACAGAGAAGAAACGCTTCCGGTGTCACGTCCGTTTGAGGACAGCCTATTCATCATAGGCTTGTGTCATACACCTTTTAGAAGGGTATATGTATGTGAGATAAGGAAAAATATAAAAGAATGGGATAGTTTTGGATGGAGTATTTTTATGATTTTAATTTTCTTTTGTGAGGTTAAATTAAAACCTAAAATTTTTCCCAAAAAAATTCAGAAATATATCATTTGCATTTTTCCATCTACATAAAGCTTGATATTTTTTAAATAAGAAACCAAGAAGTAAGAGTACCTATTGCATATATTTAAACTAAATTACACTACAATTAGATTTTTTTAATTTACTATAGGTAATTGGGAAAAATACATATTATTTCGGTAAGCAAATGTTACCTAGAACTAGAAAAATCCAGCCATAGCCAAATTTTTGTTTTTGATAGGACATGTTCTATCGCAAACAAACAGTTGTTACTAAAAAACTAACAATAACACTCCGTTTAAGGATCTACACACAAACAAAACATAAATTACATGTACCTAAAGCTGTTCTAAACATTTCAAATGGTCTAAATCACCTCCATTTACCGCCTGAGGATGTACGCTAACTGTTTGCATAGAATTTTTCCTCACCGAGATATTTGATCTAATCTTCCTTATGAATTGACATTAGTCGCACATCAAATCCAGGAAAATACATTAAAATGCGAAAACTTGAGATTGTTTGTGTTGATAATTAAAAACCTTGGTCAATGATACTATACGATTTATACATACTAGTGGCTCCCCGCGGTTGCACCCACCTACTCGGGAGATCTTCCATTTTCCCTGGATGAAAAGTAGACTATGTCCTTTTACAGGCTCTAGACTATCTGTGTACCAAATTTCATTAAAATAGGTTTATTAGTATTAAAGTGAATGTGAAAGCGATACAGACAGACAGAGTTACTTTCGCATTTATAATATTAATATGGATAGATACTAATATTTATATATTCGGATGTAATAGGTATAGGCTGAAACGACTTAATCCGTTATAAAAAAATATACTGGTAAAAAGCTTCACTAATATTTAAATTCTTTATTCATTAAAAAGAGTGTATTGAGTTGACTAAAGAAAGGTTTGGTACAAACTAGAATACCTTATCATTTATTATTGATCAAGTGATAAAAACCTGTTTACCTGAAGTGGGTTTTAATAGCTTTTCTCTTGTAATATATTGTAATGATAATGAATAATGTAGGTTACCTACTGCACTTGCTGTAAACTAAACAAACCTACAACTGGCCTATAAGAATCATCATTATAATCATTTTTCATTGAAAAATCTACCGTGGTAGTGGTCGTCGGATGCGGGAAAATGTCAGTCAGTTCACGCACTTACAAGACATCAACAAAAAAAACATCATCCGATTGGTCTTATGTAAAAAATGTTCCAGGATATAAGTACCTACCTATTTTTATTTATTAACTTTGATATTTTTATTTAAATTCGTTCGTTGATCAAATGAAAGATCATTCAAAAATACTTTTGAAGATACTTTACCTTTCATATTAAAGTTTAGTAAGATTTTAAATTTAATTTCTAGCAATCGATGAATAAGAACTGGCGTTCAATTGTTTCTTCCAGTGAGAGGTTATAAGTAAAAAAAAATTTCTTTGTAACTAGCTGCCTCCCCGCGGTTTTACCCGCGTAGTTCCCGCTCCCGTGTAATACAGGGATAAAATATAGCCTATGTTACTCGGGGATAATGTAGCTTTCCAAAGGTGAAAGAATTTTTGAAATCGGTCCAGTAGTTTCTGAGTCTATTCATTACAAACAAACAAACAAACAAATCTTTCCTCTTTATAATATTAGTATAGACTAAAGCGAAATTATGAAGCCAAGATAGAATAAAAAAAATAAACAAAAGTCAAAAGCCTTTATTCATTTTTGATTTAGGCACTTTTTTAATACCTGCAAAACATTTTTTAACCCACTATTATATATCTAGCTACATGAATTATGGAAACCAGATAACCGATATGCTATTCATATAATTGTTTTTCTTTACATACAAGTGCATACCTACAAATGATTATAATAATAATCTGAATGAGTAAAGCCTCATTATATTAGTTAACCTTCTATTATTGATACGACGCGATAAAATAATTGTTTTATCATCTATTCCAATAATGATTTTGATTTGAGCACTTCAAGTACAGGCGCCAAGGAAAGTGATGCACGTACCTTCTATGAATACAGTATAACAAACTTATATATACAATATTAAAATATTTATTTTATATGGAGAATAAATAATGTGAAAGAATGTTGTTTAAACTGGTTTCCTACTAATATTATAAATGCGAAAGTAATTCTGTCTGTTTGTGATACTGTCACATCTAAACTAATGAATCGATTTAATTGAAATTTGGTACATATATAGAGTAGAACTTGAGAAAGCACATAAGCTATCTTTTATCCCGGGTAAGCTGAAGATCCCGCGAGAATCCGGGAGAAACCGCGGACGAAACGAAAACTAGCTGAACAATATTGCTGAAACTTTTTTGTTAGGTATATAATTTAGAATAGTCAGCTACATAACCCTATCACGATGTTCACAAATATTTCTTCTCCACCAAGAGTTAAGATTCATCTAGATTTGAACCCACGACCTTCGCCACGGCCATCAGCAACACGATCAGTAACACCACAAGGTCAAACATTTGTAAAGAAATAGATCTATAGGTATCTTTTAAGAGGACCATAAAAACTGGTTACCATATTCGTGTGACAATGATCTAGGGGGATTAGTTCCAGATGTCCTCTTTAGGGGCTATTTATTGACTTTTTAAGGCAAACTATATATGATCTACATGTTGTCGAGAGCAGTAGATTATGAAAGAAAACGGTTGTGTAGGTGGCTACCATTTATCCCGGGAAAGATGACAGTGCCCGGACAGGGCAAAATTGCGGGCGGTAACTAGTCTACAAGTTTGAAAGAAATCTGGCATTTACGTACCTACTCCATTATACTAATATTATAAAAGTGAAGTTTGTTTGTTTGAACGCACTAATCTGATCAAATACTGATTTGTAATTGAAGAATTATTTTAATATTAGATAGTTTATTTGTCAAGACAGGCTATAGGCTATAAAACATCACGCTATGACCAATAGGAGCGGAGCATATAGCAAAAACGGGGAAGATTGGTCGCGGGTGAAGTTGCACGGAACATCTAGTATGTATATAAATGAATTGCATAAATATACGATGGAGCACTTGAGAACGGATTGACTGATGAGACAGCGATTTTAATATATTATGTAGTTACTTTTATTCCATTAAATATTGTAAATATAATAAATCTAATCTCGAGAATCTCGGTGGAGACGTACCTATATGAGGTGATGATGATGAAATCTAAGTTCGTTTCGATAAAAGCCCTTCTCAGAAACAACAAGCAAGCAACCTTCCGGACCGAGCGTTAAAGTCTTCATAAGTAAAGAGAGCCGTGGTGGCTCAGTTGGGAAAGCACCGACTCACGATCATGAGGGTGCCGGTTCAAATCCCTGGCCCGTACCTCTGAGTTTACAAAAAACTTACGTACGGATTCACACCACTGGCTTTCGGTGAAGGAAAACATCGTGAGGAAACCTGCATGCCTAAGATGTCACAATTAAAGGCATGTGAAGTCCGCCAATCCGCACAAGGCCCGCGTGGTGGACTATGGCCTAAACCCCCTCGATGTTAGGGGAGGCTCGAGCTCCTCGGTGGAAACGTATATGAGCTGTTGATGATGAAGTAAAGACTTATTTAAACAAAATATAGTGTCATTAAAAATCCTGGGGCATTTTTCACAAACGGCTAATCGGATTCCAAAGTAAGTTTCAAAGTGAGCTTCTGTTATGGTAACCAGATAGCTAGTATACCTACTACGTTTTAAGTACAAACTTATATAGATACTGACATCCAGATACAGAACAAACAGACATATTCATGCATACAAATGTTTGTCCTGGGTGGGATGGTGTTCGAACCCACGACCGGCGGCTTGAGAGTCAGGGTCACTAACCACAAAGCCAACCGGGCTGTAATTGTCATTTTCTTTGTATTAACTATTGAAATGAAATGAAATGAAATGAAATGAAATAAATTTATTCATTCAAATAGGCCTTCACAGGCACTTATGAAACGTCGACTCTAATGCTCGGTTCGGAAGGTTGCTTTTGCTGAGAAGAGCCGGCAATAAACTCAGCAATTACTCTTTTCAAAACAAGTTTTAACAATTTCTTTAACAATAATAATATTAGTCCTGATAGAACGAGCGCTATACCCATGCCTCGCCATCGTTAATATAATCGTTTATACAATAATAAGCCTTCTGTACCAAAGCTGACTTAACTCGTTCCTTAAATTTATTCATAGGCAAATCTAAAATATTTGTGGGGATTTTGTTATAAAACCGTGCACCAAGTCCTAAAAATGATCCTTGCACTTTCTGTAGTCTATAAGCAGATGTTACAAGTTTATGCTTATTTCTAGTATTAATGGAGTGCAAATCACAATTTTTCGTGAAAAGACTAATGTTTTGACGGACGAATATTATGTTTGCATAAATGTACTGTGATGCAACTGTGAGAATGTTAATTTCCTTAAATTTATCTCTGAGGGAAGCTCGCGAGCTTAAATTATAAATAGCACGGACTGCTCTTTTTTGCAAAATAAAAATTGTATCTATATCAGCTGCTCTGCCCCAAAGCAAGATACCATAGGACATAACACTATGAAAATAACTGAAATAGACTAATCTAGCTGTTTCTACATCCGTAAGTAGTCTGATTTTTCTAACCGCGTAAGCTGCTGAGCTGAGCTTCCCCGCAAGATAAGATATTTGGGTGCCCCATTGAAGTTTTGAATCTAACGTAATACCCAAAAACACTGTAGACTCAACAAGACTGAGGGCTTCATTATTTAACATTAAATTAGAGGCCATCTTTTTTACATTGGGTAATGCAAATTTTATACATTTAGTTTTTCTTGCATTTAAAACTAGATTATTAACAGTAAACCAATTTAATACCTCAGATAATGCACCGTTTACATCGTCATATTTGAATTTCTGTCTATCAACACCAAAAATCAGTGAGGTATCGTCAGCAAACAGTACAATTCCACAGGTATTCTTAACATAGAACGGAAGATCATTTATATAAATTAAAAATAGAAAAGGTCCCAAAATTGAGCCCTGGGGCACCCCCATATGCACAGGAGAACCAGACGATTTAACTCCGTTGACATCTACAATTTGAGTTCTCTCACTAAGGTACGATCGCATCAAATCAAGTGCTGTACCTTTAACTCCATAATACTCTAGTTTACGTATAAGTGTTTGGTGGTCAACACAATCAAAAGCCTTAGATAAATCACAAAACACCCCAATGACGTTCTGTGAATCCTCCCAACAGTTAAAAATATTTTTCAAAAGTGCTACACCCGCATCAATAGTAGAACGACCTTTTGTGAAACCGTATTGTTCACCATGCAAAAGTTTATTAAAATTAAAATGAGAAAGCAGCTGCTTTAAAATAATCTTTTCGAATATCTTACTCAGAACTGGTAAGATAGACACCGGCCGATAATTAGTTGGATCAGAAGGATCTCCGGCTTTAAACAAAGGAATAACTTTACTATATTTCATCAAGTCTGGAAATTTACCGCAATCTACGCATTTATTGAAAATTAAAGCTAGATGAGGAGCTATGTCTACAATGATATTTTGTAAAACAGTTACAGATAAATCCCATAAGTCCCCAGTACGTTTAACTTTTAAGCTTTTAAAAGTTTTGATTATGTCAAGAGGTGTAATGTGCCTAAACTTAAGTACTTCTACACATTTCGTTACATTGGTTTGCAGTATTAATTCAGCATTTCGAGGTGAGGAATCTAAGGAGCTAGTTGTAGAGACAGGTATGTCAGTAAAAAATTTATTGAAAGTATGAGCAATTTGATCATTATCGCTAACACTGTTACCGTTAATATTAAGTTCAATGCTTTTATTGGTGGTTTTAGTATTACCTCGTTCTGCGTTTATAATGTTCCAAGTAGTTTTTACTTTATTGCTCGATTTGCTAATTTTATTCCTAAGATGAATAGCCTTGGCTAAAGCACAAGTTTTTTTAAAAACTTTTGAATATTTTTTCACATACTCTAGAAAATCGATATTTTTATTAAATTTTTTCATACCATATAGCTCGTACAACTTAGCTCTACTTTTATAAATACCGGCAGTTGCCCAATCATTAAATTTGGCTTTACTGCTTTTATTAAAGGACTTAAGATTAAACGTTTTATCAAATTCAAATTTTATAAAATCAAAAAGTTCTTTATATAGGCTATCTGGTTCATCCTGTGTCATATTAATTAAATTAATATTTTTACTAATATTATATTTGAATCTGGCCATACGATTTACAGTTATAGGCCTACATGTAACTTTTTGCGGTTTATCTACTGTTTCATTTAAAAACACTACTTTCTGACCACAATGATCTGAAGTTAAATCAGTTATTATGGATTTTTCAAGTGCATCACAGTTACAAAACACGTTATCCAGACAGGTGGCAGAAGTTGCAGTAATTCTGGTCGGCTCTAGAAATAAATTGTTTAAATTAAATGATTTGAATAAGTTAATAAGCCTAGTTGTTGAGGGAGACTCAATCAATAAGTTAACATTAAAATTGACAAGTTTGAGCTTTCTTCAAAGCATCCTCTATAACTAATTCAAATACACTATAATCACCTAACGGAGGACGGTACACGCAGATTATAACATAGCGCTCGAGCTCTACACAGGACAATTCAACAGTGCGCTCGATAGATAAATCTACTATGTCTTTGCGTTCTTTACACTTAATATTAACTGAAACTAAAATTAAACTACCACCATGTATTGCTGATTTTCTTACGAACGCACTTGACAATTTCAACTTAGGTATATTGAATAAAAGTTCATGATTTTTCAGCCAATGTTCTGTTAAACATAAAATATGGACATCACAACCTTCAACGAACAATTGTAATTCTAATTCTTTGCCCGCTAAGCCCTGAATATTCTGATGAACAAGGTTTAAATGGCTGAGCTTAGCAGTTGTCATACTATTGTAAAATCCCCCCCAGATACTTGACCACTGGTGCCACTGTCAATAACAATATTATTGACATGAGCACCAGTATCAATGACCCCAATTTTGGGGTTTATTGACTTACCAATTTTATAAAATACCTATGCATTTTAGTTATTAAACAAGTACGTAAAACACTAATTATAATGTTGGTATGTGATGTATATTTAATTGAAATCGGGGGTCTCCCTTGGACCTTAGTGTTGAGGAAAATCAAGAACCTAACATTGTGACCTAGTTTACGTAACTTTTCCTTTTAGGAAAATTTTGTTTATTAAAAATATTAACCTTACTCGGCCAATATATACAGGAATTAATAGTAGCATGGAACATGGAGAAATACAGGTACCATTTTATATTAGAAATTAACAAATTTTAGTGCAACGGCTATTTAACTTGAGCAAAGGTTTTACAAAAAGAGAACAAAGTGATTAAAAAAAACCTCCTAAACTTATTATTGCAGTTTATCGATTTGTCTATTTATTACATTCTCATCGAATCAATCTCAACGAATGTTGATATAAAGATGTAGTAGGTACCATTGCAAAGGACATTTAGACTTTTTATGCTTGCAAAATTATCGACAAAATCACAATCAAAAACTATCAAAAGCCGCATGTAAAAGCTAGTCTCGATAACAACAACTCAAAAACGTGAGACAACCCATATGATGTGAACAGGTGATATAAAGCGGGGTGACACAAGCGCGGACGCATACACGCGGTCGACACTGCGGTCCGCACTTCCGCACCGCCAAGGCGAACTGTATACACTACGCGAATACGCGAATATCTGTGCTGTGTGTTATTGTGTTGGAATATGGCCGAACTAGCTGTGCAAGATGTGGAAGCCCCTAAGCCTGGTATGTACCTTTTATGTATAGTTAAAAAATAAGCCTAAATATGATAATAATGTCTATCATGTAAGGTTTGAGAACTGCATCAAAATCAGTTCATTTGTTTTGAGAGATCTAATACCAAACATAGGTATACTGAACAATCAGAAGGGGTTGTTTTAAGATGGGTGTCAAAAACAGATGCTACAATATTAGCAATATTAGTCAGGTGGAATATGCAAAAAAAAGGTTAATCAAAATAACACACACAAAAAATGTACACCTACCCATAAAAATAAGCCTTTAAGGATTTGAACTAGGGGTAATAGAGCTGTTGTAGATTTGAGACTCTCGACCTTATTGCAAGACAATATAACATACCTACCTAAAAAAAATATATTTTAAAGGCGATTTTGACACCACTAGAAAATAAGTAAAAAATTTCATTAAATATAGCCTAAAAGTTCCTTCAGAAAATAATGTATAAAATTTACAAATACAAAGTATAACTTTAAAATAGAAATATTTAATTTATAACCGAAAATAGCCAGCTACTTAAAGTAGAGGATGAATTGTTAAAGGATTCCAAAGGAAGGTACAATCCTAAAAGCATTTTAATAGCTCCTCAAACAAAAACAATTATGATCAAAGGAAGTCTGGATTCAATAGAAGGGTAAAAGGAAGCGAAGATATTTTCGACTGTAACGATTTAAATAGTAATAATTTAAAGATTTTTAGGAAAAAATAAACCAAATCGAAATGTACGTATAAAACTTACCACAACAACATATACATAAACGAAAATATGTAATTTCAACCCATTATTACACAACTTATATTAAACTTTTTATTAATTACATTAGACCTGACTAGTTACGCGCCCCGGCTGCACTCGGTTAGCCAGCATCATTGTCATATTCGACAAATTACCACAAAACCATTAAGTTTTCTTTAAAATCCGTTGCGTAGTTTAAAAGATGCGAAGTGCGGGCATGGAGTAGGTACCTTATTTTGTTTAAATTTATGCAATGTTTTTAGAGAAATTACCTATTGGTGTTCTATTATCTATATTATGAAAATCCTTACAGTAATATATGTAGCCTTCTTACTTAATAATTAAAACTTATCTATATTTACACTAATAATCTACATCTACACTAATATTATAAAGAGGAAAGATTTGTATTTTTGTATGTAACGAATAAACTCAAAAAATACTGGACCGATTTTAATAATTCTTTTTTCATTAGAAAGCTACATTATCACTGAGTAACATAGGCTATATTTTATCTCTGTATTCCCACGGGAACGGGAACTACGGGGGTAAAACCACGTGGAGGCAGCTCGTATTTAATAATTAAGTAAGTAGCCTACATATCTGAGATTTGAATGAAACGGAATCTCAGCGCGTGTGACGTAAAATAATAAATCATTGAATGAAAAACTTCGTCTATTGTTTGCTGATCGATCGATACAAGTCGATAGAAACGTTATAATGAGTAGCTATTGAGTTTATCATGAATCATCACTGGGTACTCTTATCAATTGACTAGCTTCTACCCGCGACTTTGCCCGCGCGGAAGGTTACCGATAACGCTAACTTTAATTCGCGACTTCGTTTAGGTAAGCTCTCAAAAGAAAAATAAACCAAACAAAAGAAAACCGATAGAAACATCATTATATAGTGCTTTGCTCCTGTTGGTCGTAGCGTGATGATATATCTAACAGGAAAATATTTTTTAATCGGTCTAGTAGTTTTTGAGGTTCGCGTGTTCTGGCAAACAAACAAACTCTTCAGCTTTATATATTAGTATATTAGCAAGTATGGTACATCAGTCTAACATATATATACAGGACGATACATAGCTCCTCCTTTCCAAATGTTCAGATTAATTATGATCCCTTTACAACATTTTATCACTACCCTTTAATTAACTTTATGTCAGACACAGTATCAATCATAGAAAACCATATTATTTTCTCACAAATTGAATGATGACATTTCACTCATTTGGCATTCTTATTGCGAATTCGCGGAGCCTCTTAATGTATTCCGGATGTCAAAGGGCCAATAAAGCCTATTCCGCCTCAATCACCGGCTGTGGGGCCGATCGGCCTATTTGAGAGGCCAATAATTTTGGGACTTATCTTGTAAGTCTTGCAAAGTCTGCGCCCGAATCTTGTTACATGAATTTAGAATGGTAATTGGGAATAAATCAGTTTCGCATTTTGATACAAACAGAGGTTTTTTGACAAACAACCCCGAGTGGAAATGATTAGTAGGTACAAAATGTATACGTAAATAAAAATAGTTATTAAGTTTCTGCTTAGGAGATAATTACACATAACGTGAAGGAATGAGGTTTTTAAGTTCAGCTGTCGAGATATAAGAATAATGAATGATTTAGAACAAATATACATATATAGTAAATAATATTAACTTTATAATAAATAAGACTAGCTTCCGCCCCGCGGTTTCACCCACATAGTTCCCGGTCGCGTAAAAATACAGCTTATGTCGCTGCCTGACAATGTAGATATGGAAAAACAAACAAATAAGGTTGCTTATATATAAAAGAATAAATATCGTGGGACATTTTTTGCGCACAGTCAATCTGATTTCAAAGTAAGCAGAGCTTGTGCTATGGTAACCAGATAGCTGATATACTACATCCTACTTATATTATAAAGGCGAAAGTTTGTAAGTATGGATGTATGTATGTATGGATGTTTGTTACTCTTTCACGTAAAAACTACTGAATGGATTTGAATGAAATTTGGAATAAAGATAGCTTATAACCTGGATTAACATATAGGCTACTTTTTATCCCGGGAAAATGGAAGACCTCCCGGGTACGCGGGTGAAACCGCGGGAAGCCACTAGTACGTATATACGTCCACAAATCCATAACAAGATGAGTCAGCAAACAAAATCAATACAAGCGGTAATCTTAAATGACCTAATCCATCGACTTAATAGTCAGTAGACTCTAAGTTTTGTACGTTCATAAATTATCACATTAGGATGATATTTTCTTTAATATAAACACTATGACTGTCTAACGACAGTAACATCCATGCACATACCAATAAATTTATCAGCAACCCGCACCCATACAACTCAGTTGTTGGTATTAGAAGTCTACTAGTCGATGTAGATGGGCTAATCCAATATATAGGAATGCAGTGTCACGCGTGAATGCGTGATTAGTCCTGCCGCGTGTTATCGACGCTCGTGACGTGATAACCACGGAGACAAGAATAAGTGGAGGTGAGATATAGCCGTGATTTGCACTGTTAAACTAATTTACGGACACGTAATGGCAACATGTATCTTCGTATTTCGTTTTAATACATCTCAAAGAAAACAGTAAGGGCGCCACTGCATTAGAAAAATGCAAAAGAGATATCACATATCAAGCTAGCGACTGAAGTTTCACGTAACAGAAATGCTGCCTTCAGCACAGATCGGCTTCATTACAGAAATCTAGAAGGGTATTAAATTTTATTTGGAAAACCAACGGCGTCACAATATTTTTAAAATACCTATACCAATATAATAAAGACGAAATATTATTTTTTTTGTTTATTATAAATAGGCTCCGAAACTATTGGTATCGATCTGAATAATTATTTTACCAATGGAAAGCTACTATTAGTAATAAGCTAAATTTCCTACTAAAACGGGAACTACGCGAATGAAACCGCGCGGAGGCAGCGAGTTATTTATATACGAGGTTTTCTACATCGCAACGCGCGTTATGCCAATTCCACCTGATTTTCTATGTCTCGTTAACGAGTTGCCCATTCATCACGCCATGCCATACGCCATAGTAATTGTTTTGTATTTATTGATCGAATCGTTTCTGTTATTACTAACGAAGTTTTTGACGTGACAACGTCTTATAAATTGGTTTGCTGGGTGACACTTCAAGAAACTGCGTTACGCTCCGCTCACGTTATGCGCTCACAATGAGAGCGAGTGAGAGGCACGCGTCCCTTCCACTCGGGCATGGTTAGCCCGCCTAATGGTTGTCACGTAAAACTTTCGCCCGTATACCGACTTTACAGGCAACCAATTTTTTTCAATGGTAAAAGTGGCCTTTGAGATAACATTAATTTTGGATATAATAATGAAACTATCATTAATTTTGTAAGATTTCTGATTTACTCGCTAATATTTTTTAAATCTCTTACTCTTACACTTAATTTTAACATAAGATATGCAAAAATCATATAAAGCATGTTCAGTACTTTCATGAATATATTCGTAATCACTTAAAAACATATTTCTTTTGTAGAGCTGTGTAATTAATAACAAATTATATTTCAATATTTATTTTCGACCATTTCTCGACATTGTGTAAACGATTTCCTTATATTGAAAAGAAATACATTAAATATTTTTGCGATTTTAATATTAAAATGTACCTAGATTAAAATAATTTCTATTGGGAACTAAGGTAGAATAGATTTGATAGATATATACTAAGTTTTATAAAATTACTAGCGGCCCGCCCCAGCTTCGCACGGGTGCAATGCTTATACATCACATTAGTAACCTCCAAAATTGACAGTGTTTCTCTAACACCTTATGCATGTATTGTATATAAAAACCTTTCTCTTGAATCACTCTATCTATTTAAAAAAACCGTGTTTTAAAGATATAAGAAGACATAGGGATAGACAGCGGAAAGCGACTTAGTTTTATGATAAAATTTTTGACAAAATCTCGTAAGTAGTATTTTTTTGTCAGCCAAAAAATGTCGACAGAGTAATGCATAAACAGGGAACACTCGCTCTAAAGAACAAATCCCTGCAAACGATGTTGTTCGTCCGCACCTACTGTTATACGAGAATATAAAGGAAAATGACACCTATTTGTTTAAAGGGCCCCCGTAGCGTACAGAATGGGGAAAATTACTGGGTATTTTTCTTGAAGAATTGTGTATTTGAAGAAAAAAAATTAAGTCACATTTTTATGGATGTAGTTAGGTAGGTACCTATTTGTTTACTTTGTAGGTTTACAAACTAATTTAACACAAATAGAGGCATGTAAGTAACTATCTTTTACGTTTTCATGCCTAAACTTCTGAAAAAAATTATGAATTTTGAAAAATTGATAAACATGACATTGGGAAAAGACATTAAAGGCGGCGAATAAGGGTTGGGTGAAACCGCGGTGCGGAAACTAGTAGATATTCTTTGTTAGTTGAGAGGATATCTTACGCAGCAAAAGCCGCAGGTATCGGCTAGTATACCAATACATTACATATTCGGCAGCTAAAGCCAATAAGAGTTAATTTTTAACAGGAATTATTCAAGCAATTCGCGTGACCTATTTGTACAAAGTGAACATTTTTAATTAAATTGTAGTATTCATGTAAATGAATCGAATGTTTTTAATGAAATATTAATTGGAAAAAATGCAATGTAATATCTGTTAAATCTGTGAAAAACGTTAATAAATACCATTTATATTGCATACCTTAGGGCTGTGTCGTGTTTCTTTCAAATCCTTTCATTATTATCGATTTTACAAAAATAGGCAGTAATTCATTATTAACCGATTTTACAAAAAAAGGCAAATAGTGTTATATATTAAAATTGACGTAAGTAGGGTTATACATAATTATTAAAATAAATATAATTTTATATGAGTATTTTAAACTGTATTTCTAAAGTAAAAAAAATGTTTAAATTCCAAAATAATTTATTTACCAAAAATATTAAGACTAAAATAGTTATTTGTTATACAAGAGTGCAAAGTTGCTTTTTAACCGCGTGTTCAATTTTGATGACCGAGCAAGCGAAGGATTCTAAAATTGAATCACGAGCGCAGCGAGTGATTCAAAATTAGAATCCTGAGCGTTAGCGAGGGAATCAAAAGAGCACGAGGTGAAAAATCTTTGCACTCGAGTGCAACACGTAACTTTTCATTCCACCTCAGCGAGGAAATGACTAAATGCAAAAAAAAAAAAGTTGTATGATATATTCGGCACCATAGAGGTAGCAGTAAATAGGTTTAATGTTTTTTTTTAATTCACAAACTTAGTGCACACGATGTTCCAAATTCAATTTACTTTATCCTCTAGAGAATAAAAACGGCTTTTCCACTCAGATATTGAAGATTAAAAATACTCTTTCCGAGATGGTGGGATGAAAATAAAATTTCAAAAAAGTAAATTGAATTTGGAACATCGTGTGCACTAAGTTTGTGAATTAAAAAAAAACATTAAACCTATTTACTGCTACCTCTATGGTGCCGAATATATCATACAACTTTTTTTTAATTTGTTAAAAACTCAGACTCGGCACCTTCTTGGTGTTCTTTTTTCAATTTGCTTTGTACGCGGTTCTTTACGCGGCATTTTTTCACGTCATTGTTAAACCTTATATTAAAAACAAGAAACTTGAAAACAAGTGAAAAAACTAAAATGAGTGATTCTAGCGACGAGGAAGTTTGCTTGACGCCAACAGAATTGACTGAAACTGTTAATAATGCGCAAATGAGCTTTCTCCCTCAACAATCACGCGAGAAGTATTTAGTCATTTCCTCGCTGAGGTGGAATGAAAAGTTACGTGTTGCACTCGAGTGCAAAGATTTTTCACCTCGTGCTCTTTTGATTCCCTCGCTAACGCTCAGGATTCTAATTTTGAATCATCCTTCGCTTGCTCGGTCATCAAAATTGAACACGCGGTTAAAAAGCAACTTTGCACTCATGTATAACAAATAACTATTACATTCTGTGAAACCGCAGCACGGCTTGTCGACAGAAAAGCTCTCTCTCCACATTTCACTTAATTATGTAGTAAAACCTTTTTTTCAAATCGTTTACTAAATAAATGAGTCTAACTGTCCATCCATATTTGTATTTGTATAATAATAATAGAGTGGGATCATGAAACGAAGGCACTACTTACTCTTGTGCGAATCACACATAGCACCATATCACGTGTCGATCTGATAATTAATTGAAATGATCATGAAGGCACGTGCTTTTTCCATCGCGACACATGTCATGTTGGTTCGTGACAATGGTATAGTCGCACGCCATGTCATGTCCCATGGACTGCACAATGGTGTATTTGTGTTTTTGTTCCAATTACTTATTATTAACTCATTTATCGATCATTGGAACAGCTGATTTTTTTTCGTGGGAAACACTGTGTTAGTTATAATCTTTTATCATCATCATCAGCTCATATATGTCTCCGCCGAGGAGCACAAGTCTCCCTTAATAACGAGGGGGTATAGGTCCTAGTCCACCACGCGGACATGGGACGTGACATTATGGGCATACAGGTTTCCTAACGATGTTTTGCTTTACCGAAATCCAGTGGTATGAATCAGTATGTAAAACTCTGAGATACAACCGTGGGTTGAACTTGCACCTTTAAGATCTCGAGTTAGTGCATGTCCCACTGAGCAATCAAGTTTTATTATACTCTGTGGTAATTAATTATTCTTGTCTAAAATGCCTCTGTCCGTTTCGGCGCTATCTCTAAACCACGTAAAGGATTTTTCGAAAAGCGATGAAGGATTCTGTATATAAATTTGTGAATGATCTGTATAAAATGGCTGATGTTTTGTTGCACCTAATGTTTGTTTGTTCTTGTTTCCCTAACATTAAAAATGTAACTAAACACATCAATTTCCGCAACGTTTTATTAGATTCTATAAATTTTCCTTTCCATGTCGTCCGTGAACAAGCGCGCTTTGAATTCTTAATAGGTACAATAATACCAATATTTTCCCCATACCAAACGGGGATTTAATTAAAACGTTGTAAACAATTAATTTTGGACCTTCGGCCATCAGGAATAAAGATAACAATAGATTTTTTCAGTCGTCATTTTGAATCGTTATTTTGTTGGATGATAAACGTTTTCATACATTTATTTTGTTACGTTCAAATTACACAAAAAATACAAATTACTTACGTTATTTGATTGATCGAATACGATTACAGATTTACTTTAATCCCGTTTTATTAAACTAACTTTGTGTATTTATTTTTATTCATCGTGTCTAAACACAATCTAAAATATTCCAAAGTAATTCTTACTGTACAGTAAGAATTACTTTGGAATATTTTTCTCAATATAAAAAAACAGTACAAACATAATTGTTTTACGTGGAAACAAAAACTTTTAGTAACGCTCGCGGGTACTAATTTTGCCAGATCATATTTTAATAATGAAAGAATTACCTACCTGTTTTGATTTATTTGTTTTATTAACCTAATATCTACACTAATATTATAAAGAGGAAAGATCATAATTTTTGTCTGTTTGTTAGAATGTCCTAATTTGATATCCTTTAACCTTATATCTACACTAATATAAAAATAAGAAAGATTAGATTTTTGGTTTGTAATGAAAAATCTCAGAAACTATAAGATTATTTTAATAAAGTTACATTATCAGGGTGTGATATAGGCTATATATTATCTTCATATTCCCACGGGAACGGGAACTGCGCGGGTGAAACCGCTGGCCGGAAGAAACAAATCTATTACTTATTGGTGACTAGCTGCCTCCCCGCGGTTTTACCCGCGTAGTTCCCGTTCCCGTGGGAATACAGGGATAAAATATAGCCTATGTTACTCGGGGATAATGTAGCTTTCCAAAGGTGAAAGAATTTTTGAAATCGGTCTAGTAGTTTCGGAGCCTATTCATTACAAACAAACAAACAAACAAACAAACAAACAAACAAATCTTTCCTCTTTATAATATTATTATTATTAGTATAGATAGAGAAAAAAATCAATTTCCTTTAAACCTGAGATTACAATAACTATCATAATTTACTATCGCTTGTACGGAAGCAGAAAAATCAATGAATACTAATGCTGAGCTGATTATAATCGCTCATACATTTACATACGGCTAAGCTCGCGATAAAACCGCATGAAATATTCCAAACAGCACATAGCAACTAAGCTTATACATAAAATAATACAACAATTCTATCAAGGTCAAAATAAAACTTTAGAAAGCTGTTACGAATAAAGTCAATTTAAAAAAGTGACCTGAGTTCTTAAGAGGAAGATTGTTTTTTTGTTTGTAATGAAAAGGCTTCGAAACTGTTGGAACAATCTGAATAATTCACTAAAGGAAAGCTACTATCAAGGGACATAGGCTATATTTTATCTCTATATTCCTACGAGAACAGGAACTACGCGGGTGAAACCGTGGAAACGTCTACATAAAAAAGTTAAAGTCTGCCAATTAGGCTTAAAGTTAAATAAAGCTCTGTTCTCTATCATCCACCATTAAATTCAAGTGATCTTCATCATACTTAATTAACGATGATTAGGATGATGATATAAAATATACCACTTACTGACGATTATGTTCTTTGTGACTTTTCCATTATTTTTAAGGTTCTCGATAATATAACAATTAAGGGGCGCCGGTTGAAAAGAAATGCCTTTTGACCCTTTATGAGGGAGTTTGAGGGCAAAGGTTGGGAGATAAGGCTCGTCAGCTTTTTGTTCTAATGCCCTTTTTATGTCCAACGACTTAGCTGTCATTCTGTCCCTTGAAAACCCGTTATCTTTTTAATGCTTAATGATTGTGACTTGTTATTCGAACTGTGAACGGCGTATCTTCTTAATATTTGAACTGGTATTAAAAACGCTGTCAGATGCAAGGTTTTCAATCTAAGTCAGGTAGGTATATAGCATCGGTTCAGATGAGCAAATATTAAATCTATGTTTAGATATTAGATGATTTTTTTTGTTTAGGGGAAAAATTATGATAATCGTTTTTTCCTTAATTTAAATCAGATCAAGACTTGATCAGTCTTCTCGTGACCACGATCAATGCAGCTTGATCGAAACGAGGAAATTTTTTGTGATCAAAATAATTTTATTTTGATGAATCTTCCCTTCATATACCTATAGGTATATCAATCATGAATTAAATTTGCGAAAGTAAAAAAAACCATTAATATTATGTAGATATTTTTTACTTGTAATAGTTCCCCAAATATCTACTTATATTATAATCAGAAATAACACGTAGGTCAGTTCTTGAATTCCGCATAAAATAAAAGCAAAGTGTAACATAATGATATGAATATTAAACGATTATCGGCACTTAAGAGGCGGCCAGGAGACTGGCGGAGCTTAAGGTTAAGGCGCTGAATACAGCCAAATATAACACTTATATTCTTTAACAAGAGTTATGAAGCTGTTGGCAGAAAATCGTAGATATCTATATAAATTTGGACTTTATTGCTATAACAATAAAACTACACACCATAGGAAATGTAAAGTTAATTCTTAATCTTTATTCAACTAGGTATGTTTATCTAAGTAGTTTATGTAAAATAATATACATATAACTATCGTGCTACCCTAGTTGCCGTAAAAAATCAAGAAGATTCTTGTTTTTTTCTCACAATAAAATTAATCTATTTGATATTTTCGCGTCAAATTAGCAACATCTAAGATACATGCGAATTTGATGCGGTTTAAAACTTAATTTTAATATTGTAGTTGTTTTGTCAGCATTTTAAATATAAAATTGACAACGTCCTTAGTGCAGCGACCTTGCCGCCGCACGCCGACAACGAGAATGTACGGAGGCTCGCACTATAGCCTAAGCACTAGTTTATGAAAGGTTTTTACTGTTATTCTGACTAATATAGATTAGAACATTAAATTTATGATTTATCTATACTAATTCTAGCTGTCGCCCCGCGGTTTCATCCGCGTAGTTCCCGTTCCCCGTCCCCGTGAAAAAAAAAACACAGGTATCTATATGTGGTAGCCGATTCTCAGACGTACTGAATCTAAAAAACCGGTCAAGCCGTTTCGGAGGAGTACGGTATCTAACTACGAGTATATAGATTATATATGGGAAAGTAACTCTGTCTGTCGGTCTATCTGTCTCACTTTCACGCTAAAACTACAAAACCGATTTAAATGAACATTGGTACGCAGATAGTGTAGACTCTAGAGTCACGCAGATAGGCTACTTTTTATCCCGGGAAATGGAAGATACGCGCATAGAGCTACTACTTTATTATAAAACAAAATGTATCATGTGAAACCCATTGCGATTTGTCAAGCCTTTTTTATAATACAAATAATTAGTTCCGCCATACAGGCGATGCCGCGATGATTCAAACTCGAAATCCTGCGAAGCGTAAAAATAATGTTATAATGTGACAAGAGCAATTTATATAATGCTGGCCGGTGATCATTTGTTTACTATCAAACATATGCTATTATGTATAGAGCACTAGCATCTGCCCCGCGGTTTCACCCGCGTTCCCGGATAACTAAAATTTTCCCTTGAACAAAGAAAGCATGTCTTTTTCATTCTAGTCTAGTCTAGGTCTAGTCCACATCTCTACCTAAATAAATGTCATGAAAATCGGTTCAGTGGTTTAGGCGTGAAAGTCTAACAGACAGGCATTGTTACTTTCGCATTCATAATATTAAATTTAGTAAACCATCATTGTTATATTTCAATAAATTAATACATACCAAAAAAAGCGAAACTTCGCATAAAAACCTTCCTCTTGAACTCTACTATTGTTTGCAACTGCATTAAAATTCGTTGCGTATTTTAAAAGATCTAAGTGGACATGTAAAGATAATTATATTACGATTATTTTTATATTCGATATTACAAGATTATTTGTAGAAACTATTGATGCTTAGCATTAAACATAAATCTAAACTTTCCCATGGCTTTCGTGGTAAGATAAAATCTATCAATCTTTAAGTGATACTTTCCTTTTCTTGTTAATACCTATATTTTAACACAAAATCAAAGAGCAAATAGAAACACTGAATACCTATAATATGGTAATTAAAACAATAAGAAATCCCCACTCAAGCTGCTGAGTAATCTCTCAAGTGGGTAAAAACGATGTCAAGTTTCATTAACAATGTAAAGTCAAGCGCATTTTTCTAGTACAAGTAGGTATTTGTTATCTGATAAGTCGCCACTAGAATTATAAGTGTTTTTATTGCGGTCTATATTGATTAATTTATGGGAAACAGTAGCAAAAGTTATAAACTTTTTTGTTGGCGAAATAAAACCATTTCTTATACGATTGTTAATTTTACCACAAAGATAGCAAACAAATATAATTATTCATTTATGTGGGTTATTCAGACTGTCAAAATTTGACAACTAAAGGAAATTTAAGTGATCACGGTTACAGGTCGTGAGTTAGATTCTCTCCCAAGACACAAATAATAAAATAAATCAATGAATGACTCCTACTTATTAGTGATTTTTAAACTTTCGCAAATTAAATTCATGATCTACTTATATTTTATATATAATATATTTTCCCATCCATACACAGACAAATTCATGCAATGAACTGATGTTCATACAATCTAGTCCACGACCCGGCTTGAAAGTCAGGGTCACTTAAAAATGACATCAATTACTTTAAAATCTGCTTAAATAATTGTATGATGTACTAAAACGATAACGTAATGTAAGTATCACAATATCAAAACAGTCCAAACGGTCCTAAAGCGGAAGTGTGGTATCCGAGTGGTCGCGTTTGAAACCCATTTTAGTAAAACCTGTTGGTAACCTTCCTCGAGCAAGAAATGACCGCGAGACGGTCACAATAGATAATGCATTCACCTATCAAACTACTTGTAATCAACTGTACTAAATATATAGCGTATTTTTATACAAAACTAGCTGTCTCCACGCGGTTTCTCCCCCGTAGTTCCCATCAGAATACAGGGATAAAATATGCAATACAAATATACTTTATTGTTACACACATGAAAAATAAACAAATCAACAACAGAAATATATACATAAAGTGCTTAAACGTAAACAATTTAGGCGACCTTATCGGCAAGTCGATCTTTTCCAGGCAACCTAGTAATATAGACTATGTTACTCCCTGATAATGTTTGAAGCTTTCAAATGGTGAAATAATTTTAGATATCGGTATATCAGATTTTGAGTTTATTCATTACAAACATACACACAAAAATAGAAAAGTCATTTTTTTCCTCTTTATAATATTAATGTAGAATAGTAGCAAACAGGCATATGGTCACACCTGATGGGAAACGGTTACCGTAGCCTATGGATTGCAACACCAGAAGCGTCTCTCATGCGTTGCCGACCTTGCATGTATCTCTTTACACCCTTCTTAAAGAACCTCATGCTGTAAAAACTCCCTTAAAAATACCATGATGAGCTAATTCCAAAACTTAATTATCCGTGATAGCAAACTCCATATATAATTAATTACCTACTCGTGGAAAAATGCAAGGTAATACATCACCATGTTTTCTTTGAATCGACAATAACAGCATTTTTCGCCTCTGATATTCCTCCGAAAAATCATAAGTTTTGACAGAAAAGTGCATAGGCACAGGCCAATAAGAGATTTTGTCGCGTCGTGCCAAATTCAACAAGACATCAAATAAAACTGCATCTGATTCTAACTCAATATGTTTGCAAGTCTCTATTCTTGCATTCAATTTAGCAAAGACAAGCTGATAAATATATGATACACCTTGAACTACAGAGTCAAAGCGCATACATTTTAAATACTATAGAAATAACGGTACTATATGGAAATGAACGTCAAAGTGAGTTCACTTTGCCTTTGAACTGCCTTTAAACTTTTAAAGTTGTATTGTTAATTTAAACAGTGAAAGTTTTGGAAAAATTAATCAGCAGGTATTAAGTAATAAGATGATTGGCAGGTTGACTTCGTGGCTTGTGACCATGACTATCAAACCGCACGTCCTAAGTTCGATCCCAGGACACATAATATCTGCATGAACGTACTGTTTGTCTTGCGCCTAGATGTAAGTATCTATATAAATGAAAGTCGTGTTAGTTACACTATTTATAACTCACTAGCTGCCCCCGCGCGGTTTTACCCGCGTAGTTCCCGTCCCCGTGGGAATACAGGGATAAAATATAGCCTATGTTACTCGGGGATAATGTAGCTTTCCAAAGGTGAAAAAATTTTTGAAATCGGTCCAGTAGTTTCGGAGCCTATTCATTACAAACAAACAAACAAACAAACAAATCTTTCCCCTTTATAATATTAGTATAGATGAACGGCTGAACCAGGAGACGGACATAGGATAGAATTTTTATAGCGGGAAAATTTAAGATCCCCGGGAACGCGGGTGAAACAGCAGGGAGCCACTAGTAAGTAATAAAAATATGTAAGCTTTGGTTATCATAGTAAAAATTCTGCCTCATTTAAAATATTTTATGTACCTATTTATCCACAAAACATTACACGAATCAGATCATACATTAAACCAGATAGCTGATGCACCAATCCATCATTAAGGCTGTGCCTAAATGGATTATTATTTAACAGCCCATTAGCGTCCAAAATGAACACGTAAATGATAATGTTAATACCCAACAAATAATACGAATAGTCCATTTTACACAAATACTAGATTAATAATACACAATTCATGATGTTCTATACTAATATATAAAGCTGTAGAGGTTTTGTTTGTTTACTTAAACGCACTTATCTCAGATCCGATTTGTAATTATTTTTTTCAGTGTTCGATAGCCCATTTATCGAGCAAGGCTACAGGTTATATTTTACCCCTATATTCTGACGGGAAAGGGCGGGTGAAACCGCGGGGCGGAGATAGTATTGAATAAAACACTCGATATGATTTAACTCTCAGTGGCGAGGTCACAGAGCTTTATAATGTTTATCTAGACTAAAAATCCGGCCAAGTGCGTGTTAACCCTGTGATAAATGGTTCCGTACCATCGTACAAGATTTCATAATATTATTATGTAGGTGTATTAAAAAATAAGTTTCTAGGAAGGAAGTTTCTTTCGTACCTTTATTTGTTGTTATAGCGACTACAGAAATACACATTCTGTGTAAAAAATTGTCTAATCGTGAGTCCGTGTCCGGTGACAGACAGACAAATGGACGGACGGACGAAGTTTAGTAATAGGATCCCTTACCCTTCTGGCTCGAAACCCTAAAAAGAGCGATTGTCTCTTTCAAACAAGAAGTTTAAAGAACACAATTAAAATTATCCTTTATGACAACAAAAGTTTAAAAACTTCAACAAATAAGAGAGTAAAACTAGTGTGATCCAGTTTGAGCCGCTGCTAACTGGAACTTCGGCGGTTATATCCGGTTTCATCCGGTTTCATGCATTAAACCGTGAAAGCTCAGATTTATATGGGCTATGGAAATGGGCGGAAATTTCTAGCGTTGAATACGGAGATAATTATTTACCATTGATTCATGTATACTTATATTATCTATACTAATATTAGAAATGCGAAAGTAACTCTGTCTGTCTGTCTTGCTTTCACGCTAAAACTACAGAACTGATTTGAGTAAAATTTGGTACACAGATGGTCTAGAGCAACGATATAGGTTACTTTTATCCCGTAAAATTTTAAGATCTCGGGTACGCGAATAAAACCGCGGCGAGCCACTAGTCATAAATAAATAGGTATCTACTAATTAGATTCTATCGGCTTTATAAGAGAAAGATCAATTTCAGATGTAGACTCAGTTTCAACAAAAGCCTATTTGTTATTTTAAATATTAAAGACATTATAATATAATATTGTTATTGTATTTTATATAAACCTTATTAGATAAGAATTTCGATTCAAGTTAACAAGGTGCCATTACGAAGTTTACGCTGTCATTATGTTTCTATTTATATCGTAAATCTACCAATTTTTAAGGTCTAATTATATACACGAAACTATTTAGTTGGAAACAGTTAATCGTCAATTAAATTTAAGTTTTATTATCATTGTTTTAATTTACAATTTGTTATATATACCCAACTCTGTCTAATAGTAACTATACCAATTATCAAAAAATAAACTTTTTCATTCCTTGAAATACAGCAGTTCAGTAAAAATATCGTTTTGCGCCTACCAGTAATATTAAGGCAAAATTACGCGGTTGAGAATTATATCAGGCACCACCAACTTAATTCTACATTACGCTCCAGATGTCTTAGTGCTAAGCTTCATTCACCGTTCTATTATTTCGATGAATAATATAAAACATCTTAGGGTATCGTTAGAAATAACGAGGAGGGGCGGATAAAAAGTAAGTTTCCCATTGTGCGGTAATGTGAGGTAGGTTGTATGGCTTAGATATAACGAAACAACTCACTCGTTATACTAACGACGTAAGGATACAAGATACTAAGAGAGTAAGATTGTCTCCCATCTCATGTTAAAAGGTGTTCGGGGACCCTCAATGTTTCCGAGGTTAAAGATAATTTACAAAAATATCATATTATGTTGTACTCGGATGAAGGAGTAAGGAATATTGTGTAAGCTTCCGCCCCGCGGTTTAATACGCGTTCTCAGGGAACCCTATTTTTTGTTTCTTCATCACTACATAAAACAAAGTCGCTATCCGCCGTCTGTCTGTCCCTATGTATGCTTAGATCTTAAAAACTTCGCAACGGATTTTGATGCTGTTTTTTTGATAGATAGAGTGATTCTTAAGGAAGGTTTTTATGTATAAATCATTACGCTATGCCGAATAGGAGCGGAGCATCAATCAAAACTGTTGCAAAAACGGGTAAGTGACGCTAACGAAGTTGCGCGGGTCAACTAGTTAATAATAAAGAGAATACAGGTGTCGCGTGAAAAAGACTCACAAACGAGTAACTAATTTTGGCGTAGTTTTTTGAGTAATTTTGGTACTAAGTCGGTATTAAATTCATGAGGGAATTCCGAACGTACCTAACAATTCTATTTACCTGTGTAGCAAATAAAACACAAAGTTATTAAATTCGCAATTTTACATACCTATACATTTAAATCAGTATGCGTCTATTTACCTACATATATTAATGACAATGTTTACATACCTATTTATAAACAAGCAAGTGTAAAAGTGAACTTTAAATGAGTACATTCAAATCGAGTTAGGTACGCGAATCCTTGAAAACAACATTCTTTTAATACTTGCTACATGTGTCAATTAAATTATATAAACACAAACCAACGGTAATTTGGTTATGTTTTGCTAAAAGCTAATACTATAAATGCGACAGTAACTCTGTCTGTCGGTCTCGCTTTCACGCTAAAACTACTGAACCGACTTAAATGAAATTTGGTACACTGATAGTCCAGAGTCTGAGAAAGGACATAGGCTACTTTTAATCCCGGGAAAATGGAAGATCTCCCGGGTATGCAGATGAAACCGTGGGTAGCCACTAAGAGTATCATATAAATGCAAAAGTAACTCTATCTGTCTCAGTCTGTTTGTTATGCTTTCACGCCTAAAATATTTTTTTTATAAATTTTTACAGGTACAGAGATAGAAGTAGGAAAAGGTCATAGACTACCTTTTACTCTAGGACAGTTGAGTCCTACGGGAATACTTAATGGTCTAAAAAACTAGTATAAACAGGTCACAGTAGCCCTATATCCAACAAAAACGCGTCTAAACTAAGCACACAATAATATTCTATTGTTATAAATGATTTATTGCAGTGTATGTGCGTCAAATTGTTTATATTATATATCGTGGGGAGGCGGGTCACGTCTCCGACGGACATTAGCTCTGTTCCGATCAAATGTTGACTACTAATTGACTAATTAATCGATTTTGAAATTTTGCTGAGGCATCGTGAAGCATCGTCCAAAAATATTAGAGAGGTCACCTTTAAAAATACTATTATTATTAATATTATTAATGCGAAAAGCTGTCGGTCTGTTGCGTCTTTTTATTAAATTAGGTGCAAAGGTAGACTAGAGCTTGGGCTGTTTATAACGGGAACTGGGAACGCGGGTGAAACCACTAGTCTTCTATAGATATATAAAAAAGGCAATATATGAAACTCGAAAATAATATTATTCGACCGATTTAACTATAATTGCACAAATGAGGTTTTTATGGAAATAAAAAATAGGTATGTTTAAGTATATCCCTGCGAAGAAACTAGTAGGTATATGATACAAAATAAAGCAAGAAAGATTTCTATACAAAAATTACCGCCCAAGTCATAAAGCCTTATTCTATGCCCGAAAAACCAAGTAACCCAGACAACAGATGTCAAGTTCTGAATAACCTGTTCACTCACGTGGAGAATTCAATAAGAATAAATAACATTTCATTTCTTAGATAAATATAAAAATCTGATCGAGTAACCATTTCACGCGTAGTGAGCTCCTTCAATATACATTGCTAAATATATCACTTTTATGAATAAAATATGAATTTCGTAAGAGAGATTCAAAAATAAAAAAATACAGTATCTGAGACACAAAAATGCTTAAATAATATCAAAAGAATATCGTGCGTGCGTGCGTGTAACATGCTCTTGTTTAACTCTGTACCAAATTAGATTAAAATCGGTTTGGTCTAGGTATTTTTTTTATACCACAAGGGTGGCAAACAGGCATACGGTCCCACCTGATGGGAAGCGGTTACCGTAGCCTATGGACGCTTGCAACACCATAAGTGTGAATAAGTTGTAAAAGCGTAACAGAGTTCCTTTGTATATAGAATATTAGTAGAAATATACAGTAAATATTTTTATCGTAACAGTTGTTAGCTGGCAGAAAAGTCTATCAGGCTAATAGCCACTGTACATGGACCATGAAATAACCCGAATCTCGTGAATGTTGCAAGCTCAAGCTCATAAAACAACCGCGCGTTAAATTGGGAGCTACTGTCATCATTTTAAACGCATACATCGCCATTCCGAGTCCACAGTTTAAATTGTCTCACTTTTATTTTGCCAGCCTCGTTTTATTTACAAAGGTGTTTCTAATTAACCTGCTAAAGTTTATGTTTGTTTATCACAAACAAATCTAAATGTAAAGCTATTTATTTTGGTCCCAAAAATTTTAAGGTCAAATAAATAAATCTAATTTTCTAAGCAGATCTTGTACTATGATACCCAGGTAGCTGATATACTACATATACCTACTATAAGGCCGGATTAACCACGTAGCAAAAATAGCAAATACGGGCCCCGCGCAAAAGGGGGCCCCGCGCAAAATTCGATTATGAAATAAATATCCGTTGTTAAGAGATGGTGAAAGAATTAAATGTAAAATGAAGCTGAAAAGAGTTGTTAAGGGACTGTTGACTTCTTAAAAGCACTTTTCTTCTAAATATAGGTAGTAGTAGTAAGTAGATTATTAAAATAGTATAAGAATAAGAATGTAGTTAGGTAGTTTAAGATAAATTTATTGTTAAATGAGCAGAGCACCTACAAAATGCTGAGCAGTTTGGCGATGTAAAGTTTGTTCATATGTACTAAATATAATAGTAAAATAAATAAAAAAAAAAAAAAAGTTCGCAGTTCGAAATTCATCCAACTTCGCCTGAACGTATCTTTTTGAGTTTATTTACCAGTACAGGGCCCCTCAATAATATTTGCTTCGGGCCCCGCACTTGCTTGATCCAGCACTGACCTACTACTAATAAATAAAAAAAAGAAAGGGTGAAATGATAACAATACTAAAACTTCAATAAAATGTCACAATTCAAAAAAATAACATACAATAAATTGCACAAAGTGCAAAAAAGCAAAAATCGGATTGGAAAACATTGTAACAAATGTTCACAACGTGAGGTGATGGAAACCGCATCCCCTGGTCACCGATCACCGGCAGGATTTTACACTGCACCGTGTATTGGCAGCTAGGGTTCCGTAGATAAAACGATAATTCTAAAAATATTTACTGGTTTTATTTGTCAGTTGACTATAACGTTTAGTGCAAATAATAATTTTATTAGGCAGCTCTTGGAATGGTACAATATATTATATAAGAAAAATTTAAAATATAAGTAATGCAACTAAAATTACCTCATCGGCATTAAGAGCAAAAGCAAAATATGTTACAAATCTATACAAATAAATAAAATTTATATGTCTGCATTTTACTACTT
The DNA here is from genome assembly GCA_905147785.2 of Thyatira batis. Taxonomy (NCBI): domain Eukaryota; kingdom Metazoa; phylum Arthropoda; class Insecta; order Lepidoptera; family Drepanidae; genus Thyatira; species Thyatira batis. Next base: position 339,532 of record LR990498.1, on the reverse strand, counting down.
AAATAAATAAATATATACGTCATTTATTTCATAAAAAAAAAACTATTTTTAAATTTAATCTCCATTTAAATTTAAATTTAATCTCAAATTTTGATGAGCCGTTAGGCTTTGTGGTTAGCAATCCTAACCCTCAAAATGCCGGCAATGCGTTTGATTCCTGACCGCAACAAGCATGCATGTGCATGAACATGTCTGCCTGTACTGTATCTGGATTAAATATAAAGTATGTATTCAAAAGTAGTTGGTATATCGGTTATTTGGTTACTGAAGTACAAACTCTGTTTAGTTTGGAATCACATTGGTAATTTGTGATAAATGTTTTAGAATACATATAAAAATCAGCCAAAGTAAAATATAAATAGGTAGGTGATGTTAAAAATATATATTTTTTAATATTTGCGGAACCATAAAAGCTGGCAACACCGCTTGAAAAGTTATATTGAATTTACATCGCCGTTAATTGGACTGAAAAAGTGTGGAGTCCACTCGAACAAATGTTAGCTTCGGCTTTGAATGTACATGTGTACCAATTCGGGAATATTTTTCCACCTTTTGACTAGAGATTTTAATTTGTTACTTTTATACCTACATATATTATAAATGCACTGTCTGTTACGCTTTTATTTTCAATTTCATTCATCTTGGAAAAGGACATTGGTTATGCCAATAGTTTTAAAATCATATCGTGGATTTTCGTATTTTGACTACTTTTTATCACGGGAACGCAGGTGAACCGCGGGGCGGAAGCGAGGTTTTACCAAGCGGAGAATTGAAATAAAAAATGGTCCACAAACAAAGGTTGATAATATAAAATATTGAGTATAATATAATAATAATATATTTATTTTAATTATCTACTAACATTCACCCCATGTTTCCGCGTATATCTCCCGCGTTCCCGGGCACTTTATCTTTGCCGGGATAAAAGGTAGACTATGTCCTTTTCAAACTATCCAAGCTTTAGTCTCACTGAACCAATTTTCATCCAGATCGTTTCAGTGGGTAAGGCGTAATAGCGTAATCATAAAACGTAACAGACAGACTTACTTTCGCATTTATAATATTAGTAGAGATAACGGGAGCAATGAATACTCAAGTAGGTACGTAATATTACAAAGAGTAGATAGCTAGTAATAAAAACATTTTATTACAGAAAAAAATGTTCTTACATTATTTATGATATAGGTACACAAACGGTTCAGAAACATTTATTTCAAGTTTATTTCTATTTTAGGTACTTTTATAATACTTTTGTGAAAATAAAATATCTACATTATCTACATATAAGGCTCGTAGAAAGACAGCTGTAAAATGAGTTTTCAGACTAACATATTCTCTTACTCCGTTGAAATTGTGAGTGACGAAGACAAAATGTTTGTTTTAACGTTGTGACGAACATTGTTGCTATAGTTACTATAAAAACATAACTGTCAAATTTTTCTCTTTTTTCTGAATAAAAATATATTGTATACTGAAACATAAAGTTGTGCTAATTAATTCGGGTTCCCAACATCTGGCGACCGTTAATATGGAAGCCTGGAAGCGCAAACGTACGCAATATAGAAAGGAGTTCACCAGTCTCGCCGATAAAACAGAAAAAGCAGTCGAATCCAAAAGTGGAACAGCCGGTCACCTGTTCGATCTTTTATCGGAAACTGCCTCAAGCTTATTCGAAGCGGAGGTGACAATACGAGACCTATGGTGTGCAGCCGAAGATTTTGATGAAGCCTTGTTCGAGGCAGACCAAGATAAGTCCATGCTCTACAAGACACGTTGGCATAAGGTCAGATCATTATTTTCAAAAACTGTATCGCATAGCAGCAGTGATTCTTCTTTACACTCTGCGAAATCTAGCGATAAGCTAAAGACAGGCGAGCGGCGATATCTTAAAATGCCAAAATTAGAGATCGCAAAATTTGATGGTAACGTCAAGTCCTGGTTACTGTTCTGGGGACAATTCAAGAAAATACATGAGGATACTAAAATCGACGAAAGCGATAAGTTCCAGTACCTTCTTCAGTCCATGGCACCGAACAGTAACGCGCGACAACTAGTTGAAAGTTATCCGCCCTGTGCCGAAAATTACATTAAGGCAATTGACGCATTGAAGGCAAGATTTGCCAGAGACGATGTTCTCATAGAGACATACGTTAGAGGTTTGCTTACAATGATGCAGCGCAAGGGAGAGGCGAAAGATTTAACAATGCTATATGATGCTCTTCAAACACACCTGCAGGCGCTTGAAACACTCGGCGTTACAAAGGACAAGTATGCTTCAATGCTTTTTCCCATGATTGAATCAGCATTACCCGAAGACGTTCTCCGAGCATGGCATCGCAGCCAAGTGGAAACCAGAGACCTTCCTATGTTGATGCAGTTCCTGAGGCAAGAAGTGGAGTCAGAAGAAAGGATCCAGTTAGCTAGGCGTGAGTTTAACGAGATGACCCTAGCCGAGCCGAAGCCACCCACCGCTTGTTTCATGACTAACAAAATCGGAACTGAAAAACAGAGCAGTTTGTCATGCATATGGTGCGGAAAAGATACCCATTCAGCTGTAGAATGTCACAAAGCCGCCAAAATGAGCCTAGAAGAGCGCATTGATTATATTAAAAGAAAGAAAGCATGCGCTATTTGCTTAAAAAGCAATCATATTGCCAAGAAATGCAAGAGTTTTCCCAAGTGCCTATTCTGCAAAAAAAGGCATTACACAATAATGTGTGCAGATATGGCAGCGAATGAACAAAACAGGGAAAGTAAACCGGAGACATTAAATAATATGTCATATCATTCAAAGTATAGCACAACAACTATACTTCAAACCTTAGCGGTAAAAATTGTTCATGGCGAAAAGGAGATCCTAATCAGAGCGCTTATTGACACAGGGGCACAGAGATCATATATTAAAAAAGATATATCACAGAAATTAGGCCTGAAATGTAGTTCCAAAGAGGTAATGACTCTTTGTTTGTTCGGCGGGTTTGAAGCGAAAAAAGAAAAATGTCAAGTTTTCAACATATGTCTGAAGAGCATTGAAAACAACTTTTGTACAAATTTATCTGTTGTAGAACAAACAAATCTTTGTAATTTTTTACCTAAAATAAGGTCATCTGTAATCGTGCAACAATTACGTCAAAACGGTATCATTTTGAATGAATCGTCTGAAACTCCTGACGAAGTAGGTCTCTTGATCGGCGCTGATTATTGCGGTCCACTTCTCACTGGGGAAATAATACAATTAGAAAATAACCTGACCGCTATTAAGACTAAACTGGGTTGGACTATTCAGGGTCCCATAACCGGGGTGTATAGTTCTTTGACAAATACGACTACGACTCTACACTGTCTAACAAAAATTGATATTTCAGATCTATGGGCTTTGGAAACATTAGGTATTAGAGATCCCGCGGAACAAACTTCCAAACAGGCACGAGATATCGAATTACTTAGATCTTTCGAAGCAAATGTCAAGATAAATGAAGACGGACGTTATGAGGTTAGTTTACCGTGGCGTGATTCACCTCGTCCACAGACAAATTACGAGCTTGCCAAGAAGAGGTTGGAATCAACCAGTAATCGTCTTAGACAACTAGGTAAGATCAATGACTACGATGAGGTTTTCCGCAATTGGTTACGGCTTGACATAATTGAAGAAGCACCCGACCAGTCCATCCAAGGCTATTACATGCCGCATCACGCAGTTATTAAGGAGTCTAGTTTGACTACCAAGATACGCCCAGTTTTCGATGCTTCAGCCAAGGATAGGAACGGTATTTCATTAAACTCTTGTTTGGAAAAAGGTGTAAATCTTCTTGAAAAGATTCCCAATCTTTTGATCGGTTTCAGGAGAAATAAGATCGGAGTGACAGCTGACATAACAAAAGCTTTTCTACAAATTTCGCTATCCCTGGATGACCGAGATTATCTACGTTTCCTGTGGTGGTCCAAGATTGATGAAAATAATAAGACGATGGTCACATATCGTCATCGACGCGTAGTTTTTGGAGTGACGTCTAGCCCGTTTCATCTCGTGGCAACCATCAATTATCATTTGGATCACTGTTCGGAGCATTTGAGGGAGACAGCGTTGAAGCTTAAGAATTCGTTTTACGTAGACAACTGCGTCACTAGCCTTAAATCCGAGGAAGAATTGGAGAAGTTTGTCAACGAATCAAAAGAATTAATGCTACATGGTATGTTCGATCTTAGAGGTTGGATTACTAGCCCCGTATTGGTAGATAATAATGTTGAAAATACCCCGATATTAGGATTGATTTGGAATGTTAAAACAGATACCCTACGATGTAATGTCAACTTTAAAAATATCTATGAAAAACTAACAAAGAGGACACTCCTATCTATAGCGCAAAGAGTTTTCGATCCTATTGGTTTAGCCTGCCCAACTACTATAATTCCTAAGATGATAATGCAAAGGTCATGGTGCAAAAAACTTAATTGGGATGAAGATCTACCCGAGGAGTTAGCGAAAGAATTTAAAAGATGGTTACAGCAAGCTTATCTTATCAATGACTTGGTGATTCCTAGGTGGCTCGCTACTGTATCTATTGAAGACTGTGAAACTTCTTTGCACGTTTTCTGTGACGCAAGTAAGGATGCTTATGCAGCGTGTATATTCTTGCGATCTAAAGTAGGCGAGCACGTTGACGTACGCCTTGTCTCAGCTAAATCGAGAGTAACGCCCGTTCAGAAGATTACAATTCCAAGATTAGAGTTGGTTTCGGCTACGCTAGCTAGTAGGCTGTCGGTTACAGCTATAGAATCGTTAGCTATATCAAACTGTGCTGTGTATTATTGGTCAGACTCTAACGTTGTATTAACATGGATAAAATGTGATGGTCCATGGAGCGTGTTTGTTTCTAATCGCGTAAAGGAGATTAAGAGCTTAAGCGCTACTAATTCCTGGAGACACGTCCCTGGCCATCTAAACCCAGCTGACTTACCGTCAAGAGGCGTAAACCCGAAAGTTCTCCTTGAGAGTCTATGGTGGGATGGCCCGTCCTGGTTGCGGCTAGACGAAAAGAATTGGCCGATTACAAATTTTGTACCCAACAGCACAGAGGTAGAAATCGAACGCAAGAAATCAGCTGCACGTATTTTGCTCATTCAGGATGAATCTTTTCTAGATCGATTAAATTACTTCTCAAACTACAATAAAATTGTACGAATGATTTGCTGGATACTGCGAATGAAGAAAAGACCAGTGACTAATGAACTTACTTACGATGAGTTCGAATACGCTGAGAATATAATTATCAAGTTGGTACAGGAAAAGCACAAAGATTGTCTAATGAATGACAAACATTTGCAAACATTTGTCGACGATAAAAATATAATTCGCCTTAACACAAAATTATCTCTAGGAAGTGAAAATTACAATTTTAAATTTCCTATAGTTCTTCCTGGAGCTGAGTCAATAGTCAGGCGTCTTGTAGAACAGCGACACATCGAGCTAAAGCACGCTGGAGTACAAACCATGCTCAACAGCTTACGCCAACATTTTTGGATTATAGGAGTCAAGAAACTTGTTCGTAATATCATTCATAGATGCATACGGTGCAAGCGATTTAAGGCGAAGCGCTGTCAAGCGCCCACTGGTGTTTTACCTAAGGAACGCATGGAGGCTAGCGCTGCCTTTCAGTATTCAGGCGTGGATTTAGCTGGTCCTTTGGTATTACGCTCGGGTGCTAAGGCTTGGATAGTCCTATTCACGTGCGCCACCTACCGTGCGGTACACTTAGAAGTGGTAGAGTCTTTGTCGACAGGCGAATTTTTGATGGCATTAAGGCGTTTCATCGCACGCCGAGGACGAGTTGAATTATTATTCAGCGATAATGCCACTAATTTCAGAGGCTTAGATAATTCCTTTGGAGCCCTAGATTGGGACGAAATTCAACGTTTTAGCTCGATCACAAGAATAAAGTGGAACTTCCTACCACCGGCAGCTCCTTGGTGGGGAGGGTTCTATGAAAGACTTATTGGATTTCTGAAACAAATCCTTCGCAGGATTTTAGGAAGGGCCTCACTTACTTTGGTTGAATTACAAACGGTGCTCTGCGACTGCGAAGCGGTTATCAATAGTAGGCCCCTGACCTACGTAAGCAACGAAAAGGAGCTGCGACCATTGACTCCATCAATGTTCATTCAGCCACTGACGTCCCACCACACAGACGATCTCGATGCAGTCGACGGAAAAGCTTTAAATATGAGAAATCGATACTGTCAACATTTGCGAGAGGATCTAAGAAGACGCTTCAGGGATGAGTATGTTAGCTCGTTGATACAAAGGCGCAACAACATCGACCATGTGCCACTCCAAATTGGAGATGTTGTTTTGTTAGAAACTGAAGACAAGCGCGTGTCGTGGCCTTTAGCGGTCGTCGAGAAGGTTAGTGCCGGTGCCGATGGTGTTGCTAGGGTGGCCCAAATACGAACTTCAGGAGGTTCCAAGGTTAGGCCTGTACAGCGACTTTTCCCTTTAGAGCTGCGTGATGGACTTGACTCAATTGACAAAGAACGTGTGACTCAAACGACAGATCATGACGCCACTGATGACATGCGACCGATACGAGCCAAGAGGTTGCCACAGCACCTTTTTGATTACGTTGTTAATTTGAAATAATAGCCTCCCGGTTTTTTTCCGTCGGGAGTGTGACGAACATTGTTGCTATAGTTACTATAAAAACATAACTGTCAAATTTTTCTCTTTTTTCTGAATAAAAATATATTGTATACTGAAACATAAAGTTGTGCTAATTAATTCGGGTTCCCAACAAACGTGTTAATGTCACATAGAATTTAGCTCGACAATATTCCCTTTTATTTAGATCTGGAAATAGATTTAAAAAATACTAAAACAGAACAAAAAAGATAAATATCTCAGGACATTTATCAAACAAGCTCATCCTACTATGAAGTACAAAAAAAACCGACTTCCAAAAATACTAAAAAGCAAAAAATAACTAACGCAATTTATAACACTTTCCTCTACTTACCTACTGACTACTTATTCTCTCCGCTTACTGCTTGGTTTGAAGTTGGTGCCAAGCCACAGCATAATTAGTAAACAATATACAAAAGATCTTTGTTAAGATTCTCCATGTTTTAATAAGGTCAACAAAAACTTTGACCACTATAGTTGTAGAATGTAAATTACATATATCTCATCGTCGTTTTCATTTGTTTCTTATTGTCATTTATCGTCATTTCTGATTTATTTACGTAGGTTAGTACTTAGTAGGTTATCGTGTAGAAATTTATTTGTTACACCATTTTATTTCTTTAAGTAATTTTTTTATTCATATATGGCTTGGCACCGACTTCAAACCATGCAGCAAGCGGAAAGAATAAGTAGTCAGTAGGTAAGTAGAGGAAAGTGTTATAAATTGCGTTAGTTATTTTTTGCTTTTTAGTATTTTTGGAAGTCGGTTTTTTTTAACGTAGTTTTATTTTTATTTTTTGCTTTTTAGTGATTTAAGTATGGGTAGGCTTATTATTTATTTAACAATCACAGAACACTATTAAACCTAAACGTTAATGAGATTAACCTTCAAGGTCAACCTAATAGCCTCAAGGAATACTATTCTCTATCCATATGCACGTATAATTTTGAAAGAATTTTCTCTGAACTCCTATCCTTTGAGGAGTTGTACCTTCCATCATCAGCTCATCCATAGGAAATCATCATCAAACGCAAATAATTGAACAAACTGTATGGTATTGACTGAAACGTAACAGTTATATGCTTATAATTTGAGTGTTCTTCACGATTTCCTTGGGATCCCATCATCATATGCTGACTAGATGACCAGGGTACCAACTTGAATATGTACCCTAACGAACAAAAAAAGAATTACGCAAATCGGATTAGAAATGTTAAAGTTATCGACATACTAATATACAAAGTATCGTCAAAATGACATCGTCCAAATAACAATAATGCTTATAAAATAAAAACTACTAAACCAAACTGAAAGAAATTTTTATGGGACCATTTGGCAGCTATTTCGCGTCGAACAAAAAAAGAATCACGCGAATCGGTCCATTAACCGCGACGTAATCGATGTACATACATAGAAAAAAAAAAAAAAAAAAAACATACCGGCCGAATTGAGAACCTCCTCCTTCGTTTTGGGAAGTCGGTTAATAACCACATAGCTGAAAAAATATTCAAATAGACCTTTACAAGTACTTATGAATAGTATAATTTTAATACTCAGTTCGGAATTTTGCTTACTGATATACTTACTACACATAACTACTATTCTACACATAAAAATACAAATATAAAACAAATTTCTTTATGCACATAAATGTGTATAAGTCGGAAGCGAAGCTACGACCGGTGGCTTGAAAGTCAGATTTAAAACGAAAGAGCTGACTCAAATTTTTATCAACATTTTTTTTTCTTTTTCGACTATAAAACCGAAATTTTATCAAAACACTTATTTAATGCGAATTTCATGTAAAAACCGGTAACTCTGTTTGTACATATCGCGATCACTTGCGATTATATTAATCTGGCAATAAATTACACATCTTATCATATCGGACTATCGTTCATTAATTTATTATTGCGATAACGAGTCTTCATTTGACACGTCTTTGTAGCTTTTTGTTCTCGACACTAGGACATAAAAAAACTAAAAATAAAACCCTATTTTAATATTAATAATGACGTTTTTACCGCGTCGCCGGAGTGCAGTGAAGGAAAAACAAAAAGCTGGAGCGGACCTCCAGTACGTACAGGACGAATACTTAGGTAAATTTTATAATAACGGAAAGAATTGTATTCTATTCTAACTGCTCTATCTGTTGCTGGAGGGTATGCAATTATTGAAATACCGACTTTATTCATTTACATTTGAAGTAGATTCGATCCCGCGGTCTCACCTGCATTTAAAAATGTATGTAGCGTTTATGCTATTCCAAAACATTCTAAATCTGTGCTAAATTGCAATGAGATCCCTTCAGCCTGTCGTAATTAAATAACAAACATCCATCCATATTTTCGCATATTTATTAGTAAGATGTGAATGATTAAAACTGAGAAAATTATGAGATAAAGTAGGAGACGGATGATCCTTTGTGATAGTGTCACTATTTACCACTAAATGCGTAGTATTTTGATTTTCTACAATTTACAAGGACAAGAAGAAGACGACCTGACTTAGGTCGTCGAAGTCAATCAAATGTGCCAAGAGATACCTCACATGCTAACCGCAATGATGACAATTTATTTACTAAAGTAAAAACATTCAGTAGTTATTTATCATTCGTCTTTGTGTTTTATTTATTCTGAGACTGTAGGAAGTTTGCCGGGTCAGCTAGTAATATGATAGTTTTCTTAACATAATTTCAAACCAAGCAGAGCTTGTACTATGGTAACTAGAAAGCTTCAAAAATTGTTTTAAATCGATATTTAGACGTGGGCAAAAGTAAGGGTATATTGTTCAAAGGGTGTTGCTAGTCGTCCGCTAAGCGGATGACTAGCCTCCTCGTCTATTCGTCCGCTTAGCGGACGACTAGCAACACCCATCCACCCAGCAAGCGGACGAATAGACGAGGAGGCTAGTCATCCGCTAGGCGGACGAATAGACAACCCTTACCGAAGTGACTAGTCGTCCGCTAATCGACGAATAAAATAAATTATTAGTCCGCAAAAATGGATTTAGGTGTTTACTGGCTTCTGCCAGCGACTTCGTTCGCGTGGAATAGTTTCTTTGGGCTAACTCTAACTTTAACCCGCGACTTCGTTCCTCGAACCTCCTCCTTTTTTTTAAGTCGTTTAAAAATAATCCTTATAGCATGATTTAGTATTCACGTGTGACGACGCGATGGCTTATTTCATCTATAATTTTGGTGTTTCTATACCGATTTCTATGGTTCTTTTTTATTAAATAGGTAACAATGTTAACTTTTTTTAATTAGGGATTAGTGAGAGTATTATAAACGTATTCTGAGTCAACTATAAAAGATAGACATATGCTGTTGCGGGATATTTTTTAGAAAGTTTTATGTAGAATATTTCCGTCATACATAATTTCTATGTAACTTTAACCATTAAGGCTGCACACGCGACGGAAGCTTAAAAAATGGAGTAACTTCTCCCGTTTTCCCAAAATTTCCCTTCACTACTCTGCTCCTATTGATTGTAGCGTGATGAAAAGTATCCTATAACCTGCCCAGGAGTGTGAAAAATAAATTGTACCAAGTTTCGTTAAAATCCGTCCAGTAGTTTTTGTTTCTATATGGAACATACAGACAGACAAAAATTTTACTGATTGCATTTTTGGCATCAGTATCGATCACTAATCACCCCCTGATAATAGGGGAGCCCAAGAGGGGATTCTGGGAGTTCCTCGAGCGCGGCAGATTAGTATATGGGAGGTACCTTAGGTCTAGTTGAGTGCCTCAACCAAATCTAAGCTCTCCATGTGGAGCCGCGCGCGTAGAGCAGCCGATCAGATTAGTAAAAAAAAATTGATAGGTGAAGATACTCGAGCGTGTCAGATTAAAGTATGGTGGTTTAATCACATGCTGAAAAGAGTGTATTTCAATAATCTGACAATTTGAGCGTGACGTATGGGAGTGAGAAGGTCGCAAAGATGCAAAAAAAAATCGATGAGTGGACATTCTCGAGCGCGGTTGAATTTATTTTTATTTTAGAGAGAATAATTCAAGGATCACAGAAAGCATATAATCTGCCGATTTGGACAAGCCGAAGTAACAAAAAGTTAATTCTTAAGTTGCCTTATAGTTTCAAGCAGTAAGTGTAAGCTCAGAGACGCTTGATACTACAGAGCTATAATTTGGTGTGGTAGAAGATATTAACTACATCGACAAAGTTGAAACATAAAATCTAGAAAAAAAAAAATTGGGTTCCTACTACACATGTAAAACGGAGAAATTTTTTATTCGTCATTCCTATAGTTTGGTATGCCACACTATAGGAATGACGAATAGCATTCGATAGCTAATTGGTAAATAGTTAAGGTTTGCTAATAACCTTCCGATTGAGGGTTCCGTTTACGAAATATTTAGCATTTAATCTGTAATTTTAGTTACAGTACAGTGTCCTCCTCTTTAAAAAGTAAACCATTGTTTGTAGATATGTAAAAAAAATCATCCTAGTAGTATATATGATGAACTTAAAAGAAAAACTATCACGCCTTTTTTTACTTCTAATTTAGTAAATTTATATTTTTTTTTAAATTATGTCTGCGCCCACTCCTACTCAAATGCAATAGCAATACAACTTTTTGACGTAACTATTGACTACTGAGCAAATGTGCTGTTTTTTTTTACAATGACTGTATCTAGATCTAGTAATATAACCCTGATTAGATTTTTTAGCTTATTTTTATGTAAACATGTTATAATTTATGAATTTTATTTAACACATCCAATGATTTTATAAAATTACGGAAGAAAACAAATCTTTAAACCGTCAGATTAAGCAAACCCATCTATATATTCGTCAGATTATGGCATCAGTATGACCAGGGTATCATGCTGAATCATCTGTATGAAAATCTGACGCGCTCGAGTATGTCCAGATGGCGATTTTTTTTTGCATTTTCAAGAAGCCGTCCCAAGCTTGCGTCGCGTCCGAATCGTCACATTTTTGGATCCAAGCTTCGTTTAGGCTCACTTAACATCCCCTGTAAATATCTGATGCGCTCGAGCATTTTTTTTTTTTACCATTTTTAAACCATCCGTACGGCCGGCCCCACCATGCAAACTGGCAGATTAACATTATTCTGTCATCAGAGTTACATGGAGTATATACAGTATCAATATCTGACGCGCTCGACTATGTCCATGTAACAATTTTTTTTTACATCTTTGCAAGCTCGTAGACGCTTGCCCCACCGCTAAAAGGGAAAACATCATATAACCTTTTTTTCTTCCTATCATCTGATCTTCAAAATCCAATAGGTCTCCACGACGCTCGAGGAAGTCCCCATTTAGCATCGTCGCCGCCCCTACTATGATAGTTATTTTGAAAATATATTTCATGTACAGAATTGACCTCTCTACAGATTTATTATAAGTATAGAATAGATATTATCACTAGCTTCTGCCCGCGACTTCGTCCGCGTGGAATTGTTACTTTGGGCCTATAGGCGCGCGCAGTACTTGATCATCATTTTGCGGCGATGTAATTTATATTTCCGATATCTCCTAAGATATTCATTGAAATCGAATGAATATATGGTAATTTTGTTTTAAATTAAATACTTATGTTAAATAACGTATTTATTTGAATAAGAATTAATATTATCTTTATAAAAACACGGTTTTGTAGACGTCCACAGCTTCTTCAGGTGATGAAAATCTCTGACCATGCAATTTATTCTTCGGGTCGGGGCTGTACGGCGGATGGTCTAATAATTCTATGTTTTCTTGCCCTAAAAACTCTTTTGTTCTGTGCGCGGTGTGAGAACTCGAATTTTCGTGATGAAGGTTGATGCGGCGGTTGCAGTTCTGTCCAAAGTTGCCTGAAATTCGCGGTATGTCACATGACGATCTTCCCCAATCAGCTTACGCACAGGGTGGGCAGCGAGGAGCCATGGGAGGCGACCGCAACCTTCTGCGGCCTAGTGACATCACAGAAGGAGGCGGTTGAGCGGGAGAGAGAGGACGACGTCAAACAATTATGGTGGGGCCAGACTTCTAGCTTCCCAGCGTGCTCAATGGCGATGGGAAGCGAAAGCGCGTGGGCGGCGGTAGCCTCCTTCTGTAGCGGTCCTCTTTAGCGGGTGACGGGCGCGGGGGCGCCCTTCTCTCGCATTGCACGGTGCACCACTGTCGCCGGAGAGAATGGCTGAACACTTGCGGTCATTCCCAGATCTCTCCCCTACTACCGGTGGGTATACCGGTAGGCTAGCATCCGGGGAGTCCCACATAACCCTTCCCGTCTCCCGACGGGCTTAACGCATACCCTGCGTAACGCATTTTCAAGCAGGTCAAGATCCCTACAACCTGCGGGCGGCCACCGGACAGCCGTTTCACTGGGTATCCCTAACCACCGCGCCAACACGCCACTCCTCCATAGCCCCACGACGCCACGTCATCACTGGTCCCCCCACTGCCGCTACAGCGTCTCCTCATGGAGCTCTGGCCACCTTACTCACAGCAGGAACACAATACTACAAATAGTGTTATTTGGCTGCAGTCTTCATAAGGTGGAGGTGGAGGCACTCCAGTCGGGTTGCTCCAAATTCGGTACGGAAGAGTTCATTGCGCCCTACCTCTCTTAAACATAAATATTAGGTTTGTACAAAAATATTAATTTAATTGAATCTTTGACAATTCAAGTTTTGACAGCGGTCAAAGTAATTTCCCGATGATTAAATTTGAAATAAAATTATTGAAAAAAAGTTTTAATTTACTTTTATTTATTTAGAATCAATAAAATTATAAATAAGTAAATCTTATTATAAATATAATTAATTTATTTTATACGTAATTAAAATAATAAATAAGTAAATCTTATTATAAATATAATTTATTTATTTTATACGTAATTAAAATAAATAAGTATTTAATATTAATTTTCGGACATCTAGCATCACCGGGTAAGGGTTGTCTATTCATCCGCCTAGCGGACGACTAGTCACTTCGGTAAGGGTTGTCTATTCGTCCGCCTAGCGGACGACTAGTCTCCTCGTCTATTCGTCCGCTTAGCGGACGACTAGACACTTCGATTGTTCAAATAGATATGTTTTGATTGCAGATAGAGCGTTCGGCATGCGTCACGTGGTGGTGTTCCTCATGTTCCTGGGCACCACCGTCTCGTACGCGACCAGGGTCAGCATGAGCGTGGGCATCGTCGCCATGACATCGAACAACAGCTACGGATACCCTGTAAGTGCACAGTTCATTTGAGACCGTCTGTACTTACGCATCGCTTGGGTACAGACTTTTTATAACTGTTCTAAATTTTAAAATTTGAATTATAATTTCGAAAGTTAGAATTCGAATATTGAGCATAATTATATTTGATGTTAATGTTGTCACTGGTAAATATTATTTCATATATATAGTTAGGTATAAGTTTCATCTTATGATATCTGTGACTTTATTAAACATGTCAAAACGAAGCTTACATTTTCAGATATAACACAGAAAATCAATAAAATTTCTCTAAAACACATACCTACATTTACGTAGGAATTTCCACTGATCTCAGCTTCCAATGGTACTCGTAAGTGCGTCGTAAAAATGGAAGGAATCTGATTTCACGAGAATCCCGTATAATTCTAAAACATGTGCAGTCCCGGTGCGGGATCCCGGAATTTCTTTTAAAAGCGGAATTGTTATTACATGAAATGAATGTATAACCATTTCAATGAATATTTATTGATTGAGGGTATTTTAAATTATATCTTTTTTTATAATATTACTTTCTAGGTAGAAAAGATAGCGCGATGTCCTTTTCCAAATTCCAACAAAATCGGTACTGTGGTTTAGGCATTAAAACATTTTTTTTTATACCACAAGGGTGGCAAACAGGCATACGGTCCCACCTGATGGGAAGCGGTAACTGCCAGAAAGACAAAGTCGCTTTCCCATTTATTTTGTCAGAATATTGCGCAACAAAAAAATATGCGACTCTGTATTTTATATTTTTTTCTATCTCTGTATAAAATTAGCAAAAGTCTTTGTAACTTCTCAAATAAATAGACAAAGAAACGTTTTAACTTTTTCGAATGTACTTCAATGAAATAAAACGGTTAGTACTTTATCTCGCGACGTTTTTATTTTCCCTTCAAGAGGACTACTGACTGAAAGTTTATAAAGATTTGGGACCGTTTTTTAATTACTTTATATAAAACTAGCACACGACCAGCGGTTTAACCTGCGTAGTTTCCATTTTCAAAGGTGTATGGGAATAAAACGTAGCCTATGTTGCTCCTTGATAATGTAGTTTTCTATTAGTTTAAATTTTTTTTAAATCGGTCCAGTAGTTTCGGGTTTATAACAAACCAACAAAACATCAAATCATTTCCTTTTATATATAAGTGTAGATAAACAAGATTAGTCAATATTTTACTAAAAACTAAATTATAAAAGAATTAAATATCTTAGATGATGATTAGGTACAGTCTTCACAGTGCTTACAAGAAATTATCCCAAAATTACATTTATATATTTTATTACAATAAAGTCGTTTCAAGTACGTGAGTGGCATCAAAATGTATTTTACTTGAGTAAAACATTCACATAGATACTCGAGAGTAGGTTTGAAGATATAAGTCTAGATTTATTTCGAAAGCACTTGGCGAGGCAGAATTTTTTATTCCTATGAGACAAATTGAATTTTCTTTTTTATATCATTATAATTTTATTTATTTGAATCATCACATGTTCAATGAAGATTATGTAAATAAATACGTTGAAAAAGGTTGTAGCATAAACCGGGACAATTTAAGATACCTCTGAAACGTAGGTGAAACCACGGGGCAAACAAGTAAGGTTATATTATGTATAGTCTACGACATTACATATCCAGTATTTATTTGTTTCTTCTGGGCAAGCATTCTCTATCCTAGGTTTCGACAACGTCCTGTATAGACGGGTCAGAGACGAAATAAATATCTTGGGACATTTTTCACACACGGTCAATTTGATTCCAAACCAAGCAGAGCGTGTCTGGAATATATGTATTTTCTTTCTTATTTTTTTCTTTCCTATCAGAGCTTGTGATATGATAATCAGATAGCTGACTACATACAGTACTTTTTAAATGCATACTTATATAGATAATTACTTCCAGACACAGAACAAACAGACATATTTATGCATACAAATGTTTGTCCTGGGTGGGTGGGCTTGAAAGTCAGGGTCACTAACCACAAATCCAACCGGCTGTCAAGCAAGCCCTAATAATAAAATATCTTCCATTGTTTGCAGGTGTTCGATTGGGAGAGAGAGGTCCAAGACACAGTTCTGTCTTCTTTCTTCTGGGGCTACATAGTCCTCCAGGTCCCGGCTGGTATGCTGGCGGGACGCTTTGGAGGAAAATACCTGATCTTCGTCTCCATGGCTGCCACTGGGGTCATCAACCTACTGCTGCCGATGGCTGCCGTTAAGGTATGTTCTGTTTCAAATTTCTTCATCATCAGCTCATATACGTCTCCACCGAGGAGCTCGAGCCTCCCCTAACATTGAGGGGGTGTAGGCCATAGTCCACCACGCGGGCCTAGTGCGGACTGGCGGACTTCACATCCCTTTAATTGTGACATCTCGGGCATGCAGGTTTCCTCACGATGTTTTCCTTCACCGAAAGCCAGTGGTGTGAATCTGTACGTAAGTTTTTATAAGCTGAGAGGTACGGGCCAGGGATTTGAACATGCACCAGTGCGTTCCCAAGTGAGCCACCATGGCTGCTTAAATATTTTATATTGCTAATATTATGTCTACCTTTGATGAGATTCTAAATAATTGTGTTTTAAATTAGAAGCTCTCCGACGAAAGGAAGCATGAAAATAATAATTAAAAGAGAAACTTAGGCAATTTAGAAAGGTGAAACTTCTTGTTGGCATCAAGCCAAAGACTAGACAAGATTTTTGCTCCGAACCATGCCCTCTCAGGTTGTGTAATTTACAATAAACGTCATATTGTTTTCACTGAAGCCAAGCTTGGCAAGCTTACAAGTTGGAGGCAGAGCTAATGAGGTATAGACAGGACATAATTAATTATGCCTTTAAAGAAGTTATCGTGATTGAAAATATAAGATTTTTACGATTATACAATGCTACATTTGCCCAAATTGTCTTATGTATCAAACTAAACACAAAGACGTGAATATCTCTTACAAGTGGCTCCCTGCGGATTCATTCGCGTACCCGGGAGATCTTCCATTTTCCCGGGGTAAAAAGTAGCTTTTGTCCTTTCTCAGGTTCTAGACTATCTCATTGTACCTTGTATTTGGTAAAATTACATTTAAATCGATTCAACAGTTTTAACGTGAAAGCGAGAGAGACAGACAGAGTTACTTTCGCATTAATAATATTAATTAGGTTTATCCAAAGACTTAAAACCCATAGAGATTTAGTTCCGACTGGCAGATAGACCATCCATACATTCTTCATAACCAACATTTTTCTTGCATTTAGTACACCTAAATGTGTGAAGTATTTTAAAGGTGTCTAACTGTTTGTACGTCTATGGTTGAAACTTGCAAAGCTGTTTGGAAACTTTATATGTGACGATTATTGTCTGTGGAATTAGTTTGATATTGTAATGAGACAGTTCACAGCGCTCCAGGTGAAGTGGAAGTTATCTCGGTCTTTAGAGCTCAATAAAACGCTTGACTCTTGTACTTTATTCTTTAGCTTTGCGCAAGATTTACTAAATATAACGTAGGACTTTTTTGCGCTATCTGAATCTAATATCTTTGTGTTTTTTGAGTATCTAATATTATACTAACCAAAGCTTATACTACAACAACTAATAGACATACATAGGTATCATTTAACATTATTACTTGCTGCCGCCCCGCGGTTTCACCCGCATAGTTCCCGTTCCCGTGTATTAGGGGTATCAAAAATAAATAGTAGCCGATTCTCAGACCTACTGAATATGCATATAAAATTTCATATAAATCGGTAAAGCCGTTTTAAAGGCGTACGGTAACTAACATTGTGACACGAGAATTTTCTACTCGTATATAAAGAAGATTTACGCCCAAATGTGGAAAAAACAGACATGTTCTGGCGTGCAATATATCTTTGTTAATCGTAAAAATCGAATCTAAGTTAGCTAACCATCAACCGATTCGTCTATAACTTACAGATTATTTTTAATTTGAATATCGTTGGATATAATGAATGAAATGAAATGTATTTCCAAGAATACAGTACATTCTGTCTTAAATACTAGCGGCCGACGTATTTTACCATCACTGGCGGTGTAGAAATATTAAATTTTGTCAATCTATGTCAAACATGTCAAACCAAAACTACACAAAATAATATAAATATCAATGTAAAAAAAAAAACATTTACAATTTAATGACAATAAACTCATGTATGGAGCAATAGTTTTAAACTAGTTATTTCCGTGCCAAAAATTAATAATAACCCCAAAAACTTGTGCAAGAACACAAAGCTGATTTATAGCTTGCATATTATGCTATATTATTAACCAAGAACGAAAATTGCATAAACTTACGATATTTTTACGTGTGACATGAAAATGATAGTGCGATGAGGAATGGGTTAAAGTTTTAATAAGGTAGAAAATACGGTTAAAGTGCAGGAAAATTACTTTTTAAACTCCGGCGCAGGTTAATATAACAGTTTATAGTGAAAGCCATATTGAAAGGAATAGCAACGTTGTTTTTAATTGATTATGAACAGTCTGGAAATTTTAGTTTTTTTTTTAAATGTCTTTTCAAGGTTTTCTATCTTCATGCTTTGTACAGTAAGACGAATATTTAAAACTAGTGCCTCACCCGCGTTCCCGGGGATCTTCAAATTTCCCGGGATAAAAAGTAGCATGTCCTTTCTCAGGCTCTGGACTATGTGTGTACCAAATTTCATTTAATTCGGTTCAGTAGTTTTAGCGTGAAAGCGGGACAGAAAGACAGAGTTACATTCGCATTTAAAATAATAGTATGGATGGGCATTATTTGCTACCATTGTAGGCTATACAGCTCGGATTCTCCCGGTTTTTCAAGAAACAAAAAAAGGGTTGTATTTAAATAATTGCTCCAAAATAAATTAGTTTCACGAAAGGGATGAAAAAGCATTGGTTTTTCAGTATCAGTTGGACTAACGTCATCCATCTCGGTCTCGAGCGGCTGCGGGCGATCGGAACAAAACGGTGTCATTTGTCTACTACGCGCTTAAGATGAGGCACTTACTGTTTAAATTTATTTTTAAGTCTTTTTAGCAAGAAACAACTGTGCTATTGATATATATTCTGATTACGATCTTTGGTTCTTTGGAAAATTTGTAAACGGACGATTGCTCGGGTAATTTGAACATCAATATCATAATCGTGTTGGGCTGCCAGTTGAAAATATAAAGTCAATATAAATCCTAATGCTTTTATTCGATAAATCAATTTCTCTATGTATTTATCTATCAGTTCACAGTGGTTAAAATCAATCAATTAATTGAAATATTTATTTGTTAGCTTTTTTTTATAAAAATTAAAGATTTGATTGTTTTTTCGTTTATTAGTTTGCATTGAATAGGCTCCAAAACTACTTGACCGATTTGAATAATTCTTTCACTGTTAGGAAATCACACTAACTCCGGTGAACATAGGCTATATCTTTTCCCCGTATTTCTACGGGAACAGAACTACGCTCGTGGAACCGCGCGGAGGCAGCTAGTTACATATATATATATATATAATGTATAATATCTCTGTCTGTCTGAACACGATGAACACACAAACTACTGAACAGATTTTCATGCGGTTTTCTCCAAATTCATGGGCTTTTTATGTATAATACATCAATTTGGAACCGGTAGGTGGCGCTGGTCGACGAAGTCTGCCGGGTAGTATAATATAATATAAACGTGTAGGTAGATAAATAAAAGCAAATGAGACACAAATTAATAAGCCGGAGTGGTAATTACTTACCGTCAAGTCCAGATGCGCACTTATTCAAGCGCGCGGTGTGGCTCGGCGCGGGCGGCTCGGGAGGCTCGGGCGGCTCGGGCGGCGGCGGCGAGATGAATTAATAGCTTTTTAACTAGGCTTTGCTGTGACCTTTTTCTAGAATTAATTAAATATATATCCTAGGACATTCTTTACACGACCAATCTGATTACTGACTAAGTAGAGCTCGTACATCGCATATCCAGAGCATATAGGTAATTTATTAATCGATTTCAGAAAAAAGGACCTTTTTAAACACACACTTTACCCTGGTATCAAATCGCAGGGTAAAAATCAAATCGGACACCATTTTAAAAATAAAAATGACACCAAGTAAACTTAACTTAACAAGTAAACTCAAGCAGAAAAAAAACACAGACACACTTTTGTTCTAAGTGGGAGTTGAATCCACCAGCGCGGCTTAAAAGACATAGGTACTAACCAACAAACTCAACTAGCTAGGCAATTGCTTATCTTGTTACTTGCATTAATAGAATAAGCCACTTAAATAATAATAAATTCCGTAATTTAGTATAATATAATATACTTGGTTGGCAATTCTCTAGGAAAATTGTAAAATATGTGTAACGCGTGATATGTTCGCTTTACCCAAAACATTTTACATTGTGAAGAGAGCAACAGAATTTTTATAAGTCTGGAAGTCTGAACTTTAAACAATTCTCAAAGGGAGGTTGCGTGAATTTAAAATGAACTGGGAATCTAGTGTCTTTCGTCTTTAGCAGTGCATTTTAAAATTTTTGAACATGTTTTGCGACGTTGGGGTAAAGAAGGATGCCAGAGTATTTGGTGGTAAACAAGAGATGAATCAAAGTAAAACTAGAGTAACATTAATGTACCAGGAAAGCAATAATTAGATTGAGTATAAAAATTATGTTCGTGTCTAAAATAAATGCATTTCTATTTTTAAAATGTTATTTATGAAATAAATAAATAAATATCCTAGGACATTTTTCACACACGGCCAATCTGATTCCAAACTAGGCTGAGCTTGTGATATGGTAACCAGTTAGCTGATATACTACATATACTACTTTTAAATACATACTTATAAAGATATTTACATTCAGACACAGGACAAACAGATATATTCATGCATACAAATGTTTGTCCTGGGTGGGATTCGAACCCACGACCCGCGGCTTGAGAGTCAGGGTCACTAACCACAAAGCCAACCGAGCTGTCAAATCTTTTCTTTGAAAGTTTTTTTTTAAGAATTTAGTAATTCAAGTGAATTTGTTAGTATTGCAACGGCGTTTGTGCTTTTAGTTTGAATCTTTGCAAGAGGAAGCTCGTATAATCCCTTTGTACTTGATTAAATACCGTTCGAGTCTACCGAAGGCGTAGAATTTGCATTAAATTTAATTCGTACGACTAAAAGGTTAAATTGTTTTTGAAAATATTATCTAGTTACCTAATGTATTTTTATAAAACAACTATGATAGGACAATAAAATTACCACTGGTGATATAGTTGAATTTATTTATTACTAGTGGCTCCCCGCGGTTTCACCCGCGTTCCAGGGGAACGTAAATTTTTCTGGGATTAAAATTAGCGACCTTTCTCAGGCTTTAGGCTTTTTATGTACCAAATTTCATTTAAATCGGTTCAGTAGTTATAGTGTGAAAACGAGACAGAGTTACTTTCGCAATTATAATATTAGTTATTTTTGACATTTTAAAAGATAGTAACTTGTTTTTAAACACTTCGATTTCCGTTGAGCTTGAAAAAATACTAGGATAATCACGCAACAATTTGATTATAGTCCTTAAAGTGATGTGTAAGATTATTTAAAGGCTATATAAGTCTTCTCCTTAACAGAGTGGAGACGAATTGCTCGGATCTCACATTGGGATGGTTTATTACTTGGATGCTTATCTGAACCGCCATCACTTACATACAATCGGACGGTACCGACGAACGAATGAATTAATCAATGTTTTTCGCAGATACATAAATACACATTTGTTTTGACATTTACCTAAATATCCATTGTTAGGATTTTGGAGCTTCTGATAGCAATTTGATCAAACAAAGATATAAATTTATATTTAAAAAAAAAATTGTCAACCGGGCTATGATTTTATTAATATTTTTTTAATTGACAGCTGGTTAGCTTTGTGGTTAGAGGATCTCACTTTCAAGCCGCTGGTCGTGGGTTCGAATCCGGATATTAAGTCACTCAGTAGAAACATTTGTATGCATGAATATGTCTGTTTGTTCTGTGTATGGATTTAAAAGTACTAGGTATATCAGCTATCTGGTTACCATATCACAAGCTCTGCTTAGTTTGGAATCAGATTGGCCGGGTGTGAAAATTGTCCTAAGATATTTATTTATTTTATTTATTTGGTCTCTGACCTGTCTATACAGGATGTTGACGAAACCCAGGATGGAGCATGCTTGCCCAGGAGAAACATAAATAAATATTAGATATGAAATGTTGTAGACTGTTCATAATAACATTAGTAGCTGGTTAATGTCCCAGCATATTGATTTATTGAATTTCCCAGGGTGGTTACATGGCAGTATGTGGGTGTCGCATCGTGATGGGGCTAACCCAGGGCCTGCTGTACCCCAGCCTGCACGGCGTGTTGGGCCACTGGGCGCCGGTCGCCGAGCGCAGCCGCATGGGGACATTTGTTTATGCTGGTAAGGCTATCATGATATATCTAAAAAATTATGGTTATTGTAGATTTAAAAGATAATTCGATAGTTCCAGGGTGATATACATAATGGTAAAATAATGGTCGATAATGTTTCTGTCTCTATCGTTAACTACCCTGTCAGGTGAAACGACTATTGCACCGAGATCATGTATCACTCAAATATTCCTGAATTGTACTTTCTTTCGTAATTTTAACTATTAATTAGTGTAAAATGAAATTAAATGGAATGAAATATATTTATTAATTCAAATAGGCCTTCACAGGCGCTTATGAAACGTCGACTCTAATGCTCGGTTCGGAAGGTTGCTTTTGCTGAGAAGAGCCGGCAGTAAATGGAGCAATTATTCTTTTCAAAACAAGTTTTAACAATTTTTTTAACAATAATAATATTAGTCCTGTTGATTGTCACATTCCAATAAGAAAATTGTAAGGGTTATGTAGAGACGTAACCCTGATGTAGAGACTTCAAACTACCGACCCATGAAGTCTGTACTAAAATAGGTGACATTATCTCGTCTCTTATAGCACTAATTGTCTCAAAGAAATACGAAGACGCCGTATTCGCCGTCAATCTACCAAGTTTCATTATAATGTGTTAATTAAACTACGTACTAAAACTAAGTATTGCAGTTTTTACACGATTTTCTCTATTTTTTTACAAAAAATATACTTTATCTTCACTACATAGTATATAACAAAGTCGCTATCCGCCGTCTGTCTGTCCCTATATATGCTTAGATCTTTAAAACTACGCAACGGATTTTGATGCGGTTTTTTTAATAGATAGTGTGATTCTTAAGGAAGGTTTATATGTATAAATCATTACGCTATGACGAATAGGAGCGGAGCATCAATTAAAACTGTTGCGAAAACGGGCAAGTGACGCTAACGAAGTTGCGCGGGTCAACTACCTAGTAAATTATAATTTGATATTTCTCACAAATTTATTTCACTTAGCCTTTCGAGGGTCTTGATAAATGAAAAATTCTAATGCCAATTCACCAGTATGTGTGATTAATATAACTGTAAGTAAACAATTCACATTTCCATAAATCTGTAGCGTACCGTTCTCTTGAAAAAATATGGCATTTAATACAACAATGTCATTGTCAGATAATTTCAATATCAATAGAAAATTCGTCAATCCTTTTCATTCGCCATTCAGCATTCATTTGTAGACAATGGACGCCGTTATAAACAATGACCCAGCAGCACGCGTGTTGAGAACAATCTGCAATTTATTCAAATATTCATGAAACGGGAGGGAACTACAAGAGGGGAAATAATCCTCTTGTTAAAGCTTAAGAGGCAACAAAAAACTTGCTAATATTACTAGTATTAAAGTGTGTATACTTATCTTTGTGTAAGCCTGAAATATATATTGTGCTATAAAAAACATTTTTTAGTTTCAGTTATATGTATGGGGAATTTGTTTCTTTTACTATTTTATTTTGTAAATCTTAATGCAGTTCAAGTTTCAACAGTATAACTCTTATAGTACATACGGACGGATAGACAGACAGACATGACGAATCTATAAGGGTTCCGTTTTTTGCCATTTGGCTTAAACCCTAAGAATTAAGTTCACATAAATAAAATAATACTTTAAATCTCAGAAATAGTTTAGATCTTTATGGCATAGGTACGAGATAAAAGTAAATCATCCACTTTATTTTCCACTAGGTGCACAGTTAGGTACAATCATAGAGCTGATGACTTCAGGGCTGCTATCAGCCAGTTCCTGGGGCTGGCCTTCAGTGTTCTACGTGGCGGGCATCACCTGCCTCACGTGGTCCGCGATCTGGCTCATCGTAGGCGCTTCCACTCCGGCCAGTAGTCACTGGATCTCGAAAGAAGAGAGGAAGTTCATCGAAACTAATGCTGGCTCTGATGAGCTTGGACACAATGTAAGTCTGACTTTAGATCTTCGAAAAATTGGTGATGAAGATAATTGGTATCTCGTCATATTCATGAAAATTTTTGAAGTTTTCTTATTTTAAACATGTAGAAATGCTTCATGCACCGTATCTTAAGAAACATTAAAACCGGCCAAGTGCGAGTGGGACTCGCGCACGAAGGGTTCCATACTGGGACCCCCTTAAATACTTATTTATTTTATGATATTTTTAGTATTTGTAGTAGCGGCAATAGAAATACATCATCTGTGAAAATTTAAACTGTCTAACTATCACCGTTCTTGGGATACAGCCTGGTGACAGACGGACCGACACCGAAGTCTCAGTAGGGCCCCGTTTTAACCCTAAAAACAATTTTATTCCACTATCTATTTTACACATTTTCCACATTGCAGAAGGGACCTACACCATGGGGTGGTATACTGACTTCTCTTCCGTTCTACGCGATCCTGCTCGCGCACTGCGGACAGAACCTGGGCTTCTGGATGCTGCTCACGGAACTACCGTCCTATATGAAAAATGTTCTCGATGTCGACATCAAAAATGTAAGTGTCTTCTTTCCATTTATTTCTATAAAGATCGCTTTGTTGACTTACTATGTATAAGTGGTGAACAAGAACAAGGAGATTTGATTTTATAACTAGTGGACCCACGCAACTTTGTTAGCGTCACGTGCCCGGTTTTTGTAACATTTCTGAATGATGCTCCGCTTCTATTCATCGTAGCGTGAGGATATATAACCAACTTCCTCGACAAATGGGCTATCTTACACTGAAATAATTTTTCAAATCTGACCAGTAATTTCTGAGATTAGCGCGTTCAATCAAACAAACTCTTCAGCTTTATAATATTAGTATAGGTTCCATGCAAAAAATATAGTACAATGTTTTGTTGCAGAACGGTAACCTGTCAGCTATCCCCTACGTGGCCATGTACCTGCTGAGCTTCTTCTTCAGCTGGCTCGCCGACTTCCTCGTCAATAGGAACCTTGTCCAACTTGTCACCACTAGGAAGATTTTCAACACTATAGGTAAGTGTTACCAGATTAAACAAATCAAGCATTAGAGTCGACGTTTCATAAGTGCCTGTGAAGGCCTATTTTAATTAATAAATATGTTTAATTTCACTGCAATCGAAATTGTTCGTAGAGTTTTTTTTCAGTTTTCTTCACTCGAAAACTGTCTTTTGAACCGTTAGTATCTTTGGTAGTTTTGGGTTTTTACGCCCAAAGTTACATAAACAGATTGTTCTTTTTTCTTGTCTCGTAATATTTTCAATTAATCCTTACTTAAATGCAAAATATTGAATACTTCATATTAGTATGTTACAAATTAATGTATTTTCTTTCTTTTTAATGTCTTTTTTCAGGCACTGGACAATCTGTGTAGTAAATTTCATTTAAATTGGTTCAGTTGTTTTAGCGTGAAAGCGAGACAGACAGACAGACAGACCGACATTACTTTTGCCATTATAATATTAGTATAGATTAATAAAAAATATTTTTATGTATGTAATTCACCATAATCAGGTTATTTAAATCAACATTACTTCCAGCACATTGGGGCCCGGCCATAGCTCTACTCGGGCTGTCGTACCTGCCGGCCGGGAACTTGACGCTGGCGGTGGTCATACTGACCATCACGGTGGGACTCAACGGCGCACATTACGTTGGATTTATGGTAATTTTACATGCTTTTGTAGTAAAATCTGAATTTTAATGTTTCACTTTCAAATACTTTCAATACAGTTTCAAGTCAGATTTTTTGACAAAATTGTGTAGTCAAGAATATTCATAAGTCATGCAATTTACATGTTTAACAAAAATCGACAAACTGTACAAACAGTCAGTTTATTGGCGATATTGGCGCTCTTTAGCATGTGCACTTTTACATTCATATTAATTAAATATAATAAATTTATGTTTAATCTAAGTCCTTATACCATTATCGTATGTAAAAAGATTTTTTTTATGTTTTTTTACTGTCATCTGCCATCGTTAAATAAAGAAAAAGAAACATATTTTTGCTTTAATTTTAATTTTTACTTTTTTTGAAAACACGTTTTGTTCCAGCTCTCGCATATAGACTTGTCTCCGAACCACGCCAGTACACTGATGGGCTTCACGAACGGATTCGCTGCGATATTTTCCATCCTCGCTCCCTACAGTGTGGCACTTGTTGTCAATGATCAGGTAAATTATTTGGTGCCATTTATACTGTTATAGCTCCATCTTCTTTATTGACTGAGTTCTCAATCTACAATAGCCTTTTAAATTATGTCAACTCCTCTCTTATATTTACAGACACTTATAAAACTTTGTTGAATTAAAATGTTATGTTCCAACAGACGGCAGCATCAGAGTGGCGGAAGGCGTTCTTCATATCTTCCGCGTTCTACTTCCTCACCAACCTGTTCTTCCTGCTGTTCATATCAGGGAACATCCAGAGTTGGAACGAACCTAAGAATGTTGAAGCTATAGGTATGACTCCTCTCATGAACTTCTTATTTATTCGATACTAGCTTCTGCCCGCAACTCCGTCCGCGTGGAATTGTTACTTTGGGCTAACGTTAATTTTCAACCCCCTTCGTTTACGTAGAAGGATGGTCTCGCAGAGCTAACATCAGCTAGGTCTGCAGTCATTAGACTGCACGCGCAATACATACATATTATAGATATTTACATCCAGACACAGAACAAAAAGACATATTCACGCATAGAAATGTTAGTCCTGGGTGGGATACGAACACACGACCGCCGGCTTGAGAGTCAGGGTCACTAACCACAATGCCAACCGGCTGTCAGATGATGAATAAATAATACTAACATAGTTATTCATCTTTACAGAAGGTGGTACCAAAAAGAACGACAGCATCTCGAAAAGAAAAATGAGCGTTGGAGAGCACAAGTTTTGATGAACAACTAAACTTTATCTTTAACAACTAGTCATAAACTTTATTTATACGTAATTTATATTAAAACGATTCCTTTGTAAATGACCTTTGATGTAGGTTGGAAAGGATCTGTGCAATATTACCGTTATCCTCTTTGGATGGGGACCTGAGGAAGTTTGATAAGTATATTATGATCGATTTGGATTCACAGAAATCTACCTTAATGTGACTTTCGAACTATTACTATCGCATTTAATTTTTTTTATAACGTTATTTGTCGCCAAAAAACCAGCTGAATTTCTGCCACAAAAATACTTAACTTGATGAGATTGTACCTAGTTACCAACAATTGATGAAAACTATTCTAAAAACTATTTTATTTTAATAGATGAAATAGTGTTTCGGAAACGCAAATAAAATTGTTATTGTTATTTTTAAGCCAGTGATTTTTTTTGTTACCCGCGAATGATAAACCAAAGAATGTAAAAGATGGTTAATATCAGCCGTGATTATTTATATAAAAGTGCCTTAACATTTTAGGTTGTTAATAGATTAATTTGACATTGAAAAAGTCGTAAAACTAAAAAAAGTGTAAAAGACTTTTCTACATATCTAAATAATCTATTAGCAGTCTTTTTCATTGTTATATAATAATAATGTACATAATTATATTTATTAGATAGACAATTATAATGATGTAAATAAATAAGCTAAATATTTTATATTGTGTTTTGTTGATATACCTAAAAATCATTCTCAAGAGTATGTTGTTTTCAAGTGACCATCAGCTTAAAAAAACAAAACATATTCAAATTTTAAAACCATTTTAAACGTTTTAAATCTCAGAGCACTCATTTTACAAATGACGCGATTAAATAGCTACCAATGTGACACTCACCATATAAATTAACCCGAACAACCACATTTCCCGGGAATTATTGACAGCACATTATTAATCCACACAGAAGCCGCAAACAAAGCTAAACCTAATCTTGACTCAACATCAATTGAGTGACTTGGGTTTTAGTTTGATAAGTAAAGCTAATTGACAAGTTGACTCTGGGTCTACACAAACTAGCTTAGGGTTCAAAATAAACTTTTAAAATAGAAGAAATATATATCCTAGAACAGTTATATATCTAAGGACAATCTGGTTATTACAAACTAAGTAAATAAAACAGAATAAAAACAAAAATAGCTCCGTACAGTCAATGACCCGGAAAAGACGACGGTTATCGGCAAGTTATAGATAAATGATTTATTATTTGGGGAAACTTTTATGAACTAGTATGGGTCTGTTTTGTCTTTAAAAAACTAGAAAAATGAAAAATAATTTGTTACAAAGCGTTTACAATACAATTAATAAAGTACGATTTAAGTTGACAAAAGAACGGGGCAGGCTTATATCTCAAACTCGTGGCAGAATAACTTGTACAAAAATCGCTAACAGATTTCCATAAAATGATTCCCAATGTAATGTCTACGACATACGACTCATTACCTATTATATGTAACACACGATAATGTCCCCCTTGTCTCCCCTCCCCCCTATTTACCAGAAAAAAAAGACGACATTGAAAAAAATTAAATCAGAATCGGCTTTGGTGAAATTGTTGGGGCCAAATTGGAATGGAAAACACTTGAGTGTGTTCCGAAGCGCCTCTTGAATATTAATCGACAGCTTGAGAGTGAGACGTCGGTTCGAATGTACACCGCCGTGTGATAGAACAACGAGGGCTATTGTATTAGAGGCTGTCTGGAACATTTGACGTCTTATGTCAAGTTTCATTCGTTGAACATAAACTAAATACCCGAGAAACTAAATAGTGAGTTAAACGGATCAAAAATACCTATGAATGTTCAGTAAAATAGGCTCTCATAAGAACCTATAAGGAGTGAGATTCTAAGGACACCCGAGTCAATTAAAAAAATCTTTACACAACACTATTTTTAATCTAGAAACATTTTGAATTCCTTAAGAATGTAGGTAAAAATTATCTGGATTATATTGATACTTTTATATCCTACTGCCGAAAATGTTACCTGTAAATATGATTTATTGTAACTTAACTCCTACTGTTGAGGTTTAGAGTTGCAACCTTTTTTAGAAGTAATTTTATTTTAAGATAGAGTTGATTTTATGTCATTGTTCTTTTTGTCAATTGTTAACATGGCAGGCTTATGAGATAAAAGTATTTAAATTATATATTTTCATAGAACACCCATGTTTTCTTTTAAACTTAAACATTCAGGAACATAGGGAGTTCGAACCACCACACCTACCACACAATAAAATGTTAAAGTATTTTTATACCAACACGAATAAACTAAAACCAGATGTATCACATTGTGATAAAGTCTATATTAATTTGTGCAGTAATATTTTTACTTTTATCAGAGTCTTCTGAAGAGTTTGCTTTGAAAAATATCAGATAGCACTAGGGCATGGTTCGATGACTGGGAGCGACATAACGATAACGTTATTAGAACCGGAGGGATGTTACTCGCGTTGGAGTTACACCGGGATATATTTTTTAATGACATCACTCTGCTACGTATGTTACGTCATATGAAAATCACTTTTTATATTTTACTAGCGACCCCAGTTCGCACGGGTGCACTGCTTATAGATCACATTAGAATCCTCCAAAATTGACTGTGTTTCTCTAACATATTATGCATGTATTGTATATAAAAACCTTCCTCTTAAATCACTCTGTCTATTAAAAAAACCGCATCAAAATCCGTTGCGTAGTTTTAAAGAATTAAGAAAACATAGGGACAGACGGCGGATAGCGACTTTGTTTTATACTATGTAGTGATAGTTGATGGTGAAGGAAAAATTGATAGTAAAATGTGTTTTTTTTTTGGTTTGTACCTACACAGAACTTCTTGTATAATATTTTATTTTTGTAAAATTAATATTGTGTACAGAAACTTTTGATACAACAATCATATTATTATGACGTTTAAAATAGCACAGTCCCCGTTTATACTCTGTAATAGGACCAAGTAGACAAGTAGGAGGTTCCAAAGTCAAATCAAATAATTTTTTTAAACTTCAAAACATTATTAAAAATATATTACCAAGTTGAAATAGAAAATCATTTCGTTTGAAACAAAAACGCGTTAGTCTTTCGTTTTTAATGAAATTCCCGCGTCTAAGGAAATTAATCGTTCCGGCCGTTTTACACTGGCCCCGCCGTTTAGAGTTCCCTTACACAAACAAAATAATAATCTGTATTTCAATGTCCTACGGAATTGCATTTTTAACTTATAGTGTACGTACCTAGTGTTTTTCATGATAATGTTTTTAGGTTATGTGTCACTAATTGGTTACCAATATACCTAGTTTTATATATTCTAATATAAAAAGCTGAAGAGTTTCTTTGCTTGAACGCGCTAATGTACGAAAGTTCTGGTCCGATTTGAAAAAATATATCAGTGTTAGATAGCCCATTTATTGAGAAAGGCTTTAGATATCATCACGCTACAACGAATAAGAGCGGAGCATTAATCAAAAATGTTGCAAAACGGGCAAGGTTTTCATATGTAAGCAAATTTGCCATTAGGTACTGTAACAAAAAAATATACCACAGAATTTTTGCTGTTGATAAAAAAAATACTACATAAAAGCAACCAAAGTTTGCAATTTACGTTGTTCATACCAACATGTAAGTAACTTATCACGGAAGCGTACCTACCCTAGTCTTGCAAAGTAATTTTTCCTTGTAACATACGCCAACTAAGAATGTTAAAAACTTTTCACTGCATAGCATTAAGAATTTAAGCACCCAGGTGCTATAAAACTACATTGTACATAACGTTGAATTACGCGCTAGGAATTTTCTTGCTATCAAAGGAATAGGAGATATTTACAATGTTCTATGTTAATGGAAATGCCTTCCTATATAATCCCATCAATATTATAAATGCGAAAGTTTGTGAGAATGTATGGATGTATGTTCGTTCTTTCACGTTAGAACGACTGCAGATATCGCGATGAAATTGGTCAGAGTTAAAAATTTTTTTTGAGTTTCTATCCCAGGAAAATCAAAGATCCAGCAACGCGGGCAAATCCGCGAAGATCCACTAGTAATATAATACAGATAACAATACAAAAACCACGGCACGCTTCTGCTAGGGCGCGGTTTTAGTTAATTGTATGTAAATTATTTTAATAACCTTCAAGTAATATTATAAATAAAGTATATCAGAGACCGCAATTATTTTAAGTAATTTGTCTAGAAGAAACTTTGCTTACTTTGAATTCTGATATCAGATACCAAAATAGATATACATAATGAAAATGCTTACAAAAATACTAAAAACTAATGATAATTTATTCTACTTATTTCAAAGTTTATTAAAATACTTAAAATTACACAATATTATGTATTTTCTGGTTTCTTGATCATTGGCTCAGTTTCTACATTCGTTAAAGATTTCTTCTTGGGCGGATCGTTCCATTCTGCCTTTTCACTGGTTCCGAAGACCACGTAGATGAGATTCGAGATCAGGTAAAATCCTGCTGCCACGAAGAATACCTTCCTCCAGAGGAATTCATTGCTCTGCGAAAAGAAATATGGAATTGAATTTAATGTCATCAGAAATAAAGGTTCCTTACGAAAAAGAGTGGAAATTTACTGAATATAATTAATAAATACGACTTACGACGTCTGTGAGAATGAAGCCGGTGACGATGGGGGCTAAGGAGCCGACCAGGTTCGACAGGAAGTTGCTCATGCTCATCATGGTGCCGGCGAAATTCGGAGACATATCAATATGGCCGACCTGAAATAAACAAATAGTAAACAAATTATTTTTACAACAAACTTAACATTCTTGAAAAAATATTAGTTATTCTCATAATCTTTAAATAAACAAATCTCAAGAACTTAATCAATGTGTGAATTTGTCACATGTCTTCATATCACGTGTTTTACCTGAAAGCCACAATGCGACGATATCTTGAACGCACATATAACAACAAGTACAGCTTCAACTGCGTATATATTTTTAGGTACATAGGCCAACACAATGAGACCTATTCCTGCTGGTATACAACCTGGAAATGAAGTTGAATAATTATATCATGTATGACAAAGCTTATCAGAACTCAGACACACAACAAAAAGACATATGACATACAAATAAATTTTATAATATTTACCATTAGCCAAAAGCAAACCCAAGATCTATAATTGCTAATGTAAGTATACCAAAAACCATTTCAACCAGACGTAAAAATAATAATAGATTACCAATACAATTGGCCAATTTTCTTGTGTGAGTAACACTGAGAATATTCTTCACTATCAGCATATCAGTGAACCAACAGAAGAAGAAGTTGGTTATCCACATCACTAAGAATGGTAAGGCGGTTAGGAGTCCATTCTGAAATAAAATAAACACTAGTACATTAAATCTATCAAAGTTAATTTAACATACATCTTAAAATTCGCCTTAAAAGACTTCAAGAAGTACTTACTGCTTTAATATTGACTCCCATAATCTTGTCCATGAACACAGGCACTTCGGAGTAGAGAATGAGCTGTCCCCAAGTCTGTCCCATGTGCGCTATGATGATGGCGTAAAGTCCCGGAGATTGGCACATCTTGAGCCAGGGAACCGGAAGCTTTTGCTGCAAGAAGATGAAATATATTTTAATTTTTTGGTGATATAGTTTTTTAAATACATATAAGATCATATTTTTCATTATACATAAGGAAGTCATTTGTTAGCGTATGTCCTTCTCTCACTCGCGCTGTCCATTTACTAATACAGTGCTTTAAAGAACATTTTTTTTTGTTAATTTTATGAAAACAAATTGACGCTTCTCAATGACAGAAAAGCTAAGAACCCATATGTCTATATGATTCGAGCATTCACTTAATTCAGAAACAGGAGTTTAATTAATTAAATGTGTAAAATATGACATTCAATACTGACCCCAAAGTAAGGCGGAAAATACTTATCGTAAAAATAATATCTTAGTACGTACATCTCCAAGATCCTTCTGTCCTAACCCTCGTTCAATATGATCCCTCTCTGCTTCAGATATCTTAGGATGCTTAGCTGGAGTATCGGCAGCCATGTACCAAAGCACTCCTCCTATTATGCCAGACAGGATGCCGTAGAACCGGAACAAACCTGGCCACCCCATAGGAGTTGAGGATATGAAGCCAGTCACTGGTAGACCTAGGACTGCTCCAAGTGCTTGACCTGGACAATAATTCAGATTAACTATTTATAGGTGCCTTTGAGTTATATAGGATTTCGACATGCTTTGTTTAACTTTGTTTTTTGGAGGAGGTAGGGCGCAACGGATTCGTCCGTTCGAAATTGGAGCAGCCCGACTGGGGTAGTACCTCCACCTTACAGAAGACCGCAGCCAAATAACACTACATGTAGTGTTGTGTTCCTGCGGTGAGTAAGGTAGCCAGAGCTCCATGAGGAGACGCTGTAGCGGCAGTGGGGGGACCAGGAATGGAGTAGCGTCGTAGGGGTGTGCAGGAGTGATGCCTGTTTGGCCCTTCGACGAGAAGTGCATTGCGCTTTGTCCCTTTCACTGCCTATACAGTTGCATCCTTTTTATAGGGTCGGCAACGCGTGAGTGACGCCTCTGGTGTTGCAAGCGTCCATAGGCTACGGTA
The DNA here is from genome assembly GCA_905147785.2 of Thyatira batis. NCBI lineage: Eukaryota > Metazoa > Arthropoda > Insecta > Lepidoptera > Drepanidae > Thyatira > Thyatira batis. The sequence continues at coordinate 305,740 of LR990498.1, read as the reverse complement.
ACCGCTTCCCATCAGGTGGGACCGTATGCCTGTTTGCCACCCTTGTGGTATAAAAAAAAAAAAAAACTTTAAAATTTACTGGTAATTTACCGGACGCCAAATACATAATTATGTCTATTTTAATTTAAATCCAGTTTTAACAGAAATTAGTTTTCCTCAACTCAACTCAAAACTATTTTTTTTTATTTTCCTCTGTATTTTGTATTTCTCTCCAGTTAAGGTTTTTAAACCTGATTTGAATTATGACGAACAAACAGTAGTCGTTCCAGTAGTGTGTAAGATAACAATGGAATAAAATATAGAACACGATAATGTACCTCCATAAGTGAGAGACGCGAGCCGACCTCGTTCGTGTAATGGGGCCCATTTTCCGAAGAACGTATGCATGCCGGGGACGATGCACGCCTGACTCAGTCCCTGCATCATTCTAAATACGGCAGCGCATATCCAACCTCCCTGTGGGACATCACATCGTCATCTCCATACCAAACAAGGTTCAGCTCACATTTGATTTGTTTATTGTTAGCATTGTTATTCTGAGGAACATTGTTGCTAAAATTGTGTACCTTAGCGCAACAATGTTTGTGAATTGTGTTTATTTCTTTTATCTGAGCTTTCTGAGATCACGTTTGCTATATGAATTTAAATAACCTTCCAGCCCTTTCCAGTGGGAATACGGGGATAAAATATGGCCTATAATACTCCATAATAACATAGCTTTTTATTAGTGAAATAATTTTGAAAATTGGTTCAGTAGATCCAGAGATTACCCCTTACAACATCACAAACTCACTCTTACTCACGTTACCGCATTATAAATATTAGCATAGATATAACTCACATTGTAAGCAACCAATGGGAAAGTGACAGAGATGACGCAGTTGACCATCATAGCCCCGGTCAGCAGGTAGCGAGCCCCGAACCTGTGGGCGAGCTGCCCCGCCGGGATCTGCAGCAGCATGTAGCCCCAGAAGAAGGAGGCTAATACTGTGTCTTGGACCTTCTTGCTCCAGTTGAATACTGGGTACTGAAATAAAAAAACATTGTTTGATTGTAATAAATACATTCCATTAAAAAATAAGAAGAGCTGCTCTGGCTATTTATTTAAGTTAACACGCCTAATTTGCTAGATCGCTCTAAATTATTTTTGGTCTATAGATAGCTAAAATTTTGAAAAAACAATGATTATTGTTAATGATTAGATAAGCATTAATATATAAGGGGTATAAATATGTACAAAACTTATATGTAAAATATATATACATACTAAATTAAAATTATAAATAAAATATATTATCTAAATCGCTGCCCTGTGGTAGAGTGCCCAGGATGCTGGCTACATTACCTCGCTGGATGGCGAGGCTTATTCTTTGGGCGAGGTAATAGCCAGCCCTCTGGTCACCCGATCGTTCGACAAGACGCGTTGACAGCTCTTTATAAAGGCTACAATGATTTGACTCAAACAAATTCGCAACTTATAGACTAGATTAAAATTTATCAACATTTTTTGGTGTTCACTTACCGGTGGAGTCAGCATCAACGCATTTAAAATTCCATTCACTTTAAATACGTCTTCGTCTACGTACATCTCAATGACGCTTCTGTTCACATGAACTTTTGTGTCATTTACAAGTAAACTGAGATTTGCTACTTTGTGATGATCAGTCATCGCGACTAAAGCTACTCCCATACAAGCTCTCATACTGTAAGCTACCGTCAGTGTGAAGAACAGTATTAAGCTCTGCTGGTGTCGGTAACCCCATCCTGAAACTGTCATAACGATTATAAGATATACATCATCATCATAAACGTAAAAGTAATAATCATAAACCATTATTTTATTGCATCACTTATGTAGGTATTACGTAACCCACGCAGTGATCTCATATTTGTAAACCAAATGCATTTTAAAATCAAATGAATATTTCGGACAAAATACGAATTACAAATACCTATCAAACTAAGACTAGTCGTAAAATCTGAACTAAACAAATATGCTTATAATTTAAGTCGCGGAAGACACAATCTCGCTGAAGGCCTATTCAAAAGGAAATTATTTCCGATTGTCACTGGCTCACTAATTAATGCTAAGTTACCTTTAAATCCACGGTCGTCATCAAAGCCATTTACTTTGCCACCTTCAGCCAAATTCTCCTTGCCATTTAGATCCATAATTATTTTAACGATCACTCAACTAAGCGTTGAATTGGACTCTTGTTCCATATAAATGTTATCTTAAAACTTCATCAAGGATCTTTTATAGTTAGATGATATAATAGTACTATCATGAAGGCAAATAATAAATAAGTAAATACAATGTCAAGATCGCTACTGGTTGTTGCATAAATAAGTATACGTTTATATTACGTATTATATTGAGATTAATATGAAAAAGAAATTGGACGTTCTCATTTCTGTAATAGCATAATTGATATGACATATTAATACTTCCATATTACATAAGCTGATGAGAAAATTGGCCTTCTAATGTTGTTATTTCTTTCTACGTCGCTGTCTGTGGAGTGGAAATTTTTTCTAACGCTAAGTAAATATTAATGATATAATTTTGAAAGTTCCTACTTACTCCACAAATAATGTGTTTCGATTGAAATTCATAATATGGGCTATACTTATTTTGCGTAGGTATCGGTTTATTACTTTATGAATGTATCCTATACATTACAATTTACGGTTCAAATAAATTACATTACCAATTGAAATAATAAACCAATTAATTACGAGGAAATTAAATTTCGGCTTGCAAGAAAATCTGGGTTGGACATTTATAAATTTTCGATCATTGAATTAACGTGCCCAAAGCTCCGGAGAGTAGACTTCGAATGGTAGATTTGTTTCCTGATGGAAATAAATAGGTGGATGAATAAATAGATGGATGGTTCGCCAACGCTAAGTAGCTCAGTAAAGCCTTGAGATCAAATATCGCGGTGGAAATTTCCGGCAAAAGTTGCAGATAAGATGAGAAACTTTTTAATGGTCCGTAAACATCAATTTAGTTCTGAAGATGGAACTTTCGGCGGTGAGATTTCTTTGAAAACAGAATTTGTACCTCTCAAAGAGTTTGGGATTTAGTCCTTTTGTTTTTGAAATTATTTGTCTCGTTATTAATTATAAATCGCAAATTCTATAATTTAAATGAAGTGGTACCTTCAGATTTGTTTCATACTTTCTCATATTTTGTCATTGTCCTATATTTTATTTTGTTTTGCTATTTCTTGGAATAAAAGTTATAATTATTACTAGGGGAGCAATATTACTTAATGAATTTAATAAAAAATCAGTAGCTTTTATTGCATTACTTTTTGTATTGTATTGGATAAGCTTCGTATTAAACGATGATTTTGCAAAAGATATCAAGGACGGATATAGGTAGGACACAAAATAAAAATAAAAACTAACTCTGGATTGCAGTTGCCTGAATAATACACGGCAGTGGAAATTATCTTGAGGGTAATCTAACTATCAGTAGTAAAAGATAAAAAAAAATACCAATGCATCACGTAACACAAAAACAAAAAATTTTATTTACTTATTTCAAAGTCACATTAACATTTATTATTTTCATTCTTCTCTTTATTTTCTATGTCCATGTCATCTGGAGGTGATTCTGAAAAAAAAAAACACATTATTTGAAATGAAAAAAAAAATGGCTAACAGGTGATGAAAAAAAGGAGAATTGAAAAAGAATATAATAATTTTTTTTTTTACAAAATAAGCTGTATAAGTTACCTTGTTTCTCATAGTCGTTCCAGGGCTGCGTGTCTGAAGACATGAAGACCACAAATATGGTGTTGGCGATGAAAGCCAGCCCTGCCACCAGGCCGATCATGATACGCCATTGGTGAGGGTTTCTCTACAAAAAAAAAGAAAACAAAACTTTATTACATAATCCTACACTGTCATATTATGTCACAATGTAGATAGATATACTTTATTTGTTCATCTATAAGATACTATCGAACCCTAAAAATGGTAATAAATAAAGTACCTACATGGTAAATGGTAACAAAAAAATTCAAAGTTAAAAACCTTATTAATTTACATGAACAATTCTAAAGAAATGCAATAAATTTTACTCGTCATTTATAATTAAAAAAATATTAAATAATTTTTTAAAGATACCAATATATTAGTTTCCAATTTCGGTACAAAAAAAAAATTACCTACACATCATTCAACAGTGTCACAAGCTACTATAAGATTTAACCCCTACCTCTACTAGCGTAACTGACCCAAAACCCGTTGAAAAGTGAAACAGAAGAATATTTTTATGACAGTTTCATGTCAGTCAGCTCTACCTTTCATAAAGAGTCAAGTCTTTTGATTCACATTTCCCATGTTGAAAGGCGCTCAGCTGCTGGGTACTAATAGGCTATCCTTTCAACAGCTCTTCCTGAGGGAATGCTTTTTGAAATAGGCCCGATAAAGGATAACCGGGAAACAAAAGCTACCCTCAATGAATGGAAACTGTAGGTAGTGAGTCCACAGGGAAATAAGTCGATTGATCTTTGTAAAATATTTGCACGTCGTGTTATAAATATATTGGTTATAGATACTCCAATATTCTTATCTGCATCCCGAGGGTGAAGGAAACCGTTTCCCGGAAAATGACACTTAAACATGAATAAAAGAAAAATGTTGTTTGGATAGGCCATTGCGATAAAATAGGTCATTGTAACTTGTTAAAATAATTCATTACATTTTAATAAGAAAGCTACAGTGAAATCGCATAAATTTCTACAGTTAAAAAACTTCTGATTTAATACTTAAGATAGTACGTAAATAATTCAAATAGTAAAAAAAAAATATTTTTTCAACACACTTGCTCGGGATAAAGTGAGCCTTATTACACCGCATTTAGGGCTATAAACATAACTAAGTAGTGGTTGATATAATTATTCCTACAAAATTAAATTGTTACCTTACTATTATATATTTGTAGTGTATTTTAACTTGTAAGGGACGGTGTAGGGAGCTTTTAGTACAAGAACAAGAAAGGTGGCTGCGTATTTGATGTAAATATGTAGTTCATTTTTTTATTTTTGATCTACTTGTGTTCAAAATTTTAAATGTCGTTTTGTTTAAAATTATTTTCTTTTTTATTATTAAGCTGTGAATCTATGTGCATCCTACAAATACACAGCATTGTACATTATTACCTGGCAATCTATCATATTTAAAAAAGGGTTTTGCTGAAAACCAGCGCTAAGTATTCCTCCATGTTTACTTAGCAAATGCTGACGCATTATCCTTTTCCTTACATGTAATTATTTTTAAGATAACTTTTGTATTTAATATTAAGTATGTGTAAGGAATAAATGAATTCTTATTCTTATATATCCGAGTAAACAGAGCATTTTTAATTTAACCGGGTAATACGGTATTTTTTTTAACAACAAAGAGGTTTTGTTTCGCCAAAAATCCACGTATATTTTTAGAACAAAATAAATGTGTACGTCCTTAACTAATACAAAAAAAAAATATTTATTTAATCAAATTAATTATAATTCTTGTACTCGTTGTTTCGTGAAAGATTATTAATATTAATTATACCAGTTGTAGTCTCGTCCTCGATGATGAAGAATTAACAATGTAGTATGTTCCCGGTTACCTGAGGGCGCCACATAAGTTTAAATAAAAAAATTGGTACTAGAACGCTCCCTATGACAGCTTACCGCTACATTATCTATGGTCTTCATTCGTTTCTTATGTCACTTGAGGCGTCACACGCTCCCGAATTTCTTTTTCAGATTTTTAGTGATTCTTTACATAGTACGGGATACGTAGAAGATTGACCTTCACCGATCGAGTATCCGAATGAAATGGATTTTTTATGAAATAAAATATGTTGACAAAAGTAACGTTAATGAGTTGCCTAAAAAAATCTGTTCAAGGCTATGTTGAATTAACAATTGAATAATTTTTTTTTTTCGATATCTTCACCGATGTTGTATCCGAATGAATTTAACACTAATCGAAAGTATAAAGCCTTTAGAATATGCAAGCATACGGTTGCTTATGTTTTTTTGTTCAAGAGTTTACCGTTGCCAGGTTTAAATAGGTGTATCGGAAATGATATCTTCACCGATCGAGTATCCTATTCAATTATACATCAAAATAAAGCTTATACTTTTTGCGAAACGATGGTATACGGTTGCCTACGAAAATCCGTTCAAGAGTCATAGTTGCCAGGCTTTTAAATTTATAAATTAAGGACAGTCTATCCATTAAATTCGGTGCGATAGAAGGAGACGTAGCGCAGGAGCTGCTCCCTCTACGTCAATCGTTTGAAATTTGGCGAGAGAGAGAGTCTATGCGTAGGTACCTACTATCAAATGCGACAGAAATAGACGCAGCATAGCAACTAGGCCCACCTCTTGAGACTTATCGCAGAGACCGCGCCTGCGCTGTGCGGTAACGGTAAAATGTTAGTAAATACCTACTAACCGTTATTTTGAAGCAACTGACAATATACTCTAAATGTATTTCAAATTAAAATATGATTTAAATAAAAATATAATTCAAATGTAGGTATTTAAAATAAAAATATAATTCGAACAAAAATATTTCTGGGAGTTTCTTCTTTTTGGACTCAATCGACTTATCTCCCGAAGTAATTAACACCCGTATATTTTTTTTTTGCAAATGTCTCACATTTTTGTTTGAAAGAAAATAAATTTATTTCAAATAAAAAAATTATGATGAAAGGAAAAATTTGGTAAATGAATTATTTTTTTTTGTAATTCATAGTATGTATGCAAATATTCTAATTTCATGTTTTTGTTTATTAAAATTTATATTTGTCTGAATCATTTTCAAAATATTTTCATTGATTATAATTTTTTTAATTCATTTACCAAATTTTTCTTTCCATTATAATTTTTTTCTTTGAAATATATTTAATTTCTTTCAAAGTAAAAGTCTAAGATATTTATTGCATTACAGGTAGGTACATTACATTAGATGTCATAACATAATTGAGGTCAGCTGTAATATTCGTGCAGACGCCTGTACCACGGGGTCGTGCGGTCGATGGCCCTCTACGGCGCCCCTATCTGGGCAGAAAGACTGTCGGCCGGCAACGCTGCGGTCTTGCGAAAGGCGCAGCGTGTGCTGGCCATAAGGGCGTCGAGAGGATACCGCACGATCTCGTCAGAGGCCGCGTGTCTCATTGCGGGAACGCCGCCGTGGAGTCTCGAGGCGAAGGCCCTGGCTCGGATGTACCACTGGTACAAGGAGCAGCAGGAGCAGGGCCGAGTCGAAGTCGAAGACTCCCGGCGGAAGAGGCTTGAGCTTCGTGCAGCCGTCCTCGCGGAGTGGGACGAGTTACTCGCTCACCCGACCGCGGGACGGCTCACGATAGAGGCCATACGTCCCGCAATGGACACGTGGCTCAAACGGCGACACGGGGCCGTAACATACAGGCTGACCCAGATCATGACGGGCCACGGCTGTTTCGGCAAGTATCTTTGCCGAATCGGCCGTGAGCAGGATGAGCGGTGCCACCACTGCCAGGATCCATCAGACACGGCTGCGCACACACTGCAGTCGTGTCCGGCGTGGTCGGCACCGCGGCAGGCATTGAGGGCCGCGCTGGGAGCGACCAACATCACGCTCCCGGCAATCGTCGCGCGCATGTCGGCCGACGAAGCGGTCTGGGAAGCCGTCATCACCTTCTGTGAGGAGGTGATGGCGGCAAAGGAGGAGGCGGAGAGGGTGCGAGAGGCAGAAAGCCAACTCGCATCCCGTCGCAGGCGCGCCGGCCACCGTCGCCGGCGCGACGATATGCGACCGCCCTAAGAGTGGCCTGCGGGTGATGGGTAGGGCAACCCACCACCCGCGCAGACACAGGCCCAAGAAGGAGACGGACGCGTTTTGTCCTGCGCGTCCGTCCAGACGGAGGTAGGGGGGCAGAGGCCCCCCAAAGAAGTGGTCTTTAAGACCGATGCCGGCCGGAGTTGCGCGTAGAATGCGTAAGCGAACCCGCAACTCCGGCAACGGCCAGAAGGACACGGGGAGGTTTTAGTCCGTGCAAGTCGGACATAACCCGCCGCTGTGCCCTCAGCGGCGGGTATGCGAAGGCATTTCCTCCCCGATACCAAAAAAAAAAAAAAAAAAAAAAAAAGGTCAGCTGTAATATGCCGAGTAGGCGTGCAAAATTTATTTAATTATATTATTATTCAACTAGATTGTTATGTCAAATTATTAATTTATATCAATATTGACAGCCCGGTTGGCTTTGTGGTTTGTGACCCTGACTTTCAAGTCGCGGGTCGTGGGTTCGAATCCCACCCAGGACAAACATTTGTATGCATGAATATGTCTGTTTGTCCTGTGTCTGGATGTAAATATCTATATAAGTATGTATTTAAAAGTATTATATGTAGTATATCAGCTATCTGGTTACCATAACACAAGCTCACTTTGATGCTTAATTTGGAATCAGATTGGCCGTGTGTGAAAAATGTCCCAGGATATTTATTATTTATTTATTAATATGCTTTACAATACAAAATTGTATAGCACTATGTACTTTCCGTGAGGTACTCATTAATTGAATAATATGTCCTATAAATAAAGTACCTACTCGAAGAGTGACCTTTTAAATGAAACATAGTGACTATATGTACTTTATTTTTACAAGTATGGGAAGCTTGTTATATATATATGTTGGAGGCCATTCCCACGACATTTTTGCTAAATAGTGCCGTTTGATGAACTTTTGACCGTATCTTATACCTACATATGTCGAGTATTTTCGAAGGTTTCAAATAAGTGCATGTTTTTTTTATAAATAATAATTAATAAATAATAATAAATAAATAAATATCCTGGGATATTTTTCACACACGGCCAATCTGATTCCAAACTAAGCAGAGCTTGTGAATAAAGATATTTACGAAAGTATAAAGCCTTTAGAATATTTCATTTCATATATATGTAATGAAGGTAACGTCATTAAACGAAGTTCTTTAAATAATGACTTGCAGCTATCTGTTTTCTGTAATTTGCATATTGACCTGACACATTTCTTCTGAGCTTTGAAAGCTCCGTCGAATTTCCCTAGTAAATAACACTATAACGCAGAGTAGATGTAACATACGCATGATATGCTGATATTACTGTTTGGCGATTGACCACTCCAGCAAGTCTATATAACGCGTATGAATATCGACTTAGCTTATTACATACTAGACCAACTTGTGCCTTCCATGTCATATTATTATCAAATTGAACACCTAAAAATTTTCAAAACCAAAATATTTTTTATTCAAAGAGGCCTCAATAAAGCACTTATGAATAGTCACTATTAATGCTCGGTTCTGATAGTAGTTTTTACTGAGAAGAGCCGGCAATAAACTCAGTAATTACTCTTGTAATGTCGTCTTTGTACTATCTATATCTTTCAAACAAAAATGTGAGACATTTGCAAAAAAAAAATATACGGCGTGTTAATTACATCGGGAGATAAGTCGATTGAGTCCAAAAAGAAGAAACTCCCAGAAATATTTTTGTTCGAATTATATTTTTATTTTAAATACCTACATTTGAATTATATTTTTATTTAAATCATATTTTAATTTGAAATACATTTAGAGTATATTGTCAGTTGCTTCAAAATAACGGTTAGTAGGTATTTACTAACATTTTACTGTTACCGCACAGCGCAGGCGCGGTCTCTGCGATAAGTCTCAAGAGGTGGGCCTAGTTGCTATGCTGCGTCTATTTCTGTCGCATTTGATAGTAGGTACCTACCCATAGACTCTCTCTCTCGCCAAATTTCAAACGATTGACGTAGAGGGAGCAGCTCCTGCGCTACGTCTCCTTCTATCGCACCGAATTTAATGGATAGACTGTCCTTAATTTATAAATTTAAAAGCCTGGCAACCATGACTCTTGAACGGATTTTCGTAGGCAACCGTATACCATCGTTTCGCAAAAAGTATAAGCTTTATTTTGATGTATAATTGAATAGGATACTCGATCGGTGAAGATATCATTTCCGATACACCTATTTAAACCTGGCAACGGTAAACTCTTGAACAAAAAAACATAAGCAACCGTATGCTTGCATATTCTAAAGGCTTTATACTTTCGATTAGTGTTAAATTCATTCGGATACAACATCGGTGAAGATATCGAAAAAAAAAAAATTATTCAATTGTTAATTCAACATAGCCTTGAACAGATTTCTTTAGGCAACTCATTAACGTTACTTTTGTCAACATATTTTATTTCATAAAAAATCCATTTCATTCGGATACTCGATCGGTGAAGGTCAATCTTCTACGTATCTTAGACTAACAGTAAATCTACTATATTATGGAAAAACTTAAAGGAAAAGAAGAGTTACAAAGAAAACTCCGAAGATTCCAATGGAAAATCGATCGATTTAAAGATAAATCTCCAGGTTAGTTGCGTGCCTGCGCACGCCCATTTTTTCCTTTCTTTTCAGTTTTAAAGTACTAAGAATATCAAAAATTAAGAATTATATGGATTTCCAAACATATTTAATGATTGTAATAGTTATCGCTGTGCTGTTACGAGTACCGGGTAACCTTATTTACATTCTAAAATCAAACCGGCTTGATCCGGACTGAGGCCATTTTGAAAAACTATTTCATAGCATATAAATTGGCTAATGTTGTTGCTATACTATATTATCGTATAATATGAGTATCGAATAACAAATACATATTTGTGCCAATAGGTAATTGACTTACCTCCTCAGATATTTCTTGGTTGTCGCTATGCTTATTGAGTATCGGACAATATACGTAATGGTAAAATTTGTTGGTTGTCGCTATGCTTATTGAGTATCGGACAATAATGGTAAAATAAATTTAGAATGGAAATGTCAAACAAATCGTAGTGACACGTTATTGCTATACTGTTACGAGTATCGAATAACTACAGGTCAGAATTGTTGACAATATAAGAGTCACACATATATCAACCCAGTCATCAGGTAGTTGTTCACCAAGTGTTCAGATACCAGAATTCTTCAGAAATAACAGAGACTGAGACTCCTATTAGTGTGGAATCAGTGCTACCTTTACATCTGAAGATACAGGCAGTAGAAATTATTAATATAATAGAAATAGATACAGAAATCTTGAAAGATTGGGACCATAGAAGAAGAAATAGAGTGGGCTCCCAGCTTATGTAGAAATATCTTAGCGCTGGACACCTATATTGACCAAGGTTGCTAAGAAAGTAGAAAAGATACTTCTTCTAATGCTATACACCCCATTTATCAATATCCCAACATTGATACCACCAAAGTAAAACCAGAATTTAAAAGGCCATAACCGAACCAGTTAAATGCTGAGATAGTGTTATAAAAAGCAAACAAAAGTATGGCTGCAACATTAACAGTGGCCCAACCACATGCTTATAATGTTTTTCTATTCTTAATCCAACCTTTTTGGATTGATGACATGAAATTTTAATTATGTTGGTAAAGTATTATTTGACATTATTGTAAATGAAACTTAAAGTAGCAGACCTCTTATTTAACAGGCTGTAAATAAGCAAATGAAAGACTCCTTAAAAGGAGATCTAGATGAATTTATTTTGGGAAGAGTGTATACATAGAATAAAATAATCAAAAGCATTGCATAAGTCTGCAGTAGACTTGAAAAATTAATAATGTCACACCTAAACTATACCACTTAAGTCTTTAAACTAGTGGGCCCCTACTCAGTAGTACAAACACACCAACTGCAGTTCCAGGAACAAAAATCAGTGTCATGCCAGGAGAGAGAAGGTGATAAATATAGCTACCCAATACAAGAAAACGCTATCACCACCTGCCCACCATACAACAACACTACCACAGGTGGAAGTGAAACATTAGGTGGGCAAATTAAAAATTTTCATAGTTAAATGGAAATCATGAACAGATGACCCAGTAACTTGACTCGGGTATCTGTGTATATAAGAATTTTGCAAAACCCCATCCCGGGGAATATTCTGCTTAAAACAATTTTTAGAGAAAATTGTTATTATTAATAAGAATTCTGGCTATTAAGCTTTGCTGTTGCTTATGACAGGATCAGTATTCAAAAAGATCAAGATATTGCCTTGGCTCTTTTCTTGAGGATAAATTATACCAATTTACTGTTTACTTGTACTGAAGGTGTAAGTACACTTTTTCTGTCAGCAATTAGAAAAAGAGGTATAAAGGTGGTGCAGTACCTTGACAATAATGACAATACATTGTATAATATGTATAATAACAAATTGTCTTGTTCAGAATTTTGAAATCAAGTTAATTATATCATAGATTTGGTTACACTAAAATTGTACAGCACAAATAGTACAAACTCTTGGGTTCTCCTTTTAATACTCACCATATGGTCATCAAATGTACATATGTACATTTAAATTGACCCAGACAAGATATTAAGGTGCTTAGAGCTACTATCAAAACTTAAATCAAGTTTTTCAATTACTTTTTTAGCTCAAGTTATAGATATGTACCATAAGTCTGTCCAGCTATTAATATTAAATATGGTTATAATCTGTATGATTGTTACATAATATGGAAATTGACTGTTGTCAAGTTGTTGTAAGTTGTGATCCACTGGCATTTTTTATATAAATTGGTTAGCTGGAATTCAATATCAACATTTTTAATAATGTTTTCAAAGTCAATATGGCAGGTGAGTGAAACACAAAACAAATGGATTTATTCATCCTACACAGAAATAATGTTGCTAGTTTTAGGTCAAGCAGAATGGGAACTTAGCAACTAATATGTTAATCAAATAATTTACAAGTATTATTTGATACTTCTACAAATGACTGGTCAATCTTTTATTTCTGTTATTTCCACTTTTTTCAATGACTTCAAAATGCATTGATAAAATTGTTGAACCACTACTATGGGAACCTAACATTAATGAATGTACTTTTCTCCGGCATAGTTTTTTATGACAACATAGTTACGTGAAGATGCGGTAGACAATTCTTTTCTCTACCTCGAACTGCGAGATAACATACTGCCATACAAATGAAATAAGTACACTTATGGTTAATATTCAGAAATAATGAATTAACTTGCAGAGAAGTATTATAAAGGTTTGTCATTTGATCTCTGCCAGGTCAGCCTTGTTATTATAGTTGTGTTCTCCTATTGATAGGTACACATAGTACCATTATAAATTATTTAGAGGATTCTTTAAATAAAGACCAAGTCAAACTAAGCATTTAACGCACATGGAATGTGTCTAAGGTGTTATATTTTAAAGATTTAAATTCATTTATTGCTTAACTGTGGCTTATTATAAGATATACCAAATATACAATATTTGGTTTCAGCACATTACTGTTTTTCAGCATGAAAATAGATTGAAATTCATTTATTGCTTAAGTGTGGGTCATTAGATGTCAATATTTTTACAATATATGGTTCCAGCATATTACTGTTTTATGACATGCAAGCATTTGCATTATATAAGCATTGCTTAAGCAATGCTTAAATGTGGGTTATTAGAAGATGACATTCTTTTTACAATATTTGGTTTGGTTTGTTTTTCAACATGCAAAAGTAAGACACATAGCTACTATTTTGTTAAAAAATTAATAGGCCGAATGTCAGATCTCATGCTAAGTAAAACTAAATATTTAATTATAATTAGAGATTAAATTATTATGAACAAATTACAATAACACTGGTCAACAGTGATTTTGTTGCTTTGATATAGGATTATTTTTGGATATGTTAATGCTTACAATTCAGGAATCAATAATTAATTTTGTAAGATTTGCTCTTGTTTTAGATATCTTTCTTTTACACTGTATTTCAACATAAGGATATACAAAAATCATAAAAAGGACATGAACACATTCAGTACTTTCTTGAATACATTCGTAATCTGAGCATACCATCTTACATATAAACCTTATTATTTCAATATCTCTATTAAAACACTTCTGGACAAGGTATTTTGACATATACCTGCCTAATAATTGTTATATAATTCCTTGTTAGATTTAGGAATTTATTTTATATTTATCTGTGTTAAATAAACATATATAATATATTATTTCCTATACAGAAAGACAGATTTACATCGAGAGATCCATCTCTCTGAGCTATCAGTTAATAATGCTCTATGAATAGGTTTAGGTAAAGGTAGGTTTCTAGGTTGTCCACGAATTCACATTGCATATTGCTCTTACGCATTGTTTTCAGTGCTATTGCATGCTTTTTTGATACTTTCCAAATTACCCAAGTCAATTCTCAAGTTAGAAGGTACATAACCACGTTACGCTTTTTAGAAAATGAATAGGTTAGTGATATTGATTCTGACTGTCTTGAAGATAATGTAATGTATATTCAAACACGTAAACTATTGAGAACATCCACACCCAATGGGATGCAACTACTAGTTAGAGTAATTTTTTAACAGACAGATCATGGATATGTACAGGACATGGTTGTTGTTGATCATTTGAATATTACTAAATGATTAGAGGAGTACATACAAAGTTACAGTCATAACCATCATATATTTACTGATAAATTCTTTGTAGTTAAAACATAGCTTGTTTTTTCTTAATATGTTTTTAATTTACATATTTCCAAAAGTAGTAGTGCCTTTATATAAATAAATACTTTAATACACAAAAGTATAAGTAGGTATATACTTTTATAAAATATCTAATTGTACAACTAACTTTGAACATCTACATTGTTAATTCTTCATCATCGAGGACGAGACTACAACTGGTATAATTGAACAATCAAACTAGCTTACCTGTAAGCGACGTTCGATTGAGATTATTCCTGTTGTAGTCTCGTCCGAAGATGATGAGTCCCACCCACCCATTTCCAGTTGCGGATGAATCACAACGGCCCTCGAAGGTTGTACTAATTAGATACCACGTTGGCTGTTAACTAAATGAAGACCATAGATAATGTAGCGGTAAGCTGTCATAGGGAGCGTTCTAGTACCAATTTTTTTATTTAAACTTATGTGGCGCCCTCAGGTAACCGGGAACATACTACATTGTTAATTCTTCATCATCTTCGGACGAGACTACAACAGGAATAATCTCAATCGAACGTCGCTTACAGGTAAGCTAGTTTGATTGTTCAATTAATTTATACAAACCACATCAATAACAATGTTGGAGACGCAGACGGGAATGAGAAGAACGAATCCGTTCATAATGGTGTTGCCAACAGCCATCATTGTACCGCTGTAGTTCGGAGCTAGGTCGATGTGGTTCACCTGGACATACAAACATATTATATCTTTATACATAAGTATATATATTTATTATAAATTTTCTGTGCGTGTGTTCGTAATTAAATTCCGCGATTTTAAAGACGTTTCACGTCAAAAAATTTTTATAGAATAAGAAAATAACGGTGTCATTTTTTAGGTAAGTAAGTAATTTACTTATATTATACATTGGGATATTGTGTTCTGTATCCATACCATCCATCCAGTGTGTATGCCCATGTGGCAGGCCATGGCGACCACGAGGCAGGTCACGGCGAGGGCGGTGCTGTTGGCGAACGAAGCCAGCACTAGACTCATTGCTATGCCTATTTGAGCTGGAACCAATTTTATATTTAGATTTTTTGTACTATAAATGGGGATGAGTTTTTTTAAATGACTAGAGGTTTTAGTTTGAATTGCTTTGATAAATGTTAACTTATAATCGAATAAATAAAAACATAAATATGCTGGGACATTCAAAGTGAGCTTGTGTTATGGTGATATTTGTCCTGGGTAGGATTCGAACCCACGACCGGCGGCTTGAGACTCAGGGTCACTAACCACAAAGCCAACCGGTCTGTCAATACTCACGGTAATTCTTTTCATATTTCGTGGTTTTCGGAATGTGAATAGCACTTTGTTTACTTTTAAGTGGCGTAAAAAAAGGATTATCCAGGATTACCAAAAATAATATTAAATCACATAATAAGTTTACTATACATACATATAGAGTTGCAAAGCCTTCTTGCATTTCTGAGACTCAGAATTTTTCTGTTTGTCAGAAAGTCCGAAGTTACTCCAAAACCAATGCTCGTGAAAAAACTGGCCACATATGGTAATGATGATAAGAGACCACTCTGTAATATAATATTTACCTTTTTAGACTCCAAAATATATTTTGGTATGGTATGATATGCCATTATTATTAGGTTTCTAAAAAAATAACTTTGGTGTGTTATTTTAAGTCTTATTAATTGTAGCCACTGACTTACACACACACACACTATTATATTTATTACGCTTGGCTTACAATATTCTTCTCTGTTAAAGTATAAAAACCTGTTATTACCGATTATTTTATTGCGAGTCTGAGAATAGGTCTTAAAACGTTTTTCATCAATTTTTGAGGCAGAATAACGTTTACTAGGTCAGCTCATATCATGTCATTCTTGCCGGTTTCGGCTTTAACTATGCATTATACGACTTTGGTTTATTGTGGCCTTGTATTTTGTTTTTTTTTTAATAAATAAATAATCTGGGACATTTTTAACATACGGCCAATCTGATTCCAAATTAAGCATCAAAGTGAGCTTATTGTAACCAGATAGCTGATAAACTACATATACTACTTTTTAAATACATACTTACATAGATATTTACATCCAGACACAGGATAAACAGACATATTCATGCATGCGTTTGTCCTGGGTGGGATTCGAACCCACGACCCGCGGCATCAAGTCAGTGTCACTAAACACAAAGCCAACCGGGCTGTAATGTGTTAATAATAAATCGTCACTCACGCTTTTAACATCAATTCCAAGTATGTAGTGTATGAAGGAGGGTACTTGTGTGAAGAAGAACACGAACGCCGACCCGCTGCCGGCGTGCGTGGCGAACGAAGCCCACATAGGCTTCGACGTTAGGATCGCCTTCCATGGCGTTGGGCGTCTCTGATAGAAAAGAAATATCCTTTACGGTTAGAGCTAATTTAATATCCTACTTATGGTTTTCTTGTGGGAAAAATATCTTTATATTAATAAGGTTAATATTATTAAACTTCTCCTAAACTGTTGGACCGATGTTAATGATTTTATTTGTGTGTTCAAGTGAATTCGAGAGTGGTTTAGATCCAGAAGGTCCTGTTGGAGGGGTGATTGAAGTCTGCCAAAGTTGCTAGTTTTATAGAATTTGCAAATATGAAACTTAGTTGAACTTTTTTGTAATATGTAGAGTGTATTCTAGAGTCAAATTTAATATTTTATATATTAGAATCTCTTGTAATATTATTTTTAACGATTTTTTTCCGCATTTTTTTCTTGTATTTTTATTGTTCTCACCAAAACGATTCCATCATCAATGCGGCCCAATATGAAATTCTTTTCCTCGTCCGATATACTCTTGTGGTCCGACGGTGACCGAGACCCGAAGACAGTTAAGACTCCAAAAGCGACAATGCAGATGCCACCAACCACCCAGAAGGTCGAAGGCCAGCGCCAAGTAGACTCGGCTAATATGCCGCTCAGTTGAAAAGCAATAACCGTACCAACTGTAGTACCTAAGAGATAACAAAATTATTAAAATAACACACACTAAAGATAACATCAAGTAGCGCTAAGCTGTACTATATAACATTCTAATGCTAAACAAATTTTAACCAGTTATGTATTTGACATTTCATGATAAAAGAGGCTGTGATACTTCTGACTTTTTGAACAAGAGTAAATACAAATGGACGATAACATTATCGTGATGGAAGAACAAATACAGTCTACTGTGACCGTGCAATATACACCTTTTGCAATAAATCGCTTCTTGAATTTAAACGTAACAGACCAGACAGTCGATTAGGATAAAGACAATAAATCTTCTCGAATTTCAGTTCTCTTAAACCAACGAAGTCTTAAATTTAAAAGCGTTCAACTAGTTTCAGAAAAAAAACGATTTTACTTCGAGAGTTTGTACAAAGAGAAGTTAACTTTCAAAGTTTTTCGTCGAGTTAATGAACAACGTTGGAAATTGATGTATAAACTCTGCAGAGTTGAGAATTCGTACTGGACACGTGATCGAACCGTCTGTACGACAAATTGAGTGTAATTTGTAACTTCAGCTTAATTGCGTTCCAGGTTTCTCACTCCTTTAGATCCTGATTTATAACGGGTTTCCAAAGAGTAACATATATATACTGTTTTAACTACCACATGTGCTATATTTGTGAATTATATTTAATTAACTTCTATTATGTGCTTAAAATAAAGAACCACTAGATATCTCTAAATTCTAACAGGAGTTGACATTGACAGACATACTAAGATCAAGTAGTTCTTAAACTATAAGAATTTTGTTTAATAAATAATAATTGTTTTATATAGTTACCTGTATATACATAGCTAGTCAATCGTCCCCGCTCGTTGGCAGGCACCCACTTGGCCAGTAATGTTTGTAAGCTCGGATAGGTCCCAGCTTGAGACAATCCTTGCAAAATACGACAAAAGCATACAGCTTTCCATCCTCCCTTAAATAAAGAGTAAGTTTAAATATCTTCCTTTAGTTTAGTACATTTAAAAATAGGTCTCGGCAAACGTAGTGTAGGGCGCCCTCCAGCCCGGGGGCCCGACGACCTACGAATGGTTGCCGGGAAGGGCTGGATGAGGAGAGCAGAGGACCGGGAAAAGTGGCGCGAATTAGGGGAGGCCTACGTCCAGCAGTGGACTGATTAGGCTGAAGACGACGACGACGATACTATTTATTTACTATTTACTATAAGTCGAAGCTTATAGTTTAAAATTTAAAATTGATATCTTTAATACGCACTTAGATGGCTTTGGAATGGGCATGGAGCAAATGAGTAATAAAAATTGAATGGGTCTAACTGAAAATCGGCGCAAGAATGTGTCAAAGCACAAACTTGCATTAAGCTAAGTTAGATGGCATTTGTCAACTTTCATGTTTTTTTTCATATTTTCATGTATTTGTCTTTGTTTTGTAATTTTTTGTGAAAGTGGCAATAAATTTATTTATATGTATCTTTCCTTGTGGATTGCAAGGCCCGAAGGCCGGTCCTTTTGGAAGGCTTGCGTGGGGGTACAGATCCAACACGTAGAGGTCCCTTGAAGATAAATTAATGTGTTGGGATATGTACATCTAGCAGGTGCTATCTCTGCCTGCACTCTTTATTATTATTTGAACTTACCCAAACAACCAGCCACGGGGTCAAAAATGACACCACCCCATTTATCAGCAAGGCTATCTGCAGCGGGAGCTTCCCACCCCACCGCTGGCACACCAGCCCTATGGGGAACATCATGATGCAGTAGCCCACGAAGAATGAGCTCAGGATCATCTCTTGAATTGGCTTTGACCAGTTGTATGTCTACAAAGATAACCTTATAAAATTACAAAGCAAAAAATATTATATCCATAATTTTGTAAGCCGCCTTATCATACTATTTAAAATTAATTAATCAAAATTTAACCTTAGTCTTTAAGTAACAAGATTGTTTTTGTGTAAGCAGTATTGCATTTTCATACATTTAGTAATTTATCTTATAATTTTCTTTTATTGGCATTAAAAACCATCGCAAAGTTATTGCTTTAAATTATCCTTTCAATGATAGAAAAATCGCTTACCGTAAAAATGCTACCGGCATTTTCACTTTTCGCTGAAGGCTCAAGTAGACTAACATTTTCCATCATATCTACTTTTTCTCCAAGTTTAAGCTTAGTTACAACATCATCCTGTCCTAAGTTTGTTTTATTAACATTTTCTAAGATACCTTCTTCATTGTTAAACTTAGTGTCTGTTGTCATGGCAACTATAGTAACTCCCATATGACCGCGAGCAATAAATATAACAGTTAAACTTATGAATACTAGTACTAGTTGAAAATGGCGTACACCATATCCATATTGTGGAATCTCTTCTTTTTCTGCAATAAAATAAATGAGATGTTTCAAAAGATACTGTCAACTTTATGGTTTTGAATCTATGGTAAAGGTGTATTAGCCCTCATTAGCACGAGAGTTTTTTTGACGGACGTTAAAAAAGCGTTCAAATACAACAAATGCATTCTCAAGTATATGTTGACACGACAGCGTTTTTAAAACGCGACGCTTTTTTATCAACGGTGTTGCATTTTCAACTTTGGGCGTTGGAAATAGAGCATATTATGGTACTTGGAAATGTATTTGTTGTGTTTGAACTCTTTTTTAACGTCCGTAAAACTAAAACTTTGGTCTAACTAAAATTTGGTCTTACCTTTTTCTTTTATCACTTCCTGAGTAGGTACTGGGTCATATTTACATTCTATAGAATGTTCTAATTGTTCCATTTTAATATTTATTTATAAATTGTTCCACCAAATTTTATCGTATGCATTCCACTACTATGATAGATGAATGAGAATTAAATTTAAACTACGACATGAACTACTCCATTTACTTTACATACATAGAATAAATATTTTAACAGAATGGTTATTCCCAGAGATATATATAACATAAATTATTTTTTATTATGTTTTGTAATTGTATTAAAGATTAATGAACTGAAATATATTTATTATTTCAAATGGACCTTCACAGGCACTTATGAAACGTCGGTTCTTATGCTACCACTACTTTCTCGTGGGTCAAAAAAATTTACAGATAAAAATTAGGATTGAAATAATCTAGTGAAGGTCTGTACTAAGCAAATATAAATACCTATTATTTTATATAGACCAATGTATATATATACCTACATATATACCTAAAAATCTCGAGCTCGCGACAAAAATATGTTCATCTATGATGTTTCTGTTATCTAAATTAAATTCCATTATCTCTTTCAAAGTTATGTTAAGCCCTTTTACCGCTTATTTAAACTTTGATTAATAAATGACTAAGTTCATTTACATTTTATAATAAAAACTAAAATAATATTCCATGTTATATAATAAAAAATAATGGCAAGAAAAACATTTAGGTATTCACTAATTAAAAGAATAAAGTTAATGCAATTTCCACCCAAAAATATCTATACCGAATAAATAACATATTTAGATAAATTTGATTATTTTATTTAGGTATGAGACCTCTTCCTCCTTATCCAGGCATTACATGAACCAACTTTACGAACTATACTAATATTATAAATGCGAAAGTAGGTAGGTAACTCTGTCTGTCTATCTGTCTTTCTGTCTGTCTCGCTTTCACGCTAAAACAACTTAACCGATTTAAATTAAATTTGGTACACGTATAGTCTAAAGCCTGAGAAAGGACATAGGCTACGTCACTACTAATAGTATGACTCAATGAGTAAACTTATAACTTCTTACTCGAAATCTTATAACTTCTTCAGTAATCGAAAAAAAAAATCATAGGTATTTATTTTAGAGTCTTCATTATTAGTCAAATAGAGCATTTGAATGATATTGTATTATCTTCATTACTTGTATCAATGGTTATTGATAGTAGTAAACTCTTTTTCACAAGGTTTATTTATTTATTTAAAGGTGCTAGCTGTTAGGGTCCTATATAGGGACTATTAAATTAAACTAGTGGACTGTATAAATAAATTATAATGAACCGAAAGAAATGGTTAACGCGCGATGTCGTCGGTGGCGTAGCGGTAAGTGGCGGACCGACGCAGAGCCCCGGCCCGCGCGCCCTCCGACCCGCGCACCCGCGCAGCCCGCGCGCCCGCGCAGCCCGCGCTGGCGCCTTATGACGGCGCGCTCCAACATGCTCCCCGGGTTGATTTATTCAACAGATGCAGGAAGTGGGCAGATATTGTTGAAGCCCCGCAGTACAGTTCCCTTCTTCGTCTTCAGTTCGGCCACCCTCGTGACCCCGTCGCTGCCTGGGAAAATCTCCAGAACACGTCCCAACAGCCACAGCAACGGCGGTTGTCCCCTCTCCTTGATGAGTACGAGTGCTCCCTCGGTCAGCTGATCTGCATGTGTCGTCCATTTAGTTTTTTGCTGAAGCAGAGATATGTATTCTAAATGAAAACGGTTCCAGAAATGCTGCTTCATAAACTCCACTCGTTGAAAGCGCTCCAAACGCCCGATGTTGGTGTCAGTGACCTGTGGATGGGGTACAGACATTAATGGTCGTCCAATTAAGAGGTGAGAAGGAGTAAGGGCCGTTAAATCTAGAGGATCAAAGGAAAGTGGGGTTATAGGACGAGAATTTAATACTGCCTCTATTTGGGTTAGCACAGTGGCCATTTCTTCGTAAGTGAAGTGGGTAAGCTGAAGAAGTCGTTTCAGATGATGTTTGGTGGAACGAACAGCAGCTTCAGCAATGCCGTTGAAATGGGGAGAATAAGGAGGAGCAAAAATAAATTCGATGCCCTGTTGAGCTATCTCAAATGAAAGATTAGATTCGTCTAAGAAACGTTTCAATTCGTTACAGGTACCTACGAAATTGGTACCATTGTCGGACAAGATACTCTGGGGCCTGCCACGACGAGAAACAAAACGGTGTAAGGCGGCCATGTAAGCCTCTTTGCTCAGGTCTGTAACGAGCTCGATATGTACAGCTTTAACTGCAAGGCAAACAAAAATACAAATATAGGTTTTTATAAGCTTACATTCTCGGCCTTTTCGATCAGCTATAAATACTGGCCCGGCATAGTCGACACTACAATTTAAAAATGGGAACTCTAACTGTGTCCTGGGCAAGGGCAATTGTCCCATTATAGGCTGTATGTTTTGACATCTATATTTAAAGCATTTTTAACACACTGCCTGACTACAGCCTTGAATAGATTTTTGCCGCCAAGTGACCAATAGCATTGTCTTATATTTGCCAGCAGTAATTGAGGACCTGCGTGTAGTAAATCTTTGTGAAATTTGTGAAATAATATTCTAGTTACATGATGTTTACTACACATTAAAATTGGGTGTTTTATATTATAGTCGTAGGGGTAATTGTCAAGTCTCCCGAAGTCAAGCCTACGCGAATGATTCCCTCGGAATCTATGAAGGGACTCAGGGATTAGAAGTCTGTACATTTTTTCAATATCGGCAGATATGACATATTTGTGTTGCCGTAAACGTATCAAGATCGACAGAAGATCATCCTGGACAGTGGGACCTACTATTTGGACGTCGTTTAACGACGTTCCAGATGAGGTTGCAGCTGAGGCATCGAAGACTACCCGGAGCTTAGTCGTGGTACTTGATTCTTTAACTATTCCGTGATTTGGTAAAAAATATTCTACGTGTACCCCTGAATGAGGTTTCCTAGACGAGTTGATTTCTGTCATATGACCTAAGCGCTCGTAATCCTGCATGAAAGCGACGTATTGCTCCTTGAAGACAGGATCGCGCTGAAAGCGACGTTCTAATGACAAAAAACGACGTTTAGCCAGTTCATAAGACTCGCCAAGAACACAAGGATCATTCTTTAGAGGCATTGTTACCACAAAGGAACCGTTTTGATCGCGAACAGTATTAGCAATAAAACTTTTTTCAACTGCTCGTTCTTCCTTAGATAAGGAATGTTTAGAAGAAACTGAATCGAACTCCCAGAATCTATTGATGTTTTCATTTAACTCTGAAATCGAAGTATTGCAAAAATGTGACTGTTTTGAAGAGGATGGTTGTAATGAAAGAGTCACGGGACCTGATACTACCCATCCAAGTTTAGTCTCAAATAATTTTGGTTGGTTTTTACCTAAGTCGATAGATACAGAACCTAGGACATTCCAAAATACCTCAGCACCAACTAAAATGTCAATTACTGACGGAATATTAAATGTAGGGTCGGCTAAACAAAGACCTGAGGGTATTGGAACATTATGAATATCAACCAATGAAGAAGGTAAGATTTTAGTGATCTCTGGTAATATGAAACAATTTATATTTGTTTTGTAACTACCGTTGGAAGACTGAATATTTACGTCGCAAGACTGTGTACTAATAGTGGTCTGACTGTTAATACCTGTTATTGTGGAGCCAGTGCTACGTCGAGGTAATCGCAGCTTGTTACAAAGAGTGGCAGTAATAAAATTGGCTGTGCTACCGTTATCGAGAAGAACTCTGGCATCAAACTCCTCACCATCGCTTCTCACCACTTTCACCACAGCTGTGGAAAGTAAAATTTGGGAAGATGTAGTCTGATATGTAGGCGTAATATTGGACAAGGTAACATTATTAGGAGGAACAGTGAGAGGAGCGTTGTCTACGCAGGATTCTACAGGCAATGCAATACTATTGGAACTACTTGGCATAGGATCTTGGAAACTACTTGGTGTGGAATCCTCAATATGCAAAAGCGTATTATGTCTTCCGCGCGCCCGCGCAGCCCGCGCTGGCGCCTTATGACGGCGCGCTCCAACACTAGCAACAATGCATAAATACAAGAGAAATATAAACTTCCACTAAATTAAAACTATATGTATCTATACTTAATATTATAAAGGAGTAGAGTTTGTTTGTTTGTTTGTTTGTTTGTTTGGTTGAACGCGCTAATCTCAGGAACTACTGGTCCCATTTGAAAAATTCTTTCGTCATTAGATAGCCCAATTATCGAGGAAGGCTATAGGCTATATATCATCACGCTATGACCAATAGGAGCGGAGTATCAATGAAGAATGTTTCGAAATCGGGAGATTTCTTTTCCAGTGGAGAGCTTCCGCTGCGTACGCTGCGTAAACGGTTACGCTAAAATAATGTATGACAGAATTGTTCCCCTTCAAAAGTTCTAAAAAAAAGTCCGCGATAGCATATGTCTATCTATTAAGGTTGGCTCACTATAACCACTTTTATACTAACCAAATTTGTTCGAAAATGAAGCATTATTTGTGAAGGTGTTTTTATAAAGATGATATTAATCCTTATCCAAATAAATACGTTATTCATCGCAAGTATTTAATTTAAAACAAAACTGCCATTTACATCATTCAATTTCAATGAATATCTTAGGAGATATCGCAAATTTAAAATAACATCGCACCAAAATAATTATCAAGTACTGCGCGCGCCTTTATGTGCTGGGCCGGCCGGCGCCGGCGTGCAGTCATCAGTTGCCTCTGCGAGGCCATCCTTCTACGTAAACGAGGGGCTTAGATTATAAAAGAATTTATAATCTTAGACGAGGGGGGTTGAAAGTTAGCGTCAGCCCAAAGTAACTATTCCACGCGGACGGAGTCGCGGGGAGAAGCTAGTTATTATATAAAAGCAAACACAGCATGTCATTGTTTAAATTCTTAAGGCTAATCTCTAACTACTAGCTTCTGCCCGCGACTCCGTCCGCGTGGAATAGTTACTTTGGGCTAACGCTAACTTTCAACCCCCTCCGTTTACGTAGAAGGATGGTCTCGCAGTGCTAACTGACTGACTGCACGCGCCGGCCCGGCAGATAAAGGCGCGCGCAGTACAGTAGGTACTTGATCATTATTTTGCTGCAATGTTATTTTAAATTTGCGATATCTCCTAAGATATTCATTGAAATCGAATGATGTCCATAGCAATTTTGTTTTAAATTAAGCACTTGTGATGAATAATGTATTTATTTGGATAAGGATTAATATCATCTTTATAAAAACACCTTCACAAATAATGCTTAATGTTCGAACAAATTTGGTTAGTACAAAAATGGTCACAGTGCCAACCTTAACAGATAGACATATGCTATCGCAAACTTTTTTTTAGAACTTTTAATGGGGAACAACTCTGTCATACATCATTTTAGCGTAACTTTAACCGTTTACGCAGCGTACGCAGCGGAAGCTTAACAGAGGGCTTACTCCCGAAAACGATTCGACTTTGATTTTGTTTTTGATATCACCTTAAACTCCTATTGGTTAATCCCGAACCAAAAAATTTCTATTTGAACTCCTATTGGTTAATCCCGAACCAATACGAATAAAAAATCAAGATGGCCATGGCTAAGATTGACATATATTCGATCGGTAACGGTGTTTGACGTTTCAGAATTATAAAATAAGTTGTGTGTGGTTACTTTCTACAGAAATAAATAAATATTCAATTCTTTATTTTTTTCTAAAACGAAATCTTGTACATTAGATGTAATTTTTTAGATTAGATAAATTTGTAGCCACCACGTATCGCAGCACAATAGGTCAAGAAACAATTGAACAAGCAGTTCTCAAAAGAACTTTTATAGTCAAGCTGATGCCACACGCCGCACTCCTCAACTCCTGTCTCCGCCTGAAGTTTCGAGACTCTTCACCGGACGACAGCTGCCGACGGACAAGGTGCGACGAACTCTCTGCAGCCTATATTTATAACGTCGGTGCGAGGCAACTACACGAACGTTAGAGAGAGAGAGGGCGAGACCAATTTGACCGCGACGCGCACCAGTGACCCGTGCCGTGATTGGTCATTAATGCAGTGCTGTGATTGGCTCACATAGATCGACCTATTAGATTAAGTGTTTTTGTTTATTTTGTAATTAATGTATCTATTTTTATTGGTTAGGGCATATTGTAAAAAACCATAAATAGGCAGTCTAGAAAATAAATTATACATTCGACATTCCACATTCTACATTCCATTTACTCAACTCAAGAGTTTCATTATCGCCAACAACCTGCCTCGCCAAAGTGGTGACCCCGAACAAAACACACCCGAACAAAACACACCTGAAGAAACTCACAACTATTTCAAGATGTCGACCGCACCACCTACGTCATACGCATCGCAAGCAGACCTTATTTCTGAAATAAGGAAGCTATCACTAGAAATAGCGGAGCTTAAAGCAAGACCACAGTACAGCAACAATTACAATTATCGTCGAAGCCGCTACTCATCCCATCACCGCACCTCGTCAAGATCGCGAAATAGAGAAGCATCACCATCACCATTCTGCTATTACCACCGCCGTTTCAAAGATCAAGCCAGACGATGCACATCGCCTTGTTCATTTAAAACCCAAAAACCGGAAAACTAAACAGAACGTTGGCAGAGGCGGACACCGGCGTTCAAGAAAATTCACACCGCCTTTACATCACCGATAGAAACACAAAACTTTCATTTTTAGTCGACACCGGAGCCAACGTGTCCGTACTACCTAAAAGAAAGGGACAAATAGCAACGCCGTTACCATTTCAACTGTACGCAGCGAACAACACCACTATAGCTACGTACGGCGAGAGGACACTGTCTCTCGACTTCGGCTTACGACGCCCATACAAGTGGAAGTTCATCATAGCTGACGTTTCGAAGCCGATCCTCGGAGCCGATTTTCTCAAACACCATCAACTCATCGTAGACTTAAAACCTCTCCATATCGTACCAAAGAAAAATGGCGATATTAGAGTTTGTGGTGATTATCGAAGACTAAACTCTATCACCATACCAGACCGCTATCCCGTGCCACGCATCAAAGACTTCACTCATCACCTGTCTGGAAAAACTATTTTCTCAACAATAGACCTCAACCGAGCATATCAACAACTTAGTGTCAGAGAAGAAGACATCGAGAAGACCGCTATCATCACTCCAATGGGATTATTCGAATTCCCACGTATGTGTCCTGGTTTAAAAAACGCGGGACAAACCTTTCAACGCTACATCCACGAAGTACTAAGAGGATTAGATTTTGTCTTCCCATTCATCGACGATCTACTCTTAGCATCCGAAAGCGAAGATCAGCACCGTGAACACCTTCACATCGTACTCAAAAGGTTAGAAGACAACGGCATCACTATCAACCCCGCCAAATGCAACCTAGGCAAACCAGAAGTACAGTTCCTAGGCTACACCGTATCGTCAGATGGCATAAAACCTCCCGAACACAAAATTAACATTATCAACAGTTATCCCAAGCCGACCACAATCGAAGAGCTAAGAAGATTTCTCGGTATGATCAATTTCTATCGTGATCATATACCTAACGCCGCATCGCTACAAGCACCATTAAATGCATACCTACATAACGTCAAGAAAAAAGATAAAACTCAAATAACGTGGACCGACGAAGCAACTCAAGCATTCGAACAATGTAAGAAGAGCATCATAAACGCTACCCTTCTCGCTCACCCATCGCACCACGCAACACTCGCTTTATTCTGCGACGCATCCGACAATTCAGCTGGTGCCGTACTTCAACAATACATACACGAAACATGGCAACCACTCGGTTATCATTCAAAGAAGTTCACCGAGGCACAGAAAAAATATTCAACTTTCGATCGCGAGCTACTTGCTATGTATATGGCAGTCAAACACTTCCGGAAAACATTTGAAGGACGCCATCTCATCATATTTACAGACCACAAGCCGCTAACATATGTAATGGCGAAGACTCATTCCAACTCAGAAACACAGAGGCGAACGAGACAACTTTTGTTCATCAGCGAATTTACCACAGACATAAGACACGTGAGCGGTAAACAAAACGTCGTCGCCGACACACTCAGCCGCATAGAAACAATCTCATGCCCATCTTCAATAGACTACAGTGAAATAGCCAGAACTCAAGAAAAGGACAGCAACATCGAACAACTATTATTACAAGATAACATCAAACTCAAGAAAATAATAATACCAAACACCGATGTCGAATTATACTGCGAAACATCCACTCCTTATGTACGCCCGTACATACCAGAACAATATAGAAAAGAAGTTTTTGACAGCGTGCATAATATCAGTCACCCTGGTACTCGCACGACTCGCAAACTTATATCTCAAAAATATTTCTGGCCATCAATGAACGCAAACGTCAACAGTTGGACTCGAACCTGTATACATTGTCAGAAAAGCAAGATACAACGACACACATTCTCGAAGATTTCATCTTTCCCGCCAAGCGAACGTTTCCAACATCTACACGTCGACATCGTCGGACCATTACCTACAACAACTCAAGGTTATCGGTATCTAGTTACAATGATAGACCGATCAACGAAATGGCCCGAAGCAATACCTACCGACGAAATATCAGCTGTTCGAATAGCCGATATCGTCTATAAGCATTGGATAACAAGATTTGGATGTCCGACCACACTAACAAGCGACCAAGGTCGTCAGTTCGAGAGTCAGCTGTTCCAAAATCTCATGAAGCAAATGGGAATCAAGAAAAATCGTACTACACCGTATCACCCGCAAAGCAACGGCATCGTCGAACGATGGCACCGCTCACTCAAAACATCGTTACGCGCGAAACTTTCCGACGCAAGTTCATGGATCGACGAAATACCTACAGTGCTACTGGGATTACGAGCCGCATTACGCACGGACACCGGCGTGAGCGCCGCCGAACTTACCTACGGTCATAACTTAGGTACGTCTGCCCGGCGATTTCTTTATCTCGCACACACACACAACTGCTATGGATTATACCTACGTTGAAAAACTACGTGATATCATTCAAGCAAACAAGCCGCAACCAATCACCGAGCATCACAGTAACAATAAAAGCGTTTTCGTGCATCAAGACTTACACAAGTGCAGTCACGTTTTTGTCAGGACAGATGCAGTAAAGAAACCACTTCAAACCCCATACGAAGGACCCTACCCAGTGATAAGACGGACAGACAAGGTGTATTGCATACAGTTACCCGATCGAAAAGCCAACATATCGATCGATCGATTGAAGCCCGCATATGTCATCACAGAAAGTACCTACACTTCACAACCAACGAAAAGCAGTACTATTCCAGTTACCAAGCAGCAAACGAAAGTACCTACGGCCGACAACATGAGGTCACAGCCCGCAAAGGTCAAGACACGCACGGGTCGTGTCATTAACCTGCCGGTACGCTTCGCTTGAGGGGGAGTACTGTAGCCACCACGTATCGCAGCACAATAGGTCAAGAAACAATTGAACAAGCAGTTCTCAAAAGAACTTTTATAGTCAAGCTGATGCCACACGCCGCACTCCTCAACTCCTGTCTCCGCCTGAAGTTTCGAGACTCTTCACCGGACGACAGCTGCCGACGGACAAGGTGCGACGAACTCTCTGCAGCCTATATTTATAACGTCGGTGCGAGGCAACTACACGAACGTTAGAGAGAGAGAGGGCGAGACCAATTTGACCGCGACGCGCACCAGTGACCCGTGCCGTGATTGGTCATTAATGCAGTGCTGTGATTGGCTCACATAGATCGACCTATTAGATTAAGTGTTTTTGTTTATTTTGTAATTAATGTATCTATTTTTATTGGTTAGGGCATATTGTAAAAAACCATAAATAGGCAGTCTAGAAAATAAATTATACATTCGACATTCCACATTCTACATTCCATTTACTCAACTCAAGAGTTTCATTATCGCCAACAACCTGCATCGCCAAAAATTTATCCTAGATGAGATAACTCGATCCTGAAAAAGTACCTTTTTACTGATCGTGTATTTTGACGTTTAAAGTCGTTCCCGCGATTCGATTCACAAATGTCATATAGTAGCAGGAGTGGCACGAAATTATTTAGTTTTATTCCATAGTAGATAAAATAAGGGGAAGGATTCTTCCTTCCCCTTATTAGAGATTAGAGAGATTGAGAGAGAGAATAATAACCACAAAATAATTTCTTATCCTAGGAGGGCTCTCTATTTGTTCATCGATAACGTTCTATCGTAGATACATATTTTGCACAATTTTACGTGGGACGTATTATTTAGTCACACCATATTGTTTGCTAAATTATTTAAGTCATACGTTTGTGATGACACGCCTCTTAAATGAGGCAATTTAAATTAGTGCAATTACATTAGCAAAGATTTACAAAGTGCAGTGACGCAAAAAAGTCGTAACGTATGCTTTAGTTTTAGACATAGCCTTAAGCTTTCGCCTTTTCAGATTAGACATGTAGTTATTACAAGAATGCTAGAAGGTTTCACCCGCGTAGTTCCCGTCCCATAAGAATACGGGGATCATTAACGTCAGACAACTTTTTATTATTCAGATCGTTTTAGTATTTTTGGAGCCCATTTGTTACAAACAAATAATTATGTTAAGTACGCCTTTATAATGATTTAACATTTTTTTTTAAATAATCTAAGGTATTGGTTACTGAGTTCATTGCCGGCTCTTCTCAGTAAAAACTTACTTTCAGAACCGAGCATTAATAGTGACTATTCATAAGTGCTTGTGAAAGGTTATTTGAATAAAAAATATTTTGATTTTGATTTTGAATTTATAAAAAAATAATAAAACACAGTATTAGTAGAAATATACTTTATTGTTGATCTATTATACATTCTCACATCAGATAACAGTACAATGAGTGGGTGTGAACTTCAATACAGTAAAACAATTGTTTAACTTTATCTTTGAATGTTATCATATTATAAGTTCGTTTGAGGTTATTCTATTTTTAGCACATTGCCTGGAGGACTTATTTTCAATTTAAACATTTATCTACAATTATTTGACCTATATTAATAAATGATCTCTGTCAAAGACGGAATAATTTGTTCGATATGTATAAAATAAGGTTTTATTTTATTACATTTATGACTACAACTATCAATATTTCTCTACACTATTAGGTACCTATATTCTGCTCCTTTTAGTTTGTTTCTCTTCTGACTAGAACAAGTCATCAATAATGTAATATTATCTAGTGAAATGTAATTATATATCTAATTATTAATTTAACATAGTTTAAGTGGAAAAAAACATAACACTATTTACAATTTTATTTACACTAGCTCTGGTCCTTGTGTCACGTGGTTTGTTTCTGTTCAATATTGATGTTGCTTGTCTTCTCTTCTACTATGGCTTCCTTCATTACATCTGTAACCGTAAATATATTATTTATAATAAATTTCCTGCTTGAATATTTACTTCAATGATTCGTATAAAAATATTAAAATAATATCAAGATTACTGCGGTCATTTACACAAGAATATTAATTATGTGCTAAATGTTAATATAATCACTACAAAATTGGTTTTTAGTTATGGTAATATTAAGTCTTATAAAAGAAATTCTCAATATTAGAATTGCTCCATTGCGCCAGTCTCTTAAAACCGAACTTTCCCTGGCTACTGAAATTATAATTTACCTATTTCTAACCAAGCAACTTCCTATTATTTGTAAAAAATATAATCATTTACCATTTTCATCTTCCCCGTAAAAGTTCCACGGTTGAACTTTCCCCTTGACAAATATAACAAATATTATATTTGTAATAAACTGAAACGCGACTAGTATAAGGAACACGATCTGCCACCGCTGCTGGTTGCCCTGGAAATAAATATAAAATTTTAGAAACTTATAAATATGATGATTTATAAAATCAAAGTTGCAAAAATTTTTATATTAATCATTTAAGTCACAAAGGGTTAAAATACACTAAATGACTTTTCCACGCATTTTTTTAAAGAATTTTATAATACATGTTGTAGTTAAAGAAATTTAAGTTACACAAGTAAATATAATGATTTAAAGAATTTGTTGATCATGTAACTCTACTGGTTCATGTCACAAAGGGTTAAAATACTCTTTTAAGCAACAAATAAACTATTTCCTCACCATATCATCCTTCACAATATTGGAGACTATGACGGGGACCAGGAGGCTGGCTAAGTTCGCGCACATGTTGCCGAGCGCCATTATTGGCCCAGCGAAGTTAGGAGCCAAGTCTATCTGGTTTATCTGAAAATTAAATTGGACATTTTTCATTTTCCGGTTGGCTTTTATGTCAATTGTAATTTTACATTCTGAACAAAATTTTCAAAATCAAAATCTTTTTTATTCAAATAGGCCTCAATAAAGCACTTATGAATAGTCACTATTAATGCTCGGTTCTAATAGCTGTTTCTATATGATAACATACAGTTCTTTTACTGGGTATCAACATGTATGTATTTTTAAATGTATTCGTTAAATACCGGCCAAGTGCGAGTCGCTCGCGCACGCAGGGTTCCGTACCATGTATTTATCGCCGTTATTACTATTGAGCAAGAAACTTCAAAAAAATTAAATTTGTTGTATTGGAGCCCCACTTAAATATTTATTTTATTTTATTTTTTGTGTTTGTTGTAATAGCTATAACCATTCTTGAGATACAGCCTGGTGATAGACGGACAGACGGACAGCGAAGTCTCAGTAATAGGGTCACGTTTTTACCCTTTAGGTACGGAACCCTAAAAACGGTTCTCCAATTTTAAACTGTAGATGAGGATAAGGTAAATTTTAATGAACTGCTAGTATACTTACATGGAAACCAACATGAACTCCGGAGTGTAGTCCCATAGAAATAATTAATAATATCACAGCTAATAAAGTGCTACTGACGTAACTAAATGCTACTAAAAATATGCTAGACACCACCAGACCTGGAAAAGAGACAAATACACCTTTAAATGCCAGATGTAAATTGGCTTTCTTATTTGAATTAATAAATATATTTTGTTACATTCAGATACCGAAAAAACAATTTATAAATCGAACCTATGACCAATGGCGAAGTAATTAAAGGTTCTATGTTATACGTTAAATATAAAATAGTCTCAAACAAAATGTCAAGAAAACGTTTGAAATGCCAAAACCCATCGTCTTATTTCTCAGTAGCAATCCGGCAAATTCAACCACATTCCCCGGTAACTTAATATTAACCAAGATATCAAAAGATGCTTCGCAAATCACCTTTTACATACAAACTTGACTTCTATTATATATAGTAGGGTAATAAGAAACGTGGAATACCTATAGTATTAGCCATTCGTCTAATGTTGGCAACGGACATGATTTCTCTGTTCGCCAAGAAATCTGAGAGAAAACCGAAGAATAATGCCATTATGTACATCGCAATGTACGGTAGAGACGAATATAAGCCGCTCTGAAATTAAAAAAAAAACATATTAAGTATCATAACTACTCGTAATATTATAATTGCTAAATTAATTCTCTCTCTGTCTCGCTTTCACACTAAAACTAAAGAACCGATAAAACCACAGATAGTCTAGAGCCGGAGAAAGGACATCAGCTACTTTTTTATCCCGGGAAAATGATCGATCTCCCGGGTACGCGGGTGAAACCGCGGGGAGCCACTGGTATATTATATTATGGCCAGAGACATACCTGTTAATAAATATAATATCTGTACCTTCATAAACCTCTTACTTGAATCCCCTCAGGGAGAGGTAAAACCATAATTTATAGTGTAGAACTGTGTTTTTTATATCAATGGTGGAACTATTTAAATTAGAAACAAAACACTTTGTATAAACAAGACAATATTAGAAGTATGTTCCTAGATAAGACGACATACTAGATAGATGCTTAAATTGGGATAAAATACAAAAATAAACTATTTACTATTTCGCTTAAGCTCTGTCATATCGCGAGACTTAAAGTTGGAAACTAAGCATTTTTGTCCAATTAGTTGTTAGCACTAATTGGGGTTTCAAAGATAAAAGCAATAAGTGCCTGTCAGCTCAGAATGCTGACTAGAGTAACACTATGCTGTAACTTATTTTTTGTCGAGAATAGTCATAGTGAAAAGCTGTATCGGTTTTTAATAATCAGCTATTTTTGTCAAAGTTTTCTTTTATCACAAACATACATGCGTTACTTAACTATAACTTTAGTAAAGACCTAAAATTTGTTAGAAGATTTGACTTCATAAGTAAATACTTTTAAGGCTGCAGGGAACAGATGATACAAACCCTTGACTTTTATAGACCGCTAAAATCACAAAAAGCATTTTCCAACTTTACATAGTATAAAACGATGTCGCTTTCCGCTGTTTGAACGGTTTAAACTATGTAACGGATTTAAATGCGGTATTCAAAAATAGATAGTGTGGTTTAAGAAGTTGGTTTATACAATGATGCTTTGCTAACCGTACAAAACCGGCGCGTCTCTAGTAAGTAAATAAAACAAGTGTCAGCTTACCCTTTTAATATCAACACCCAACACCGAATTCATATATGTCGGTGTTTGAGTTAATACTAGTAAATATCCCGCGGCGCTGCCCGCGTGGGCCGCCACCAGTCCCCAAACCGGCATACTTGTGAGGATGTGCTTCCACGGAGTTCTGCGTTTCTACAACAGATCATAATAATATTGGTGTTACGTGTCATATTGGATTGCTCTGAAAACAAATTGATAGGAAATTGGACGCTCGCCGAGATTGGAATGGTGCCAAAATAGGAGCAGATGTTTTCTTAATACGGGAATAATTAAATTGGATCACGTCCCTTATTATTTTTCAATTTAGGTACGGATGTCTAAATTGTAAGGATAAATAAATCGTTCAATTTTGAATGTTTCTGCACTAGGAAAGCATTTTTACGGTTCTAAATTTATTTATTTCTCAAAGATATGAAAATGTTACAAACTTAGTATAAATACTGTAAACAGTCCAGAGTTACAAAAGTACAATTAAAATTAAATGTTATAAATCTATTATGTACCTGAGACGTCAAAAAAATTTTATTACGAATATATCGTAATGTACTTAAAGGTCACATAAATTTAGCTCCAAAATTTCTTACAACAATAAGCAAACCTTAGGAACGACATCAGCGTTTCCGTCTTCCATAATATACTCCAATTCTTCAGAGCTGATGGTTGGATGTTCGTGCGGGGTGGCGGCGCCGAGCCAGGCGAGCAGGCCGAGGCTCACGAAGCTCAGGACTCCACACAGCCAGAAGGTAGCCGGCCAACCGAAGCTAGGGCTCCCGGCGAACACGCCAGAGATTTGGAATATTAGGATTGTTCCGAATTGAGAGCCTGGAACCCAAATAATATATGTAGATGAAATTATAGAAAAAAAGCTCTTATTTTATTAGATTACATAAGATGTAAGGGAATGAAGACTATGTATATTATTATGTGACTATGTTTATGTATATACTATATATATTATTATCTCTAAATGGATCTAAAAGAATATTTGTGAAACTAACACTCCGATAAAATTTTAAAAGCTAATTAGGTACTGGCTTTCCATTATTTTCATGATTAAGAGCCTCAAATTCTTACTCAAGTCCATTAAGTTACATAATTAATTGGGTTTACTATTTCTCTGTAACAAGTTTTTACGAGTTAATCGTAAAAATTGTTAGGAAACTAGTTAGTGAAGTAGTTGAAGGGTCGAAGAAGGTTGAAAGCTATTTATAACGTAAGTTTGAGCGCGGCCGCCGGAAACTTCTGCAAGATTTGAAGGTCTCTCACAAATAACAATCTTTAGTAGTATCTGTAGGTTAGTATCTAAATTGGACACCGCTTTTGTCTCGCAACCTTTTTGTTATTTAATTTGTAAGAGGATTAAATTTCATCGTAAATAGAAAATGATTAAATAATTCGCATTAAATTATTTTATCTTTCGGTAAGGACTGAAGGTAAGTTGTCCCTCGGTGAACAGGTAAAAGAACGGAGGACGGCAATATCTTTTGTCTCACGCTTATTACGGATGATGTGAAACAAATTTTGTAATCCACTGTCGCGATGGTATTCCGGGGAAGTGAAGCATGAATAACCATCAAAAGAGTTAACTAATTTATGGACGTGACGATGCGAAAGGGTCCGTTCCAAGTTTTGGGCGAACTGTTTGATTCTCAGGGCTGTTGGTACACACGCGGCCCTGTTGTGTGCGGGACTGCGGGCGCGTTATCTACTTCTGCTCTATTAGTTCTGAATTGAACGCTTTATAAAGGCACAAATAAAGTTCAAAGCAATTGTCACGGAACGAAAAATCATAGTTGTATGATGTTGATACATGACATAATAATATCCTTGGGCATTATAAATTTGATTATTTAGATACACTCAAACACATAATCAACGTGTACAAGTACACAAATAAATTTCTATGGCGGGAGTAAGGGCAACATACCTAACCAGCATGCTTTCCAGCCTTTCAAGGGGACACCAGTATTTTTTAACTATCCGATTTACTACTGTTTTCTAAATATAAAAGCGCAACGCTAATTTCCCATCTGACAATATGTCAATGACAGCTTTAGTTGGCGTTAGCGTTGCCGTCAGTTATTTCGCAAAGTGTATCCCTCCATCTTGCACACATTCAATACCTGTTCAGTTCATTTTGTGAACCAAGTTCGGTACACCGTAAACATAGTTCAGAATTGTTGGTACTGCTTACCGATTGCTCCCCGACGGTTAATACAGATTATATGGAAATTAAACGGATAACTATGAGTCGAGGAATTCTCATTACTACGCGGTTGGAGAGCCTGTCTTGTATTGAATTTGGGTCGAAATTAATGAACCACAATCTATATAATGGTAACTGAACTACATTTTTGATCTAAAAACTATGTAGGTACGGCAAAATGATCTTACTAATAAAATTCTCGTTAGCGTTATTTTTATAAACCACGAACTGTTCCCCAAGAAATATTTATGATTTAACCAGCTCAAACTTAAGTAAAAAAAATGTGTTAATGATACTTTATATCTCTTGATGTCAAAAATAATTGCAATGCTGCAGTTTTGAAGACAATATATTTTTTTCTAAAGAGTTCTCACTATATTTTCAAATTACTTGCCCAAAGGTAGGAACATTATCAAGCGACTGTAAAGAGAAAGTAGGTCAAGAGACTCCAGGTACCTAATGCTCTAATCTGAACAACTTTCCAGTCAACTATATCTAATTAATTCTATCTAAAGTGTTTAAACTATAAATGTCAATGGGGTAGGCTTCAAAAGCTTTTACTACTGAAGCTGCCTCCTGGTTGGTAATGTCATTAGACACTTGAGCAATTAACTTGTTACATTTAGATCGCCTCATTTTCCTTCATTATTTTATATTACATAGCAGCTTCTTTTAAACAGAAAACTAGGTATCATAAGTGCTACCATTGCCTTGTCAGTAGATTTTGACCACAAAAAAAGGCTTCCCAAGCTTTTAGAGACGGAAAACATCGTGAAGAAAACATAGCATATTGTTTAGGAGCTTTAGCTTCTATTTACAACTTCAGTTGAAAATCTGACACCAAAAACTGTTAATCTACTCCCTTTGAAGCTTTATGTGCTTACCATCGTCATAATTTAACATAACCTCTCATACTCATAAACTGACACAATCATGGTGACCGCTTACCATAGAAGAAATACTAAAACATGTTTACCTGTATAGACATACGTGCTCAGTCTCCCCCTCTCGCTCAGAGGCGCCCACTTGCCGAGCATCGTGTGAATGCTCGGGTAGAACGCCGCCTGCGTCATGCCCTGAAGCAATCGGCATGCACTCACTCCTATCCAATCCCCCTGGAGTATAGGAAACAATCAATATTTCGATGTACGCTTTAAAAAGGGTTTCCTTAACAAATTTAACAAAAATATAAAATTAAGTACTGATGCTATGCGAATATATTCTGGACTAGCTGCCTCCCCGCGGTTTTACCCGCGTAGTTCCCGTTCCCGTGGGAACACAGGGATAAAATATAGCCTATGTTACTCGGGGATAATGTAGCTTTCCAAAGGTGAAAGAATTTTTGAAATCGGTCCAGTAGTTTCGGAGCCTATTCGTTACAAACAAACAAACAAACAAACAAACAAACAAACAAACAAACAAATCTTTCCTCTTTATAATATTATATATTATATAGTATAGTATAGATTAAAAACGGGTAAAGTAAAAATTTTGTTTAACATAGCTGCCTCCGCGCAGTTCCACCCGCGTAGATCCCGTTCCCGTGAGAAAATAGGGATAAAATATAATTTATGTTCATTGGAGACAGTGTAGCTTCCCAACAGTGAAATACATAGTTATTTAAATCGGTGAAGTAGTTTCCGAGCCAATTAAAGGCAAACAAACGGACAAATAAACAATTTAATCATTTATGTACACACATAGAGACAAATTTGAGAAAATACAAAAACGAAACACAAGTACAAAGGAACTGCTTATTCCTTAAGAAATTTCTTCCAGCAGTCAAAATCAAATCTTTCCTTTAAAGAATACTAGTAGAGATAACAATGACATAAATTTAAACATATCAGAGATGTACTTAAACACAGAGCACCCAAGTTACCATCATGTTTTTTAGAAGTACTTACAAATATAGGAACCCACGGTGTAACTATGGAAACGACTCCATTCACACCCAACGCGACCATGATGGGCAGCTTCCCGCCGAACTTCTGCGCGATCACGCCCATCGGCAGCATCATGGTGGTATACCCCACGAAGAACGAGAACATTATCATCTCTTCTGTTGCCTTGTGCCAATTATAGGTCTGGAAACGGTCATCTATACTTTATTATCGTGTGAATAATTCTGCTGTCACTAAGGATCTAAAGGAGCTTTTTGCTTTAAAACTGAGAATTGAATCGACGTTTCATAAGTGCATGTAAAGGCCTATTTGTTTGACAGCCCGGTTGGCTTTGTGGTTAGTAATCCTGACTCTCAAGCCGCGGGTCGTGGGTTCGAGTCCCACCCAGGACAAATATTTGTATGCATGAATATGTCTGTTTGTCCTGTGTCTGGATGTAAATATCTGTATAAGTATGTATTTAAAAATAGTATATGTAGTATATCAGCTATCTGGTTACCATAATGTGGTTACTAAGCAGAGCTTGTGATAATATCACAAGGAATCAGTTTGGCCGTGTGTGAAAAATGTCCCAGGATATATATTTATTTATTTATTTTATACATATATTTAGTAGCATTAGGCCCGCGTGGTGGACTATGGTCTAAAAACCCACTCGTTGTTATGTTAGGGGCGGCTCGAGCTCCTAGGTGGAGACGTATATGGGCTGATAATGATGATATATTTAATTTCATAACCGAGTATGACCTTTGCCAATTACGTAGTTGTGACTCAAGCTTTAGGTAATAGGATCAAAATGCCACCGGCACAGATATAAAATATATATATTAGATTAACACGTCAAATTATTTTCGTGAGCTGTCAAAGAAAGTACAAATAAAATATTAGAAATCTAAATATAGAGAAACAAATGCCTACAATCAAAAGTAAAACAAACTTTGTTTAACGAGAACATCACAATGTGATTTTACGTAAATTTTCCAAGGAATTAATGTCTATCTGACAGAAGTGACGCAAAATTTGTGTTTCGTAATGACCACGTTGAAAATGTTCTCATCTTGGCTTTAATAATGTCTCAGAGGTGGTTAGGTCATGGCGGGTCGCACTTTAGAATCATTTCTTAGTAACTTAAAAACACTTTATTTACCGGACTAGAGAGTTACATTAGGAATTCTCAGTGCTTCTGTTAAAGGATTTGCAACTTTACTCACTCGATATACAGTCCACCCTGTTGGCTTTTCAACACGCTTGCACAGGGATGCATTATTGTTATCTCCAATATGATTGGTCTCATTAGCTATGTTTGTAATATTGCAAGAAGCATAGTGCTGTTCCGGATTGTTATCGATCATGGCCACCATAGAGACGCTGAGCTGAGCTCTCATCGTGTACCCAACTGTCAAACTGATGAACAATATGAGGGTCTGCGTGTGCCGAGCTCCGAAACCTTTTGGGGGTTTTCTTTTCGGTGGAGGATCTGGAAAAGAATATCATAATTTACTTCTATGGAATCCATTTAAGACAAACCGGTTGGCTTTATGGTTAGTGATCCTGACTCTCAAGCCGCCGGTCGTGGGTCGAATCCCACCCAGGACAAACATTTTGTATGCATGAATATGTCTGTTGTAATGTCTGGTTGTTAATATCTATTAAAGCTTGTATTTAAAAAGTAATATAATATGCGCTATCTGGAGACCATAGCACAAACTTACTTTAAAGCTTACTTTGGAATCCGATTGGCCATGTGTGAAAAATGTCCCGGGATATTATTTATTATTATATATAAAAATATCGATACAAGATGAGTTGTAAGTACTAAAATTCTTAGACATACCTCAATATGAACTGTGTTAATGTTTAATATTAAACTTAACTTATTAAGAAGTACGTAGATTTTGTAGACGTTCCGAAAGACCAAGATGAATTGTTGAACATTTTGTGTGCAAAGCCGAAATGCAGCAAATGCAGAAGTTTTACCAACTGTTTAGTTTAAGTTGCAAGATGTTTAGCGTTCAAGATATATTGCTATGTTTACTAATGACTTAGCGCAAGAACATAGATAAATTAATCTTATATTTAGATTTATAAACTATTAACATTAGAATATACTACACAAACACACCCATGTAACTCTAACCTTACTTTAAAAGCAACATCACATAAGAGATTGTGTGTATTTATAAAGGCCTATTGTTATAAATTATTTTCAATGATGTTTTGGATAATTTAATATTTACTAAATATATTTTGTTAATGTTGATAGTCATGGATAACAATATCAGTGATTTAATTAATACTAGTTAAAGGTTGCATTGATAAGCTATTGGCATAAGATGCTGCTAGAGTTAAGTGAGCGTAGAAGCAGGTGCAAATTGGTTTATTCGCAGGAACTATTAGCAGTAATCGGATTATAAATTCTGTGTCGCGCGTGGAGTGGTCCATGCTAACGTAGAATCTGGCTTCTTTATTAACTGCTGCTGATTTCTCTGAGATTGTAGCCAGTATCAGTCCAGTGACTCTCTCGAAGTAGCCAAATTTTCAAATTTGGGCAGTTCAATAAATACTAAGACTTAAATAGAGTGACGACAGACATAAGGTTACAATCGGAGGTACCTTAGGCAATGGTTATGGAATAATGGTTTGTGCATTAGATTTTTCTTGTTTGACTAGTGGGCTGTTCTTGCATCTAAGTGAGCAATGGTGTGGACTAGTGTTTGACATAATAGGCGAGTCTGAAATTTAGATTAAATAGTTCGAGTTTATTTATCCTCGACTCAGGTGCCTATGTAACAAACTGTGTGGGGTAAGGTTCCTATAAAACTTGACTGAACCTTGTCTTAAAATTGTATGGTCATTTTGGTTTCCTCTTACCTTCATTCTTCTCGTGGACCGGAACAGTTGTGTACACGACCTTTTCTCCGCCCATTTCTGTGACTAATGAAGCAGCTACTAGCGGGTGAGGATCTCACAGCCCGCTGATATGACATGGTTTGATTAGAAGTTATTTAGTTTGAACACAGTAGCGATATAATAACACTCCTTGTGCAAACTAAACTAAGCGTCGTCATTTATTTGCGTTGCATAAATATACCTTATCATGTTTGGATACGCTGTTTTAATTATGGAAATATACCGCGATATTTTGGTCAACAACGATGAAAATTTTGCGTATTTATATCTTCGTTTTTATGGAGATATCAAGTTTGTCAACGTTTTTGACGTAATATTTATTTGGTGATTGTCCAATTGTAATACTTTTTGTACTAATATAAATAATGTTATCTTCAGCAAGCAATAGTGAGATAACTTTACGTGGCTATGTTTAAAAAAACACGTCAAAAAGGATTATGTGACAAAACACTACGAAGATAAAGATTCCTTGCCGTAGAAAGTAGATTTCAACCCGCAACGTATCGCTTAGCAAAGCTTTTATTTATCTTATATATTATCTATATATTTTATCTTCGCACTGTATGAACAATATTAATTTAACATTTTACAACGGAACCTTAAAAAAAAACTGAAATTCCTCTGGCGTTTTCTTTTTATCCGTCTGCGTTAATAAAACACGGTGAAGTCGTCACGTTTTCCTCTACAACACATAAAATGTGTACACGACACACGTAATAATATTGAATTGTAACATTGTAAATGTACTTAATGTTTTTTATTACTTACTTACTACTTGACATGTTGTTTGTGACACTATATAGTATACGCCTGTTATTAGCACCGGCCTCCTTTACTTGATATCTGAGTGCTCTGCTACTAGAATTTGGTAAATTCGTAGATAATATTAGTCTTAACACAACAGTTCTTTTCTTCTTCTTCCTGCCCTTATCCCGCCTAAGCAGGGTCGGCACAACATGTGTTTTTCTTCCATTTCTCTCTGTCAGCCGTATTTTCAGTCATCACTCGCCTCTTACACATATCGCCTTTCACACAATCCATCCATACTTTCTTAGGTCTTCCTCTATTTTTACGACCATCCACCTGCACATTCATAACTTTCCTCGTATAATGATTTTCATCCCTCCGCATTATGTGTCCATACCATGACAGCCTATGGCTCCTCAGTTTCTCTGTTACTGGCGCTACTTTTAAACTACCTCTTAAATAGTCATTTCTTAATTTATTATTATATATTATATTACATACGACACATTAGTTGAAATCTCCATTGATTCGTTATGACGCTGCCTTAGCCTACATTTTACCAACCTACGGACAAAACGATGTGTTATACTAGCTTCCCGTAGTTATTATTTTGCAACTGCAGAGCCCTGGCCTCCCTTTCGTTTTTCCACTCCCGGTCCTGAGCTTTGCAAGACAAATCCTTTGCGAAATGGTCCACCTCGTCTCGCCATCTCCTCATAGGTCTGCCGCGATGTCGTCTAAGGTTAAGTGGAAATGAAAATAAAAGAAGTTTATTTGTGACGCCCACGAAATAAAAAACAATTGCCTAACCTTAAATATAATAAATATCCATAAAAATAAGTTAACTTGACTGGTGTGTCACAAAATGGTCCATGAAGCATGAAGCTGGTTATACAAATGCATAAACCAGCGCTGGTCTTCCGTTTGGGGGGTGTGCAGTGGGACATAGTTTGTTATTATTTTGGCCAACAGTTCATTCGGCACGTCTCACTTCAGTTATTTTATTTTTCTATTGACAGTGAATTCAGCATTAACTAAAGCATTTAATCATAGTAGTATAATGTGAAGGGTGCGAGCAATTAATGTTAAATTGAATTAGGTACAGAAACGCCGGCGGTGTCGGCGGCCGCGCGGTGCTCGCAGGCTAATGGCGAAATCGGATTAGCCGTAAGAACCAATACGATGCCCACTAATTTACAACACACCTTACCTTCAGAATGGAGTATCTGCAATAGACGAACCGGGTTTCTTTATTACGAAAAAAATATCTATAGATCTATTTCACATTATGGTCATCTATCATTAAAGAAAAATATTATATAATTGATTTACATGTTTATCTATACTTCTATACTAATATTATAAAGAGGAAAGATTTGTTTGTTTGTTTGTTTGTTTGTTTGTTTGTTTGTAATGAATAGGCTCCGAAACTACTGGACCGATTTCAAAAATTCTTTCACCATTGGAAAGCTACATTATCCCCGAGTAACATAGGCTATATTTTATCCCTGTATTCCCACGGGAACGGGAACTACGCGGGTAAAACCGCGCGGGGGCAGCTAGTTTATTATAGTTTGGTTGTACATAGGTACCTACTTACATGTTTATGCATATGTTTTCTTTCATTTGGTTGTTATTGCTTATAATAATATTTATGTGTCTATAGTGATGATTCGATATTATAAAAAAAATCCTGTAACTTAAAAAGACCGAAGACTTATGACCGGTGTCCTCCGGGGGTGATGTCTTTATTTTATATTTATTGTGTACTTTGTTAGTAGTAAGAATTGTGTTACTAACAAACTATTATATGTACTGAAGCTGTCTGAAATGAATGGATTTTATTTTATTCATTTTAAATTTTCATTGCAAGGTCTTCCTTAAATACAAATCCTGAATAGCAAAAAATATAAATAAAACACTTTACAAATAAATTCGCTTGATACCCTGTCCTACCCCACAACAACCTTTATTATCTTGACTTTATTGGGGATTAAATAGCAAATCTCCGAGGACGTACAGCCGAGCCTTCGCAAAATATTGACCTCCGAAGCCTACCAAGGCTAACTCTTCTATATCCATTCTTAAGCCCTCCCCCAATCTTGTTACGACGGATTAAGGGTTATATTCATTTGGCAGGGCAGCCTGACCGATATCAAGCCAGATATCAAAATGATGGATAAGTAAATGTGGGATTAGTCGTCATTATATCGAGATCTCATCGGAGGTAATCCTTGTATAATGATGGGAAGCTCTTTGTTTGCTTCAGCTAAGTAAATCTACTGGATGATTTCTTACTATTTACTCAATTTGGGTTTCTTTTATATATCTCCTTAAATTGAAACGCGAA
Source organism: Thyatira batis (assembly GCA_905147785.2). Taxonomy (NCBI): domain Eukaryota; kingdom Metazoa; phylum Arthropoda; class Insecta; order Lepidoptera; family Drepanidae; genus Thyatira; species Thyatira batis. The sequence continues at coordinate 260,823 of LR990498.1, read as the reverse complement.
AGTTTGTGTAATAAATTGTTAAAACGCAGTAATGCTGGTCAGAAGCTGGCAGCTGGAGGCTGGTCTGCTTAAGTTTGTTAATACTATTTTTGTAAACATTCTCCTTTAATATTTTTCTTATGTCATTCCCCAACACGCAAATAATGTCAGTGACATAAATTCCTTAAAATGTAAATATATCTTACTTACTTTGTTTTGAAAAGAGTAATTACTGAGTTTATTGCCGGCTCTTCTCAGGAAAATCAACCTTTCGAACCGAGCGTTAGAGTCTGACTATTCATAAGTGCTTGTAAAGGCCTATTTGAATAAAAATCATTTTTCATTTTCATATAAGAAAGTAAAAAAACCAAGAAGGTATGATAACTTTATTTTTTGTCGCAATATTTGTTAGGTTTAGAGTTCCGAGTCGTCTTCTTGATTCTGAATAAGTTTCAAATGGCTGACCACTTGTACACGAACTTTATTCGAGTCTGAAACAAAGTTAGAAAGTTTGAGTACATTCATTCAACATTTGTGAAATATGGAGGTACAATGGTTATTGGTTAGAGATTGCGTCGTAGCAAGTGATAGGCCAGCTTCATGATTATAGGGAAATATGCAGTTGGAAATTATCATTAGGTATCAATAGCATTAAGTATATCTTAAGATTTATATAGATTCAGTTTTCATGGATCAACTGGCAGTAGGTTAGATCCTCCTGTATTTGATTTTCACTCAAGTCAAGCATTTGCGTGACCAGTGAGAAATTTATCTTCTATTTGATTCTGTAGTACAAGCTTCGTTTACGACAAAATTGGCTTTATACCACGACTTGTTCATTGAATTTAGAAACTTACTGCTCATTCCATTGAATCGTTTCTTCTTCCCACCACTGACGTGGTCCCACAGCTGTCGCTCGTTGCTCCCAAACGCAGTGTACACCATGTTGCAGAATGTGTACATGGTAGCCAGGGTGAGCAGGATCACTCGCCATCGTCTCATGTTGTTCTGGAATTAGAACCAACATTTTTTTTGTATATTTTCTTGATATCGTTCTCTAAGTTTCACTTACATTACATGTTTCTCTAAGTACTATAATTTTAGGTTCCATCTTTATTTACTTAGCGTGGGTTTTGTGTAACTTAAGCTAAGTTTCTGAAATAAAATTTACACAATGTTTTGTATATCATATCCATATATCTGCCAATCTCTAGTCCTCTATCAAACTCTATCAAATTTTTACGGTCACGTAATGAGAATAATTTCAATAAATCAGAATTTAATTACTTTGTCAAAGCAAATCAACAGGTGCAAAGTTGAAAGTAATAAAATACATACAGCATTATCTCCTAGTATGAACGCAGAAGCGAAGGGTACCGCCGTGCCGAGCGCGCTGCTCACCGCGCCGGTCAGCACCATCAGGGTGCCGGAGAAGTTCTCAGACATGTCTCGATGATTCTTCTAAACCAAAATATTACTGAACTTAATTTACATTATTGTCAAACTCATTGTTTTATCTGTCTGTTCTGTCTGTGGTGTCAAATAAAGATATGTCTATTATCTATAAAATAATATTAGGATAATCGTATTGCAATTAAAGAGCTTATAGTGTACTAGTGGCTCCCCGCGGTTTCTCCCGCGTACTCGGAAGATCTTAAATTTTCCCGGGATTAAAAGTAGCCTATGTCCTTTCTCAGGCTCTAGAATATCTGCGTAACAAGTTTCATTTAAATCAGTTCGTGGTTTTAGCGTGAAAGCGAGACATACAGATTTACTTTCGTATTTATAATATTAGTTAGGATTAGCTTTTCTTTTCAATACGTACCAAAAATCCTGAAAATTGTAATCCTAGTAATCCCATCATTGATGTCAGTAATATAATCGCACATCTGGACGATTCCGCTTGTATATTAGGTAGAATTGTTAAAATTATAACAATTCCAAAGGCACCTGAAATAAAAAGAAGATATATTTTTTATCATCTATAAATAAATAAATAAATAAATATCCTGGGACATTTTTCACACACGGCCAATCTGATTCCAAACTAAGCAAAGCTTGTGATATGGTAACCAGATAGCTGATATACTACATATACTATTTTTAAATACATACTTATATAGATATTTACATCCAGACACAGGACAAACAGACATATTCATGCATACAAATGTTTGTCCTGGGTGGGATTCGAACCCACGATCCGCGGCTTGAGAGTCAGGGTCACTAACCACAAAGCCAACCGGGCTGTGAATACAATAGTAGTTAACTGTCTTAGTTACCTAGAAGGTAGGCACCTGGAGTGCATTGGACCTCTAGAATATTCGAAACATATTGAAATAAAAATAGTTGTCGGCTCTCAAAAGGTTTGATTCCAACCGATTAGTCCAGTCGACGTGAACCCTGTAGGGACGTCCCAATCCACAATCAATTAATTACACTACGCCGGAATAAGCTCAGATCCTGCTAAAATTAATATTGCCGACCGAATGGTTTCATTGAATTTCGTTAACAATATCTTAACCCTTTTGCTGAACCATGAACAGTAACTACATTGCTAATCAGGAAATGGGATTATTCCATTATTACAAATGGCTCGAAGATAATAGCTTCAGATTGCATCTAGAGTATCTAGACCATTCTATTTCGTTTTATAAACAGTATTGTTTTGATTAATATCCTGTAAAATCCATTCTAGTCATACGGCTAATTTGATTCTAAGCTGAGCAGAGCTTGGGCTATGATAACCTGGATTTAGTACAAATACATGCATTTTCATTAGCACACATTTTTTTTAAAAGCTTCGGAACCCCTTCGTAATTATGAATATTTAGTAGCTCTTGTAATTCTCTAAAAACTTAATCAAAATAATATTCGTTTCTTAAAATGTCTTACCAAGAGCATTGATTAATTTCCTGTAGTACGTCAAATTCAAGGCATTACCAATGTACCGGAGACTGTAGACCCAGTCGATGATCGGGCTGGTGATAGAATACATCACCCACAGCGCTAAGAATGGCATCATCGAGTAGAATGCGGCCTGAAATCATCAGAACATCATAATTAGCCTCAAAAAGATCTATTCCTATCTATATATTTTTATTTGACAGCTGAATGACTTTGTGGTTGATGACCCTGACTTTCAAGTCGCCGGACGTGTCGAATCCCACCCAGGACAAATATTTTTATGTATGAATATGTATGTTTGTTCTGTGTCTGGATGTAGATATCTATATAAGCATGTATTTAAAAACAGTACATGTAGTATATCAGCTATCTGGTTACCATATCACAAGCTCTGCTTAGTTTGGGATCAGATTAGCCTTGTGTGAAAAATGACCCAGGGTATTTTTATTTATTTATTCCTATCTATACATTCAAACAAAGGCTATTATTATTATTATCTAAATTTTCAACCTAATTCAGCTAGGGCCTGAGCTCAGTATCGCCACAGATAGATAAGACACTTTACAAAGTTAATACTGAAGCTATCTCTTTTCAATGTTCATATTAAATCGCTTTATTGTTACACTTACAACAAGCTCAATCAACTACTTAAATTGTTTCACGTTCGATTATTGGTCCTCTTGAGATTTTATACAAACATCGTCTGTGCCAACTTAATTTCTGTACCTTTCTTATTTTACTATATGACAAACGTTATTACGGCTATAGAATAATAAATCATTTTAAAAACTGTTTGTAGACGCCGATAATAATTCACCACAGTTAACGTTATATAAACAGGGCAATAACTATCCCACAATAAATGAGGGTCGGATTCGTTGAGGATAGATTCTTTTCCCCTTTTATCGAAGCCCTCGCTCGAAGATATACGATAAAAGCTTTCTTACAGGATTTAAAGATTTCTTGCAGCGGAAGTTTGTATGTAGGTTAGGCCGAGGATTATTTTAAAAAGGTTACAATCGCTCCGGTTTACAGCTTGAGACACCAATTTCAATATCGAGCACGCGTAATATTTTCAGCAAAAAAATAAAACATTTAATTCTGTCAAACTCAAATGGCATGGAAGCAAAGACACCAGAAGTTAAAGCAATTTAATATTATGAAAACCTTCATCTCGTTTGCGAAACCTAATCATCGGAGCATGTAATTATAAAAGTTCCCGAACATAAACAGCTGGGCGGGTCCGCACTCCGCCGGTCGTCCGGACAGTGACGTCGCTTAGCGGAAAATTTTCTCAATTTCAACGAAAAATATCGCAGCTTCCTTGCATACAACTTATGAAATAATATCTCTTCTTGTTTGTTCGGTAAAGCTAATATTGTAGGAGCGAGTAATGTGGGTAGGGCTCGCGTCTAGAAAACAGAGTTATACTTTTCTTATAAGCTGCTATATTTACGTTTATGATACTTTAAAAGAAAACAGAATAAAAATACTACAACGTAGTTAGATCAGTTCCTACTCAGGACGTCAATTATAGATTAACGTATTAGAGCCATTATTGTTACGATTAACATGACTTTCGGTCTAATAGTACCTAAGTTAGTTTAAATATGTATATAAGTGTCCGCCAGGGCTTGAACTTTCATTCAGATTATTTTAAATTTATGATGAAATTATGATTCCTTTCGTGGGTTAAAAACAGTATACTCACATCTCTTAAAGACATCCCTAAACTCTTCAAGTAAATTGGTACTTCTGTGAGACAGAACACAAAAATGGCGTTGCTGGCTGCGTGCGCGCATGCTACTGCCCAGAACTCAGTTGAAGTTAGAATATTACGCCATGGCTTCCGAACTGCTTTCTGGAAATATTTAAATTTACTTTGATGTAAAACTGCGAAACCATATATAATAGTAACTTTATTAGAAAACCCTTTATGCTCATTTTCGATTCATTTGAATAGGTGTTTAAATATTTTTTCATATCTTGCCATGCTATACCGGGTAATTGTTTAACCATTTTGTTGCTCATTTTATGAAAGGTGGCTACGACCATTTTTAGCTAGAATTTCCATTTAATTTCTATTAAATTTTATACATATAAATAATAAAATAAAATAAATAAAAAAAATAAAAAAGCCCTTTATTTCTTGCAAAAAATAAAAAAAATTACAGGTATTTAAAACTAATCTTAATCCTATTTTTACACGCTAAGCAAAATAAAAAAATATGTACATATAATGATTAGAAAAAGAACACTATTAAATATTTAAATTGCAAGAACCCCTCTGCAGGTGAAGGCTAAATTTTATACATAAATTGATGTAATTATTTTAACAAAAACATCAGAGATACTTAAAATCTTACCTTGCGGTAGCACGTCAAAGATTCGTTGATATATTCCTTCTCTGTGTCCCCCACGGCTTGGTGGTCCTCGGGCGAGCTGGACGTGAGGGTCGCGAATGCCACAGCAGTGCCCAGGGTCAGCATCGCCAGCGAGTAGTACACCAGCTCCCAGCCGAGGGGTGTGTCCACCAGAACACTCGATATTGGGAAGATTATGATGATGCCTATTTGAATTCCTGCATAAAGACAGACTTTAGATTAGTTCATTAAAGTATTTGGCCGTAGGATTCACAAAAGTTATGTTTCTTTCTGAGTCGTGATGTTTCGTGTATTCAAAAGTGAGACGGGGTCTCCTAAGCACGATGAATTATTAATTTCAATTAAAATCACGTATACCTTCATTGTTTAGCCCATGACCCACTATAAAACTACTTTGATTTGATTTACATTAACCCATAATTGCGATCGGTTTACGGTCCATTTATTTTTATTACATAGTATAAAGACATCTGAAACAAAATCCTAGCAACACAAAACAAATAAACCATACCGCTGTATACAATGAAACTAAACACCTTCTTCTCGATCGGCGGCAGCCATGCTTCTAGCAGTGTTTGGTTGACACTTGAAAAGCACCCGTGAGTGATGCCCAGAAGTAACTGAGCATTGCAAGCGGCCACCCATCCTCCCTGAAATTATTATTCATAATATTATGTACGATTTCTTGTCTGTATATTTTGGTAGATGCGAAACACATCATCAGGACTTGAAATAAGGTCTTATTTTAATTGGTATACCAACAGTCTTCAAAAGCCCTGTACATTAGCGAGTGAAGCTGGTGTCTTTAGAATCAAATTTATGTACTAACTATTCGGTCTAACTAATTTCAACCATATGTCTATTACTTTTGACTCAACTTACTTTGTTTATAATAGTAGGCATCGCGACACAGAGTGATCCATTTGCAAGAAGAATGCTACTCAGTACAAATTTGCTGTTGAACTTCTTAATGAACAATTCGGCCGGAACCAGCATCACGGCGTGACCGAAAAAGAACGACGCTAAAATAGCTCCTTGTACTCTTCTATCCCATTCATGTATCTGTAAATTTAGAAGAATCACGTATTTATTTATATTATCTGAATTGTTTAACAGACAAAGATTTGTAAAAAGATTGCTATAAGTACACGAATGAGGAAATATTAAATCTAACTTAGACTTTTGTCTTTTATATTCTTCTGAATTGTAAACTAGCTACTGCGTGCTAGTTTCAGTATCATCATCATCGGCTCATATATGTCACCACCGAGGAGCTCGAGCCTCCCTTAACACTTAGGTGATTTTTAGGCCATAGTCCACTACCCGGTCCACCAGTTTCAGTAGCTTTATAGTTATTCTAATGTCCAAGGAGAGCTAATTCTAAATCCATTTTTTTCTGATATTTATCTGGTTTGGATCAGACAATAAAATATCTGAGGAATTATTAATATCTTTATAGAACCCTCGTTGGATACTAAAATAACCAATAAAATGGTGGCTTCTAAATAGATTTTTTACGCAGCGTTAATACTTGAAGCAATATAAACGTTTCCCATACAACATAAAAGGTCGCCGGCAATATTGTGCTTTATGAAGCGGGTTTTATGTAACGTCGATGGGTCAACAGCTAATAAACATTCTTTTGCCTTCTGTTTGAGTTAATTGAAAATAAAAATAAAAACATTTTGATAAAAATTTCTTCATGATTCTAAGTAAATAATTTTTTGATCTCCAAATACATAACATATCTTTCGGTTTGTCAATTACGCTGTTTACTTTTTTAATCATGCAACTTTTTTCATTAATAGAAGAGCGATAAACAAATAATGTTTATGTAAATATTTTGAACAATGGCTGATCAGTGATTGTTACATCCTTGCAAAGCCAAGGCAAGTCGAAAATATTTAATGGCGGGTCCAGATCTTATACCAACAGATTGCGATATTTTTTTATGGATGGATCCTGAATAATTTTATTTACTGCTAGTCTGGATGGGCCTTTGTCAGCCTCTTTGAGTTTTTCATTTTATAACAATAATGTTGCCGGATATTTATTTTTTAATATCAAAAATGTTCCATGTGACTTTGAACCCAAACAACTTTTTTTTCTTTTTTTTTATGTGTTGGACGACAAACGAGCAGACGTATCGCCTGGTGGTATTGTATGTTTATGTCTACAATTAGGTACCTTTATTTAATAAACGGATAGTACTGTTTTAATACGTCGGTAAAAGTATCAATTCTGTAAGCCGATTAAGAAAAAGTAAGAGTAAAAATGGTAAAAGAGAAGAAGTAGGAATTTACTTCTCTAAAGTAGGGATTTGGCAGATGGAACTTTGTTCTACGGATAGGTTGATATGATGGTAACTGATCTACATAGTGAACTAGGTCCATAGTTAATGTTGTTGACACAAGTACGGTAGAAAATTATCGTTCTCTTCTTACCTGAATGTAAGTATCGTCTCGTCTCGTCTCGTCGGTGACGGCGAGCAGACCGACCCCCACAGTGCCCCTGATCATGCCGATCACCACAGCAGACGCAAACATGTACATCATCTGTAAATGTCGTACACCGAGCCTGAAAGCTGAAATAGCAACAATAAGAAACTATGTAATCCTAATCCTATAAATGCGAAAGTTACTCTGTCTGTCTGTGTCGCTTTCACGCTAAAACTACTAAAGCGATTTAAATTAAATTTGGTACACAGATAGTCTAGAGCCTGAAAAAGAACATAGGCTACTTTTTACCCCGGGAAAATGGAAGATCTCCCGGGTACGCGGGTGAAACCGTGGGGAGCCAGTAATCGAGCTAGTAATCTTTATTTTCGATTGTTATGGATCTGATTCTGAAATGAGTGAGTACCAAGGTACAAAAGAAGGCCAGCGATGCTTTGTTGATGTTTCTAACAAAATATTTACAAATATAATATTCACTTACCATGCTTTGTGACCACGCCATAGTAACCATCTTCGTATTCATATTTCAAAAACTCCACATCCATATTTAAAGCAAATATAATTTCATTAAAAACATACGAACAACTTGATAAGAAAAAAGGGAATAATGTTCTTTTAATACGAGACACAATTGTCTATGTAAAATTATCTTGAACACTACTACGATTGTAAACTTTTATCCTCATGTAAATACGTCTGTGGAACTGATTTCCAAAGCAAATAACCTCATCTGTTTAGAACTGCTGACATTTTGATAAAAACAAACGATTGTCAACTCTATCACTCAGCCCTTAGCTTAGTTTCCTGAAACATTATGTGATAACTGATTTATTAATTACAATGTCAAGTGTACTATTTACATCTTGTTAATAATCTATTGTTGAAACTAACTGGAAAATGATTTGAACACACAAGCACATATGTTCATGATTTTATATATTTCCTTGTATATTAATTATACATCTATCTTGCGTTGTTGCTAGTCAGATACACTCTGTATGTGAAACATCTAAAACATGTTTTATGGCGTTAAAGATAAAAATTGTCTTCATTCGTTTTTATCTCTTTACCCAAATGATTCTCTGAAATGTCGCTCTGGTGGAGCCTGGATACATTAATATTTATAATTCTGATGTGTATTCATAATTTATCTCATACATCTGATAAGTAAATAATAAGGTTATTAGAGATAATCAGATTTGGTCTTACAAGGACGAGAGTTAATCCGCATAGTATCAATGAAGTAAACACGAAAGCTTCGTTAAAGTTCAAACAACTACTATCTGTAGTAAAATTATGGTAACGTTAAGAATTTTACTTTAAAGTGACAAAAAACACAATAATAATGTCAATATTTACCCCCTGAGATTTTAAAATTAAAAAACAATATTCAAGTAAGCCTCATAAAGCACTAGTCTCTAATGCTCGCTTCGGAAGGCTGCTTTAAGAGTCGGCGATTATTTTCTCTTTTCAAAACAAACTTTGATTCAATACATTTTAAAAATCTACTGTCACGTATTGCTATTATAGAAATAAGAAGAACAACAATAGTGTACTTTATTTAATATTCTTTACATATAATTTACGAGTGGTTTTCTTCACAATTATCGAATTTCTTTTGTTCTTCATCGGTCAGTGATTTGTCCAACGCTGGCTTCATTTCCTCTGTGAAAAATAAATTCATTATTTTTCTATTCTAAAGTAAAGGAGAATTGGAAACTTGAGCTTGATTTATTTATGAGACGGCGAGTTCATTGTATAGTTGAGTTATTGCTGAATGAATGTTCTAACAGACTACCTGACAGTTTATAGATGATATTGAAGGCTGTTTCGAATACTGAACTAGGCTCAGATTTTTATCATTTACTAGCTCTTATCACTGCTTCTAAACCTTCATAGAGTTGTTTCTAAGATTAGTAAGACAAAGATAAACTCAGCCCAGCAGTGGCTACTAAAACCATCAGTATCAGCATCAAGCAATTTGATATTCGTGTAAAATGATAAAGTTTATTACCTGGATCAGCTTTCCTTCTGTCATGGAAATCAGGGTTGTCCCAGGGCTGTCTCTTGGCGCTTCCGAATATAACGTAAACAATATTGGTACCGATGGACAGAGCGGCCACTAGTTGAAACACGACGTGCCAACGACCTACGTCTGACTGAAAAGTAAAGATACTAATATTATAAAGAGGAGAGATTTGTTTTTTTGTAACGAATAGGCTCCGAAACTACTGAACCGATCTGCACAATACTTTCACCAATAGAAAGCCACGTTATTCATTAATAACATAGGCTATATTTCATTCCCGTATTCCTACGGGGACGGGAACTAGGCGGGTAAGTTTAAATAAAAAGTATTTTTTTGTTGGCTGTCTTGCTGACCTGTTGATACGTGGTTTTAAAATACCAATGCATATACTTACCGAGTCATTACGGAGGATGAGGCTAGTCAACACCGGCAGACACATACCGGACAAACTACCGACGAAATTTGTAAGAGAGAACATCACTCCTCCAAATTGGGGCGACAGGTCCAAATGGTTCGTCTAAAACAATCATCACAACAATTGGTATTTTTTTTATTTAATTAAAAACTTATTAAACACATTTTTAAATATCATGAAACATTCAAAAATAAATAATATTCAGAGTATTTACTATAAATCCAGCTGTTGTAAATCCACATAGTGTTAAACCAGTAATCAAAGTCACGATGGCTATGATTTTTTGTTCAGGACCCAGGAATCCTAAGATTATCAGAGCTAATCCCACGCCAAAATGAGCTGAAAGGATAAAAAATGCAATAACGGTATAATAGGTTTCTGAGTCACGAAGTTTAAAAAAACATTTAACTATACGATTACAAACAATCAACTATTGAATACTGGCAGTATTTTCTATCTAATATTGGATTGATTTTTGTGTACATCATTATAATTTGCCACTATCAGTTTGCAATAAAAACAACATAATCCAGTTTACCGTAGGATAATCATCAGAGATATATGACTGTAATTAATTTAAAAAAAATCTCAATGATGATACAGCTTACCTATTGAATTGAAAATTTTCTTGCTCGTCGTGACAGAGAGCAATCCTTTGTTATAGATCCATTCACACACTGCCGATGACACAACGCTTCCAATCCACATTCCAATGAAAGGAATTGCTGATAATATCGCACTCTGAAAATCAAATAATGAATCATCTACTATCTCACTCACTTTTCATTTAAATATTTGCTTGTTCAACTTACATCCTTTAATGAGATCCGTAACGCTTTCTCTAAATATGTAGGCATGTCAACAAAGAACAGTATGAAAGTGACCGTACATCCTATGTGGGTGACCATTATGGCCCACAGCGGCCCTGTGCGGAATATGTCTTTCCATGGTATTGGTCGTTTTGCCTGAAATTAGATTTAGCAAAAAATTGGGTTAAAATACGTCTGTAAATCGATTTAGGAATTTCAGTGGCTTTTGTTTCACAAGTGCCCTATATTATTTGACCAAAGACGCTTTTGTAAAAGACAGCATATGCCAAGGTCCCCAAATAATATTAGGTACTTACCATTGATCCACCACTGTTAAGACCCATTTCTATATAGTATTTCTCTTCCTCGGAGATCATCGAGTGTTCCTCGGGTGAGCTTGCCGAGAACCAGTACCAAATCACAGCCGTCACGAACATGAGACCAGATATTGCGTAGAATATCACCTTCCAACCCATCGCAGTCTCCGCCAACACTCCTGATAACGGCATCGCTATTATTGTACCTATTTGAGTTCCTGTAAATGAGAATAGAAGTTATATTTCTAGAGGAGTTCTTAGTACCTATAGTTTGTTTGAGAATTACCACCATAGCTTTAACGCTTTTAAGTTAGAAAGGCAAGATTTTGATCTGTCATGAAGTGATCATACTAAGTCTGGTAACTGAAAAAAGCGTCGATCCTTAATTGCCGATGATATCGTTGCATTAACTTACTTTCTCATACAAAGACCAAACGCATAAAACTTACCTCCTAATACAAATCCCGTCACAGTAGTCCTCTCATTTGGTGGAAACCACCTTCCCAGTAACGTGTGACTTGCAGGAAACAAGCAAGCCTGAGTCAAACCCATTGCCACGCGACATATGCACACCATCCACCAACCCTGAAAAATAGGAATATTTATTTTCACTGTAAAAAATCTAAGAAAACTTTTTCACTACAAACACTAAAAATCTTACCAAACTAGCAACAGTTGGCATCAGTAAACAGATCAATCCATTTGCTAACAGCGACACTAGTAGAATCAGCTTGCCGCCAAATCTCTTCGCCAGTAAGCCAGCAGGGATCTGCATCATTGTGTACCCCCAGAAGAATGACGACAATATCACGCCTTGGGTGTGCTTATCCCATTTGTATATCTGCAACAATTGGTAAGTCTATCACCTACTTCTCTATGGACAGGTAATAGCGCAATCACTATACCTAGTATTTATTTAATGATTTATTTACTAAACTATACAAGAAACCGTTCTCATAAGTAATCAGCAAAAATATCTACTACTATGAGTTTGTATCCGGTTAGCATGTAAAATTTAACACATTAATTAGATCATGTTAAGGACATGTAGTCTATCCTTTTGGATACTTCTTACATGTACAAAAATATGTCTATTTAATGATCCTTTACGACATCAAAGGCGCTCAAACAGGTTTTTCCCAAACAGATATGTTCTTTAAATAAATGTTACATTTCAGCATTAAAATAAATAAGGATTGTTAAAATAATTTATTTTCACTAAAATTATAAAGATTGTTGGATGAAACTAGTGAGAAACAATACTCCCTCGCACAATTCAGGGTCCAGACGTAATTTAACGCCCCGATCACGTTTCGGAACGGCCTACTTTTATGTTTTGAAGAAGACAAACGTGAATAACACACAATCTCCCAAAGGACTTGTGCCAGCGAAATCATCATAATGTTAGACAATGTGTTCGGAATTTTGTCTCGCTTTAGTTTTACAAAGTTTCATCTCCTTTTATATAACACTTGACGTCAGAGTTACTGTATTTTTAAAATTGGTTTTTCCTCAGCACATTTCGCCTTTAGAAGAAGAAAGAAAGAAAAATATTTATTGAGAGCACACTTTAACATTACATAACTATTACACAACAACAAATTACATAAAAAAAACCTTAAGTCTTTACTAAATAATGTCCACTTCATTCTATGGTTATTTTTGACTGACAGAACAAATAAGTAATCCAACAAAACAAACTCTTAAATTTATAAATATCTTGTTAATAGTTCTTAATGCTATTACATTACTACAAAAGTTTTTTAATTAATTTTGTTTGTTTTCATCTCAATTTTTTTTTGTGACTTTCTTAGCTATAACACACGTAGATTTCTTTTTATTTATTTATAAAAATACTAGCTTCCACCCGTGTTTCCTCCACCTTTTAACTTTCTCGGAACAAAAGGCAGCCTATGTCCTTGCCCGACCTCCAATCTGTCTCGGTGCCAAATTGAATTTTAATCCATTACAGACAGAGTTACTTATGCATTTATAATATTAGTAGGGATTACTAACCTCGATGTTGGTATCATTGCTCCGTTTTTCGTCGGTCATGGCCAGTATCGCGACGCCCAGGCTGCTGCGGGCGATGAAGAGAGATGTCATAGTGAAGCACATACACACCATCTGAACATGGCGGATTCCACATCCGTAGCCTAGAAATTACATAAAATAACTATACCTTAAATATACGTTTATGCGAGATGCGTTCAAATATTTTGAAAATTTTGTTCCGCTTTCTCAAAAAACAAAAAACATAATGCTTCAATGCAATGATCTAATAAGGCACTTTTGAAGATTAAAAGTCCTAAAATCTGCTTTCAACTAAGATAAACTTAGCAGGAAACTCAGTAAATAAACATTTTTTTATAATCTATAATATAAAAATGAATCGCAAAATGTGTTGGTAAGCGCATAACTCAACAACGCCTGGACCAATTTGGCCAAATCTTTTTTTAAAATGTTTGTTGAAGTTCAAGGATGGTTTTTACGGAGAGAAAAATTAGAATTATTGCTGGAAAAACCCTAAAAATAGCCCTTTTCTTTTTCCCATACAAATGATTTGTAACTAAAACGTAGTCAATTTGAGCTTTATTGCTGTGGTATAAAGTTCATATTAAATTACAAGCACTTACTGTTGTCTAAGCAATGTAGGTGTGTTCCTAACGTCAAAGCTCATATCTATCAAAACAATGTGCGTGTGTGCGTTGGAGCACAGAATACATAGTTGGAGGAGTTTAATGTCGCGTTCCGATACTCGCGTTTCTTTTGTATTAGTTTCGGCACGCGAGATAAAATGCATCAGTTTCCACGTCATTACATCAGTCAAACAAAAATCGCGTTACCAACAGTGTTTTATTATTTTTAATATCCAAATCTATATATATAAAAGAAAGACGGGTTTGTTACAACACTTATAACTCGAGATCTGCTGAATCAATTTTCATGGTTATTGATTCGTTGGATTTGTCTCCGCCCCGAATAGCAGAATACATCTTAAAAACAATGAAAACTCGATATGTGTAATTAATACATAATCATTTCAATATATGCTGATTTGTTTATTACATGTCAAACATTTGTTGTCCTATACTGTCAAATACTGTAACAACTATTCATGTGTGCGTTCAGATATTTATTTTTTGTAAAATGTCTCGAAAGTTCAGGAACTGTTATATTTGTTCTTTTTAGATATTAATTTGTGTAAACTATTCATTACTTATTTAATTTTTAATTTCCGAAAATAATACCTAATAATACCTGATTTTTTAATTCGGTCGGTTTTTAAATTGATCATTTTTAAGTTTTGTCACAATTCAAACTTTTGAACGCAATCATAATATTTGACATTAGATTTGTCAACCAACTGTAATATGTCAATCCATACTGTCGCACTTCAAAACACGGAAAAAAGTTATAAGATATTGTGTTACCATATCTATGAGTGCATCCTTCTATTTAACTTTCTTTCTATCTATCTAATCAGCCCGTAATAACCCACTGCTGAGCATATGCCTCCTTATTTTTATGCCACTTTATACGGTCCTTTGCCAATTTTTTTATTTTTTTTTTTATACTACGACGGTGGCAAACAGGCATGCGGCCCACCTGATGGGAAGCGGTTACCGCAGCCTATGGACACCTGCAACACCAGAGGCATCACGGGTGCGTTGCCGACCCTTCAGAAACCTATTGACTCCTTTTTTGAAGAACCCCATACTGTATTCCCCGGCGAAAACCTCAGCGGGGAACCTCAGCAATTACATCCACTGCCTACCCGCTGCTCCGACAATGTCGTCTACCCAACGAGCCGATGGTCTACCCGGTTTCCTGTGTCTCTCTTGGCCACCACTCTGTAATAGCTTTAGCCCATCTTCCGTCATCCCGCCTTGCCAGATGTCCCGCCCAACCCCACTTTAATCCCGGGAGCCGTTTACCCACGACTTGCGTTTTACGTCGTATTTCGGTCCACGAGGGAGATGCCCAGCATGGTTCGCTCCATGGCTCTTTGAGCAACCATTATTTTGTACATGTTGCCTTTTGTAAGCGACCATGTTTCAGCACCATAGGTGACGATAGGCAGAATGCACTGGTTAAATCCCTTGGTCTTCAGACACTGAGGATTAGAGATGAAGATTCATCATCATTCATCAAGTTTCCCAAATGCAGCCCAACCTAACTGGATCCGTCTAGCAATCTCCTTCACCTGAGACTCCCGGTCAAACGACAAACGACGCGACGTCCAAGATAAATGTAGTGGTCTACATGTTCTATTCATGGAAAACTGATTGAGTATGTGACAGAATACACCTATCTAGGCCAACAAATTTCTAGCACCGAAATAATGACGAAGGAAATAGACACAAGAATCGGAAAAGCATGGAATTGTTACTGGCGACTAAAAGAAGTTATGAAGAATAAAGAAATTAAGATGTCCATTAAATCAAAACTCTACAACACCTCCGTCTTACCAGTTCTAACATATGGTTGCCAAACCTGGGCTCTCACCAAAGCCCAAAACAAAAAATTAGAAACTTGCCAGTCAGCGATGGAACGAAGCATATTGAATAAGAAAGAAAGAAAGAAAGAAAGCATTTATTTGGACATTCACACAACATTACAGAAGCAAAAAAAAAAAATAAGTAAAATGATTACAAAAAAAAAACATATGTACGCATTACAAATATAAAAAATAAAATAATTAAAAAAAGTATGTAAAAAAAAAAAAAGAAATATATTTAAATATATTATAATAAAATTTTACCACTGTAATATTGTGTGATGCCAAAAAGGATTCGACTCAGTGTACTCTAAGATATGTGGTGTGCCACATACCCTAAAACTGATTTTCAGTCGAACCCTTTGTGACACCACTCAATTCACATATATATATACATAAAATAAAATAAAATATAAAAGATAAAAATAAATAAATAAAAAAATTAAAAAAAAATTACACTATTTTAGTGCCAAATGCGCAATGTCTTGGAATTGTCCATTTACAAAACGGCAACACCAGACATTGACACATTTGACACTGACATTTTTTACCTCGTGAGGATTCATTTGCCACGTCGAGAAAAATAAAATACATATGTAATAATGGCACGAATACAACTTGAAAGCCTAAACAACAAATTGGAAGAACAACCATTTGTGATTTGACCTACTTAATACAACTACAATAATAAAAAATTAAAATGAAAGAGCACGGTAAGCGCGAAAGGCACGGAAGCGGTATGATACTAAATAAATAGCTTGCCTCATCGGTAGCTGGACGCGACGTACCTTCATATAGCCTGACGTGAAAAAACCAAGGTAAGTGAATAATTAACATTTTTGATTTTTTATTAGATGGTTTCTGAGATGTTTCTTGAAGGTATACTTTGAATATGACGCTACTCCCGGCTTTATGCCTTTAACACTTCCACCCTTCCGAACATATAGCTCTCGCGCTCCACTCCGGCCGGCCGGCGAAGGCAAGCCGGAGGTGGGGGCCTGGGTACCGCCCCCGGGAGGTCTCGGGTCCGTGGTGTCGATACTCACCAACAGCTCGCCACAAGCTGCCCTGCGGCCTTATTATTATTATTATTACATGTTCTATTGGGGTGTTACCCACATTACTGGTAGCTGTTCCAATTGGATGACTAGCCTTGAGCTTGGTCTTGAACATGTTCATGCGTAGACCCACTTTCAGGGATGCTTCGTGTAGTTCTGTCAGCATAGGTTGAAGATAAGCAACGTTCTCAGATAGTAGAAGAAGGTCGTCAGCATGCGTGTGCTATTTATATTTATTCCTCTGTCTTCCCAGTCTAGGGATTTAATTACGTCTTCTAGCATATTAGTGAAGAGCTTTGGCAAGAGAGTATCCCCTTGCCTCACACCTCGCTTGATGGGGACGAAATCTGTCAGCTTATACATGCGTACCTGTAGAGTAGCCTTTTGGTGTTCGCGCACATCAAACTGTTTACGTACGCAGCGGAAGCTCTCAAAAGGAAAAAAAAACTCCCGATTTTTTAACATTCTTCATTGGTAGGTACTTCGCTGATATTGGTCGTAGCGTGATAATATATAGCCTTCCTCAATAAATGGACTCTCTAATACTGAAATAATTTTCAAATCGGACCAGTAGTTTCTGAGATTAGCGCGTTCAAGCAAACAAACAAACAAACAAACTCTACCGCTTTATAATATTAGTATAGATGTATAGATTGGGGCAGTACGAAGTCTGCCGGGGCAGCTAGTTTTACTAATAAAATTCATTTAACCAACGGTTTTACAATTCTGTGTTTAACAGAAAACTTGCTATAAAAAGCCCTTAGTTGCAGTTCTCCGGTACTTTTCCAAGTATTTTTATATAGCCCATCGTAAATCAGCCACCTTTGTCCTTAGAGCTATGGAAAAAATGGCAAAATTAATAAAATATAACTTACTTTTCCCTTCCGCATTTTTAACCTTTTCTTCTACCATTTCTCTTTCTACTTGTTTCTATCACTACACAACGAACAATGGCATGGAATATGCCCAGAATCATTAGCGATTATTAAATACAGTCTATCATTTTATGCTAAAGCAAAGTGAACCTTAAGTTCAAGGCTTAAAATTACAGTTGGCATGACATTACAGTCTGATGCATACCTAAAAATGAAGTGACAGCAGCTACTGATATTTTTATCCCTATGCAAGTAAAGTGTTATATAAATGATGCTATTTATATGCTTACATGAACTACCGCTGCTTCTTGTCTTTTTTTATTATACGACATAATATTTTTATCTATACTAATATTATAAAGAGGAAAGATTTGTTTGTTTGTTTGTTTGTAATGAATAGGCTCCGAAACTACTGGACCGATTTCAAAAATTCTTTCACCTTTGGAAAGCTACATTATCCCCGAGTAACATAGGCTATATTTTATCCCTGTATTCCCACGGGAACGGGAACTACGCGGGTAAAACCGCGCGGGGGCAGCTAGTTATACTATAAAACAGTTTCGACGATTTTATTAGTAAAACTGTATACAGATAAATATTACTACTACTACTCACAAATAAATATTCATATGCAATATACTGTGAACTAAAACCACAAAGTTAGAGCTTTGTAGCAATATATATTATAAGAAAATAACCTTCAACAATCATACATAATGCTTCTTCTAAGCGATCTTAACGATTTGTTTTAGTAATCAAATTCTTAATTTTTTCAAATAAGCAATTTCAGAGAATCAGACATACATTGGCAATGCGTTTATATGTATGAATAAATTGATATCAATGTGTAGTTAAGAATTAACTTTATATATGACTGTCATTCAAGATTGAACAAGATAAACAAATATTACGTTTGATGTGACGCTTTACTTACTTGTCCTAAGTCCCCTGGGTGGGGCAGAGGGCGTCCACACCACTCCGTCATCAAGATATTCAATTAACTTTCACCTGGATTACATATAACGTTAAGCAAATTATGCGTTTACGTGATGAGGCCCTTAGGAGGTATCGTAACACTAAAATAGATACGCACAGAGAATATTATAAAGAATTAAAAAGGCAAGTTAACATAGCTTTGTTTAATGAAAAAAGAGTATACTTTAGCCAAAATATCAACTGTTTTAAAAATGATTCCAAGACCCTTTGGAAAAATATCAAATCTAAGGTTATACCACCCAAACCTCTGGAATTGCCTACCCAGTTATGTTTACCTGATACCATAAATGACCACTTCCTTACAATACCTGGGAATGCCTACGCTTGTTTGTCTGATTTATCGTACTTTGAATTCCACAGGCATGGTTTGGCACAGTTTAACATCAGCCCTGTCACGTCTGTGGAAGTCTTAAAACATCTCAGAAAACTAAAATCAAATGCGATAGGCTGTGATGGTATTTCATTGGATATGTTGATGCTAACACTGCCTTATAGCCTCGAAACTATTACCGCTATCATAAATAAGTCCATTGCAACTTCTACCTTCCCTATGCTATGGAAGGCGGCAATAGTACGCCCTATACCTAAAAAATCTAACCCCGAGGAAATTAATGATCTTCGACCAATTAGTATATTACCTTGTATGTCTAAAGTTCTGGAGAGGGTAGTTTGTGATCAACTTACGGAGTTTTTAGACAAAAATAATATCTTGCCGGATGCCCAATCGGGTTTCAGAAAGGGGCGCGGCACCGCGACTGCTCTAGTGGACGTTACTGATTGTATTTTAGCCGCCCAGGATCAGGGAATGAGTACTATCTTGGTGCTGCTGGACTTCTCACGAGCTTTTGACTCGATCAATATTCCACTCCTTTTATCCAAGTTAAATTACTATGGTTCTAGCCCAGAAGCTACAAAATGGTTTCATTCTTATTTAAGCAATCGCTCACAAGTTGTAGAAATTCAAAAAGAAGACGGTACTACGCATAAATCGCAAAGTTTACCTGTTACTAAAGGCGTTCCGCAGGGTTCTATACTGGGCCCCCTTTTATTTATATTGTACAGCAGTAGTATTGTTGATGGTATACGCCACTGCAAATACCATCTATATGCTGACGACTTACAAATGTATATATCTTTTAAACCCTACAACGCACAAGAAGCCATTAGTAAATTAAACGAGGATCTGGCTAGTGTTTACAACTGGGCACATCGAAACTGTCTGTTGCTGAACGCTAAAAAAACTAAGTTTATGATAATAGGCACAAAAAGACAAATAAATAAAATTGAGCAGATACATCCTCAGGTTAACATCAACGGTGAATCAATAGAAAGGGTCACGGAAGCAAAAAACTTGGGACTAATTTTTGATGAACAACTACGTTTCGAACGCCATGTATCGGACTCTGTTGGTAGATGTTTTTATGTGCTTAAGATTTTATATAAAATCCGACCGTTTCTAAGTATGGAGCTACGTATCAGACTTATTGACTCCTTAGTTCTATCAAAATTCAATTATTTAGACGTGGTGTACGGTCCTCGGTTGTTAAAAAAAACAGAACACCTTATACAGAGAGTGCAAAATGCGTGTGCTCGTTTCTGCTTCGAAATCCCGCCCCGTGGTCATGTTACACCATTTCTTAATAAAAATAACATACTGAAGATGAGTTACCGAAGACAGTTGCATCTTGCTACCCTTTTGTTTGGTACGATAAAGAGTGGAATACCTAAGTATTTGTACAGTAAGCTTAGCTGGGCTCGCGATCATAACAGCCATGCGTCGAGGGCGTCCTCTTATCTGCTCCGGATCCCGCCCCACTGCTCAGCTGCATTCCGCGGCAGCTTCAGATACCTCGCCACTAAATGCTGGAACAACCTTCCACCGCCATTGCGTGACCTGAAAAATTTACAAACTTTTAGAAGAAGGTACAGAAAATTTCTTTTTGACCTTCAAATTTCCCTGGCCTGATTTACTGTCGTTTATTTTTTTTTTATTATTTATATATTAAAATGTTTTAAGTTTAGTTTAGGTAACGAGGTGGACAAAATTCTTACCGTAGTTTTTTCACTTCTCGCAGTGATGGACGGTTGAGTCGAGGCGTAGGTACTGAAGCCGACGGCTCTTATAACTTGGTGTAAGTAGCAGGTAGGGTTATTTGTCGTTGCCGACGCGCGACGGGCCCCGAGTGGCGGGGCGGCAACGTCGCCGCGACTGGATGCGCTTACTGTATGCCCGCGATTACCGTGACGTAGTTTTTTTTTTTTTTTTTCTTTTATTATTTACCTACCTAGCACTACACTAATCATTGGCACTTATATACACATACACGGTCGATGTGGACACTACACACAATGACACACATATTTCAATAGTTTACGTAATGTGTAGTATATCAATTTTTAATATTAATTATGTGTATTGACACCTTGTAATCTCGTTGCGCGCCCCATGGCAACTGGCGCGAGTGGCGCGCCATATAGGTAGAATGGGAACGATCCCGCCAGTCTCGGTCGATGTCTTGCGCAGCGAGATTGTTAACTTTATTATAATATATATATTTATATATATATAATATTTTTAAGTATGTACTCACTATTATCTTGCTCCATTTATCTGTGTATTTGTTAACTATATATATAACTTTTTTTATTTCTTGAGCCATGGTCACTACAGGTGCCAGCTGAAAATCAGCGCTGCTGACTTCAGCAGCACATGCTGAGCTGGTCCCCCTTTGGCAGCACTTCTACCATTGTATTATTTGTTTTTATTTTTTATTTTGCTTTTTTTTTATAATTCCTTGTTTGTTTTTATTGTTATTGTTTTATTATTTTTGCTGTCAATAAAATTATATTCTATTCTATTCTATTCTATTCTTCATGCATGGTGCTAGTAAGAACAATGAGGAATAATACAGGTGAAAGGTGACAGCCCTGCATGACTCTTATTTGCACAGTGATGTCTTAGACCACCATGCTCCACATGAGATCCTTGATCAAGTCATTTGAAAGGTTTGAATTTTTTTTAAAGGTCTTGCTTTTAAAGACCACAAATTGTATCGTTTTGATATTTCTGATGTGCAATATTACATTGTGTGTGAAATTCATCTTATAAGTAAGATAAGGTAGGATCTACTTCGTTCAAGACTTTGTTTTAATCTGAACTATTGGCTCCCCGCGGTTTCACCTGCGTACCAGGGAGATCTTCCATTGTCCATTATGTCTTTTCTCAGGCTCTAGACTATCTGTGTACCAAATTTCATTGAAATCGGTTCAGTAGTTTTACGAAAAGCGAGACAGACAGCGTTACTTTCGCATTTATAATATTAGTTAGGACTCATAAATATTTATGTAGGTTCGGCGCCCCTAAATAAATGCACAATCATTGCAAAGATAAAAGAATTAAGATATCGCAATGGAAATACCAGCATCTATCATGTGTGTTTGTGGAAAATTTAACGCTTCTAATACATTCCTAATTTAATTGACATGACAATAAAAACTAGGTTATTGTTGTTTAATAAGGGTAATTTATTAAGTTTACAATACCACTTTTATTTTGAGGTAGATAAAGTTTGACATAAGATTAATAAACCATGTAAATTACAGTAATCCTTGGAAAGGTCTGAAGTATTGAAAAGTACTACATAATTTATCATTTCAAAACGAATAGCTTCCTTCGAAGAGACTCTATCCTGAAATGCATAGCAAATGTTTCTGCCAATTGATAAATGTGCAACTATGTGATTTTCTTCTGCACATTTCAATTATCTGATTGTTTCTTTTCCTCATTCGCCGATATTTGTTCTTCTAATACTGGCTTTATTTCCTCTGTAAAACAAATAATTTATTGTCATTCTGTTCTCCAGTAAATAAATTGGAATCTTGATTTATTGCTGAGAATTTATGGATACTATTCAAGGTGGTTTTGATGGATGATAGGGCTATCGTTGGCATATGATTTTAAATTTATTGTTGACTAGCTTCTGCCCGCGACTTCGTCCGCGTGGAATAGTTACTTTGGGCTAACGCTAACTTTCAACCTGTGACTTTGTTTACGTAGAAGTATCTATGGTCTCGCAGAGCTAACTGATGACTGCCCGCCAGCCCAGTACAAAGGCGCGCGTAGTACCTACTTGATATTTTTTTTGCGGCGATGTTATTTTAAATTTGCGATATCTCCTAATATATTCATTGAAATCGAAAGATGTACATGGCAATTTTGTTTTTAATTAAATATTTATGATGAATCACGTATTTATTTGGATAAGGATTAATATCATCTTTATAAAAACACCATTACAAATAATGCTATATTTTGGAACAAATTTGTTGAGTATAAAAATGGTTATAGTAAGCAACCCTCAACAGATAGACATATGCTGTCGTGGACTTTTTTTAGTAATTTTAAAGAGGAACAATTCTGTCATATACATCATTTTATCGAAACTTTAACCGTTTACGCAGCGTACGCAGTGGAAGCTCACAAAAGGAAAAAAATACTCTCGATTTTGAAACATTCTTCATTGGTGTTCCGCTCCTATTGGTCGTAGCGGGATGATATATAGCCTATAGCCTTCCTCGATAAACGGACTATCTAATGCTGAAAGAATTTTTCAAATCGTCCGATTTTACTTTCTGAGGTTAGCGCGTTCAAGCAAACAAACAAACTCTTCCGCTTTATAATATTAGTTATAGATTATTTACTAGCGACCCGCCTGGCTTCGCAGAAAATCCGAGAGAGAGATTTCTGAGACTAGGCTAAACAAATATAAATTCTCTGCTCAATCAGTTATATTTAGCTTATTTAATAAATGCTGGCTGACAATCGTCAATCATCCTGAGATATTATAACCATATTCTATGAACGTAATGATTACGTGAAATACCTGGATCAGCTTTCCTTCTGTCGTGGAAATCAGGTTTGTCCCAGGGCTGTCTCTTGGCGCTTCCGAATATAACGTATACGATGTTGGCTGCGATGCACTGAGCTGCCACTAGCAGAAACACGACGTGCCAACGGCTTACGTCTGACTGAAAAAAGTATATAACTTGATTAAAAAGTTTTCTTAAAAAAAAAATTCGTGTGACTTAAAAAAGTGTATTTAATCTGTAGACACATCGTTATATGTTCAAACACTCACCGAGTCATTGCGGAGGATGAGGCTAGTCAGCACCGGCAACCCCATACTGGCTAGCATACTGATAAAGTTTGTAAGGGAGAACATCACCCCACCAAATTGTGGAGACAAGTCCAAATGGTTTGTCTAAAACAAATAAATGATGCATTCAAATATTTTAAGTATAAACCTGTAGAGGTAGTGTAAATGTTATAAATAAATAAATAAATAAATAAATAAATTTTAAATGATCACATATGGTAAAAAAACTACATCATATCTAGTGTATTTTACCATGAATCCTCCTGTAACAAATCCACTTAGTGTTAAACCACCAATCAGAGTCACGATAGCTAAGTTTTTGTCTTCAGGACCCAGGAATGCTAAAATTATTAAAGCTGCCCCCACGCCAAAATGAGCTGTAATAAATAAAAATGATGTTACAAACTTGAGAACTTGAATAATCTCGAAGAATGTAGAACATACAACCAACCTCTGAGGTATTGACTATTTCGGATATATTTGTGATATCTTTATGCCTTTTAATCTTGACTACACAATAACTGACCTCTGTACCCTACCAGTCGCTTACAAATCACACCAACTTAATAAAATCAACCTAATTCAGGTCATCTTGGTGCTTACTCCAAAATACTATGTGGTCAATCATGTAACTAATTGATCGTTTTATTCAAATCATCAGAGCTTACCTATTGAATTGAATATTTTCTTGCTCATCGTGACAGAGAGAAATCCCTTGTTATAGATCCACTCACACACTGCCGATGACACAACGTTCCCTATCCACATCCCAAGGAATGGTAGCGCTGATAATATTGCACTCTGGAAACCAAATGAAAGAGACTTCTTACTTACTCTTCTTACTTCTTAATAGGTTGATTTTCATACTTACATTTTTTAAAGAAATTTGTAACGCTTTCTCTAAATATGTCGGCATGTCGACAAAGAACAGTATAAATGTGATCACGTAACCCACGTGGACCACCGTGAGGGCCCACAGCGGCCCCGTGCGGAATATATCCTTCCACGGTATTGGTCGTTTAGCCTGAAATCAAATTTTATTATTACTGAACAAACAATCTTCAGTAGAAATTTCTGTAGAAAATGTTATTTCAAAAATAATTAGGATTTTCATCTATTTGGATTTGATTTTCTGTTTGTTATGAATAGGTTTCGAAAATGTTGGACCGATCTGAATAATAATATCACAGAAAGAATGTTGCGTTATTTGCAAATGTCATAGGCTATGTTTCATCTCTATATTTAGAAAACGAGAACTATGGGGGTAGAGCTGCGGAGTGGAAACTTATTTTATAAAATTAGTGTGATTAATAATTTTCATGCAATGATTTCACAAATGTTCTCACCATTGATCCACCACTATTGAGGCCTATTAAAATATAGTTCCTCTCTTCCTCGGAGATCATCGAGTGTTCCTCGGGTGAACTTGCCGAGAACCAGTACCAAATCACAGCCGTCACGAACATTAGACCAGATATTGCGTAGAATATCACCTTCCAACCCATCGTGGTCTCCGCCAACACTCCTGATAACGGCATCGCTATTATTGTGCCTATTTGAGTTCCTGTAAATAATGCAATACATGCGTTAATGTCTGGATAAATTGTGATGAAAATAGTTATTAAAAACATGTTTATAGAATTAGGCCTTTATAAGGTTTTCGAGTAGTCACTCTATCTCTTGGATTACCAGGATGTTTTTGCTGACAAGAGCCAGCAATGAACTCAGCCGTAACCTTTTTTAAAACATACGTACTAAGATTCATTAGATTAATATTGTTTAAGGAAGTAATCCTACCATAGTTTTTTCTACATCAATGTATACAGCTCCATTTTTGTATACTATTGCTGAAGATAAAGGGAAAGGTTATCCTGAACATCAGCCTGCTTGATATTAACAACAAGTACCTCCTAAAACAAATCCTGTCACGGTAGTCCTCTCATTCGGCGGGAACCATCTTCCCAGAAGCGTTTGACTTGCAGGAAACAAGCAAGCCTGAGTCAAGCCCATTACCACGCGACATATGCACACCATCCACCAACCCTGCAAAAAATAGAATCTATACTAATATTAAAAATGCAAAAGTAACTCTATCTGTCTGTCTCGCTTTCAGGCTAAAACAATTGAACCGATTTAAATTAAATTTGGTACACAGATAGTCTAGAGCCTGAGAAAGGACCTATGCTACCTTTTATCCCAGGAAAATTGAAGATCTCCCGGGTATGTGGGTGAAACTGCGGGGAGCCACTAGTTATACATAAATAAGTAAATTATACTTCAAAAAGTCTGTGGAGGCTATTAAAATTTTGAAATCTTACCAAACTAGCAACAGTTGGCAACAGTAAACAGATCAAGCCATTCGCTAACAGTGACACTAGAAGAATCAGCTTGCCGCCAAATCTTTTCGACAGTAAGCCAGCAGGGATCTGCATCATTGTGTACCCCCAGAAGAATGACGACAATATCACGCCTTGGGTGTGCTTGTCCCATTTGTATATCTGCAAATGTATCAATTACATCCATAAATACATGTAGCGCGTGGTCATTACTATTTTTGGTTTGAAATACAGAAGTAAGTTAACACAATATTTGGGTTCGTTGTTAGAAAAAGTGGGAAACAATACTCTCTTATATTCAAAATAGCAACCTGGCTTTGCACGGGTGCAGTGTTTATAGGCATGCGCCCCAAAATATGTGACAACACGTTAGAAACCATACGTTAGATTTAAGCATACATAGGGATATATGGACAGAGAAAGTGACATTTTTTTATACTATGTAGTGATTTCACATTGAACACGTTTCGGATTTATTCTAGATTTAGTTTATAACAAATTTTTTTTTGATTACAAATTATTTTAATTGCTTACCTCGACGTTGGTATCATTGCGTCGTTTTTCGTCGGTCATGGCCAGTATCGCGACGCCCAGGCTGCTGCGGGCGATGAACAGGGATATCAAAGTGAAGCACATACTCACCATCTGAACATGGCGGATTCCAAAGCCATAGCCTGAAAATTACGAAAAAATTTTAAATATACATTTGTGATAAGGTGTAGCTTGCTATTTAGAATAACGTTCGGTTAAGTCTAGGCTCTAATACACTAGGACACGTATTTACTTATACAATAAAAATTATAGCTCACTTTTTTTCTCCGCTTTTTCAATCTTTTCTTCGACCATTTTCCTTTCCACTTATTTCTATCACTACACAACGAACAATGGCACAAAATAAGCCTAGAATCATTAGCGCTTATTAAATACGGTGTATCATCTTTTGCTATATTGATGTGAATCTTATTACCATAGACTATAGGTAGAGATTCCTTAAAGCTCTAGTTTGATTCATACGTAAAAATGAAGTGACAGCAGCTACTGATATTTTTATCCTTGTGTAAGTAAAGTGTTATATAAACGATGATATTTATATGATTACTAGTGGCTCCCCGCGGTTTCACCCGCGTACCCGGGATCTTAAATTTTCCCGGGATATAAAGTCATCCTAAGTCCTATGTCCGTCCCCTGGTTGTAAGCATTCACACACCTTTTTCCACAAATTTTCAGCCAAATCGGTTCTGCCGTTCTTGAGTTATAAATAGTATAACTAACACGACTTTCTTTTATATATAAAGAAGCAACAGTCCATATCTTCTATATATATATTTATTATTATGATTTTAATAATGTAATTTACAAAATTTTGAATGCATGTCGTGGATTTAATTTTCATGAAACTCATAAAATGTATGATTAGACAAGTGCAAATTTTTGTTAAATATTTCATTCCAAAAAGTACGTATT
Source organism: Thyatira batis (assembly GCA_905147785.2). Taxonomy (NCBI): domain Eukaryota; kingdom Metazoa; phylum Arthropoda; class Insecta; order Lepidoptera; family Drepanidae; genus Thyatira; species Thyatira batis. The sequence goes on along the minus strand of LR990498.1, from coordinate 233,141 downwards.
TTATTGTTATAGAACCGACATCATTTAGTTTATGATCTGATGGCTGTAAAACTTTTTGAACGTATTCGTTTTTTTATTTATTTTATCATTTTGTTCTTAAATAAACAATTGTTGTTTTATAAATACAGCGTATGGAAAAAAATATATTGATATTTTCTAACTAAACAATTTGAAGGTAACGGACATACTAAAACGATTCGTTTATATGTGTATATAAATTTATATTAATGTGTAGCTAAGAATTATCTAAGTATATGGCTGTCATTCAAGACTAAACATTACATACAAATATTACGTTAGAAGTCATAGGGTTGAGAATTACTATTTTTTCATTTATGAATATTTCGAATATAATTCGATTTATTGATTTAACTAATCACAATATAGACAATACCTATAGAAGATATCATAATACCTACCGATTCTAAAAGAAAATACAAGTATTAAATTATATAAACAACAAAGGTCGATGACCTTAGGATTAATATTTTCACATTTTTTCTTGTGATAGTAAAATAGTCTGAATTCATAGGCGTGAAACGGTGATAATATTGGATTTTCCTTCATCCTAATCGTTCGGCGCGTCAGCACGTCTTTTCTACTAAAATACATTTACTCTATATTTAAAGTGCGAAATAGCCACTAAGGATTCGGGATGTTGTTTTCCTCCAAGGGATTCGTTATCTAATATGGTGATATTTTTGCAGGAATATGTTCGTACAAAGATGGCGCCGGCGGTGCTGTTCCACCTGGTACACGTGGTGCAGATGATGCTGCTAAAACGTCATATCTTCACGATACTGTGCCTCCTTGCCGCTTGTACAAGGTAAGTAAGTAGTGATGTGTTATGCTTAGATGTTAAAGGAACCCGGACACCAAAAGCTATTTGACTTATACTACTAATCTTATGAATGCGAAAATTGGTGAGTATGGATAGCTGTTTGTATCAAAAACTGCTGAACGGATTTAGATGAAATTTGGAAAATAGATAGTTTATAACTTGGATTAACATATGGGCTACTTTTAATTCCGGGAATATTGAAGATCCCCGGGAGTGCGAGAAAACCACGGGGAGCCACTAGTATTTAATAAATTGAGCTTTGAACCGGTAACTTTGTTATTTACTTTAGGAAACACATCGGTATTGGGGGTTAAAAATCATAACCTTACAATAAGTGAAATTTATTTTTATACGGTACAATTGAATATTTTGTAGTTATTATATTCATAAACTTTTCTGTGGTATCCTTAAAGAAATGCATCGTCATTACACACAATGATAAGAGAAACGAGATCTCGTACGTACATAGGAAATACTAATTAATGCTGATTAATTAGGACTTTTTGTAATAAAGTAGCTCTTTTGCTTTTTATTATTAATATCTAGCTCCCGTCCGTGGTTTTACCTTCCTTTCCTGGTTTTTCTGCTTTATTTAAGGATATTAAAGGAAAAAATATTGTACCTCTGTGAAAAACTGAGTCTTTCTGCCAGCCGTTCTAGCGGGACTGATTAACATCCAACCATAAAATTTTTTGCATTATTATAGCAGTATGAAAAGCAATTATTCTATCGCTTGCCTCATTTAGATTTGCAGCAGATGTAGGTAGGTTCATGCAATTTTAAATCTCACGACCAAAATCGTTAGTTTAACATCTTAATCCCACCTAGACAATTTGATATGATTTGTCTGAAATTTGCATTTATGTATTAAAATTATGTCATTTAAATATACATTAGGTACAGGGACTACGGTATTAAAAAAACAATTCGTTTATAAATGGTAATTTATTAAGTTTTCAATACAACTTTAATTTTGAGGTAGATAAAGTTTGTCATTGCATTAATATACCAAGTAAAAATTAATTCGAAACAAATTACAGTGAGCTTGGAAAGGTCTGAAGTTTCAACACATACAGTATATCATTTGAAAGTTCAAACAGCTTCCTGCGATACGGCGAGGACCGCCATCTTAGAATGCACAGCGGAAGTTTCTGCAAAATGATTCATCTACGTCACATAATATAATGGCTATACTTTATGTCTATGTCCTGTTTCCGTCTCATATTTCTCGTCTGTTTTCACTACATTTGAGGTGAATGCCATGACGAAGGTCGTGGGTTCGAACACAATGGCCAAAGTTTTTGCTGAATAGCACGGTAGGGTACTTTGTAATACCTCTTAGTAGAAATTCAGTGTGTTCCGCGGTAGGCTCTTTTGTAGAATTGACTTGACGGTTTCGGCCGCAAATGGCTTTTACGCCTGGACACCCATTTTCCTTTTTATTCTTTGTGTGATTTTCACCCATCGATACGCCATAAACTACTGTGATCAAAAGCATAAAGATGTCTAAAAAATCTTGTCCTTTTAATGATAAAAGTAAACTTAATGTTCCTAACCTATTTGCTCCCTTGCAGAAATATTATTAAAATACAAAATAATTTTTCGAAGCGATACAATACTATGATATAAATCTTAACATAATATGCACATAGTACAATACTCTATTGTCACTTAACATGAACATAGCTTTGAAGTGACTCTTGTACAAACTGCCCACAATACTTGAGGCAGTTCAAGTCCAGACATCGATCTAACAAAGCGAATAGTTCTTAAGAAATCACTCAGTCTTGATTAAGTGTAATTCTACACGATTATAAGCTAGTCTTAATGTACGGCGCTTCATCTGTTATGGTCTGGCGAGATTCTGATTTCGGCTTCTGTGGTCGTTTACCACCTGTGGATAAAATATTTATGTTAAATAATTTGATAGAAATGATAATCAAAATATAAAAGGAAAGTACAATAAAATCGGATTTTTTTAACATAGAGTAAGTACCTACTAAATAGTTAAATCTTAACCACAGCAATAAATATTTTAAAAGATATACATTAATTGATGATAGTGTAGTAATTAATTAGAACTTACCACCGAGCAACAACTTCTGAAGCGTCGAGAATGGCGCATCGATGGCGATGCAGAGGATGAACGCTGCGATCACCGATATCGAGATGTCACCCATGAATCTGTATAGCTGTCAATAAACAAACAAATTAATAAATATTCAGGAAGATTAAGAGCCCCCGCAGACCACAGACTTTTTATCGGCCGATAGTTTGGTCGGGCTCTTAATCAGTACGCAGATGTAAGCAAGTGCGCACACTATGACGATTTGGTATCGGCCGATAAACAAGTTTGATGGGCTTCCCGATTCAATTCAAACTATACTGTTGGCAAACTATCGGCCGACCGTATAATCAGTATTGGCTCCCTACCACACGCGCACACACGATGATTTTTTAGTCGGCCGACTAAGCCGATAGTTCAGTTCGCTCCGAGCTTTGACAGCGAATGGTCGGCCGCGCGTGTTTTGTAAAATGGCGTCGCCCAATTCTCAGTCGCTTATTTCGGAATCTTTGATCGTAAACTTGATCGAGGAAGTCGAAAAACGCCCTGCACTTTAAAGAAAAAAACTTAAAAGAGTACTCTGACGTAAATGTGAAGAAAAAACTGTGGGAGGAGGTTTGTGAAGCTGTTGTTCCTGATTGGAATGAGCTTAGTGCCCAAGAAAAAACAAATCAAGGTACGATACATTTTTATTTATTTACATTACACTTTATTTACATTACACTTTATTATATTGACACGGAATTGAGCCTGCAGGAGATATAAAGTATGACGACATGTATTGCCGCACATTATTCATATTATTTCTTCCTCGGTTATTTCCATTTGTATTGAAGTTATTCATGGTACAACTGTAGAGAGTGTCTTTAAAATGTATTCCATCTTTGATTCGTACATAATTGTGTACGACACAGCAAGCTTTAATAATTTTAACACAAAAATTAATATTTACGTCAATTGGACGGTGAAAAATGCGCCATTTGTTAGTTAGAATCCCGAAAGTACATTCAACCATGCGTCGAGCTCTTGTATGTCTATAGTTGAAAATTCGCTTGGTGTAGTTTAAATTTCTTTTTGCATAAGGGCGTAATATATTATTTCCAAGTCCAAACGCTTCATCGCCTACGACAGAGAATGGAATAACATCTCCAACATCATCATTAGGCAATTGCCTTCCAGAAGGAATATTTAGTCGATTCTCGGAAAGCCGTTTACCCATTTCTGATGTTTTAAATATTTCCGAATCACTAGCTGTTCCATAAGAACCAAGATCAATGTACACAAATTTATAATCGGCATCTGTCCAAGCCATCAAAACGCAGGAGAAGAACTTTTTGTAGTTAAAATATGATGAACCGGAATGTTCTGGCTGTATCATTCGTATATGTTTGCCATCGATCGCTCCAATGATGTTTAGAAAATTTGTGCGACTGTAGAATTCGTCTGCTATTTCAATCCAGTCATCTTCTTGTTTGGTTGGCATATATAACGGTTGAAGCATATTCCATATTTGCTCACATGTACTTTTTGTAATATCTCGTATTGTAGAAGCTCCCATCAGATAATCAAAAGATAATGAATTGAAACTAGCTCCAGTAGCCAGATACCTGTAATGAATTAATTATATTTTATTATTTTTCAGGCCGCGATATACAAAAAAATGGGCCAATTTACGGACTTGCTTTCGCCGAGAATTAAATGCACAAAAGAACACAAAGTCGGGGCAGGCTTCGGTCAAGAGGCGTAAATACGTATACTTTGAACAATTATTATTTTTACTTCCATGCATGGAAAATCGTCAAACGGAAGGTAACCTGAACCTGGCCCAGGATACTACAGAAAATGAGGAAGATGATGAAGAAACTGCTCCATCCGCTTCCGCACCTCCTCGCCAGAAGAAAACTCGTGTTTCGAAGAATACGGATTTGGATGAAGCAATATTAAAAGCATTAAATGAGACTAATGTTGATGAAGATGTAAACTTTGCATTGTCTCTTGTCCCATCACTCAAAAATTTAACCGCAGATGAAAAACTCGATGCTAAGATTAGTATTCTTAACGTATTATTCTATATATTTAAACAGATAAGACTTGGTAGGCGTGTTCAGCCTCATTCTCAACCAACATACACCATACTGCAACAACCCATGAACTCTTTTCCTGTTTACCAACGAGGGACTAACATCTTGCCGCCACAACAACAATTACAGGCTTATGCATCCGGTTCTACACCATCCCCCACTTTACCACAAACAACCATTCAAAATGTTTCATCACCAGCTGATTCCAACATGTCAGCCCAGTCATATTATTCAAATTTTTCAGAAGATTCCCAAATATACTTGTAAACTTGGCATTTGAATTATTATAAAAAATTTAAAGTATGTTTTGTGGTTTATCTTACCTTATCGTAACGCTCAATCTCTCCTCCACAGGTATAGATAGTCTTAAATTTGTATCCTCCTTCGCTATTCCTGGTCCAATTAATTTGACAAGTTGGTTGAAGCTAGTTATGCTCATTCGATAAAAGGCGAAAAATTTTTTCGGGTAATCGAGTAATTTGGAATGCATAGTGTAAAATTTTCCATTTAATAATCTATCACTAAAGATAGGATGCACCCAATACTCTCGGGCTCTCTTTTTAATTTTCCTCCTCCGGTGTATGAGAGCAATAATAACAATTCTATACAATGTTTTATTAATTTTCATTGTGCGGTGCGACCACTCTTTTCACCAGTTGGTTAGAAACTAGCAAATAGAGAATAGTCGGCAGACTGTTGGATAGTTTGCGCACTCATCACCGACTGAACTGTTTAGTTGGCTCGGTGTGCGTACTAGCAGGCCAACCCGACTAAACTATCGGCCGATAAAAAGTCTGTGGTCTGCGGGGGCTCTAAAGAATGAAGAAATAATATTAACGTCAATTCTTCTAAAAGAAATAAGAGAGCAATGATAATAGAGTAAAAAGATATCTATAGGCGTTTGTTCGAATTTAAATCACTTTCTTGATAAACTTACATTATCAGCATTAGTGAAGTAGTGCGTCTTGACCCAGCTGCTGTTCGCTATCATCATGATGGGCAGGTGGATCAGGTACATGGCGTATGAGAGGCGCGCCGGCAGCTTCCACACTTGCAGCGAGAGGAACCAGTTTATTGGACCTGCAATTAAAATATAAGGTCGTTAAGAAAAAATACAGATGTTAATTTTACTAGTCAATCTATTTTAGGGGCTTTCGCCATCTCGAATAAATCCAAATTATCAAATTTTCTCCTGCACGAAGCTTTTAATAAGCTCAATTTAAGAACAGACCTTATTGATAGCCAATTACTATATATGTATATACATAGATAGGCATTATTGTCACACAAGTCTAGATGAAAACCTTAATTAGAACATTTAATTATTAACACGCTTTTTATATAGTTTTATAGCGGGTACTGCGGCATTCACGTACTTTTATAAAAAAAACTTATAAAAGTACCGAGTCGCAAATTCAATTTTAATTATAAACGGTGTTTAAGTAAAGAACATAACTTGGAGGCATTTGATTTGTGTTTTATAGTGTTGAGTTGTATGCTGTATTTAACCATGTGTCGTGTTTGGTAATAAAATACAGTCAGTTTGTTGCACATAGCATTTTTCTTGGCGCTTTGAGGTTGATATAGTGATAGTTTGCGTGCTCGGTTTAATGAGCTGGTGCAAAAAATAATAACTGCAGTATCAGGGTTCACTGTAACATGACGCCCAATTACTGAGCCGCACCAAGTTTCATGTAGTCTAATTAATATGTTAACTTTTAGCTTCCAGACATTTGATTGAACGTAGGCAATCTTTTTAATTTGATTTTACCATAGGCTACAACATACCAATGAACTTATAAAAGTAGAATATTTAGAAAAAGCAAATTGAGTTGGAAATCCTTGGATGAGCGCGACCATTTTTGGAATGTTCTTTTCTTTATCAGGCAAATGATAGACAAGGAGTTTGTTATAAAAATACTAAATATGTATTAGAGATCAGCTAACAGACGCAGAAGCATAACAACGCTTTAGATATATATAGATCGTAACCGCTATCTACAGATCATTCGATCATAGCATTAGTCGTGGTTCAAAAAGTCTGTCATTCAAACCATTATCTGTTATAAGATATGACGTTCTGTGTAAGCAAGAGCAAGATTATATAAGGATTAAAGACTGAATGCCTACCTCCATAGCCGTGCACGCAGGCGAATATGAGCCAGCCGAGTGCGACCGCCCAGATGGAGCGCATGTACGAGTTGAGGATGTTGTCGAATATTTGCGCGTCGTGGTCCGGCTGCATCACTGGGTACATGGAGAAGATGCAGAACGCCATCATCGCGAATGAGAGGATCCACAGGATTGATACGTTGATCTGGAAGATTATCATCAGGTTACTATGTGTATGCCACGAATTGAAAGAAAAATTGCTTCTCTAAATAGGCTTGAGGATGTCCATTTGATTTGCGACTCGGAGTTATTATAAATATTAGTGTGAATTTAAAAGTGGTGTAGGTAAGAGCTCTGCAGCATTGCTACAAACTGAATGTTTGTAGCAATGCTGTCAGGCAGTGGGGTCAATTCGTGCGGCAATAATAAAAAAAAAAATGTCCAAGGATTAATGCATAAACATCATTAATTTTGATGATTTACAATATTAACAAAATATAGTACTTTGGACCCTAAGACAGAAGGTCTGAAGTCTCGTGTGCAAATGATTCCCCTGTTATCTTTCTAATCACTAAAGCAATATTTTATATCACGATGGGAATTACCTCGCAATCTCCTGCCAAAGTATACGTAATTGATGTTTTATTAGTTGATAATAAATTTAGTGATAAGGGAAATTTAACATGAGAAATACCTAAATTATAGAAACTTCATCTATTTGACCTGACTAGTATAAAACTATTAATAGACCAAAAAAAATTACACATAGTAAAAAATTTAATGAGAGCTACTGTCGGCATTTTCATCTGGTTATAAACGCTATAAGCGTTATGATACACGTATTAAAAAATAATAATTATTTGAAACTTTACCTTAGAGATATAGATCTTCTTATCCCTGCATAAGTGCAGAATGTACCCGTAGACCATTCCGATGAAGAACGGCGCTGCTCGGGGCAGGGTGTTGATGTAGTACGACGTCAGGTAGTTGTTGAATTCAACAAAACGACTGAAATATTTGTTAAAGTTTATGAGTTTCTGGTATTTGAATCGTGTGGTTTGCTTAATATCATCTTTACTCAGCAGCAAGGATTTGCAAGAAGAAGCGAAATTGCACCAACGTGTTAAGTTAAATATTATACGTATTGGCCTCCACAATTTAACAACATTTAACTCTTTATTTAATATATGTTAGAAATCAAACACATTCTGTCGCCACGTGTAGATAAAGAATAATAGATAAACATTTTGATTTAAATAAATATTTTGATAACGTTATTTCGTATCACCTTACCTAGTATTCGCTAGAGCAGCAGAGAAGTTGTTCATGAAGCTATAGGCAGTGGAGAGGGCTAGAGAGATGGCGACGAAGATGCTGAGCGCTATCCACGCGAACCTCTCCCGTCCAAACAGCCATACCATAACGATCGGGCACACCATGTACAGTTGGATGTCTACCGATAAGTACCAAGTTTGAGCGAGACACTGAAATTATAATGGTTAGATTAAAACATATGCCTCCACGAAAGGAATCAAAAGAGCGTCGGTAGAAGATATGTTTACTATTTTAATGTTTTTACGACATTTAAATATGAGATAGCTAATGTTTGTCCAAATATCTACATTGGCAACTAAAAAGATCATTGAACTGGAAAAGTAGTTAGCAACATCACGAGGAAATTCAAATTCTTAACCATTGCCTTTGACGTTCAGATTCAAAACATCGTGATCAAGGCGTTCAAAGGGCATTTCAAGGGCGTTATCAAGGAGGACGTGTTTATGAAGAGAGACCCAATTACCTATCAAATACAGGAGAATACTTACAACTTCCAAGGAATTCACATAATTCTGGACATGTAGCAAGGCAGCCCACCAGTAAGTACGGCAGTTCTCAGTGGCGTGTGCAGCGTTTTGCCAGAAAGGTCCATCAGAGACGTGGTTAAGAACTGAAGCTTGGAGAAGCACCACCGCAGCGAGGAGGGGGAACATCCTCATCAGACGATTGAGGTAGAACAAGTGGATAGTTCGGATGAAACGCCCTACGACAAACATTTTACATTAAGTAAAGTTGCAGTTGCTTCTTTTTAACAGGGTCGGCGTGACGCCCCTGGTGTTGCAAGCGTCCATGGGCTATGGTAATCGCTTCCCATCAGGTGGGACAACCTTAGTGGTATATTAACTCCAGATGGTTCTACATTTAAGCTGAGCTAAATTATAAAAATATGATGTAAAATTATACGACGCGTAAATATAATATAATACATAGTTGATACTAAATTTAGTTTAAACTTTGTTTATTTTGGAATCGAATGACCATGGTTTTGACTTAGTAGTAGTAATAGTAAGTATAGTAATAGTTTTTTGAAACAAGCAGTTTATACGCTATTAAATAAGGCTAAGGTTTAATTTCAATAATTACGAGACAGATATGACGCAGTAGTGAAATGTAAATACAGATAAACGATGTCCGCGTTCCAATTCCACGTGCCCATTGGAATCACTATTCAGTTTGCTCAGCGCCATTTTTATCGGCACTAAGCTGTAAGTTTTAAATAATCACTGATTGCGAATGATAAATAATATTTGTAATCCTTAATTAGGTTTTGTGATATCCGATATCTGGTGTTTGATTTCTGTACATTGCGTGTTACTGCGCGTCATAGTATTGGTACCTATGTTAGAGCATTTATGAACTCACTTCTGCTGATCTTTCCAACGGTGCTGTAAACTGCAAGGATTCCACTCAGCAAGAAGAAAGTGTCCACTGTGATGGGAGCTGAGTTCACCCAGGTGCTTGAAAACTTTTGCAACCACTGCAACAAATGGAAATAGTTTAAATATTGAATACCAAAGATGATGAAGAATTGACCCAATATAAATAAATTAGAGCAGACTATAGAGCAGAATAAATAAGGTCATCTCTGAGTCTTAATATAATATCATTGATGTGTCATTAACAGGTAGTGAATATTATTCATCATAATTTAACTTAAATAAATCCCGAAATAAAGCTTACAATTATAATCTTACAGTCATTAAATTGAACACAGACAACACAGCAATTCTTACCGTGAGAGTTTCCAAAATGTTATGTATGAATCCGAGCAGGGTCAGGGAGTAGTTGTGTCCGACGATGACCCACAACATGGAGATGGCTCTGACGCCGTCCACGCACTCCAGCGCGCCGGGGATGGTGTTGAACGTGAGGAACCGTCTGGTGTTAGTGTACACGGAGAAACAACGGTACAAGCTGTTGGCTTCTGAGGAATCTGAAACAAACAGGTTGTGATAAATGACTAGACGTTGCTGAAGACGCTAAGTTTATTCAATATAAAGTTATGTCTTTGAGTCAGAGTTTACATTCAATTGTACCTTATCGAAACATTCCAGTAATGTTTATTTACTTTTACGATAGTGATAAACATATTTGATCTTAATAGATGAATATAAATTAATATAATTATTATGTTTATATTCAAAGGGTTATATTTACACAAGTATAAAGGACAGGAAACCGGAAGCTATATTCCTATTTAAAATATAATGTCATAGCTTGTAAATAAGGAAAAATAACATAAGAACATTAAGTAAATATTGAAAGCAAATATCGATGGAATATTTTACAAATAAACAAAAGATAACGAAGTTCGTTAATACCAGTAATGATAATAATATGAAAGTAGCAATACTAAAATCAATAAGATAATATGGAAGCATTTTTTCAAATTAATAATCTAATACTAGAGAAGAAATATTAAGTAATGCTAAAAGTAAAATTACTTCTATTTAAACTAATGGAAAAAACACTCACCTCTTTTAAGTACGAACAAATGCCAAAGGTCATAGGAAGTGGACAAAATCAACAGTAGACCTATTACTGAGAACACGCAGCTGAAAAATAACAAGAAACTTGCTTAAATTTACAAAATCAGAATGTCACAGAAGTTTGAAATAAGATTATGCTCCAAAAATAAATATACTTTGACTCGGGTTTAAAAAAGATCATATAAACTTACATAGCGACAATGTCAGCAGTAGAGAACAGCTTGTCGTTCGGCAGCCGGCAGTAGAACTCGCGATAGTTGACGTGGAGGAAGGGCACAGAGTCTATCGCAAAGTCCACAGCCTGGGTCACAGAGCATACCTTGGGTACGCACACTGCTAATGTCATGCCGTGTTGCACCGTTGTCAATATTGGAAATATTCTGGTGAAGAAACGATAATTATTGAACATAAGTCGTTGTTTCAGTGTGATTAATCTTTAACTGGTTTTCATCTAGAGGTTTCACCCTCGATCCCGGGGATCTATAACTTTCCCAGGATAAATGCAGTCCTAGTCACTATACCAAAGTCAGGTCAGTGATTTATGCGCGAAAGCAAAGACAGACAGAGTTACTTTCGAATTTATTATATTAGTAGATTAGTATGGATGTTAGACAAGGTGACTCGAAAATAACTTCATAACATTCACAAGAATTATTTTTTAGGTCAGTAATATCATAACTCATATCTTCTTCCGGTTTGTGATTTTTTCATTACAAGACTCTCATAAAATACATTTAATATTATAAAAAACGCGCGTTATCTTTTAGCACCAGCGTTCGTTCACAATAAGTGGTTTATACAAAAGTATCTGCAGTATAAACTCAGTGTTTGAAACAAAATACCCTTGAACGTTCGGCTTTAAACATGCCAGTATATGAATTTTGGACAAAGGCCCTATCCGAAAACAGGCCACAAACGAATGTGTGTGACGTCATGATTTGTGGAGGGTTCCTGTGTTGCTACAACACCCGTTGTGTTTTGTTTATTGGCATATTGAAAGAGTATGTTTTGTCGAAAAAATGTGGTTTCGCCGTAGTAAAGCAATTGAGTTGTTTGTATTATAGGTTTAAAGAGGCAAAAAACTACTATTATTGTCCTTGAGATGTTTTTATTTAATATTTATTTAATGCGGTTTCACCCGCATAGTTCATGTTCCCGTGACCACACAGAAAAAAATATATATATGTGGAGGCCTATTCTCAGACCTACTGAGTATGCATACTTATACAATTTAATAAAAAAATGGATCAAGCCGTTTCGGAGGAGTACGGTAACTAACATTGTGACACGCGAATTTTATAAATATAGATAATAATTAAAATGTTTTTCTTACCAGATAAATTATCATTAAATAAATTGTGTACTAAGGTGTAGTATTCAATCGGTAACAGATATATTTTGCTGTTTGTAAATAGGATACTATTATCTCAGCGCTAATATTTGATTTCATTATCACAACAAATATGTAGGGATCATCGGCTCGTAAGCTCGATATGATCTTAATTGCAAGTGGCTGAGTATTTATTGATACTGTACGCAGGCGATGATTCATCGAACTTGCGATTGTTGGAGGTTTGATATGATATATATACATACTGGCTGTAATCCTAAAAATGTTAAAGAGAAGTTTACGTGTCATCTGTCTTATTTGAATATATGCTGTTGCAACGTCCCAAGAGACAGGTGTGTTTTATTCCACTATTGCTATTCTCTAACAGGTTATGGGCCCAGGAATCCCAGGTAACCCAGGAATCCAAGGATTAATCTATAAATGATTATAGCTACCTGAATTTTAAAAAAAGTACGAGCGGTAATTTATAAAACAAATTACAAAGATGGCGGATGAAGAAAATTCATCGAATTCTAATTCTATTTGTGGGATTCGAAAACTGAAAGGCTCCAACGACTACGCAAGCTGGAAATTCATAGTAAGAAATTATCTTGAATCTAAAAATTGGTGGGCTGCAGTCGAAGCTGATCATGTTACTCCTGAATTGAAAGACACAGATAGAAAGGCACGTACGACACTTTGTCTATTATTAGAGCCCTCTTGCTTTGCCCACGTGTTTAAAGCACAAACAGCACGTCAAGTTTGGGAAAATTTATCTAAAGCGTATGAAGATAAGGGCTGGGGAAGACGCATATCTTTGCAACGTCAGTTGTGGCAATGCAAATTAGAAAATTTTCAATCAATGGAGAAATATATTACTGGCATTGTATTCCTAGCGCAACAGTTAGCAGATATTGACGCAGAAATTTCAGAAGAATGGATTATTTCCATATTGTTGGCTGGCCTACCGGGAGATTACAACCCTTTAATTATGGCTGTTGACAACAGCGGTAAGGAAATCTCTTTAGAGCAAATAAAAACCAAGCTGCTACAAGAAGGAAATAGACAAGCAGAGTCAGGCGCAGGAGCTGGTGAGCAAGCTCTTATCACATCTAAGGGCAAAACCAATGAAAACACAACAAAAGCTCGAAAGCCAGTGTACAAATGCTTTAAATGCCATAAGATTGGGCACAAAGCATCTGAATGCAAGAAAAGTCAGTTCAATGCAAATATATGCATGGGTATGTCGTCAACTGTCAACAAAAATGGTTGGTATGTAGACAGTGGATGTTCAAATCACATGACATTCAATAACGAGATGTTATCTGATTATAAGATTGAAAAGAACAGCATGAAAATAAAAGTGGCGAGTGGTACAGAAATTCCAGTTAAAGGCAGAGGAAATGCCGTACTCAGAACCAGTAAGAGTTCGATACTACCATTGAATAATGTATTATATGTTCCAGGGCTATCTATGAACTTAATTTCTGTGAGTGATCTGGTTAAAAAAGATCATTCAGTAAGTTTCAACAAAAAAGGTTGTGTGATAAAAAACCAAACTGACCAAATAGTTGCGACTTGTCATCAAGTTGACGGAATTTTTAAATTAAAAGAAAAAGAAAATTTGACAGTCAATGTGACAATGTCCCACGAATGTTTGAAAAATTTATGGCACAAACGATTAGCTCATTTAGGACAAAAGAATATAATAATTTTAAGAAAATTGGTGACTGGAATTGAATTAAAAAATACGGATATTACTGAACCATGTATACCATGCATAAATGGAAAAATAAGTAACAAACCATTTCAAAAATCTGGAACAAGGGCAAAACAATGTTTGGAAATTGTTCACACCGATATTTGTGGTCCGATGGAAGAGCCATCATTCGCAGGCTCTCGTTATATGTTGCTTTTTATCGACGATTATACGCGTATGACGCATGTTTATTTTTTAAGAAATAAAAGTCAAGCTTTCGAAAAATTTCGTGAATATAAGGCGGAAGTAGAGAACGAGACTGGTATGTCGATAAAATGTCTTAGATCGGACAATGGTAAAGAGTTCTGCAATCAATCTTTTGATAAGTTCATAAAGTCAGCTGGTATAAAGCACCAGAAGACGGTGCCGTATACGCCTCAACAAAATGGTGTAGCTGAGAGGGCGAACAGAACGATTATCGAAAAGGCGCGAACGTTGCTTTGTGAAGCAAAGCTAAGCAAAAAGTTTTGGGCAGAAGCAGTTTGTACAGTAGTATACATAAAAAATAGAAGTCCTACGAAAGCTGTTACGAATAAAGTACCTCAAGAACTTTGGTCCGGTAAGAAAGTAGATTTGAGTCACTTGAGAATTTTTGGATGTTTAGCTTATGTATTGAAACCTAAACAGAAAAGGCAGAAGCTTGACATGAAGGCAGAAGCTTTATTTTTCATAGGCTACTGTAATAATACCAAAGGTTACCGACTTATGTGTCCAAAGACTGGCAAGATAACAGTTGCCAGAAATGTTAAATTCTTGGAGAACGTGTTTCTTGGTGATGGTGCTTATGATGAAGTAACGAAGAACACAGTCGTTCCTGTTAATATAGAGGAGGAACGAATAGAATCTGTGACCCAAAATGATTGTGACATCAGTTCAGAAATTGATGGATGCTCTCAGGAAGCAGAATCAGATGATATTAATTTTGCTAGAGTTCAAGAAACGAGTACTGAAGCTAATACTGAACCAAGGTACAATATGCGTACACGAAAACAAGTCGACTATACGTGCACATGTATTGAAGCTATCGCTGATATTGATGGCGATCCAACAACGATGGAGGAGGCAATGGGTAGACCTGATCGCGAATTATGGCGAAAAGCCATAGACGACGAACTGAATTCTTTAGAAGAAAATCATACATGGTCACTCGTTGATTTACCACGGGATAAGAAGCCAATAAAATGCAAGTGGATATTTAAGATAAAACGTGACAGCGATGGCAAGGTATCTAAATATAAGGCTAGGTTAGTAGCAAAAGGGTTCACTCAAATACATGGCATAGATTATAACGAGACTTATTCTCCAGTTATTAGAAGTTCCACTTTGCGATTATTATTCTCATTAGCTGTAGAATACGATTGGGCTATTGATCAGTGGGATATAACGACTGCTTTCCTTTACGGAAAATTAAAGGAGGACATTTATATGCTTCAACCGAAGGGTTCAATTGTCAAAGGTCAGGAGAATAAGGTCTGTAAATTGCAAAGGTCATTGTATGGGTTAAAACAAGCGTCAAACGCTTGGTTTAATGAATTTGATACTGAAATGTTGAACTTAGGTTTTATACAATCTAAAATTGAGCCATGTTTATATCAAAAAGTATTAGGTGATAGAGATAGGATAGTAGTAGTCATTTATGTTGACGATATTTTTGTATTCTGTTCTCAAAAACACGAAAATGAAAAGCAGAACTTAAAATCTAGTCTATTGCGAAAGTTCAGAGTCAAAGACTTAGGTCCTGCTAGACATGTACTAGGTATTAGGCTTAGGAGAGATAATAATACTATTTACCTAGATCAGGAACAATACATACTCAATATTTTAAAGAAATTTGATATGCTTGACTGTAACCCAGTTATTACCCCAATGGAAGTAGGTCTCAAACTTGAGAAAAGTTCTAATTCCGATTGTAGGTTGCCTTATCGAAATCTTATAGGTTGTCTCAATTATCTGTCACAAAATACTAGACCAGATATTGCACATGCAGTTAGCGTATTATCTCAATTTAATTCATGTTTTGATGAAATTCATTATAAACAAGCTAAACGTGTGCTTAGATATTTGAAAGGGACATCTGATTTGGCGATTTTATTCCAAAAGTCAAGAAACCTAGAATTATATGGTTTTGTTGATGCGGATTGGGGTGGGTCTTTTGATCGAAAATCTTTTACGGGTTTAATGTTCATGTTAGGCAAAAACTTAATAACGTGGGAGAGTCGTAAGCAAAGGTGTGTGGCACTGTCCTCTACAGAGGCTGAGTATGTAGGTTTGAGCCAAGCTTCAAAGGAAGCAATATATTTAAAGAGTTTATTAAAAAGCTTAGCACGTGATATTGGCTGTAAACCAGTAGTTGTTTATAACGATAACCAATCTTCGCATAGAATCGCAGTAAACAAAATGAACCATAATAGGACTAAACACATTGATATTAGGTTTCATTTCGTCCGCGAAGCTATTTCAAATGAGGAAGTTGAGGTCCGATACTTGTCTTCACAAGAAATGGTAGCAGACATGCTAACAAAGTCTCTGCCAGGCCCCAAAATTAAATCAGATTTAATGAAATTACCCATTAAGAGGGCGGGGGCGAAAATATACGCTAGTTTAAACTAAACGATATGTGATTTGTTAAGTTGTGTTTATGTTATATTTATGTTGTAAATGTAGTTTGGTTAATGATTAATTTCTGTTTTGTTTATATGCACATTTATAGGATTAAGGGTGCGTGTTGGAGGTTTGATATGATATATATACATACTGGCTGTAATCCTAAAAATGTTAAAGAGAAGTTTACGTGTCATCTGTCTTATTTGAATATATGCTGTTGCAACGTCCCAAGAGACAAGTGTCTTTTATTCCACTATTGCTATTCTCTAACAGCGATAAAATAAAAATCTAAAATCGGTACTAAATAAAATAAATGGATAGATTTTTAAGGGTTGCAATTTTTTTTTGTTTTACCAACTAGGTTTTTTAATAAAAAAATGTATGTGATGAACATGTTTTTTTATATTTTTCTAGCAATACTAATAAAAATCTTCCTAGATAAAGCTGCGTGTGTGAATCCATGTAATAGATTCTGAGATTAATTGATTAGTTTATAATATTTGCTACAACAAAATAAGAAATCAAACACCTACCTCGTAACAGGTGGTTCTCCCAGTCCAGATATTCCCAAAGCGTACTCCTGAAGTCTGGACAACAGCTCGAGAGCGTCAATAGTTTCATTATCTGGCCTCGGAGGGATCACTGGGATGAAGTCAGGCCAGTTAGGAATCGAGGGCCATTCGAAGTCTGATGGTATCTGAATGAAGTCCTGCTCGAGCCCCACATTGATGGTGCAGTACTTCCCTTGAATGTCCAAGTCGTCCACTTGCTGGTTGATGCCCAAGCATTGATTGTAGTCGCCGAAGTCGTTTAGGTTCCCCTTTAATATTCCGCTGGGGATTGAGGCGCTGGCATCTAGAACTGAGGAGGGAAAGATATTTCTAAATTGAGGTGTACCAAAAACGGAGAAAGGTTTTGAAATTAGTTTTTTATTTTATTAATTTTAAAGGGCTTTGTCGCTTTTATGCGGATGTGAAATGTAAGGCTAGTGAAGATTTTTTGGCTTTTTCTGTGGCATAGAAATTAGTTCCGAAACAGGACGATATTAATTTATTAAAATATCCCTGAAGCTGTTGCAATGTAATTAAGTAAAAATTACGCAGCAATTTCGTCCATTAATGTTTAATTCAGTAAAAAATACTCTGTTTTAATTATCAAAAGCGTGACATCAAAGAAAACAATTTCGTGTAACGATCCGAGTAAATTATTTCGAGATTGCATCAATTTTAACGGTTCTTTAGAAATGAGCATTACTCGACATCTTTGAAAGGATATCGTTATTACATCGTTAGATTTTTTTGAAAAAATCATGAATAATCAATTCATGATTTTTTCAAAAAAATCTAGGAAATATATACTTTTCATTAAAATTTGTTTTATCCTGAGTACTTACACTGTAGTCCAAGAGAGTTATTCGCAAGATACACTAATTGCTGCTGACATAGCTCCTCATCCAGTACATCTTCATACAGATCCTGGTCGAAAACACTTCTAAAATCTACCGTGTAGCCATCCCTTAATTTATTATTCGTAAAATGACAATTCGCGCCCACTATGAAGAGCACAGATAGTAAATATGGCACCAGAGCCATCGCGTGTTCGTGAATTGGAATCCTAATTGCAAATATCTGCTTCAGTAAGCTGCCATCAAGTATAAATTATAGTATTTATCTAAAACACACTTGATAAGGAGTTATTGGGACACCTGATTGTTCATTTTGTTAGTGTTGATACGTTTTTTTAATCTCAATAATGAATCAGTAGGTATTTTTAGCTCGTAATCGCGATTTTTGCGAATCTTTTTTTTTATTTATTACACTTTGATTGTGTGTGCACCTGTTTGGCAGTGGAGCTATTCACTCATTTCCGTTGTTTTTTTGATAACGCAACTTATGTTTTTGTTACTTTTTGGGAAACGGTATTTTGATTAATAAAGTAGGTACATAGTATGAAAAAATCAAACATATTTGCTTTATGATTACGACCTTTGATTATAAATTTAAATTATACAATTGGAACACAAGGCTTAGATTTAAAAATTAACCTTATTTTTTTAAATTTGTAAATCTCCTAAAGCCGATGACTCAACTAGGTAGGTGGTCTCAACCACAGATATCAATTAATCTTTAAACGCAGATCTATATAATTAACGATAAACATCTTTATTGGAAAATAGAATTTATCTATCGCTAATGAATAGCAAGTTAGATCGAGATACGTAATCGTTCAGTTTCAATTACTTTTCAATGTCTTTCATACTATCATTATAATTAAACACTGCTTTGGGCTTTCACAGTTTTGAACTAGTTAACTTATTCTAAGCCGTGGTGGCTTAGTGGGTAACGCACCGACTCACGATCATGAGGGTGCAGGTTCAAACCCTGGCCCGTACCTCTGAGTTTATAAAAAAGTTATGTACAAATTCACACCACTGGCTTTCGGTGAAGGAAAACATCGTGTGGAAAGCTGCATGCCCGAGATGTCACAATTAAAGGCATGTGAAGTCCGCCACCGCACTAGGCCCGCGTGGCGCACTATGACCTAGACCCCCTCATTGATAAGGGAGGCTCGAGCTCCGAGCGTGGAGACGTGTATCAGCTGATGAAGATGAGCTTATTCTAGTTAGTTATTGTTACGGGATACTTTGCATAATTTGCATAATAAAATTAAATATGTTTGTTCATTCACATGAGAGCTTCACTTCACACCTTAACGGGCGGTGGGAAGGTTGCTTTAGCTGAAGAAAGCTAGCAATAAACTCAGTAATTATGGTGTTCAAAATATATATTTAATATTTATTCATTCCTAGTTATCAATCGCTTACATTATTAATATAAAAAAGGCCTTTTTTATAGTTTTTTTATACATCTTTAATGTTAACTTTACTGTTGGTCAGAAGGTCTATATATTTTGATCCTATTGAGGTGAGCGGGAAAGAAAATAATAGTAGACGTGTGTGTAGTAATGAAATATATTTGCGACTGACTGGTAGTACAATATAAAACGCTGACGAGGCAGCTATGTGTCGCCACAGTAGCCCCCCTCTTACAAAAAAATTATATACAATATTACAATATACTATACTGGTTGCGAAACACTGGGATGTCCCATGGGTGTTGTAGGTGCCAACCCAATTACCACGGCTTCTTTACGGAACCAGTTCCGTACTTGTCTCCTGCATTGGCGTCTCAATAACCACAGCAGTAACGCCCCGAATATTATGGCAAACACTATTAACACAATCTCCATGTAGCTGACTCTTTGCCCAATATTTTCGTTAGAAATGGACTGAGCAACAGCCACATTATTTTGCTGTGCTTTACTTTCCGGGTTGCCCATGGTCTGTATAGTATCTAACCAGTCACGATAATACAATTCAAAAGAAAGGATGTATAGCTTAAATACTAAATAAAATGTAAATGTAAACAAAAATAAACTGCGTACTTATTTACTAACTAGAACATGGTACAGTGTAAATCGCTTGTAACCATACTTTTCTGATGCAATAGTTCATTGCCTTATCCATTGCAACGTTGCTGAATACATACATATGCAATTTATCAATTTCACAATTAAACATTAATTACATTATTCATATAACACACATTTAATGAAAACAAATAGTTAATACAATATTTCGCAACGCAGGAATCGAACCTGCGCTTTACAAAAAAATATGACCACCGTAAGTTGCTACAATTGAAACCTTATCGGTCGCTTGATAATTCTGCCACTACGCGTGATCTTAGTCTTGTCTTGACTACTGTTTGTACATTTTCTTTGTGATTGTGTAATGGAACCATCATTAATTACGTAGGCCGGTTTCAATCTGTCAATTGAAATGTTTACTTGTTTGTTTGACATCTGTACTAAAAAATATTTTTCTTTCCTATCTATTACTTTATATGGACCTTCGTAAGGCGGTTGCAAAGATTTCCTAACTAAATCAACGCGAACAAAAACGTGCGAGCATGTACTTAAATCAGAATGTACAAATATATTCCGCGAGTCCCGATGTTGCCCAGGCCTAGGTGTCATATTTTTAATCGCTTCTCTCACTAGCCCCGGATATTCATTCGTATCGCTAACGCTTATGTTTGTGCCACCGTAAAAATCCCCGGGTAACCTTAGCGTTTTACCAAATACCAACTCAGCTGCACTGACGCCCGTGTCGCTGCGTGGTGACGCTCGCAATCCTAATAGTACTGTATGCATCTCTCCTACCCATGTTCCCTTGTCCCCACGAGCCATGAGTGCTGCTTTTAGAACTCGATGAAATCGTTCTACGGCACCGTTCGCTTGCGGGTGGTATGCTGTTGTTCTCAATCTATTTATGCCTAAACACTTCATGAGTTCCTTGAACAAACCGCTTTCGAACTGCCTACCCTGATCGGTGGTGATCCTTACTGGACAGCCATAACGCGTAACCCAGCCCTCATAGAGTGTCTTGGCTACCGTTTCTGCTAAAATGTCTTTAATCGCGAAAGCTTCCGGCCAACCCGTTGCCCTATCTATTATTGTCAGACAGTACCTATAGCCATCAGCCGATGTGGGTAAAGGTCCTACTAAATCTACGTGTATATGCTCAAACCTACCACTAGCTTCGAAATTACCTAATCCAGACACTGTGTGTCTAATAACTTTCGCTTTCTGGCACTGGGTGCAGGTTTTAGACCAATTCCTAACGTCTGCATTCATTCCTGGCCAAAAATACTTAGACGCAACTAGTTTCGTAGTCGTACGGTTTCCTGGATGAGATAAATCATGAACCGCATGGAATGCCCTTTCCCTAAAATCGACAGGTAAGTACGGTCTTATATTACTAGTGGATACCTCACACGTTACTTCATTTTGACAGTCGGGTAAAACAATCTGCTTGAATTGCAATCGGTCGTTGGTGGCCGCTAATAACCGCGTCAGCTCGCTGTCCGACCTTTGCGCTAAGGCTAATTCTGCGAAATCAAGTATTGTTGGACATCCGATAGTCTCTACGCGCGATAAAGCATCCGCTACTACATTATTGCTACCACTAATATGTCTAATGTTTGTTGTAAACTCACTGATAAACATTAGTTGCCGAATACGTCTAGGAGTTTCTTTGTCACCATGTTTTTTTGAAAACGCATAGACTAACGGTTTATGGTCAGTATAAATTACAAAAGCTCTACCTTCCACCATAAATCTAAAATGTTGTACCGATAAGAAAATTCCTAATAACTCCCTATCGTTAGTACTATATTTGAGTTGCACCTCACTAAGTTTTCTAGAAAAGTAACCTAACGGTTTCCAATGTATATCAACCTTTATCTGTAAAACGCCACCAACGCAGTCATTCGACGCGTCCGTCATAATTGCAAGCTCAGCGTTTGCAATCGGGTAACTTAATGCCGTTGCCTCCTGTAAGCTAGTTTTACATTTGGCGAATGCATCGTCTGCTTCGTCCGTCCACTGAATGAGCGTTTTGTCTTTCTTTTTAGAATTCTGCAAGTATTTATTTAACACGGATTGATATACCGCGGCTTTAGGTAAACTAGCCCTATAAAAATTTGTCATTCCTAGAAAACGTCTTAACTGGTCTACAGTCTTGGGTTTTGGGAAATCGACAATTGCCTGTACCTTGTCCGCCAATGGAGTAATACCCTCTGGTGTGACTTGATAGCCTAGGAAGTCTATTTTGTCCTTACCGAAACAACACTTCGATAAATTGATAGTGATACTAAACCTATTTAGTCGCTCAAAAATTGCTTCTAAATGCCGCTTATGACTATCCGCTGATTCGCTAGCCACAATCACATCATCAATGTAACAAAAATAGAATAGACCGTCTGATTGTTTACCTTCATGCCTAAACTCATCTTCTAATCCCTGCAATACCGAATTGTTCATGTACCTCTGGAATGTTTGAGCTGCATTTCTCAGCCCAAAGGTCATACGCGTAAATTCGTATAGTCCAAAAGGTGTAGTTATAGCAGTTTTCTCTATATCTTCCGGCGCGACCATTATATTATGATAAGCCCTATTCAAATCTAAACGCGAGAACATTTTCTTATTACCTAGTATATAAGTAAAATCGTTAATTCGCGGTATGGGATACCTATCTGGCTTAGTTATAGTATTCAAAGCTCTGTAGTCTCCACAAGGACGGATTTGTCCATCTTTTTTGGGTACTACGTGAAGAGGACTCGCCCAAGGACTTTTCGACGGCCTACATATACCTAACTCAACCATCCGTCGGAACTCTTCTTTGACTTTACTGTATCTCTCGGGTGCTAATGGTCTGGCCCGAGCAAACACCGGCGGTCCAGTTGTTTCAATATGGTGAAACACTGAATGCGGAGGGTCCTCCCTAAAAGACACTGGCTTAGTAATTTCTGGAAATTTATTAAGTAAATCTGAATACCTACTACTGTTGTCTATCGTAGTTAACGATGGTCCATTCCACATAACTATGGATCCTATAATACTTAAGCTAGTTTTTCGGTCTAAGAGCTTCCGTCCACTTAGGTCCACTATTAATTTATTCTGCGATAAAAAATCAGCACCAATAATAGGTTTTTCTACATCCGCTATAATGAAATTCCAAGTGTACGGACGCCTTAGACCTAGGTCTAAAGTTAATGTTTTTAAACCGTAAGTTTTAATTAGAGTCCCATTTGCAGCATATAAGTTAAATTTCCACTTATCACTGTTATATCTACGTAAACTATTTTTATCGACCGGTATCACAGACACATTTGCTCCTGTATCAATTAAAAATCTCATACCTGAAGTCTTGTCACACACTATAAGGCGGTTATAGCTTGTGCAGGGGCCCGCCGACGCTGACTGCACATCCGTTAGTTTCCCGGCATCTTCGACTGGCCGCTGCTCCAGTTACAAGGTTGTACACATTTTGTTGCATTTTCCTTGTAACGGTAATGATAAAAGCACAACCAATTATCCGTCTTCCTTTTACCAGTAACGCTTCCACTCCTTGAAGATGGTCTGGATCGCCGCTCGCTGTTGTACCGTGGCCTGCTCCCGCTTCGCTCCAAGTTCTGCAGTCTCACGTTGATCTTGGCCAATTCGCCTCTGATTGAAGTTAGCTCTGCTGCTTCATCAGGTACCGGCATCACCATTTTTTCCGTCTTGACTTCCGCAATCTGCGACGATGTTGTACCAGTGTTTTCCACAACCTTATCCGCTATTACCGCGAGAACCTCAAGGTCTTTAGAGTCTGTCACTGTGAGAATAGCTCGAACAGCAGTTGGCAGGTGTGATTGCCACATCATGCTCAACGTGTCATCTGGTACTTTCTCTCTAGCTAAGTCCCGCATACGTCTCAGTAGCTGTGATGGCCGCTGATCTCCCAGCTCCATCTCGCCGATAAGCTTCTGCAGCTTCCTTGTCTCCGTCTCCTCGAACACTTGTAGTAATCTCTCCTTTAAGGTCTCATATCTTCGTTTTTCTGGCGGTGCAAGTAATAAATCGCTTACTTGCTGTATAGCCGTCTTGCCGAGCTTCGTGACCACAAGGTTTTGTTTTGCAGTATCACTAAGGCGTTGGCTTTCCACGGCAGCCTCGAATTGGACAAACCAGAGTTGCGTTTGATCTGCCCAAAATTCCGGGATACGTGACGTAACCGTAATGCTAGCTAATTCAGTGTTCACGCTAGCCTCACTTTTCGCCTCCACTACACTTTGGGTATTCATTTCCCGCTCGTTATCACTATATCTACACAATTTAAAGTTCGTGTAAAGTCGGGGTCACCACTTTAATGTTAACTTTACTGTTGGTCAGAAGGTCTATATATTTTGATCCTATTGAGGTGAGCGGGAAAGAAAATAATAGTAGACGTGTGTGTAGTAATGAAATATATTTGCGACTGACTGGTAGTACAATATAAAACGCTGACGAGGCAGCTATGTGTCGCCACACATCAATGTGTAAGCCATATTGTAATATAAGTATAATGTACCAAATCTGACCTTACTAAGGCCATGCTTAATATCATGTTAGGCACAAATTTTAGAATTAAAAATATTTATTAAACGGTATTAAATGGGCTTTCATAGCAAATTATGAATTCAGAAATAAAATATTAAAATAAATGGAAAAATGTATGTAAGGAACGGGCTGCTTTGGTAGTAAGCTTTGACTAAGAAGCCGCCTATGAGTTCAATTTCTACCTAGGACATTAATATTTGTGTTGTCTTTTCTTATTTCTGTATGTAAATATATTTGTATATGTATATAGTATGTAGTTTCATATATCAGTAGTATATTATAGATTACATTTTGATAGATTGATAGCTCATAAAACCGATAGCCCAACGGTCAGACAAGTTCTCGAGTGGAGACCACGCACCGGCAAGCGCAACGTAGGGCAAACACGAAAAAGGTCCACCCACAAGGTGGACCGACGACCTGATAAGGGTCGCTGGAACCCGTTGAATGCAGGCAACGTCCAACCGGTCTGCATGGAAGTCGATGGAGATATTCAGCTGTGGACGTCTTATGGCTGTTACAAATAAATATCCTGGGACATTTATTAATATGATGATGATGATGAGATTCTGGCGAATTGAGAATCTCCTCCTCCTTCTTTGAAGTTGGTAAAAAATTACCTATCTGTCAACAAACTGTCATATAGTTTTTCAGAATTCATATACTTAGATATTTTTAGTTCTGTTTTAAATAATGAATTATAATTAACATATAATTTTTCACGTACACAATTGAGCAGGTGGACTTTGGCATTTCGATAACTTGCTGACTTGTGTCTATCACGTACCTATTGTTTTTGATAAACAATTTAATCTAAAGAAGTGACGTATGAAGATTATAGAAAAAATTTGTAGTAATCATAGGTGCGTAATAGCTGAATTTACTGTGACGATTTATTTTATCCTTCCTTAATATTATGAATAGCTGCCTCCGCGCGGTTTTACCCGCGTAGTTCTCGTTCCCGTGGGAATACAGGGATAAAATATAGCCTATGTTACTCAGTGATAATGTAGCATTCTAATGAAAAACGAATTATTAATATCGGTCCAGTACTTTTTGAGTTTATTCGTTACATACAAAAATACAAATCTTTCCTCTTTATAATATTAGTGTACCTAGATGTAAATGTGAGTTTGTTTGTTACGCTTCCATGCCCAATTTTCACCTATAAAGATCCCGGGACATTTTTCACACACGGCCATTCTGATTCCAAACGAAGCAGAGCTTGTAATTTGGTAACCAGATAGCTGATATACTACATTTACTACTTTTAAATAGATATGATTTTTAAGATAGATACTTATATAAATATTTACATCCAGACACAGGACAAACAGACATATTCGTGCATACAAATGTTATTCCTGGGTGGGATTTGAACCCACGACCCGCGGCTTGAGAGTCAGGGTCACTAACCACAAAGCCAACCGGGCTGTCAACCTAAGGAGCAGTAACTAACTTATCAGGGAACGGGAACGAGAAGATATCGCGGGGAATAGCTTGGTTTATTTTATACTAGCTGCCTTCCCGCGGTTTTACCCGCGTAGTTCCCGTTCCCGTGGGAATACAGGGATAAAATATAGCCTATGTTACTCGGGGATAATGTAGCTTTCTAATGAAAAAAGAATTATTAAAATCGGTCCAGTACTTTTTGAGTTTATTCGTTACATACAAAAATACAAATCTTTCCTCTTTATAATATTAGTGTAGATGTAAATGTGAGTTTGTTTGTTACGCTTCCATGCCCAATTTTCACCTATAAAGATCCCGGGACATTTTTCACACACGGCCATTCTGATTCCAAACGAAGCAGAGCTTGTAATTTGGTAACCAGATAGCTGATATACTACATTTACTACTTTTAAATAGATATGATTTTTAAGATAGATACTTATATAGATATTTACATCCAGATACAGGACAAACAGACATATTCATGCATACAAATGTTATTCCTGGGTGGGATTCGAACCCACGACCCGCGGCTTGAGAGTCAGGGTCACTAACCACAAAGCCAACCGGGCTGTCAACCTAAAGAGCAGTAACTAACTTATCAGGGAACGGGAACGAGAAGATATCGCGGGGAATAGCTTGGTTTATTTTATACATACGGTAAATCTCAGTGCAAACTAAGCATATCTTTAGGAGACAGCTGAACAAACAAACATACCTACATATGCTCAGAAAATGTATGTCCATGACAGGAACCGACAACGGCCAGCGGTTTAAGCCCTCATTTGCACGAGAGTTTTTTTAACGTACGTTATAAAAGCGTTCAAATGCAATAAATGCATTCCCATGTTTATGTTCACACGACAGCGTTTTTAACGCGACGCTTTTTTATGGAGCGGTGTTGCATTTTCAACTTTGGGCGTTGGAAATAGAGCATTATGGTACTTGGAAATGCATTTGTTGCAAATGAAGGCTAAAACTTATGGTAGCTAACTACGAAGCGATTTTAATCAGTTTCTAAGAACTAAATGGATTATCTTCGGATTACAACATAATCGCTATAAATAAATACTATCGTAAACTTCTTAAATGAAAAATGTGACATTTCCTTTTTGGATGATAATTTTTATTGAACAGTTGATTCATGTTTTACAACTGGATATAAATAGACAGCTGATTAGGTGTTTATTACTGCACTTAAGTTTTGAGAAATTGTATAATAATATTAAATGTCCTTGGACATTTTTTACATACGGCCAATGTGATTCCAAAGTAAGCAGAACTAAAAGTTTTCGAAGTCTTACGTCTTTTACGACCCTGTTGGATTTGTTGTCGGCTTTCAGGCCACCGGTCGTGGTTTCGAATCCCAAAACAAAAATTTGTGCGCATGAAAATGTCTGTTTATTCTGTGTCTGTAAAGAAAAAGAAAGAAAGAAAATACATTTATTTGTGGCAAAAAGAGTAGGTACATAAAAATAAAATAGAAAAAGAAAACACTTAAGTATTTACCACAAAATGGTCCCAACTCAGCATGATGCTGATTGTAAGTCAGCGCTGGTCTTCCGTTTATTATGTATGTAAATATATAAATAATTATGTACTGAAATTTAATCTTTACTAATATATAAAGCTGAAGAGTTTATGTGTCAGGAACAACTGGTCCGATTTGAAGAATTCTTTCAATGTTAGAAAGCTATATATCATCACGCGGAAGAAACAGGAGCGGAGCATCAATCAAAAATGTTGCTTAAAACGGGCAAGTGGCGCTAACGAAGTTGCGCGGGTCATAAGTATAGATAGTAGTAGTTTGTGATCTACCTGGTCACTACAAAACTATAGTTTGGGATCAGATTGACTGTATGCCAAGAATTTCTCAGGTTATTTATATTATTTTAAAATACTGATAACCATTTTAAAGCAAAAGAAGCACAAGCTAAAGCGTTGTAGAATATTTTCCAAAGACAATAACTCATTCTAATAACTAAATTTTGGTATCTAAGGTATTAAATGGCATTACTTATAATAAATATTGATATTGATGTAGGAAATGATTATTCCAATGAATATAATCTCCAGACAGTGATTAGTCATGTTATCTTATCCAATTAGCTTCAACTGTAATTTTTATCATCGGTTTTATCTCGGCGTCATAGCGCGTCTAGATTCGGTTAGGTTTAATATGTCTTACGTCTAATGTACTTACGGTTTAGGTCGTAGCCAGTCTGGTTAAGTCCATGTTTGTGTATTTGGCGAACCATTAGGTTGGCTAATTAGGTTGGTTTTTTTTAATATAATTTATAGTTTGTTGCAAAACATTTGATAGGTAGGAAAACTTATATGTGACTGTGGTGGTTCGAACTCCCTATGTTCCTGAATGTTTAAGTTTAAAAGAAAACATGGGTGTTCTGTGAAAATATATAATTTAAATACTTTTATCTCTTAAGCCTGCCATGTTAACAATTGACAAAAAGAACAATGACATAAAATCAACTCTATCTTAAAATAAAATTACTTCTAAAAGAGGTTGTTCTGGACTCTAAACCTCAACATCCTCCCCACCTTGCCCATCTACATAGGGCAAAGAATCAACTTAAAACAAATAATTCTTAAAATAAAACATAATACAATCATTAACTATAGGTTAAGTCGTTGGGGGACCTTCATCATCAGCTATGTATGTGAGGGGTCTCGAATTAATAACAGCTTCCACTTCACTTTCTTTATTTATCCTGTGTTACTCCCATGGTCTCAAGTGCCAGTATTTGTGTTATGATTTTATCGTACAAAGATCTGATGGATACTTTCTGTGAACATTTAGCTTGAGCAAGAACTAAATTTAGTAGTTCTCGTACATAGTGTTCTATTATTAGTTCATCTTTTGCAAATCTTTGTTGCATTTGCGTTATTACGTTTTTATAGTTTTTTCCAGAGGGTGGGAAACTCTCAACAAATACCCTTGCTATAGATCCACGCTCTATTGATTGGAGTAAGTATTGGAATTTATCGTCTTCGTCAATGTTATCATCATTATGTATTTTTTGGAACTGTGTCCAAAATGCTAGCCATCTTTTAATCTCACCGTTAAATGTAGGCAGTTCTAGTTTTGGCAATCTAAAATGACTCTTAAAATAAAATTACTTCTAAAAGAGGTTGTACTGAACTCTAAACCTCAATGATTTTTTAATAAAAAAACAATATATTGATTCATTCTAATAAACCTTTAAAGGCACGTACGATACAATATCATCCTAATAAACAAAAGGTACGTACAATTTTGAAGAAGAAATATTTTCTTGGTATAATAATAAGTTAGTGTTCTAGGTAACAGGTACCCAATTTGCTTTGTCGATGTCTTATAAATATGAATTTACGTACAATATCTTTCAATTCATATTTGTTAGGTACATTCGCTCCTCGTTAGTCGGAACTCTAAAATTGCGAGTCAGAATTGCGCACAGCAGAGTCTACACTACATTATTAATAATGATCTATACTATAGGTACTTATATTATAAAGAGAAGATTTTATTTTAGATTTTTTGTAATGGTTCCGAAACTACTGGACTGATCTGAATAATCAATAGAAAGCTACGTTGTTTGTGAGTGTCATAGGCTATATTTTATCCCTGTATTCTTACGCGGATGAAAATGGGGACCAGAAGCTATTAATGATAATAATGAGTTTTACCAAATTATAATAGAGATAAACAAATTATTTTGGAATCTTATGTCTGCAGTCTGCAGTGACACTGAAAAATGAGACAGGCTTATCTTAAAATGGGTTTACAGAATTTACTTCAACAAACGTATTTTCAGAAACAAATAGTTATTGACGATAAAAAATAGAAGCTTAGTAACAAAACCTTACAGAACTATAATAGCGCCAGAATCGGGTTTCGGCCAAATATTCAAATTTACGAGCAGTATCGAAATTCTTTTTTTATTTTTTAGAATGAGTTCGTTAGTAATATTGTGGGTGTTACGAACGGACGCCGGACGGACAGAGGACGGAGACCGGACAGTTACCGGACGGATTCCGGACGTGTTTTGGTGTCATGCATTGTTGTTTGTTAACAGACGGTTTTTCAACCCTCCAAAATGTCCACTGCACTCTGACAAAAACTCATCGCTTTCATATAAAATATTTGTTTTTATTTTTACATTTTCGTGTCAGTCTATGTATCACGAAACTTGTTTTTTGTTTCCTAACACTGGTACTGTTGGGTACATACATTATAACATTTGTTGAAATAAATTTTAGGGTTACAGGATAGTCTGTTAAATCCCTATGTTAAATTAAAATCGTTTTCAATAAATTTTAATAACATTTATTTATTTATTTATTTATTATGGATCACCAACAAATGAAACACATAACTAAAACTAAAAAAGATACTACAGGTAACATGCCTCGTGCTCACTTAATTATAGGTAATCACAGCTAACACCAACAGCTTCTACCGCTATTTTAAATTAAACAAAAATAAAATAAAATAAAAAGTTAAATTTAAGTATACAAGAAACAGAATTAAATTACTAATAAAAAATAAAATCACAAAACATAACAAAAACAAAAACATAGTCCGACTATCTAGGTCCATACAGGGGTTAGTACTACCTACCCGTGCCTACCCAAGATAGTCCTTTAATTTTTTCTTAAATCTAGGGAAACTATCACCATAAATGTCCAAATCCAACAAACGGGACAAATCGTTGTAAGATTTGGTCATTCTGGTTATTGGCGAGTTAAGACCCAGGTTTGTCTTGTATCTACGTAAAGTGAACAGCTTGTAGACACTTGAGCGCGGCAACCTACTTGGGGCCGAGATGTTGATCTTTGTCAGTAATTCCGAACAATCTATATTATTGTTAACGATTTTGTGTAAAAATGCAAGGTCAAGCAACTTGCGTCTACTGTTGAGTGTAATTATTTTAAAATGCTTCAGGCGCGATTCGTATGAATTTAGCGATCTGTGCAGTCTAGTGTTATATGTGAGATGACTAAGGAACCTCCTTTGAGTTCTTTCGATTCGGTTTTTATGAACTTCATAATGTGGAGACCAAACTTGGGAGCAATATTCTAAAGTGCTGCGAACTAAAGAGTTAAATAAAATAATTTTTGTCATAGGCAATTTAAAAGACTTCGAGTTTCTAGATATAAAGCCACACATTCTAGAACTTTTCTCTATTATTTTATCTAAGTGTGCATTAAATGTTAATTTATTATCTAGTAGTACACCCAGGTCGCGAATGCATTCAACTTGCTTAAGGGGCTGATTGTTTATGGTATATGATGCCTGGATCCTTGTTTTATTTCTGGAGAAGGATATGTAGCTACATTTGTCAACGTTTAAAATCATTTTATTGCCTACAATAAAATGATTTACCTACCTATAAAGATTTACGCATTTTTCCCAACTTTAAAGAGGGATTAATAATATGATACATTATAAACAACTCCGGAAATATATATACACGGCCAATTTGATTCCAAAGACAGCCTTACTTGTAGATCTTTACAGGGTCGGCAACGCGTGAGTGCCGCCCCTGGTGTTGCAGGCGACCATAGGCTACGGTAACCGCGCGCCATCAGGTGGGACCGTATGTCTATTTGCCACCTTAGTGGTATAAAAAAAATATGTATATCAGCCAGTCAGATTAACAAGTAAATAAAAACATCATAAACTGTCTAAACCGAACATATTGAGTCATCAGTCATCACTTACTATGTGACTCACACTCCTTACAAATTCAATGGAAACAAAATATGCAAAAAGAGCAACAAACATAAATTGCCTGATAATGCATTAATGCTTCCACAAATCCTAAGTAGGCAGATAATACCAAACATTTCTTACTCATAGCATATTGAAGCTTCGAATAATATTAATCTGATATTGAATCATCGATATCGCTTGCTCCAGTCATCGTTAGTTTGATTAATTGTTATTATTGGTCACGTATCATTTTATCATAGCCTATCTAGCCTCTTTGTCTTGCACTGTGTCTGTCTCTTTTTAGCTTATAGAATGTATCAGTTCTGTCAAATATTACAACCATAATATTATGCATAAGTCCGACCCGTTGAAGTCAACGTTGTCGATTGAAGCGATAACTTTACGATTACTTTAAATGTTTTAACTACTCGAGGAAGTAAAGAAACTCTCGTAAATTTACATCAACTAAGTCCAACCATAAACTTAATATCTAGTAGACTCTTATCAACTTTATCGAGGTCTGAACTAAGCATTTATTCATCACTCAACTACCTTTGCAGCGTAGTAATTTGCAATTAGGTACTTAAGGAACGGGGGAAGTCTAAAGTTGTTATTATGTTAAAGAAAGAGTTACAAATAATTAACTTTTCAAGTTATAGCTTTTACAAAAATCTTAAAGCTTTCGCTGAAGTTACTTACTCGTACATTTGTAAGCCATTAAAGCTTTTATCTCGACAACAACTTTTGATGTCTGAACATAAAAAGTTTTTATATCAGTCAGAAACCTGAGTGGTATTAAAAAGTGTGTAATTAGTTCAAAATCTTTAATTGTCTTGTATCACAGCGGGGGCCTAAAGTTTAAGGCCTAAGGCGAGGCCTACAGATGTTAAGTAATCCGAACTAAGTTCAGCGGGTGACAACTTACAAACGATTTAGTACCCGAATTTCTCTTAAACTTACGCGAACACTAATTTAGAAAATACAAGTAGAGTTTAATTTAGACGCATTTATCTTAACAACAAACTTTAGCACTCAATTTCGTGGACTATTATAGTCTAAAACATTCCTATCACACCTTTGTTGTGTAAAACGCAACCAGTTAAAGGCTCGCCCACTTACTACCATATCAAATACCTAATTATGAGAACGGCGTACTCATGTGCCCTCAGAGTGCACGGAGCTTCGCTGTGAAGATAGGCTACATAAGCCATCTTCGGGTGCATCAGCGCCAGACTGACTAGGAGTCAAAGTGGTCGCCATGGCCGAAACCGGTCGGACCAATCATCATCAAAATCATAAGTCTGTAAAGCCTAAATATTTTATCTGCAATATTTGTATATAACCAAAAACCATACTCACATCACTTTGATGTCAATAGTAATTACATAACTCTTTGATGTATAAAGTAGGATAACACATTACATGAACGATGCTTCCAACAAGTATTAATATATAAACAACACACACCAAAGTCTATTCCGTATGTAAAATGCGACCTACGACGATGTTTCAGCTGAACTCTTATGTTTTGTCTCGTTTTTTATTACGATATCATGTGAGAAGTCCGATATTCCAAAGCCGCATTGCGTTCTCAAGATTATGTTATAGAATCCTGGCAATTAAAGGTCCTCAAAGCTAAGAACAAAGTAACATTAAATGCGTATTGTTTGTTGAGTGCGACGGCTAATCTCCCATCTCGCTCGGGTGACAAAGCCGCTGCTAAACAAAGATCTCGTTAATTAAAGTAAAAACCTCCCATGCACGCTGGCCCATTGCAAAACCATGTAACTGACTATTAAAAAAGAAAAATAAATACCTTTGTGGATTTTAAGTGCTACTGTGTAATCATTAAATTTGACAACCCGGTTGGCTTTGTGGTAAGTGACCCGGTCTTGGGTTCGAATCCCACCCAGGACAAACATTTGAATGCATGAATATGTCTGTTTGTTCTGTGTCTGGATATAAATATCTATATATAAAAGTAGTATATGTATGTAGTATATGAGCTATCTGGTTATCATATCGCAAGCTCTGTTTAGTTTGGAATCAGATTGAACGTGTGTAAAATGTCCCGGGAAATTTATTTATTTTTATTTTATTATTGTATTGTTATTTTGAAACAGTAGTAATAATAATAAAAAATAATGCTATGGAATCCATACGGTATATGATATATTTTAGCATTTACATTCGCTCTTTCTATGAAAGTCTATTATATAAAAGTTTGTGCAAACACCTGCAGGTATTAACATTTAATTATCTAATACATTTAGATACAATGTTTTCCATTAGAGCTGTAGATATCCTCCGAGTTGTCCTCTCCTTTCCTCTCGCCCTCGACGCTAATTATAATGAGCCCTTCTGGAGGCTTACTTTTATATACTTTCGCCAATTTAAGGCAGAATTTTATGATGTTTTCAATAAATAAAACACGAAGTCGTGACTCTTATATTAAAGGGTAAAGTTTGCTTTTAGCTTGGCAACATTACCGAGGTTTTATTACTTTTTTATGATCGATTGGAGTAAAGAAATAGCTTTTATAAATGTGGTTAGAGCCCGCAAAAGACCAGAGTTGGATTGACCTTTACATGACTATATAACGTGAAATTAAAGATGCTTTGTTTGAAAATATGATTGATATACATGGAGTTATAATACGCATGAAATGCTGTGTATAATTGCCATTATTTTTCCATATTCATTTAAAAATATTTTTACCTACAGAGAACGTCCAATACATTAGTTACTTGATAGTCTTAAAAAAACAGATAAAAGTCTTTAATTTGTAAAAAGAATCAGCAAAATCTATTACTTACCAAAACCTTTTAACATAAACATACCATATAGATTGCAAACATGCATAAGAGTTAATACACAATATCGTCATTGATCTAACTGACTGATCTTTACTTACAAAGCAATATCAAGTCTGGTTCAAAATAAAATGTTCATTAAGCGGTCGTTGTGCAATTTAGTGCGGTTACGAGTTAAACAATTTCGACCGCACTGTTTGCCGAGGGACGCCACCGCCGCCTCATCACTAATCAAGGGTTCAGGGCTATGCTTTGTACCAATCACAGTTTCGTAACAAATTAAATAATTAACGCAATCAATCAAAATTAAGCTGTGACAGTCGAAATTAAATTTAATGGCTAATCCGAATCCTTTTGACGAATAATTAAAAGTACAAAGTTGTTAACACAATCAATCATTTCAAAAATAATGGAGTCTTCGAGTTAATTTTGCGAGAGACGCGTAGTGCTTCAGCCCTTGTATCCATTACGGTACATCAGCGAGCGCTGTAATTTCACAAAGAGTTAACCTCTCACTCGATTATCTTATTAACGAAAGAGACAGAGTATAAAGAGAGTGCTAAAACATCTGTGCGCCAGTATCGAATCGAGCCCCACAGTCAGTAAGTCTTAACCTCGTTAAAGCCGAGCGCTTGTTTCACAGTTAAGCCTTTCTGTGAAATATATACCGACTTAGCACATAAATAATGACATGGATTTATGAGGATCGGCTGGCAGACACTGCAAGGTCGAATCTTACAGTGAGTTGCGTAGAAGAAAACCGTATCACTGTGGTAGGATATTTGGAAAGTCCGCCTCGTATGCGCTTAAACAAAAATAGGGCATTAATAGTTCTAAATATTTTCCAGACAATTGATTCCTTAATACATTGCTAAAGTAATACTAGATCTAGTAGACTATATACAACTTTATACTATAGTATATTCTATAGAACATATTATTGTGTTTTTGTAGTAACTCAGATTGTGTCACGCTATCGCTATCGATTTCATGAATCGTATTAATTTTATAACCACAAAAATATATAAGTCAATTGATAAGATTCTCAGCTGAAATTAATTAATATCAAAGTCCGTCACTCCCGTGACTCATCAGGAAGTCCAAAGTCAATCCATTAATATTATAATGTTTGTAACTACAATAAAAGCAATCAGGGTTTGCTTGAAATAGAAGTGTTCGGCGACCGTCCCTTTAAGGGCAACTTTACAATTAGTTTCAATTACGAAACCTAGTTAGATAAGAAATGCCCTTAAGATAGATTCCCTTAATATCATAAATTCAAAAGTTTGCTGATTTCCAATGTGGTACCTCAAGAGACGACAAATTCCAATGATATACTGAAATACATGTATTTTAAAGCATGCAAACAACGCTGCACAAAAGTTATTTAAAGCCGTAAGTCGTCTGACGTTGAAATAATAAGTCAAATACACAAGATATAGAAATGACAAGAATAAGCCGTGGTTTTGTTTAAACCATTAGCCTTTTCCGTTAGTTCTGCTATTGGTTCAAAAGACCCGAGCTCATTTTTTTTATTGTCAGCTGAGGCCTAAATTTGTATTGAAGTAAACGTAAACAGGTCTCCTCCTCTTAGTGTGGGTATCGTCTATGCAAAGACATCTAAATTAGCTGCATCTGCATTTACACTTAAAGTTATTTAAATGTAATTTGGTGTATTACTAATAAGGTGTTTATGTAGTAATAAATATTTTTTCATTTTCATTTTCAATTTTTCCAGATATTTTCCAAGCAAAGATATAAACATTAGGAATAATATATGAAGAGGCCTTCACGAAAGTCCTTCTCTAACAAGTCAGTTAGCCAATAAACTGAATCGAATAAATCAGTTGTAAAGAATAGTTAGCAGAAGCGACAGTTGGTGAAGTTACCCCCAGATACAACAGTATCTACATGTCGAGTGGCTGATTTATTGTATTTGTTTGCGAGACCAAGTTTACCGATATTAGATTTTGGGGCTAGGTATATTATGCCACTTTTGTATAATCTTCTCTATTGTCTCATATACTTGAAGTAGGTAGTTTCTATAAAAAATACATATCTTATATATATAAAAGAAAGTCGTGTTAGTTACACAATTTATAACTCAAGAACAGCTGAAAAATGGTTGGGAGGTAGCTTAGAACCAGGAGACGGACAAATAATACTTTTTATCCCGGGAAAATTGTAGATCCCGTCAACGCAGGTGAAACCGCGGTGAGCCACTAGTAGACTATATAGACCTATCTAGAAAACATCTTCACTATTCTTTCAAGTCGACGTGTCTATGGGTTTTTTTTTATCATCTAGAAAGTGTATGATTACAAAAATGTTTTTAAGTCGATTGTCAAAATCATGTATGATCGCTTAAAAAGCCTCTCTCCAGAAATAAACATGCTTATCATAAAATATGAAGAAGATGGGTAAGGAATTAATAACATGAATTTGTTATATTTTTATCAATGTTCGATTGGCTCGCTCCATTGAGTGCCTAAACGACCACTTGAGAGTTGGCGCGCCGCCGCCACCACCGCTTGTAAAACACTCTGCTGCTTATTTACTTGTTCCTTCCTTTACGTTGAGGGTCCCGCAGCAATATTTCATAAAAATAGTCAAGTAAATTTCATGCTTTTTATGTTAAATATAACTTAAAATATTTTAGTTAAAACGACGTCATACAAATACACCAACTGATTTTAAGACGTAGAGACGTAAGTTTCGGATAATAAATAAATAAAATAAAAAAGTTAAGCAAAAACATAAGGCACTTATAAAGGTTAATGCTACTGTAGATAAGGTACATAATGTTTACAATATTCAGCTTAAAATTTAAGCATCATTACTAGAACCCATAACTTTTCAATATGATGTTTTGTATTAAATTTTAAGAAATTTCTTCCATGACAATGCAACGGCTATAGTAACCTTGCGCGACCCAGAAACGAAAGTCAGAACCTCCAGTCATATCTCTAGTCATAAGGGGGGTTTTATATATACGGAACCCTAAATATTAGGAATCAGGCGAGCACACTCTCGCGGTGATTTTCACATTCGATTGGTTTCATCGAGATAATTTTCGTTTCAACGCGTCCCATCGCGCCGCCGCACCGTACCTACGGACTTTTTGTCATCTTAAGAAATAGCTAAGGATTACTTTTTAAGGAAGGTATATGCAAGATACCTACACAATGTTTGTTATTGTTTTGTTAAGGAAAATGTCACAATGTCTCATAGGTAGGTGATGGCCCCGATTGTGCACAGCTCACTTTTCTTTCTTAGTCTATATTAGAAACAGGTTTTTATTTTAACTTTTGTGTGTCAAAAACTACTGAGCCGATTTCAAAATCTATTTCACCATTGGAAAGCTACATTATCAGAGGCTATCTTTTATCCCCGTATTCCTATGGAAAAGGGCGGGTGGAACCGTGCGTAGCCAGCTAGTATTTAAGAAAATAATTTTTAATGAAAAAAAGCATGTAAGTACATTGATTAAGTGAGTTGTGAACATCAGTATCCATATTGCAGTTTGTAAAAACTCGTATTCTCAATGACAATATTAAACAAAGGCATTTAACTGTTACAAAATAACAGTGATGGGTTGAAACCTGAAATGGATGTAAACAAACATACATCTGAAGGGCGTGCGGCGCACCGCTGTCCGTTGTGAGGGTCACTACACAGATTTTATTTTATTTTCTGGCAACTTTTCATCCGTTTCCGAATGAATGTTTTATTGAGTTTGGTTGACATATTTACCTTTTTGAATATAGATTTATATTTGCCAACAAACAAGTTGACCATGAGATACGTGAAGGTCTCATATGCCTCTAGTTTCACTGGCCTTAGAATATGGTGGCCTTAAAAAAAATGATTTTCTAAATTGTTACAGGGCCGATAATACCTTGTGAATCGTGGTCTGAAAAAATCCCATAAAATTCACTCATACAATTTACTCTTCTCGAATTTATAAATATATTTTTACTCGAACAGCCAACTTAAATAAAATAAATAAATAAATAAATATCCTGAGACATTTTTCACACACGGCCAATCTGATTCCAAATTAAGCATCAAAGTGAGCTTGAGTTATGGTAACCAGATAGCTGATATACTACATATACTACTTTTAAATACATACTTATATAGATATTTACATCCAGACACAGGACAAACAGACATATTCATGCAAACGAATGTTTGTCCTGGGTAGGAATCGAACCCACGACCCGCGGCTTGAAAGTCAGGGTCACTAACCGCAAAGCCAACCGGGCTGTCAATAATCTTTTATTTAGGTTTTTCTTAGATAAATATATAAATTGATATTTAGCAAACAAAATAATCTGTATGGCTGGCTAAAGGTCGAATTATGTATACATAATGAAACACATTTCTGCGTAGATACTACAATATAAATAAAAAGTAATATCCGTGAGTAAGTACCGGCACTTGATAAAATTAGATGATAATAATGATTTAAAAAATCCTTGTCATTTTGATAACAAACTTTGTTTTAAACAGAAAAATGATAATCAAAATTGACATGCAATTGTTACCTAGACCTAGTTTTAACCGTTCCTAACATCGTAACAAAATCACATTGTTCAAATGACCATCATTTCGACACCAGCTATTTATACTACGCTAACTCGAAATTTGGCAAAAACGTTTTTTTATGCCAAGCTTCTTAGAATTAGGTTTTTTAAATGTAAAAAAAAAAATGTGAAGAAATATACAAAAATAACGAAGTTAGAAATTTTATAAAACGCTAAGTGCAGGTACTTTTTGAAATCACTCCATTTAAACCACGCCAACTAGTGTTAGCGGAATGTCCACGGGGAGGGGGCGCATAGATTATATTATGTATTACAGAGTATTTAAATATATATTATAGTAATACGCTACGTATTTCTTAAATTTAAGCGCTTTTATAAAAGTCCGTGTATACTACGCAAACACTAGTTAGCGTAGTTTAGAGCGATCAGGTATATTTGTTCATTTGTAGAATGCGCTACTTAGCG
Organism: Thyatira batis; assembly: GCA_905147785.2. Lineage (NCBI taxonomy): Eukaryota > Metazoa > Arthropoda > Insecta > Lepidoptera > Drepanidae > Thyatira > Thyatira batis. Next base: position 193,543 of record LR990498.1, on the reverse strand, counting down.
ACTTTTACTAGCTAAATACTTATGTCAAAATACAATTATATTTATTCGTTTTCGACGGTAACTTCACCATTCATATTTTTAATGTATCGGCATGTTTTTATGATAGTAAAAAACATAATTTTAATACAATATTTTACCCTTTTTTGTAGAATCGTAGCCAAATAAATTACCAGCTGAAGTTAATAATCCTGAGTTCGGGATTTTTTATGAGCACGTTATGTCTGATGAGATAATTTTAAAATAATAATTATTTTATACCTATCCAGTTCAGTCAATTATGTGCAGACCTACAAGATACAAACTTAAACAACTTGGGGGCTCTTTATACTCCACTTAATATTTATTTACCAAAGGTATTGACTTCGGTCCAAAAACCTTCTCCGTTGACACTAAGTCCAACAAGTATCGACATTTTGTTTTCTGTCGTATCTGATGATCCTTCTGACAGCACAGCTAATATAGTCCCTTATCTTCAAACGGTGTAGCCGACTTCTTACCAAAAAACCGAAAATACAACAATCCCACATCTAATCGGTATGTCTGCCCAGGAAAGTCTTTCAGGTTTGCACATGAATGACAGCCCCAGTAGCAATACAGATATAGTAACGGCAATATCCACCCCCAGTAATTTTAAAACTTTCGCCTGTTTTCAATGATAGTCTCTATTCTGCGGTATCAAACTAGTACAGATAACTGCGTGAGGGATAAAACAGTAACCATATCGTTTACTATATTATGAAGATACTTATTATCCCCTCATTCCTTTCAAATGAAGATGGAGAAGACGAAGAAGCAACCATTTTATGGAAAAAAGACATACGGCTTTAATAGAAAAGACTGCAAGAGGCAGAGAAGTGTATTCTCCAGTTGAATGGTATAAACCAGTGCGATAGGGAATGGAACTCCTTTATTTTGATTCTAGAAACAATATTAGCTTAATTTTTATTAATGACAAAATGATCTAGAACAAAGTTAATTAAAATAGTTTATATTGGTAACCACGGCTTGTTGGAAAATAAGTAGTATCCTTTGATTGATAACGTAAGCAAACATGTAGTATATTTTAGAAATACTAGATTATTCCACTTTTGGAGCTTATTCCCGAAAAAGACACGAAACTTTGTTAAATCAATCCAGCAAAATACAAAAACCTTAAATATTATTGTGATAACAATATTATTCCAGAAATGTATTATCGTTATTGTTATCTATTTTATTTAAGGCCTGGGTCTATGGGTATCCCACTGCAGGGCAAATGCCACCCATCTTGCTTTCCACATAAATATTATTATTTTAATAACTGAACATAATGAGGAGAGTTCATTTTCTTTTAAGAATAACAATATTAAGTACTTTATTGATTTAAATAATTATAAAGTACAAAATCGAACTGTGATTGATCTGATCTTTAATCCTATCCTACTAATATTATAAAGGCGAAAGTTTGTAAGTATGGATGTATGGATGTATGGATGTTTGTTACTCTTTCACGTAAAAACTACTGAATGGATTTGAATGAAATTTGGAATAAAGATAGCTTATAACCTGGATTAACATATAGGCTACTTTTTATCCCGGGAAAATGGAAGACCTCCCGGGTACGCGGGTGAAACCGCGGGGAGCCACTAGTTAATCATAAGTAAGCACTTAATTCATATTTAATTAACTGTTGATTACTTACTAGTTTTATACGTTATTAGTTTAAATTGTGTATCAAAATTACAGGATATAATATTATCTGCTCTATTCTATCTAGAATCTATAAAAAATAATATCATTTTTAGCTCCACGGAAAGATAAATGAGGCGTTAACTTGTGGCGCAGGTTGATGTATAGTACGCTATGTATAATTTGGCGGCTTTTAACACGATATCCGCCAGAGACGTATATACGGGTTAACAAAAAGCTAACTTTAATAACTAGTTATTTAGCCAGTGAATTTATAATAATATATTTTACGGATATATATATAACCCTAAGGTTACAAATAATGCATGATTTATTTAAAAATTATCATCGCAACACAATAAAAATAACACATCTTTATCACTATGACATCCCGTAATACACAACGCTAACGTAAGATAGACGTGTGTAACTTGTAAAATTAATTTGAAGAATTACGTCTATATTCGGCTAACTAGCGCTAAATCGAAAAATATAAATAATTATGGAAAAATAAATATGAGATATTATAATGAAAAAAATAACCATGAAGGGTTCCAAATTTCAAATAAATATCTTAATTAATGTAAAAGTTATCACGTTTTTTCCTTTATAAGCCTCTCCTGTAAAGTACACATTTCGGACTTAGCGTAGTATAAATAGCTGGTGTCGATTTTATCATTAAATAAAAACAAATTAGCTGAAAGAGAGACTATTGGTTTTTTTATTACAACAAAGGTGGTAAACTCATTAATGTAAAATCTGTCTTTAAATTTTTTTGGCTATTCTAACCTAGTAACAGTAGGTAATTTAGACATTGACATACAAATAAATGAAAATGTATGAAAAGAAAGCAGGTAGCGGAGTGAATTATAGCTTTTTAAATGTAGATTTGCCGCAATGGTTGATTGGCGGAGTCGCGGAGCCGGCGCGGTTGGCTGAGCCCCGATTATGAACGATCGAGACTCGAGATGGCTCGAGATGGCTCGAGATGGCTCGCAATGGCTCGAGATAAATCGAAATGGCTCCAGTTACTTGGAGGGCTCAATAGGTTTGATTAAATTTATATTTTAAATTCAAAGCTCCGTAGACGGGATTTATTTTCAATTGGCCTTGTTTTTTTATTGTTCGATGAAGTATTTTGCTCACTCAAATGGTTTCCGTATTTAGCGTTTAGATGATTGTTCTCTGTAAAAGCAACTTACAGAACCTAGCATAAGAGTGACTGTTTTTAAGTGCTTGTAAAAGGCCTATTTGAATAAAAAATATTTTGATTTCATTTGTTCCGTTTAACAGATTGATCGGTTGATGAATCCTAGACCCCAGGTCGTGGGCTGGATTCTCATAGTTCACTTTACTTTTTGATTAGAACATAGTGTAAGTTTGAAATAAAATATCCTCTAAAATCCTCTCCAATATACTCCAACGTAATTAATAGACTAAAAACCTGAATACACGTACACGGGGCGACTGCAAAACATTTGATATTCGCTCGCGAACTATTCAGCGCGGGGCAACTCCATTTTTTCCAAACATTCCGAGCTGTCAGATCCATTCCTCAATTACACTAAAACAAAGCATGACCCTTCGTTACCAACTTTTATTTACGTCAAACATAACTCCTATTCCAATATACATAAAGTGTATTTTATGTGGTTTCGGATGCAGTATCAAAGTGGTTTGAAATACAGTCCCCTTGTGACATGAGATATTGAATCTGCGGGTAGGTGTTCACAGGCTGGTCGTACCCGGAACTTGATTTGGTAACAAATAATACAGTATATGACAGGTGAACAAAAAAAAGGTTTGAGTTATTATGGTAGATGTAGGGTATCATTTCAAAATATCTTGGAAACTAGACGTATAAGGAAGTACCTAAGCTGATAATTGTATGCCTTACTATATTGTTATGTTATGTTTAACAGAAAAAACTGCAGCGTTTCTTAATTAGTTTCTTTAGTTTTTTTATTAAAAAAAATAAGTCGTTTCATAAATAATAATTAGACCTAACAAAGGTCTGGTTACTCTAAGTTGAATTGCGATAAAACTTACGCAGATGAGGAATTAGATTATCAAATCTGAATACATCATTGTGGTAGATAAAATATAACACAAACCCACTTATCCTGATTTCGGATGTGATTGTAAGTTTTAAATATAACACGCTAGTAAATATATAAAAGATGAAAACAATAGGTTTGTGAAGCCTTTGCAGTCGTATTATGAATAGGAATGTGTCTGCAGAACCCTTGGGAAGGGCGCCGCGTCAGCACGGCCGGAAGGGGGCGCTGTATGTAAAATGCTTATTCGCATATTCATGCACGCTTATTGGCAACTTTTGTGATAATTATGAAAACCATGCGTTTTAATAACAAGTTTTTTGAGTTTGTAACCAGGTTGAATTATTGAATTATGTGGGAGATTATTTGATTCTTACAATAAAAAAATATTTGAATTTATATTGAAAGTTTGAATGGTAGATTTCTGATACTCAATCAAGCCAGACGGCTGAAGGGATCTGGTTTAACAGCAAAAGAATATAATATAACCTGGAATCGCACATAGTATTTTATGCTGGAAAACTTGAAGCATAACACCGTTCTGAAAGCAAGCGTCAGTCATGTCTCGGCTACAGCTGAAATATTGTAGTCTTAGGTATAGCACAGGAAGCTAGGTCCTCGATGTACTAACAAATGACAGTATTGCAGTATTTTATGATGGAATTAGAGCGATGCATCAACTTACCTACCCCGCGGGTTAGACGCACTAATTATCAGTAGAATAAATTGCAATGCATTTTGCCCAATGTGCGCAATAAAAGAAAATATTAAGAGCAAACATTTTGTAAGTTCTGTTTTGATAGATATTTTATTTTACTAGCTTTTGTCATCGCAACTTTGTTTCGTTAGGAATATACTCGTATATTTTTGGAAATTAAATAACTCACATCCCGAAAAATATTTTATTTACGGGCAGAACTTAGTTAAAAAACAACATGATATTATATAACCTATTTAAAAACGAGACTAATAAATGTTAATTTGTACAATGTGAGTGGAGTTCCACAACATAATTAACAGTTCGTAGCAGCTCTACGCCGCTACGAAGTCACGTAGCACTTTGCTACGAAAGTAACAGCAAAAAATATAATAACTTATGTAATCAAATAAAAAGGTTGAGTGGATTTGACAAACAATTTCAGGACTCGCTTTATTTTTGAAATTCATATGTTCATGCATTTTAACATAACATAGTAACCACATCCCGCGGTTTTACCTGCAGATCCGGGAACCATAAAAGTAACTGGATTTAATAAAATTTATCAAATACAATTAAAAAACTGCACTGATATATTCTAAACTAGCTGTCTCCGCGTGGTTTTACCCGACCAGTTCCCGTTCCTGTGGGATAACAGGGATAAAATATAGCCTATGTTTCTCGTGGATAATGTACCTTTCGAATGGTGAAACAGAGTAGTTTTTGAGCCCATTCATTACCAATCAAACAAAGTTTTCATTTTTTTAATATTAGTGTAGATAAATTAATTAGAAGAAAGAAGTATGTCAGTAAAAGTTAGGTGATGACTTAATCATATTTCTACCAACTCAGTTTTCTACAACAAAGTTATTGCTTTATAAGTGTGAACTTTAATACTTTTTCATTACTCCGAGAACCCTAAAAAGCACTTTCGTAATATAAAACGTGGCCTTTGTGACACGATAACTATGTTGGAAGCTACTAAAAATACTTAGTTTTAAATTCTAAAAGAAGAAAGTATTTTATAAAACATTTTTGTAATTTCATCGCGGAGTGCAATGAATGCTTTGAGCGCGGAGCGTTCATTTACAAATATTAAATTGTAATCTAGGTAATGTTTATTTTTAGAGACCATATAGAACTTATGTTGTGATCCTGTACCCTCACTATATTTTCACAAGCCTTCACTATATGCTCTGTCTCGTTCACACGACACGCTACAACGTGAGAGGCCACACATCGACTTTAGCCGACAAAGTTTGTATAGAATACATAGGTTGGCGAGTGATTTCGTATGGAAACACTAGCCTGATGAAGCACTAGGAAGCCGATCTGTTGTCTCTTTTTTTAATTGGGTAACTAAATGAGAGGCCAAATCTCTTCAGCATCTTTGTCACATTTTTAAAAGAATTGAGAAGCATTAAGCCACATCTGAATAGAAAATGTTGACAACTCATTACATTTTAGCCCTCATTCGAACAAGAGTTTTTTTAACGTACGGTAAAAAAGCGTTCATACACAATAAATGCATTTTCAAGTACCATAATATGCTCTATTTCCAACGACCAATGTTGGAAATGCAACACCACTTGATAAAAAGCGTCGCGTTTTAAAAACGTTGTCATGTGAACATATACATGGGAATGCATTTGTTGTATTTGAACGTTTTTTTACCTCCGGTAAAAAAACTCTCGGGCGCATGAGGGCTAAAATGTGAAGATACGCGAGTTGCATTAAAGTATTTATAATACATAGCTAAATGCTTATGTACCTAGTAATAAGGATTATAGTGCGATGGCACAGGTGAGCTGCAGTTTGCATGGAATTAATTAATTTCGTGTACTAGCAGCTATCCTTTACTTTATGAGACACGGAGTTTAATGAGGAAAACTCTGCAATAGACAAAGCTTACAAGCTGTAAAGCAAAGCTTCAGGGTTTAAGTCTAAATAGATGGATGGATAGATGGATATCAGTTCGTTATTATGGCCTTAAAAAGAAAGCAGCCCCAGTTTTTTTTTATTAGAATGTTAGGGCAAATTGTCTAACCATACAGCAAATAAGTATTTTCTATTGAAATCTATTGAGGCATTTTGAATAAGAAAATATATTAAGTAAATACTTGTTCAAACACAATCTATTCCGCTAACAATAAACTATTAAATGTAAATACGATGTAAATTGAAACCTTTTTTCTGTCGAACGCAATTTTATGTCAAAGGTTCTTATAGAGCGAAGTAAGAGGATTTCAATCATGTTTTTAATTTGTTTTTCTACTCTCGATAGATTTGCGTTTTCGATGATTTTCTTGGAGATTTTTAATAAATAAGCTTTAACGTTAAGAATATAAAACTCAATATCCGTTGTGCGTGTGTATATCTATTATTATTGATACAGTAAATATTCTGGGCTACATGAGTAATTTGATCTCAAACTAAACAGAGCTTGTACTATGGTAACCAGGTAGCAAATTTAGGGGAGGGTGGGGTAAGCACGGACGGCGGGTAATGGCGGACACGATAGTTTAGGTGTGTTGTAAAAGGATGGCAGATAATTGCAATGCCGCGATCGCGAGTCGAACTCGAAAGTAGTGCCAGCGAGTAAGTGGTGTAGTGAGGCTGCGCGCACGTTACAAGGTATGTTAACTTAATGTTTTTTTATTAAGTTCATCTATTTTTTGTGTAAAATTTTATCGATGTACGGTGTGTCACTTATAACATAGTAATCTGGTATCGTATCAGTAAATCGACGTGTAATGAAGTGAACTTTTAAAGTACTCGGCGCAAGCATCGCCCTTTTCTAACCTTAAATAAAATTGTAGTTTTGTATTGTTGTGGGTGTCGGGTAATGGCAGACGATTTGGTTGGGGTAATCTCGACCGTCCGCATTTACCCCTACACTGTTAATGTACCTACCTATTTACCTACTCATATTTACATTCAGCAGTTAACTAAGGTGGTTTTTATTTGTGAAATGAATGACCAAGACAGGAATATACCACGCTAGAAGAATAAAGTCAATAAAACAGCACAGACGAAGAAAGAGTATTATTGCCTAATATATAATGAGAAATATGAAGATCATCCTAATGAAGAATGGATAAAATGCTACAAACTTAATTTATGGGCACATAAAAACTGCACGAGTGGTGCAAGCACATCAAAGGGATATCTCTGTGATTTCGTACTAATTACTTCATCCGTGATTACCCCACGCACTGTGGGGTAATCCCGGATGCAAGGGTTTTGTTTTTTTATAAGAATTTGATTTTATTATTAAAATTTATTAACGTTGATTATGAGAATAGATGATTGATTAGTTTAAGTAAACTCTTGGTAATAAATAGCATTCGTAACTCCATATGGTTTTGTGTTATTTAAGTTCTCCCTTAGGTGTTCGCAATTACCCCACCCTCCCCTACTTCATATACTATACTTACCCCATACAGTCTCATACATGTTCATGCAAATAATTCTATTCTAGAAATTAATAATCTGTATCTCTTATTACCAATTCAGTTGGTTAGTCATAAAGATACTCAGAAAAAGATTCTCAATTGAAACTGTCAGTCCAGCTATTTAGCTATAATAATATTAGCATTAAACGATAAGTTAGCACTAATTGGGGCCATAACGACAAGCCTTTAGCTTTCCGAGAGTAACATTTGCATTTATAGCGTTTTAAGTATCGTTCGAGGTATCCCCTCACTGTTTAGCGCTAACATAAGAGAAAATGGTTTCCTACACAATTGAATTTTAATACTATCATTATCCATACTAATATTATAAATGCGAAAGTAACTCTGTCTGTCTGTCTGTTACGCTTTCACGCTAAAACTACCGAATCGATTTAAATGACATTTGGTACATAGATAATCCAGAGCCTGAGAAAGGACATAGGCTACTTTTTATCCCGGGAAAATTTAAGATCCCCCGGGAATGCGGGCGAAGCCGCGGGGAGCCATAAGTTACTGAAAAAGCCTCAAATTGACAGGCTGACTTTGTGGTTAGTGTCCCTGACTTTCAAGCCGCCGCGGTCGGTCATGGTTTCGAATCCCACCCAGGACAAACATTTGCATGCATGAATATGCCTGTTTGTTCTGTGTCTGGATGTAATTATCTATATAAGTATGTATTTAAAACTAGTATATGTAATATATCAGCTATATGGTTACCAAATCACAAGCTCTGCTTACTTTGGAATCCGATTGGCTTCGTGTGAAAATGTCCTAGGATATACTATTTATAAGTAACTAGTGGATCCCCGCGGTTTCACCCGCGTACCCGAGATATCTTCCATTTTCCCGGGATAAAAGTAGCCTATGTCCTTTCTAAGGCTCTAGAATATCTGTGTACCAAATTTCATTTCAATCGATTCTATAGTGAAACCGAGACAGACAAACGGACAGAGTTACTTTCGCATTTATATTATTAGATAGGATATCTGTGTAGAAAATGTTACTTTTCTAATATCTAATCTACGGTGTCTGTGCTCCAATCCGTGGGTAGTCACACAAGATTGATGACGTGTAGCAATCGCCCCTCCCCGTCCAAATAGAAACATTTGTAATCTTAGTTGATCACGCTCATAATTGGTTTTCTTTCCATTGCACTGATATAATTGAATTACTCTACTAATGGTCAAATATTTTCTGATGATTGTTTTTGCAAAATTGTACAAGACAATCTTAAGTTAATACTCCTTTTTGCAGGATATTTATATTACACTAGCTGCCTCCGCGTGGGGATAAAATATAGCTTATGTTCAGCGGAGATAGTGTAGCTTCCCAAAAATTTAAGAATTTTTTAAATCGGTCATGTAGTTTCGGAGTATAGTCAATGCAAATAAACAAACAAAAAAACAATCAAATCTTTCCTCTTTATAATATAATGTAGATTAAATCCTAGTCATTTTATAACACACTAGCTGCCTCCCCGCGGTTTTACCCGCGTAGTTCCCGTTCCCGTGGGAATACAGGGATAAAATATAGCCTATGTTACTCGGTGATAATGTAGCTTTCCAAAGGTGAAAGAATTTTTGAAATCGGTCCAGTAGTTTCGGAGCCTATTCGTTACAAACAAACAAACAAACAAATCTTTCCTCTTTATAATATTAGTATAGATAGTATAGACAAAGCAGAGCCTGTACTATGCTAACCAGATAGTTGTTGTACAAACTACTCTTTTACACGGAACAAACAGACATGTTCATGCATACAAATGTTTTTCTACGCGAGTCGAACCTACGACCGGCGGTGCGATAGCTGATTATAGGTATATTTAGTCTACTGAGACAAAAAGGCAGTCCGCTCTTTACCGCAGTTTCATTGAACTAGTATTCATAATCAATATATATAGGTATACTGGTATATAGACAGCCCGGTTGGCTTTGTGGTTAGTGACCCTGACTTTCAAGCCGCGGGTCGTGGGTTCGATTCCCACCCAGGACAAACATTTGTATGCATGAATATGTCTGTTTGTTCTGTGTCTGGATGTAAATATCTATAATATGTATGTAGATCTTTGCCCCGAAGCTCAAACGGTCGATACGCTTGTTTTATTGCTCTGTGTTATTTGTTAAAAAAAACAGGTATTATCTGTTACAAATCGAGCATAACTTGTTGAATAATATACATCTTAGTGACTATAGAAGAATAGTGAATTAAAACATATGCTAAAAATTACATAATTAAGTGCATTAACACAAAGTTTTTAAATACAAAGTGAACGTTTTTTAAGTGTCAATAACTAAGGTGATTAGTGAATGACAAAGCAAGTCGCGCCCGGTGTACGGGACTCGAGCGGTTCGGTTGTCCGCGTAAGAAGTATAATGGCTTGCGCCTAACGCTGCCGGTGCTCGGTGACGTATCGCACGGCTCGCGCCAAAGAATAAGCCAGCGCAGACGGAACAACATTTTGTACCTACGAATCGCCTCTAAGAAGACATATTTATTTCTTATTTATTTTTATTTTTCTTTTTCGCTCACAACTAACTTACCATGCCCAACGAAGAGTTGCTATGGGGTTGTTGCACAAATGGAAGTGCAACAAATTCGGAAGAAGGATCTATCAAATGTCTGACGTGTGAGAAGTATTTCCATTACGCATGCATGTCTCTAAAGGATTCTCCGACAAAAGCAGATATGTCCTTATCATGGAAATGTCCGATGTGTGTGAGCGCCACTCCTAAAGTACGCAAGGACGACTCAACCCCAATCCGCAACGTATCAATGACCAGAGGCCCTAAAAGGCAAGCTATTGGCTCACCGTCTCCTCCCAATATGCTATCCGAAATAGATAATATGCGTTCTATGATACGTGAAATAATAAAGGAAGAATTTAGCGAAATGTTGTCCAAATTTAATAAATCGATTACTACCACAATAAACTCGGAGTTAGAGCCAATTAAGATAGAAATGGATGGGATCAAACAGTCTATGTCTTTTATAAATAATAAATTTGAGGAGATCAAGACAGAACAGCAGTTATCGAAAGAGATTATTAAAAAGTTAGAAACGGAAAACACGGAACTTAAGGCAACAGTAGATGAATTTACTGTAAGACTAAATAACTTGGAACAGCAATCTCGATCTAACAACTTGGAAATCCAGTGTGTACCTGAAAATAAAAATGAAAACGTTTATAGCATAGTTGCGCAACTTGGCCGTGTTGTCAACTGTGAAATTACCGAAAAGGACATTCTACATTGCACTCGTGTTGCTAAGTTCAATGCATCTAGCTCCCGCCCACGATCTATAGTTGTCCAGCTAGCTTCACCTAGGCTGCGAGATCAACTCTTAGCATCAACCAAGGAAAGTTAAACTGTTCCCATCTAGGATATGCAGGCCCGATTTCTCCTATCTACATAGCGGAACACCTGTCGCCCTCCAACAGAGCTCTTCACGCAGCAGCAAGAATAAAGGCAAAAGAAAAAAGCTATAAATATGTGTGGGTGAGAAACGGCAAAATATTTGTAAGAAAAATGGACGGTACAGACTCAATACAAATTAAGAGCAAAAATAGTTTGTGTAAAATTGTATAGTTTATTATTATTTTCTGATTAAATTTAATACATGTGTTATATCTCTAACTGCATGGTTTTCAAAGAAATTGTTATTTATTATCAGAATTGTAGAGGCTTAAGAACAAAAACGTATGAATTTTACTGTAATATGTCTTGCATGAACTATGATATAATCATTCTGACGGAAACTTGGCTAAATAGCAGTGTACTAAGCAGTGAACTATTTGATGATCGATATGAGATCTACAGAAGAGACAGAGAGACAGCCGAATATCAGTGTAAATCAGAAGGTGGAGGAGTCCTGATTGCCGTAAAAAAAAAATATTAATTCTGTACGTATTAACTGCTGGCAAAGCAAACATGAAGATCTCTGGATCACCGTTGATATATCCACATCACATAAATCCCACCAGCTGGCTCTCTGTGCTGTTTATCTCCCGCCCCCTGTAAGTACCGCTGCTCTCGATCATTTTATGGAACGCTGCAACGAAGTTTTTGAATCAACTGGTTTTCCGGTTTGTTTGGTTGGAGACTTTAACTTAGGCAAAATTAACTGGGAATTAAAAACCCAGATTGATTCTATCCCAAAAACATGTAAAGACTTTCTAGACTTTGTGAATTTGAATGAATTGGCACAACATAATTGTATAAAAAACTGTTCTGGACGTATACTGGATCTAGTCTTGTCTACTGTACCATCGTGTTTGGTAACTGAAGCGGCGTGTTCTCTTACCACTGTTGACAAACATCACCCACCCCTGGAATTAACTTTAACATTATTCAGAGATAGTTCATTGCCTTATAATAAATCGCAACGAAGACCAAATTTTTTCAAAGCTAATTATCTTGATATTAATAACTACCTAAATAAACAGGACTGGTATCAACTATTCCAAAATAAAGATGATGTAAATGAGATGTTAACTATATATTACGAAATTTTAAATCATGCCATTGAAAAATACGTACCAAACCGTAAACCTAAGCACTGTCGTTATCCACCGTGGTTCGATAAATCATTAATTAAGTCATTAAATGAAAAGAATAAACTGAGATTACGTTTTAAAAAATATAAAAATCCTTTGGATGAACTTGAATTAAAATTAATTTCAAAACGCTGTAAAACTTTGGCCTTAAATTTGTATAATAGTTATCTATCTAATTTAGAAAAAGACTTAAAAGACAATCCCAAACTCTTTTGGAGTTACATAAAAGCTAAGCGAGGTGGTTCTAGTGCCTACCCAATGACCATGACCTACGATCAAATTGTAACATCTAATGGCTCTAAGATATGTGACCTCTTCGCCAACTATTTCTCGTCCGTATATATAGAGGACAGGAAAGCCGACTTTGAGTGCGATTCGGGTTTCTTGCAATCATTACGCAACAACAGTCAGTGTTTGAACATTCCAGTAATAGACCGCAACTGCTTGCTTAAGAAGTTGAAATCAATAAAGATACAAAAAGGGGCTGGACCTGACGGTATCCCACCAGTTTTTATTTCGGCATGCGCGACGGTACTTGTAACTCCTCTGTTGTTAATTTTCAATAGGTCGCTAGGTTCAGGAACCTTCCCAAGGGAATGGAAAAAGGCGAAGGTTGTACCAGTACATAAATCGGATAAAAAAGATGCCATTACTAACTATAGGCCTATTTCAATTCTATCTACCTTCGCTAAGATTTTCGAATCCATTATTTGTCCCCATATACAGCAGCATTTTAAAATGTATGTCAGTGAACACCAGCATGGTTTTATTGCGCAAAGATCGACAGCCACAAATTTAGTAACATTTACGGAGTCACTCATACAGGCTGTTGATGCCAACAAACAATTCGACGTAATTTATACGGATTTTAGTAAGGCGTTTGATGTTATGTCCCATTCTATATTACTCTACAAGCTCTCAGCTTATGGTGTCACTGGATCATTGTTACGATGGTTTGGGTCCTATTTGAGGGGACGTGAGTTTTATGTGGTCGTGAATGGTTTTCAGTCTTCAAAACATAAAATAACCTCTGGCGCCCCACAAGGATCGCATTTAGCCCCCATATTATTTAATATATTTATAAATGATCTACCAGAATGTTTCCATTTCTCTGAACCTTTCCTCTATGCTGACGATCTAAAATTTGCAAGAGCAATTGAATCGTCTACCGATCAAGTTCTTTTGCAGGAGGACCTCAATAGAGTTATTGAATGGTGCAAAAATAACAGAATGCAATTGAACACAAATAAATGTTTTCTGGTTAAATTTACTAGAAAAATGCACGTTATTAATACCGACTACTTGATTAACAATGAACAACTGAAGGAGCTAGACAATATTAGGGACCTGGGGGTAATTTTCGACAAAAAAGTGACTTTTGAATACCAAATTGATAATGTCATTAAAAAAGCGTCACGAATGTTAGGATTTATACTGCGGAATACTAAAGGGTTTCGCATGAGTCAAACAAAAAAAATATTATACTACAGTCTTGTGCGAAGTATCTTGGAATACTGTAGCGTTGTGTGGAGACCCCACTACGCCACTCATAGTTTACGACTCGAACGGGTGCAAAAACGTTTTATGTGGCACCTTGCATTTTGCGAAGGAAAATCTAAGCGCCTACCGTCTTATAGAACTCGTCTACAGTACTTCAAAGTTCCATCTTTATCGACTCGCAGGGATATCGCCGATGGACTGTTTTTGCACAAATTAGTAAGTCACAAGATCGACTGTGCTCACTTGTTAACTCTTGTTCGATTTCGTGCTCCGTCCCGATACCCTAGAAATGCGATCACCCCATTTTGCCCGCCACTACGAAGAACCGTTCTTGGCGCAAACTCCCCAATACCTAGGCTTTGCAGGATTCTTAATAATTTCAGTGACTTGGTGGATGTACACCAGGACAGTGCTAGGACGCTCAGTAAAATAATTTTGGACCATCCATTAGAAAAAATGTAAATATTATAAACTTGATTGTATTTTTTTTTTGATTTTTTCATTGCCATTTTTATCATTGTAGTTATGTGCTGATCAACTCTTTTTAATAGGTATACTTATTCTAATCTCATATAATATATTATTTCATATATAATTTGATTTTAATTGAACTCAGTAGCTACCTGCTAACTCATTAATGTATTTTTTAATTAGTATAAATTTTTAATTTTATTTGGATATTTATATAATATTATTATCATGAATCAATGTGTAATTGCTATTGTTAGTATTATGTTTTTTTTTTTTTTTTTGTCTTCTTATGTTAAATCTGAAATTTTTAAATCAAATAAATGTATATTATTCCTAATTTTATATTCTAGCCGTATTAATGTGTGCATGCTGTGTTAGCCTATAAGTAGTTGTTGCACTTGCCTATGTGTTTTGTACCTGAACGATGGAAATGTATTGTGTAAACAATTGTTGGCTAACCTGATTCAATAAATAAATAAATAAATAAATGTATTTAAAAGTATTGTATGTAGTATATCAGCTATCTGGTTACCATAACACAAGCTTCGTTCGAAGCTTACTTTGGAGTCAGATTGGCCGTGTGTAAAAAATGTCCCGGGATATTTATTATTATTATTATTACCGCAGTTTCATTGAACTAGTATTTATAATCAATATATACTGGTATATATATCTTCTATATAATATAAAACAAAGTCCCCGCCGCCTTTGTCTGTCTGAAGGCGATGAACACAAAAACTACTGAACAGATTATCATGCGGCTTTCACCAAATTACGAGGTATTTCATGGGGAAGGTTTTTGTACATCAATTTGGACCCGGTAGGTGGCGCTGGTGGGCGGAACGAAGTCTGCCGGGTCCACTAGTACTTATATAAATATTTACATCCAGACACAGGACAAACAGACATATTCATGCATTCAGTTTATCCTGGGTGGGATTCGAACCCACGCCCGGCGGCTGAACTATAAAACTATTGCTGCTGTTTCTCATGACACAGTAGCGTGCCAGCCGTATACAGAGCGAGCTAATACGATCTTGATATCATTCGCCGTCCCTTTCTTCCTCTTATCTTACTCGATACTTAAATTCCACAGAACATTTTTCCGTTTTAATTATCCTTATCCGTAAATCCCCGCTGTTGCTTTTAAGCTTCTCTCATAGCTCATCTCGAATTTAGGTTTGTATTAATATTTATTGAAGGCTTTTATAAAAGCTCACGTCGACTTTTAAACAAGTTGTTTCGTTGTGTTATAATCAGTTTATTTTTTTCTTTCGTTTGCATTCGATTTATATATTTGTATGATATTTTTACAGGAAATAAATCCATACTAATATTATAAATGCGAAAGTAACTCTGTCTGTCTGTCTGTTACGCTTTCACGCTAAAACTACTCAAACGTTTTAAATGAAATTTGGTACACAGATAATCCAGAGCCTGAGAAAGGACATAGGCTACTTTTTATCCCGGGAAAATTGAAGATCCCCCGGGAACGCGGGCGAAGCCGCGTGGAGCCACTAGTATTTGCATAAAAGGGAGTTTATCTATCTACGTATCAATAATACAAGAAGTCCTAGTATATCTTTATACTAATATACTATATTGACTAGGAATTATTCAACTGCATTTTATAACCGTGCTTTGTTAACAAGTAAATTACTCTGTGCCAGGATGTTTCACCTTGATCACGCCGCGCGATGAATAATACAATTATCAACGTACCACCCCCAGCACAGGTTCTCATTTGGATCCTTTTTCCTGTACTGTACGTGTCAACATGTGTCGACGGGTGTACACCGGTAATTTCTCGTTATTATGATTTTCCATCAAACCGGTAATGGTGTTTAATCTGTGAACGTGAACGGTAATTAAACGTCTGTTACGTTTGTTCATAAATGTATTTTCTATCTTGAGAAATACATAAAAAATCATATAGTATGTTTTGTAGTTTCTGCCCAGCTGTTTCACCCTTTCCCAAAATAATACAGGGATAAAATATAGCCTCTAGTCTTCCTCAATAAATGAGCTATCTAACACTAAAAGATTTTTTCAAATCGGACCAGTACCTGAGATTAGCGCAATCAATCAATCAGCAAACAAACTCTCCAGCCTTATACATAATATTAATATAGAATGTTGTTTGTGTGCTCTACAAAAATCCTTTGGCACAATTCAGTAAAGTAATGTGACAAGAGGTTCCAGTGAGGCATTTATTGTCCGTCTTTTTCTCTATGTATGCTTGCTGTTCTATGGTCGGTGCGTAGACCTTTGATTAGTCCTAGTAACTATAACACTAACCTTTATATTTGGTCATTTTCAAGGCTAGAGTAAATAGGCACATTCTGGGCAAGCGTTTAACACCTTAGCCTTCGACGTCACTCATATCAGAGCGTGTCTAAAGCCAAATGTAAGCAAATGAGTATAATATCTAATATCTTTAAAAATAAAAGCCGAGAACCTTAAAGCAATACCAGGAATTTTCCAGTGCACTTCTAATCTACTCTCGACGTAGAATATCATAGAGACATAGACATTATATTTTCATTTGAGTTAGAATCTAGTATAGAAAAGGAAATAAGCTCCTATTATCTAGAAACCTATTCCAAAAGCGCAGCCGCGGGCAGAATCAGGCTATAAATATAAATGACAAAGTGAGATTTTTCTGCACTCGAGTATATCCTAGGATGAGGTACAAGGTTGCTCTCAAGTGCAGCCGGAACACCGGTAAGTGGCTGGCGATAGGTTCCCGAGTAGGTGAACTAGCCGAGTAGAGATACTTTAAATGAAACGATTTATAAACCCGAAGCAAACTTACAGTTCGTTTGAGACTATTGGTACTATGGCTTCATCTTTTTCAGGACATATTTTATTCTGAAATCAAGTGGTGTAAATTATGGGTCAGCTCATGTAGTTTACTATACCTGAGTAACTTACGTTAGCTTATTTGCTTGAATAAATTTAGTTTTTTGTTAATATAAACATTAATATAATCAAATAAGTATT
The DNA here is from genome assembly GCA_905147785.2 of Thyatira batis. Lineage (NCBI taxonomy): Eukaryota > Metazoa > Arthropoda > Insecta > Lepidoptera > Drepanidae > Thyatira > Thyatira batis. The sequence goes on along the minus strand of LR990498.1, from coordinate 176,140 downwards.
TTTGCTATCTATTTCATTGGCAAGGATTCATATATTATATAGTTATGATTTTAACACATACATGTTTGGTTTGAAATAAACCTCTATAATATGAACATCATCATCTGATGGTAATAACATTTTTGAGGCCGATTTATTTCATTTTATTTTCATTAAGCCACGGTCACCGCAGTGCCACTTTGCCGCGTCAGTGTAAGATTAACGCCAGAGATTTATCTTAAAATAGGTTCTACTTTTTCTCATGCAACTCTTCCAATCTGTAAAAAGCACATTGACCGTCCATTTTTCTTAAGTACCTAGGTATAATAGAAATATTAACATTACCCTACTTAAATTCATAGCTTTTTAAAACCACTTGTTTAGAAGTTAGTCTTCAACTAAGAAGAACCGGCAAGTGACTATATAAATAACGAAGTAGCCGCTTTGTATAAAACTAAATCAATTTATAAGGATCGAAACCTATCTGAGTAAAAGACTATTTGTAAATCCGAGAGCGATTATATTCTAAAAGCCTATAAATTATTCAATATTGATTTAATAGACATCTGTCCTGGAAACGGCAAAGCTTTGACGACAAATCTAACAGATCTGCCGGTTGTTTGCAGAGCGGTTTCGGGACAACCCTACCAATTTGAGGTTATTTTATTCAAAGAAAATTTACATAAATTAAATTATGAGAGATGATGCCTAGATTTGTAAAACAGCTTTTTTGAAACACTTTTCATGTACAAAAGGGAAATGAATTTAATTATATTAAGTAGATAAATTAGTAACAAATTAGATTCATTATTATATGTATCATTACCTAGGAGTAGCTCCCCGCGCTATCAACTCCGTACCCGGGAGATCTTCAATTTTCCCGGGATGAAAAGTAGCCTATGTCCTTTCTCAGGCTCTAGACTATCTCTGTACCAAATTTCATTTGAATCGGTTCAGTAGTTTTAGCGTGAAAGCGAAACAGACAGACAGACAGACCGACAGACAGGGCTACGTTCACATTTATAATATTACTAGCTTCTGCCCGCGACTCCGTCCGCGTGGAATGGTTACTTTGGGCTAACGCTAACTTTCAACCCCCTTCGTATACCTACGTAGAAGGATGGTCTCGCAGAACTAACTGATGACTGCAAAGGCGCGCGCAGTACAGTACTTGAACATTATTTTGGTGTAATGTTATTTTAAATTTGCGATATTTCCTAAGATATTCATTGAAATCAAATGATGTAAATGGCAATTTTGTTTTAAATTAAATACTTGTGATGAATAACGTATTTACTTGGATAAGGATTAATATCATCTTCATAAAAACACCTTCACAAATAATGCTTAATTTTCGAACTAATTTGTTTAGTATAAAAATGGTCACTGTGAGCCAACCTTAACAGATAGACATATGCTATTGCGGACTTATTTTTAGAACTTTTGAAGGGGAACAATTCTGTCATACACCACTTTAGCGTAACTTTAACCGTTTACGCAGCGTACGCAGCGGAAGCTCTGAACTGGAAAAGAAATCTCCCGATTTTGTAACATTCTTCATTGGTGCTCCGCTCCTATTTGTCATAGCGTGATGATATATAGCCTATAGCCTTCCTCGATAAATGGACCATCCAATGGCGAAAGAACTTTTCAAATCGGACCAGTAGTTTCTGAGATTAGCGCGTTCAACCAAACAAACAAACAAACTCTACTCCTTTATAATATTAGTATAGATATTAGTACTAGCTGCCGTCCCGCGGTTTCACACGCGTAGTTCCCGTTCCCATGATCACTTAGGGTATGAAGATACATAGTAGCCGATTCTTAGACCTACTGAATATGGATAGATAGATTTCAGTGGTAGCGACACAGATTGGTTCGAATCCTAACTAAGCTTAAGCTTTCATGCCTGTTTCCTTAAATACATACCTATATGCATACTACATTTAATAGTGTTTTTTAACATTTGCAACATACTGCCACTGTATAGTAGTATACTGCCAAATGAAGTGGGTGCGGTTGCTATAAACACCGTCCGATTTCCCCTTTACATATATAATAACCTAATGAGAGCCTCACATTCACGAGCACGCTACAATACGTTAGTTCTGCATCATCCACATAAATTGTTAAGTATTATCATTGAAAATGTCGGCTCCAACCATCGACTATCAAAATTCTAGACACCTCTTTAAGGCTAACTAACTGGCATGTTATTTACACGAGGTAATTTGATGAAAAACTGATCTATTTGATTTTTAAGAAGCCTGAAAGATATTCATTGGCATAATTTCACTGCTCCCTTTGCACAGTTGCTCCCTTTTTTACAGGGTCGGCAACGCGTGAGTGACGCCTCTGGTGTTGCAAGTGTCCATAGGCAACGGTAACCGCTTCCCATCAGGTGGGACCGTATGCCTGTTTGCCACACTTGTGGTATAAAAAAATCATTACTATATCGATATTGTAATAATATGTAAACTTGGTAATAATGTGTATTTTAAATAGGTTCTCTAACTTTCGATATATCTTGAAAATACATGTTTTCCAGTAATTAATACATTCTGAAACCTTCATAAAATTGCATTGAACATTATTTGCGGTGTCTACAGTTTCGACTGTCAACGGTTCCTTTAGTCGTACATACATTTAACGCTTTGGGCGCCATGTTCATTTGTCGAGCAATTTCATTTCCAGCATTTTGCATGTCGAATAAAATAAGAACATTTTTCTAATAATTTTATGAACCGTTCTCTGGATGCTTTGCTTGCACGAGAAGTTGGAAATTTATATTGATTTTACTGCGATTTTACTTTATTTTATGCGATAAAATGTATTTTCCTTGGCTTTCTGCTCAGTTTATATTTTGACAACGTACCGGAATTCAACAAAGTAAATACCAATATTTTATTTGTATCGTAAAAATACAAAATGAAAGTCGAATGAGCAGTGAAATATAAAAAAAACAAAGTGCAAATATAAACAAAATGTTTGCTTGTGTTTTTCACCTTTTCTATGAAATTCGAATACCGTGTAAAATGTAGACTGATACACTTTCCTCTCCTCTTTTATTTAGTAATAGGTTTGTAGATATTTTGAAATCAGCCATCCATTAACAATTTAAAGATTAATTGAAAAATACTTTTCGAATTCACACACGATTTTGTACAAAAACTTTTGGCTTTAGAGGGCTGGGGCTTGACTCTGTATAAAGACCCCGTTTTCGGTACTTTTAATAAGAAAATTTGAGTTCATTCGCTGCCTTTCCAAGAAACCTGAAATTTTAATAAGTAATACATTATGTAGCTATTTAATTTAAACGAAGACAAAAGATTTTTATCTAGATTGTGTTATTGCAGATGAAGTCGCGAGCAATAGTTGTATGTAAGGCAACAGTTGTGTGTATAATAAAGGCTTGTTCATATCATAAGGCAGACGAGACAGCTATGATGAAGGCTCCCTACTCAACGTGTCACAACGAACGGACAGACGAGCCGACGTACGTAGTATTATGGAAGTTTGAATGTTCTCTGTACATTAACAAATCAAGAGTTAGCCCGCGTAGTTCCCGTTCCCGTGGGAATACAGGGATAAAATATAGCCTATGTTACTCAGTGATAATGTAGCTTTCTAATGAAAAAAGAAATTAAAATCGGTCTAGTACTTTTTGAGTTTATTCGTTACATACAAAAATACAAATCTTTCCTCTTTATTAGTGTAGATGAATGTAATAAAAAGGGATAAAACTTAGGAAAATTTAAATTGCATTCGAATTTGTATATTTATTCAAAATTATTAGGACCAGCATTTAAATCATCTAAACATACCTATATTAAGTGGGGCTACAAAAATCTGTATTAGCTATATTATTACTGTTAAAATTTATAGCTTTCATCATAAGTTAATAGCTATATTTATTTAATGAACGTGTCGCGAGCGCATACTGAATTAGGCGTGTCGTGTTAAAGGCGGATTTTCAACTAATTTATTCATAAAAATTGTTCAACAACTATATAAAGCGCGAGTAAAAAATGTGAAATAGGCCGTACATTGAATTTTTTGCAATAAACTTCAAGTGAAACGCGATGTTTTAATATGAAGCTGAAAATCAACTTTTTATTAAATTACAGCTTGCAACTACCTCGTGACAATATACTGCGTGCGCTGCAATTTTTTATATTTCAGCCTTTGATTTCAACGATTACTTATATCTTCTATATATAAAACAAAGCCCGCCGCCTCTGTCTGTCTGTCTGAATGCGATGAACACAAAAACTACTGAACAGATTTTCATGCGGTTTTCACCAAATTACGGAGTATTTTATGGAGAAGGTTTTTATGTATAATACATCAATTTGGACCCGGTAGGTGGCGCTGGTGGGCAGAACGAAGTCTGCCGGGTCCGCTAGTTATATTATAATTACTAGCATTCGCTCCGCGGTTTCACGCGTGTTTCTCGGGTATCTACTTAAACTTTTTCATTTATTTTCTTAAGAATCTCGTATAAACTATTACGTACGTTTTAAGATCAAAAACAACCAAATCAGTCGAGTTTTTATCAAGTTTTTAAATGACCAAAGGGACATAGGCATTGATTTATATATAGAGATTTACTATATTGTATGTTTATTATGAAGAGGTAAAGGTTTTATGAGGACTATACCTTAGTGACCTTAGGTACCTTCATAAAATCTCCCGGAACTATAGCATGAGAAACAAACAAAACATCATATAATTCATCAGGAAAATAACATTATCATAATCACATAAAAAGTAGTAGGTAGGTATTCATAACTTATTCTACAAGTTATTTTCTCTTTCTCAAAAATATATATTTTAATGGCCCTTGAAATTGCTCAGGAATATTTTATTAGTAAGCTAACTTAGGTATATTTATATACAGAGTTCGATACTTATCTCTAATGATCTAGAACTAAGTTAAATCAAGACTTTACCTGTACCTAAGTTACTTTATTCTACGGTATGTGTAAAATAATAATCCAAGATTTTATTTTATTTTGTTTTACTTGTCGTGGGTTCGAATCCCACCCAGGACAAGAAGAAGGTGCTTACTTTGGAATCCGATCGGCCGTGTGTGAAAAATGTCCTAGGATATTTATAACCTTCATAATTATGACCCACGACCAGTAAAATAAAGTGTTATCTTAGATTATTATTTTACATATATCTATATTATAGATCAATCGTATACCTGTTTATCATAAAAACCACTTGTCACAAATATATCTTTTGATGTCTTTGAGTTGTATTTTAACCAAAATGAAAGGTAAATAATGATATTTTGTTCCTCTCACGTCTTGTTGACTCTTACCGGATGCGGCGCTTGTTTTTTTTTTCATTTTATTAGGTACATGAAAAATGAATGGCTTTTATCGTGTGTCAGAGCAGGGCCACCGGAGGGGGGGGGGGGGCACCGGAGCAGGGCCGCCGGAGCAAGGTAGTAGCGGCGTGAATAATAAATGGCAATGCACGCTTATTTGCCTCTATCGCCGCTGAGTTTGGCCCAAATGTGCCCCACCGCCATATTATTCGATTAGGTTCAATATTGCGCCGATGGTTCTTTTTAATAGTAATTTATAGAAAACATTGTATTAAAACAAAGATTTTGTCATTGACATTAACTGATTAAGTATAAGTAGCAACGATCTCGATAATATAATATTTGTAACATTGTTTTTCTATTTATGTACCTACTAGAATATAAAGGTTTTATATACCTCTTCTTCTCGGTTTTACATAGTTCATATTCATATTATTTATTAGCACACCCCAATATTAATATTAAAATATACGATATATTGTTATTATATATCCGATATTGTACAAAGGTTTATTTTTGTAACAGATCCCTAAAACCGTTAGATATCATTATCGGATCGCGGGTTATTCTCGTTTATTTATATTAACACACTTCCGACAAAAATAGTTCATAAATAATAATTTCCTTAGCAGTATCCGGAGCGGTTCGTTTATGTATGCTTTTACCTACGTATACCCTAAATTGTTAGTAACATAGGTAAATATGGAAGCAATAATCAGTCAAAACACATGGCAAAAATAAAAATTAAAGTAACTAGGTAAAGTAAGGTTATTATGGGCACTTGACAAAATGCGTGATGGCATAAAGTTATAAAGTACTTGAAACTCGAAGTAGACACCGCAAAGGCAGGCCTGGGAACCCCGTCAGAACACCATACAACTTTTTGTAATAAAAAAACTCCTATTACACTCATTAGAGGCACTTTGCGAAACAACTTTTTCAAAGCTGCAAAAGGGTAAGTGAGTCTGTGCCGTTACTTTAATGAAAAATAATGATGGTCCGTGAAGTGCATTTTAGAGGTCGAAAGTTCATTCTTTGATACGGTTGAATGGACAAGTAAACTATAAACTTAAGGATTCGGAAACTTATAATGCTTATTGAAATGTTGATTAGCGATTGAAGTGTTATTATTTAAAAAAGCGTTTAATCATCATTAATATGAAATAGAGAGTTTTTTATTGTACGCCAAAATAATAAATAAAAAATGAGTTTCACTTAATGTACCTATTATAATAACGGTGGTTTTATAAAAAAGCGATTTCTTCCAGACAATCGTTGTAAGGAATGGAATTTCAACATCATTACAAAAATATGCAAAGATAAAAGTTAAGTGGCAAATAAATTAAGACAACAAACAAAATAATTCACAAAAGTAAGATAGAAATTTAATTGCTCATACATCATAGAGGAATTACGTATTAAATTATTTAGAAGTTGGTTTTGCAGTTACATTAACATTTTGTTTAACAAGAGCATAATGTGTTCAGAATTAAATAGTACACAAACAGCGCTGGTGGTCGCTCGGACGTCAGCGCTCTATAAATTGTGGTTAACAACTAGGAATACATTGAATAGCTAAACTTCGAACGAGTTAGCTACGCGACCTTCTGCAAGGATTTAAGGACGTGTAGCCAATATCTATTACGTTTAAAAACAAGTTTATTTAAGTATTTGAATATACTTGACAGACAGGATGGCTTTGTGGTTAGTGACCCTGACTTTCAAGCCGCTGGTCGTGTGTCGAATCCCACCCAGGACAAACATGTGTATGGATGAATATGTCTGTTTGTTCTGTGTCTGGATGTCTGTATCTATATAAGTATGTATTTAAAAGTATAGCTATCTGGTTACCATAACACAAGCTCACTTTGAAGCTTAGGTACTTTGGAATCCGATTGGCCGTGTGTGAAAAATGTCGCAGGATATTTTATTTATTTATTAGGTACAAAACAACAATGATCAAAAATATCGTAAACAAATACTATTTAAAATAATTCCCAAATGTACTGCTAAAAAATATTGTCTTTCTTTTCAGTATGTTTTCTCATCTTACAAAATATAATATGTCGAATAGAAATTAAGTACACATAAGACTTAACTTCTTACGCGGTAGTAAAGGCAGATGTCAACGGAGCTAGACTTGTTGAAGAATAAATATGTGGGTTTAGAGGTTAGCCAGAAATATACACCAGACACAGTATATCTTAAGTATATTATCCTCTCCGTTGCGAATGATGGAAAACTAATATTTATATAAAGCCCGAGATTATTTTATATTTATAGCAATTTCAATATTCTATCAAGATAAAGGATTTAAGCTTGTGTGTATGAAATGAGTACACCGACCTACGTATACTATCTGGAGGCTGCGGAGCGGATCTGCCTTATCGATGTTCACCGAAATTGTTTGCCGCCAACCCAATATTTTTACGAGCTATTCTAGTGTTGTACAAACTGAAATCCATAGTTTTTATATAAACATTGATATTATTTCGATGTTCGACTACAGAAAGTCTATCTAGAGATGACATGGATTATAATTATAAGGGTAATTTTATATGTAGTTACCTTTAAACGTTTTGCACAAAGCTTATAACATGCTTAACCAGTTAAATTATGTTACATACATACGCCTATGGAGTTATGTAATCCGGATCATAATAAACGAGCCTTTCGACTTTCATCAAATCGGATGAGTAGGCGCTACGGGAACGTACCTTCGTATATGCAAACATAATATATAGACTACTACCTACTTACCTTCTTGCTTTATCTTCGTTGTGTATTAAAATCGTGGGTTCAAATCCTATCAAGGACAAACATTTGTATGCATGAAGAGATCCATTCTGTGTTTAGACATAAATTATAAATAGAAATAAAATAATAAAATAAAAAAGTTTATTGATTCTCAAACAAGTCTTTACATATTAAAATTGAGGCAACCCCGGTAAGTTATGGGGATACTTGTGGTGGGGTTACCTCGCAACTTCCCTTGGGCTACAATTAACATTGTTGAGAAATTACTAAAATTGGAGTAGTAAGAATTAAAATATTCAAAATCAAGTTACAAGTTCATTACATAAATTGTTGTGGCATGTTCATATAAGTATAGTATTTGTGTGTCTGGAGTGAGTGAGTGAGTGTGTGTATGTGTGTGTGTGTGTGCGTGTGTGAGTGTGTGGGTGCGTGCGTGCGTGTGTGTGTGTGGGAAGTGGAAGTGGGGGTGTATACGTGTGAATAGCGTGTATTTATAATAAATATCCTGGGACATTTTTCACACACGGCCAATCTGATTCTGAGGCTTATTCTGTAAACATGAACTTTAAAGTGAGCTTGTGTTATGGTAACCAGATAGCTGATGTACTACATATACTACTTTTTAAATACTTACTTAAATAGATATTAACGTCCAGATTTATTAGTAGTACAAGCTCTGCTTTATTTGGAATCAGATTGGCTGCCTGGGGAAAATGTCCCAGGATAGGTATTTATTTATATATAGTGATGTGATAGTACATCACTATTAGCTCCTCCGCGGGTCCCGGTCCCGTATCAGCGAGGTCCCGAATATTACGGCGTCGTTCTGCGGAGCCACTGGCGCGCGTCGACGAATCGAAAGTGATTTCAGAAATTGATTTAGGTTGTTACCATTTTTGCGTCACATCTGTTTATATTACAGATTTTTTATTTATGTAATTTGTAAGTTATGTAAATGGAAAGGATGTATGATACCAAATAACAGTATTTTTGAGTGAAATTAACGATTTATAATATAACGTAGGTTTTATTTGCCACAAAAATGCATGATTGATTACGGTATTCATCATAATTTGAAACGCTGAAGAGTTATTATGTAAAATTTATTGAATTTTGTGAGTACAAAAATACGTAAATGCCCATACCTGCCAAGGATAGGAAGAGGTCACTCATTATTAGAAGGTTTTGAGGCTGTTATGTTGAACTAGCTTTCGCCCTGCGGTTCCCGGTGGATCTTCTACTTTTAAAAGGTATACTTTGTCCTTTCCCAAAATGTAGTCTATATGTGTAATAAATGTCATCAAAATCTGTACAGTGCTGTAAGTATGAAAGCGTAACAGACAGAATAACTTTCACATTTATAATATAAGTAGGGATAATATAAATACATATAGTAGGGATTTAAAACGTAAATCAAATCCCCAACGCGGCGTCGCTCTCGGTAGAGCGACTAGCGAGCTCATTGTTTTATTGTTATGTTTAACAAAACCAACCGACTGAGAGATACGTTGATTTGTTCCGTTCGTGTTGCTGAGGGGTAACGGCGATTATGCTTTATGGAGCCTGCTTGGAACAAAAAATATATGAGTAACTACCTCGAAAAGTTTATGATCCAAACGTTTGACCTTAATATTTTTTGATAACCTAACCTATTTCGTTTAGAAGGATGTTACCAATGTTAGTATAGGTACATTCTTAAGTATCTTCATGGTTCGGAAATTCATCAACGATGCTCTGGGCCTTTTAAATTTATATTTAAACCCACGTTTTATTGTTTAGGTTCTATTAAACACTTAGGAAGGTCAAAGCTTAAGTTATATGCTTCATAATGTCGAAATAATTAAGTAGTTTATCCTGAACCCTTGAATATTTATTAAAAAAAATTAAAATATACATACTAATTTGTATATTTTGTTCGTCAAGAGAACCACAGAGCAACAGTACATATTGTTATTTTTAACTGTAGAGGAAAGTTCAAGGCTTATTCTGTAAACATGCACGTTCCAATGAAGCTAGCATTAGCTGTGTGATTTATTATTAACTAGCCTTCTTCGTAAGAATGCTGCAGCCAGGTGCAATGCACCACGCCGTCGCGCCAGTGCGGGGAACTAAGTTTACATGTTCAATATTGGTGAATTCATTCGGTTAGTTTAAATGTATTCGTCTCTTTAAAAATTTTTTTTTTAATGTCATTAATTAAAACCGGTTGGCTTTGTGGTTAGTGACCCTGACTCTCAAGCCGCCGGTCGTGGGTTTGAATCCCACCCTGGACAAACATTTGTATGAATGAATATTATATCTGTTTGTTTTGTGTCTAGATGTCAATATCTACCTATAATATAAGTGTTCCGTACCCGGGAACAAAGGTTGTGTAGAAATAAAACACTAACTTGTTATATCGTGTACTGATTTAAATATTTTACAAATATGTATAATGGTGCGCGTGAGTGCGCGTAGTGCCTACGATGGCTGTCGGGCGAATGTGTTGTGCGCACTCGATGCGTACTCGATCGATGAGCGCGCACAATAAGTATGTATTTAAAACGTAGTATATCAGCTATCTGGTTACCATAACACAAGCTCACTTTGAAGCTTACTTTGGAATGCGATTGGCCGTGTGTGAAAAATGTCCCAGGATATTTATTAAAATTACACGAATACAGCCAAGCCTTACTCCCTCTGACTTTGACTTTATGGTAGTTAGACAGTTAGTCTCGTACAGTTCATATAACATACAATACTCAACATTGCTTGACTTGCGTCTGAATCGAATCACTGGCTTGAAAAAGTCGCCACGAACCCGACAAGACAATCGATTTATCACGAAGCAATATAATTACCGAAAACTTCAAAGGAGCTAAGCCTAATTTATTGTGGAACTTACGTACTTCCCGCACAGGTGCGCTAGTGGCCCTATATCTACGAACAGCTAGCATAACAGCGCCTTTGTCACTTTGTGCCGCCGAACCGAAAACGGCAACACATTTCCATTTGCTCCGAATTTTCTAGTCATTCACTAGAGCTGGGGTTCCCAAACTTATAACTTGGCATTCTATAGATCATTATAAAGATAGAATATATATAAAATTTTAGTATGTGGCTGATATAATAGGTACTGTTATGGTTTCAAATTTACTTCTGTCTTTGTTTTTTCATTTCACTATAACAACTTCCAAATGGCTGAAACGTTATGAATGTTGGTGCTTATCTTAGTATATTTACATTATGCTAGAAAATAAAGTAAAAAAATTCTGAAACATTAGCTACTCAAATAGACAATTTTCAATAGGTATAAAAAGGGGAGGGAAGGCCTACGTCCAGTAGTGGACTGTATAGGCTGAAGATGATGATGATGATACATAGTCAATAAATTGTTGAGATTTTAAAGTTTTTGTTTGCATGAAGGATTTATGGCAAGTATTTATGGAAATCTCAGTCGAGTAAGACGTTAAAAAAGGTTGGGAATTCCAGATCGAGAGGTTTTCGGCGCCCACTCGCAGAGTTTTTATCTGCCTTTACATTCTCGGAATGGGCGCACGTTTTTCGAGATTGGTCCTGTTTTTGTTTGGAAGTGGGGACGTGCGAGTCTTAGAGAATAGATGATATTCCGACTTTGGTTTTGACTTGTCCCATATTGTTTCCAGTCTGTTTTAATGCAAAATAAGATAAGACAATATATTTTATTGCTTGAAAACATTTAATACATAAGATATTCAGTTAATGTTTTGTGGTTCTTCATGTTTCGCTATAACAACATAAAATTTTATTTCATTTTTTATATAATCTATAAAGTCAATATAATTTCAAGCCTATTTTTAAAACATATTTTACAAGATGAACAAATTAAAAATGAATTCGGTAATACAGCTAAACATACAGCTCATGACAATTAAATGGATATTAAATGTTACAAAAAAGAAGTGTATATTAGGATTCCATTTCTTCAATTTTAAATTATGTTTTAAATAACGTATGATTTTAACGTATGAGTTTAAGTATTGTAAAGTGTTGTTACAAAGGCGAGTATGAGGAAACCGACTAACAAGAGTTGTGTAGCTGACGGTACCCGGCGCCAAAATTACCAATTTTATATTCTAATTTAATTTTTCATGTAAATTCCTTCCGAACCCCCATTATTTAGAGTATGCCGTTCCCGGGAACAGAACATTCTAAGAATGCCAGCTTTATGAGAAAACTAGCTGCCTCCGCGCGGTTTTACCCGCGTAGTTCCCGTTCCCGTGGGAATACAGGGATAAAATATAGCCTATGTTACTCGGGGATAATGTAGCTTTCCAGAGGTGAAAGAATTTTTGAAATCGGTCCAGTAGTTTCGGAGCCTATTCATTACAAACAAACAAACAAACAAATCTTTCCTCTTTATAATATTAGTATAGATGAGTCGTGAGGATTTAAAGCCGAAGGCGATCCATAAAATGCAACGAGGGGGAGACATTAACCAAATTATGTACTACATTTTGTCAGGATTGATCACTGTTTGCTATTAAACAATATTAAACCAAATTCTTATTAATCTCACATAAAGGTCAAGTTTTGTATATATAGTGGATGTTGATACTCTTGAGCTTTATTACTAAGCTATAAGGTCCATTTTTCATTAACTAAATAAATGTTTTAAGAATACATTAAAAAGTGATAAAATATTAATCCCCTCTAAGAGATAGTTTGTTTTATGAAAACGTGGGAGTAAATAGAATTTACCTTTTCGAGAAGCCCGTTAGGAATTATTAATTTAAGATAAATCCTCAATTCTCTATTATGTTGTTTCAAAGGGATCTACCTAGGTTTCATAAAGGTTTTTCAATACAGGTCGGTAGGCACGAGAATGTTTATCTTTTCGTTAAAATTTAATTTAATCCACAGCAATCATTACGATGCTGTACCTATCATGACCTTTACCGTTAAAACTATTTTTAATTGGTTTTTGTTAATTTCATCATCATCATCATCATATCAGCCGTAGGACGTCCACTGCTGAACATGGGTCCCCCCCATTGACTTCCATGCAGACCGGTTGTAGGTTGCCTGCATCCAGCGGTTTCCAGCGACCCTTTTCAGGTCGTCAGTCCACCTTGTAGGTGGACGCCCTACGCTGCGCTTGCCGGTGCGTGGTCTCCACTCGAGAACCCGTTAATTTACTTTACGATAATATAGTTAATAAATCAATGAGCCCTTAAAATAAATAAACATACAATACAAATAGGAATAAAGTAATTCTAGCTTATGATATTTTAATAGAAGGATTAATAAATGATTGTTCGGATAATGCCTTTATAGTACTAGTACCTCAACCAGGTTAATTATATTACTAGTGACTCCCCGCGGTTTCACCCGCCTACCCGGGAGATCTTCCATTTTCCCGGGAAAAAAGTAGCATATGTCCTTTCAGGCTTTAGACTATCTGTAGTATCTGTATACCAAATATCATTTAAATCGGCTTAGTTTTAGCGTGAAAGCGACAGACAGACACAGTTACTTTCGTATTAATAATATTAGTATAGATAGTGAGCTGTTGTCTATAATATAGTATTCCATAGTAAGTGTAACTATCTATATAAGCATGTATTTAAAAATAGTATATGTAGTATATCAGCTATCTGGTTACCATAAGACAAGCTCACTTTGAACCTTACTTTGGAATCAGATTGGCCATGTGTGAAAAATGTTCCAGGGTATTTATTTATAGTAACTTATGATATATTTGTCACTATTATAGTTATGTATATATAGATGGATGTAAGTAATGTCAGGTTGTTTATCTAATGCCCAATCTACATTAACGAGGTCGCTTTGAGCGGTCGGCGGAGTGGAACATTGGCTCCTTCACAGGATGCCCTCCCGGGCCGCGACCGCACTACTACAACTGATTGAGACTTGTATGTTGGGGTTAACAACCTTTACCTATACTCTATATATCTACTGGACATAGAAATTTATATATTATAGTAACATTCACCCAGGTGTTGCCTGATGGCTTTAATTTTTCCTCAATAATAAATATTTTGTGGTAATAGATGATCTATAATAGTCATCTGAAGGTTTTCATTTTCATGAATTTAAAATACTTATTAATATGTTATTTCAAATGACGAGAATTCTTATATCCATAAACATGGATTTATTTCAAACTAGCTTCCGCCTCGTGGTTTCACCTGCGTAGTTACGTTTCGCAAGGAATAGGCCAATACAATATAGCACGTTAGGTACTCTCGGATAATGTAGCTTTCCATTTAAAGCGTAACAAGAAAACAAGAGGCTTCCGGCGACAAACACATTCAAATTCTCATTTTTTAAATATTATTTAATATATGTAAGTAAATATATCTAATTTTATATAGCTAGCACAGGATGCAGGGCTTCGTTTCCATTGTAAATTTTGCTTTTTTGAACAATAAAGTTATTATTATTATTATTATTATATATATTTAACAAAATATACGTAACAGGATCCACACAAGTACCTTTGTGATATCAAATAGCCAGTATTTTCCGATCAGTGGTCGCCCTTACCTCACTATGACGTCACACGTGACTGGCGTACCAATAGCCAAATTGGTTCGGTTAACAAGCTTCTATGGACCCCGCATGACGCTTAATCAGCCCTCGTTTATTCTAATACGAACCTTGTCAACGATATCGAGTACCGTATGAACCTCTCACCTGACCGCATTCAATTAGAAAAGGACAGAGAATAGAATCGACGATGAATCTTTACGTCTCGTGACGTAATCACACCACAGGCCGTTCTAATTCTGCCTTATTGGGGTTGAGGGTACTACTATTGAATTTATATTAGTTTTTATTCGATGAAGTAGATTTGATTGATAAGTAAATATGCTGTGTAGTGTGTAAAAGTTAGCTGGGTTTCTATGAAGATTTTTTTAAGCCTTTATTTACAAAAGCGTATAATTTTGTTAAAACGCGAATGAGCTAGTCCAGGATTTTGTTCCGAATATGTTCATACCTAGTTTTATTTAAATTCAGTTAAGCCTTTTCAATGTTTTTTAGAACTAGCCTAGAATAGTATTCATCGGCGATTTAGGGAAGTTAGATACAGCTCGCACCCACATCTTTTTCATTTATTTATTCATATGATATAAGCACAATGGATGGTCGTAAAAATAGAGGAACACCGAAGAAAGTATGGATGGATTGTGTGAAAGCTATAAATTAACAATTCCGTGTAAGAAGGGAGTGATGAATGAAATGACGGCTGACAGAGAGGAATGGAAGAAAAACATATGTTGTGCCGACCCTGCTTAGGCGGGATAAGGGCAGGAAGAAGAAGAAGAAAATAAGCATAATCATAGATCTTCTGCCAAACTGTGTAACAGGTTGTCAGCAGTGTCGTAAACACTCAAATATAGCCTCTTAGATATTATGTACTTTGTTACATCATTTTTATATTTATAAATCTGTACCTGTCTTTATGTTAATATTTTCTTAAGTTTAAAATCACCCGTTACGGAGGACAGTAGTTATTAATATAAAATATACTTTTTTTTATACCACACGGGTGGCAAACAGGCATACAATCCCACCTAAAGGGAAGCGGTTACCGTAGCCTATAGACGCTTGCAACACCAGAGGCGTTACTCACGCGTTGCCGACCGACAAAGGAGCAACTGTATAGGCAGTGAAAGGGACAAAGCGCAATGTACTTTTCATCGAAGGGCTAAACTGGTATCACTCCTGCATACCCCTACGACGCTTATGGGGAAGATACTTATGTGGAAGCTTGAAAACTGACAGCCCGGTTGGCATTGTGGTTAGTGACCCTGACGCGGGTCGTGGGTTCGAATCCCACCCAGGACAAACATTTGTATGCATGAATATGTCTGTTTGTTCTGTGTCTGGATATAATATCTATATAAGTATGTATTTAAAAGTAGTATATGTTGTATATCGGCTATCTGGTTACCATAACACAAGCTCTGCTTAGTTTGGAATCAGATTGGCCGTGTGTGAAAAAATGACCCCGGATATTATTATTATTTTATTAACTATATCTTTACTGACTCCCTAATAAAAACTATTAACGATAAAATAGAGAGCACGCCAAAGTATCTTGGTAGTCCGTAAGTAATTATCACGAACGCACTTTCTCACTACATGTGAGTGTTAGTACTAAAGTAGTGAGAGTAATAAACTGTTTCTTCCGTTTACATTACGTACAGAGTCGTAACAAACAATGCGATTTTATTGTTCTAGTTTAGATTAGTTGACATAAAATGAAGCGCACAGTTTCTAAGTTGAAGCTGTCGTTAAAGTTGTTGCATGTATACCTTCCCAGTCATGTAACTCCCTTCTTATAGGATACTAGCTGCCTCCGCACGGCTTTACCCGCGTAGTTCCCGTTCCCATAGGAATACAGGGATAAAATATAGACTATGATATTCAGTGATAATGTAACTTTCTAATGAAATAAGAATTATTAAAATCGGTCCAGTACTTTTTGAGTTTATTCGTTACATACAAAAATACAAATCTTTCCTCTTTATAATATTAGTGTAGATAGCCCTTGTTTGTAACCCGTGTTTCTGGAAGATATTTATCTTTCCCGGGATAAAAAGTAGCCTATATCCTTTCAAGCTCTATTATCAGATTTAGTTCAGTGGTTTAACGTGAAAACGGAATAGACGGATAGACAGTGTTATTTTTGCATTTATATAGATTTTTATCATCTTTTCCTAAGCAAAACAGAATTTCTTTTTATTTATTTTAAAATTATTTATTTATTCATATAAATTAAGCACAAACATATTAAAAGTTCTGCCAAACTATGCAATAGTTTGTCGGCAGTAGTTCTCGTGGATGGTTTACACTGGTTGTACTTATTTATTAACAAATGTATTATTTTTATTTTTATGCAAATTTATGGACTATGTTAAATATCTATCTTAAACTAAACTACGTGTGTGCACTGTTATATCACAGACCCACCAACAAGATCATGCACCGTGAACAGTCGGCAACAGCTCCCGTAATAATTAATACATAATATATATACATATATATATTCCACAACAATATATACATACAATATATATATATATATATATATATACACATATACAATACATATATATATATATATACAATACACATACATATATTGTTATAGAAGCAGCGCTAGATACTGAATGGGTGTTTAAGAAACTATTGCCGACTACCACACTCGCAATTGCAAATCTGTGGGTACATGGTATTTTTTTAATATCTTTATATATTATCTTATACTTATATTTATATATATATATATATATATCTATATATCTATATCTATTATCTATTATCTTTTTTTAATATGCCTACATAACTGTTAGCGTTAGCGTTTAATGGGAGGTTACAATATAAATAAAAGATCTATGGACACATAGACAGGTAGTGTTTTCTCAAAGTAGTTTTTAGGTGGTTTTGGTTCACAATATTCTTAAGCAGTTCCTCTGGTAGCTCATTAGTTAACACAGGCGTTAGCCACCGCCTTTCTCTCTTGCCATAATAATTATTTACCTTTGGGACGACTAGTTTGAGTTTCTTAGATAAACGGGTTGGGTATGCAAATTCTCTAGTTTGTTTAAAGTCATGATTATTGTATTGTTCGGTTAAGATTGCCATTTTTAGCTTGAGTTCTATTGGTAGTATTCCACATATTTTAAACAGGTTTTCGTAATTTCCCTCAACAGATATTTTACCTTGTTTATCTATCAATTGCTTGAGTAATCTAATTTGGAGGGTTTTAATTTTATTAAGATGTACTGGGAATGTGAGACCATAGGCACCCAGACCATACGATATTAGAGCGTCGGCTAACGCATAGTAAAGTACATACAAAATCCCTTTACTAACTATGTATTTCAAACTTTGTAATTTGCATAGAACCGATCGCAATCTATCGCACACTGAGTCGACATGGAGGTTCCACCCAAAATTACTGTCAACAGTTAACCCTAGGTACTTATAGCTTGATACCGTTTCCAGATTCTTACAATTACATGACGTTTCATACAATTTCATATGTAGACAGTCGTATGTGTGTCCCTTAATTTTAATGTTAATTGTTTTGTGTCTACTATAAGGAGAGACAATTGGCATACATTTTGTTTTATCCATATTAATAATGATCCCATTGTCATGGGCCCAGCGCACTACGTTGTCGAAGTCCTCTTGCATTGCTCTCTGTATTATACCTTGGTTTGTATCGCTATACGTAATGCATGTGTCATCAGCATACATGTAGGATTGGCATTTATTTATAATATTAGGCATGCTATTCACATGCATTACGTACCCAATAGGACCATACACTGAGCCAGTAGGGACTCCAAATTTTATACTGCCTTCCTTACTATCGGCCCCACAGATGCGAACTGTAAGACGTCGCTTACTTAAATATTCCTTAAACCACATACTCACTGGACCCCTTATGCCACATTCTCTCATTGACTGTAGTAAGCCGTCATGGTCGAGGGTATCAAAGGCTTTCTTAAAGTCTATAAATATAGCAAATACTATCTTTTTCTGATTAAGTGAGTTATTTACTTTGTCAACAAACTTAGATAAAATCGTAGACGTGCTTTTGTTTGGGCGAAATCCATGTTGAACTTCGTTTAAGATATTATTTTGTTCTAGAAAGGCCGTAATTTGTCCAACTAATATTTTTTCAAAAATTTTATTTAAAACATTTAATATAGCTATTGGCCGGTAATTTGCAAATTCTGTATGGAGACCATGTTTATAAATTGGCCTGATTATTGCTAACTTTAACTCTTTTGGATACACACCCTTTTTAATACTTAGGTTTATAAACAATGCTATTACAGGAGCGATATCATTTTTAATTTCTTTTAAATCCCTAAGCCTGATACCATCCGACCCCGACGCCTTACTACTATCCATATTTTCAATTACCTTTAATACATGGTCAGACATTACTTTCTTAAACCTAAAACTGACGTTGCTTTCATTCACATACGACCTGCGCTCCAGAAACAGCTCCCGGCACTGATGCTGATTTTTGATGTTTTCTATCTCCTTTGTAAAGGTATTGCAAAAACCATCACATACATCTATCTTCGTTTTTGTTTTAAGCATGTATCTTTCCACCACATCATCCACTGAAAGTTTACCCCGCCCCAACCAATCATTAATTTTACTCCAAATTTTCCGCATATCTCCTTTGCATGTTGATATACTTCTTCTCCTGTCGTCGTTTTTCGCCCGGGCTATGACTTTATTTGTAAAATTTCGATGCTTTGTATACTCTAATCTGCAGTTATTATTTTTCGGGTTTGATTTCCACTTTCTAAATAAATAATCTTTTTTTTCAATCAATTTTTGAAGATGCGTATTGACCCATGGCTGCGATGTTCGTTTAACGGTAAATGTACGGTGCACAGTACACTTTTTATAAATATCTTGAAAAATTCTTACGATATTGGCATAAATATCAATCGGGTCGTCTAAAGTCAGTAAGTCATGCCATTTATTGTTTCGTAACATTTTACTTATCAGTGAGTTATTTAGTAGTGTACGAGGGATGGAGTGCGAAATTTGTTTATCTAAATCAGCTGAGAGTCCGATAATGTAATGATCAGCGATCTTAGTTGTAACAATATATGCCTGCAGCGCACTTGCCTTGTCAGTCCGCACGAAGACGTGGTCAATGCATGACCCCACTCGCCGCTCTGCAGTAACACATTCGCGCGTAAAGTTTCGTATTCCACACTGCAATCCATGTTCATGCAAAGTATTTAAGTACCTGATTGAGGTAATGTCCAGATCCTTTTCTTGAATATTAATGTTTATATCTCCAATCAACACTAAATTGTTTCTCCTGGGCATATTACGCAATAAACATTCTAATTCAGTTATAAAGCTTGCCTTATTTGTGTCCGGAGGTCTATATATCACGTAAATATTCGTATTATAGCTACCGGTGCGCAGTTCGCCCGCTAATATCTCACAGTGTATCGCAGCCACTTCTTGTGGTATAAATATAAAATCACTTCTCACGTAAACTAAGATTCCTCCACCTCGTCTCTTTTCCCTTGTCAAAGCATGTATATTGTAACCATTAACTCGATATTTATAAATCTCATCCTTTTTTATATTAATTTCTGTCAGACATATCAAATCTAGGTTTTGTAGGCACTCTTTTATTACAACTAGAAATTCATTGAAGTGTTTTCGTAATGAGCAAACATTTATATGTATAATTTGTAGATGAGTTGTATACCTATTCACTGAGTCATACCAGGAGTGTAAGTCTGAGTATGTTTTATAATCCATATCGTATATATTTTGTTGTGGTATGAGAATTGGTACCATATCGTTTTATTTGAATTGAGATAGTAGAAAATGGTGAGACGTATCTACTCCTATACTTTTTTGTTTTCAATCAAGTTATCAATGTCACTCTCAAAATTAATTTGGTAAACTTTCTTCTCATTTTCATTTTTCTTAATTAATATCTTTCCATTCTGTATCCAAATAAATTTATAATTTTCCCTCAATTTTGTTTTCGCACTCCAAAAAAGTTGACGTATTTGTCGTGTTACATGCTCATTGATGTAAATTCGGGTATTGTTGCCATTATTAAATATCATATCATTAGTAATGGGTGTTTTTCTACATTTTAGCCAGTCAAAGCGAGTGTCTCTCGAGCGTAATGAGACAACCAAAGGCCGTGGGGCTTTGACGTTATCACCAGGCATTCTCCAAACTTTCTCAATATCCTTCGTATTTAGCTTTAACTCCTGGGCGATTTTGCTCACAGTTACCATAAGGTTCTCTCCTTCCTGTTTTTGCACATTGCTAAGCTCAATTTGCATCATCAGTTCCTTCTGCTCAAGACTCATTATGCGCTCTTCTAAGGCCCTGTTACACTTTTCAAAATTTATGTTTTTTTGCAGTAGGTCTTTTACCCTGTTTTCTTGCTTTTTAATATCTTCTCTCATTTCGGTCTTAGACTTCTCAAGTTCCATAAACTTTTCTCCAAGATAGTCCACTGCTTTTTCCAACTCCATGTTTGTTTTTTTAACTTCATTTATTTGATTTTTTATTTCAGACATATCCGAGAGGATTCGCGAGAACCGAGTATTCTGTTCCTCTTTCATTGTATTTAGGAGCAAATTCATGGTTTTCATTTGCTCACCAAAGGAAACTAGGGTTGAGTTAATAGCGTCTGTGTTACAGCCAGATGTTTTTTGTCGTCGGGGTTTTTGAGTCTGACTCGAATCGCTGTCAGTTTCATTTTCCAAACGTTTCTTTTTACTTCTGTGCTGATTTATTACCCAGTTATCAATCGTTCCATACTTTTCCTTTCTTGTAGTAGTAGCAATATTAGGGTCTGATCCATATAGTAGTTTTTCTGGTGTGCGTTGCATTCTCAGTTTGAGTTCAAATAGGCCTAAACGCGTAGGTATCTTATAAGTAATTATTGCGGTTCGCGTCGGGGCCAGAGGTGTCAAGGTGGGGCTGACTACCTGTTGCACCGCGCGCACAATGTACCTATCCTCCTTTAACGTATAGCTTTGTCTTTGTCACAAACTTTACTTATTTGCGTAGCTCAGAGATACGTCCGGCGCACACGCGCTATCCACGAGAACTAGATGTGTATTTTGTATTTATAATACTAGTACTTTATAATTCACCCTAACATAAAACATAAAGATAATTCCGTACCCATTATTATTTATCCTTGTTTCACTGGCTTACCAACAAGTTTAAAATTGGTGTTTTTCTTACTTATTTCACAATTGTTGGTTCTGTCTTCTTCAAATAACTTGTTTCTAAATTATCTTTTGTTTTGTCATCGGTTTCGGTCGACTAGCTCGTCTGTAGAAGTGTCGTATCTGTCAAACATAATTTTATTTCCCTCGGAGTCACGTTCAGTAACTTTTTCCAACGTTATTTTTTCTTTGTCGCTTCACATTTTATGTTTTTATATCGATACGCGTAATTGTCTCGTCTGTCGTTGTTCAAATTGTCGACTTCGGATCGTCTGTGAGGTTCTCGTCGGAACGGGAACTCGATAAACCCGAGGGCGGCGCACTTCGCTTTTATTTTTCATTTACGAACGAAGACTTTTTCATTTCACTTTGCCATTTCATGTTGACAGCCATCAAACAGATACCTCGTCAAATGAGTGGAATATAACACACAAATATCGATATCCTTACATATACATACATAAACAACTCTTGGCACTGCTTGATACTATAAATGTATTTCTGTTATAATATTAAAAATACGAAGATGACTTTCTTTTTTTTTAATTAATATCCTTCATATAGGCCTTTTAGAAGTCCATACTTACTTAGATACGGACTAGCGTTTGTACCAATATCTTGTTTCATGTTAAACTAGCTGCCTCCACGCGACTCCACCCGCGTAGTTTCCGTTCCCGTGGGAATACGAAGATGAAATATAGCCTACGTTCACCGGAGATAGTGTAGCTTCTTAACAGTGAAATAATTTTTCAAATCTGTCAAGTAGTTTCGGAGCATATTCAATGCAAACAAAAAAAACAAACAAATCTTATCTCTTTATAATATTAGTGTAGATTATTATGAATGACAAACTAAAGACTTTTCTAAAACGGTGTTCAATATCTTATCAACATGTTCTGAACAAAAAACGCCATGAAGTATGCACCAACTATTTTAATTAACAGCGAGCTTTCGAAAGTTCCCCGCAGTGACGCGGCGGGCGACGGCCAACAAAAAGCTTTGTTGATTTAACTTTTGAGGTGCCTGTAGTTTGGAAAGCTGTATTTTGGAAATTCACACCTTGGGATAAAATGCGTAGTTTATTAGAGATTAGCCTACCACATAAGTATATGTACCTACTTTTTATAACCATTATAAATAATAATAAATAAATATCCTGGGACATTTTTCACACAGGGCCAATCTGATTCCAAACTAAGCTTCAAAGTGAGCTTGTGTTATGGTAACCAGATAGCTGATCTACTACGTATACTACTTTTAAATACATACTTATATAGATATTTACATCCAGACACACAGACAAACAGACATATTCATGCATACAAATGTTTGTACTGGGTGGGATTCAAACCCACAACCCGCGCCTTGCAAGTCAGGGTCACTAACCACAAAGCCAACCGGGCTGTCAACACAGGCTGTGTTTTACAGTTAACTTTATTAGAGACTAGCTGCCTCCCCGCGGTTTTACCCGCGTAGTTCCCGTTCCCGTGGGAATACAGGGATAAAATATAGCCTATGTTACTCGGGGATAATGTAGCTTTCCAACAGTGAAAGAATTTTTGAAATCGGTCCAGTAGTTTCGGAGCCTATTCATTACAAACAAACAAACAAACAAACAAACAAATCTTTCCTCTTTATAATATTATTATTACTAGCTGCCTCCCCGCGGTTTTACCCGCGTAGTTCCCGTCCCCGTGGGAATACAGAGATAAAATATAGCCTATGTTACTCGGGGATAATGTAGCTTTCCAAAGGTGAAAGAATTTTTGAAATCGGTCCAGTAGTTTCGGAGCCTATTCATTACAAACAAACAAACAAACAAACAAACAAATCTTTCCTCTTTATAATATTATATTATATATAGACTAACCAACTCACATAAGTAGCTTAATAATCAGTACCTACTTTTTATTACCATTATGTTCCGTTGTTACTAATAAAACAACAAATATGTAGTATACAAGTAAACTAAGCCGGTGTATTGTAAGTATAAAAAGTAGGTATTCATCAAATCTTCTTAGTTATAATTATCAGCTCGGTTTCTTCCCGGTTCTGGTTAGTAGAGGGCTGACTTCCGAATCGGTAATAGCTTTACCAGTTTTGACCTTCTAAAACTAATTAGATTTTTTAATTAGGTAATATTATAAAAAATCTACTAAACAGATTATCTTAAGTGTACTCGTGTCTTGTTGATGTGATTCTGGATTAGTTTTTCATGCCTTTTGATTTTAATTTAGGTAAGCATGAAATTTTATTTTTCTCTAAAATATTTTCTTATTAACAATACAAATAATAAAATAAATTTATATTTAGTTTTAGACAGCTGTATTCATGAATACAAATTACTAATTGAAAAGTTGTTGAAATTTATCTGATCAGATGCTACGCGAAAATAAGGCACCATTAATACAAAATATAATTAAATCCAGTTTCAGTATCAAATTCAATATTTTTTTCTTGGAATTTCAGAATTAGAGTCCAGTGTTATTTATTTCTTTAACAAAGAAAAAATAATTATCTTTGCTTGTAAATATTATTATACAATCAAGTTTAGTCTGACGCTAATGTGCTACGTTGGAAAAGTGCTACGATCCTGCTACAGTGCTACGGTATCACGATGCTACGGCCCTGTAGCGCTACGATGTCACTGTGCTACGATGTTACGGTGCTACGGGCCTACGTGCTACGGCTCTACTCGTTATTAAAATTAATTGTTGTACCGTTGTATCTATAGAGTGCTACAGCGCTACGAACGCTACGGTATAGTACTTTACTAAGGTACGCTATATAAAATACTAGTGGCTCCTCGCGGCTTCGCCCGCGTTCCCGGGGGATCTTCAATATTCCCGGGATAAAAAGTAGCCTATGTCCTTTCCCAGGCTCTGGATTATCTGCGTACCAAATTTCATTTAAATCGGTTCAGTAGTTTTAGAGTGAAAGCGTAACAGACAGACAGACAGACAGAGTTACTTTCGCATTAATAATATTAGTATGGATTGAACTATGAAGTGATCTAACAGCTTGTAACTACTTAGATATTATATATATACACAAGTATGTCGTAAAATTTTAACAAAAGTATTTGATCGAAATTCAAGACGTTTGTCTAGTTAAATGTGCTAAGATATATCAATTGAAAGGTGTATTGCTTTTTATCATTATTTGGTCGTATTTTGTATAATAATATATAATGTCAAACGATATTGATGTGCTCTGTAGGAAACCTTTTCCTCCCGCGCGGTATCACAATATCGTGATGTTTATTGTGCTCTTATCTAAACGTTACTTTATTGAAACGACAAACGTGATCGTATTATTATTATACATAAACATATATATTATACATATACACCTATGCGGGCTCTGAAAACAAAAAAAACATTTAACCTTCATATGAAGAATTACCTTTTAAAATGTCAAAAAAACGTTTTATAAGTAGGCACACTTCTCTACAAGGTCATTTAGTCATAAAATAGAATAAGTCATATTATTATTATAATAATAAAATAGAATAAGAGGTAGGTTCGAAGATTTTCTATTGTTTTAATCCGTACTTACTATTTAGGGGTGCCCAACAGGCCTTGGTGAGGTACGTTATGTTGATTGAATAGGTTCCATAAAATATTACTATAAGTAGGTAGAACATCATCACGTTCTAAATTAGGTTATTTTAGGTTAGGTTATTTTTTCTCCACGGGGCTTGGTCAAACTATGACGCACCGATTATAAATTATCTGTTTATGTGTATAGCTGGGTACTCGCTTTTGTTCACTGGTTCGATTGTTTATACAAAGCACTCTTAGGTCTACAATATGCACATGTACCTTGAATAATTGAACAATCAAACTAGCTTACCTGTAAGCGACGTTCGATTGAGATTATTCCTGTTGTAGTCTCGTCCGAAGATGATGAAGAATTAACAATGTAGTATGTTCCCGGTTACCTGAGGGCGCCACATAAGTTTAAATAAAAAAAATTGGTACTAGAACGCTCCCTATGACAGCTTACCGCTACATTATCTATGGTCTTCATTTAGTTAACAGCCAACGTGGTATCTAATTAGTACAACCTTCGAGGGCCGTTGTGATTCATCAGCAACTGGAAATGGGTGGGTGGGACTCATCATCTTCGGACGAGACTACAACAGGAATAATCTCAATCGAACGTCGCTTACAGGTAAGCTAGTTTGATTGTTCAATTATACCAGTTGTAGTCTCGTCCTCGATGATGAAGAATTAACAATGTAGATGTTCAAAGTTAGTTGTACAATTAGATATTTTATAAAAGTATATACCTACTTATACTTTTGTGTATTAAAGTATTTATTTATATAAAGGCACTACTACTTTTGGAAATATGTAAATTAAAAACATATTATGAAAAAACAAGCTATGTTTTAACTACAAAGCATTTATCAGTAAATATATGATGGTTATAACTGCAACTTTGTATGTACTTCTCTAATCATTTAGTAATATTCAAATGGTCAACAACAACCATGTTCTGTACATATCCATGATCTGTCTGTTAAAAAATTACTCTCATTAGTAGTTGCATCCCATTGGGTGCGGATGTTTTCAATAGTTTACGTGTTTGAATATACATTACATTATCTTCAAGACAGTCAGAATCAATATAACTAACCTATTCATTTTCTAAAAAGCGTATCGTGGTTATGTACCTTCTAACTTGAGAATTGACTTGGGTAATTCGGAAAGTATCAAAAAAGCATGCAATAACACTGAAAACAATGCGTAAGAGCAATATGCAATGTGAATTCGTGGACAACCTAGAAACCTCTATTCATAGAGCATTATTAACTGATAGCTCAGAGAGATGGATCTCTCGATGTAAATCTGTCTTTCTGTGTAGGAAATAATATATTATATATGTTTATTTAACACAGATAAATATAAAATAAATTCCTAAATCTAACAAGGAATTATATAACAATTATTAGGTAGGTATATGTCAAAATACCTTGTCCAGAAGTGTTTTAATAGAGATATTGAAATAATAAGGGCTATAATGTAAGATGGTATGCTCAGATTACGAATGTATTCAAGAAAGTACTGAATGTGTTCATGTCCTTTTTATGATTTTTGTATATCCTTATGTTGAAATACAGTGTAAAAGAAATCTAAAACAAGAGCAAATCTTACAAAATTAATTATTGATTCCTGAATTGTAAGCATTAACATATCCAAAAATAATCCTATATCAAAGCAACAAATTCACTGTTGACCAGTGTTATTGTAATTTGTCCATAATAATTTAATGTATAATTATAATTAAATATTTAGTTTTACTTAGCATGAGATCTGACATTCGGCCTATTAATTTTTTCACAAAATAGTAGCTATGTGTCTTACTTTTGCATGTTGAAAAACAAACCAAACCAAATATTGTAAAAAGAATGTCATCTTCTAATAACCCACATTTAAGCATTGCTTAAGCAATTGACATGCAAGCATTTGCATGTCATAAAACAGTAATATGCTAGAACCATATATTGTAAAAATATTGACATCTGACCCACACTTAAGCAATAAATGAATTTCAATCTATTTTCATGCTGAAAAACAGTAATGTGCTGAAACCAAATATTGTATATTTGGTATATCTTATAATAAGCCACAGTTAAGCAATAAATGAATTTAAATCTATATAATATAACACCTTAGACACATTCCATGTGTGTTAAATGCTTAGTTTCACTTGGTCATTATTTAAATTATTATTATTATTATTTATTTAAAGAATCCTCTATATAATTTATAATGGTACTATGTGTACCTATCAATAGGAGAACACAACTATAATAACAAGGCTGACCTGGCAGAGATCAAATGACAACCCTTTATAATACTTCTCTGCAAGTTAATTCATTATTTCTGAATATTAACCATAAGTGTACTTATTTCATTTGTATGGCAGTATGTTATCTCGCAGTTCGAGGTAGAGCAAAGAATTGTCTACCGCATCTTCACTTAACTATGTTGTCATAAAAACTATGCCGGAGAAAAGTACATTCATTAATGTTAGGTTCCCATAGTAGTGGTTGAACAATTTTATCAATGCATTTTGAAGTCATTGAAAAAAGTGGAAATAACATAGAAATAAAAGATTGACCAGTCATTTGTAGAAGTATCAAATAATACTTGTTAATTATTTGATTAACATATTGGTTGCTAAGTTCCCATTCTGCTTGACCTAAAACTAGCAACATTATTTCTGTGTAGGATGAATAAATCCATTTGTTTTGTGTTTCACTCACCTGCCATATTGACTTTGAAAACATTATTAAAAATGTTGATATTGAATTCCAGCTAACCAATTTATATAAAAAATGCCAGTGGATCATAACTTACAACAACTTGACAACAGTCAATTTCCATATTATGTCACAATCATACAGATTATAACCATATTTAATATTAATAGCTGGACAGACTTATGGTACACATGTATCTATAACTTGAGCTAAAAAAGTAATTGAAAAACTTGATTTAAGTTTTGAAAGTAGCTCTAAGCACCTTAATATCTTGTCTTGGTCAATTTAAATGTACATATGTACATTTGATGACCATATGGTGAGTATTAAAAGGAGAACCCAAGAGTTTGTACTATTTGTGCTGTACAATTTTAGTGTAACCAAATCTATGATATAATTAACTTGAGTTCAAAATTCTGAACAAGACAATTTGTTATTATACATATTATACATGTATTGTCATTATTGTCAAGGTACTGCACCACCTTTATACCTCTTTTTCTAATTGCTGGCAGAAAAGGTGTACTTACACCTTCAGTACAAGTAAACAGTAAATTGGTATAATTTATCCTCAAGAAAAGAGCCAAGGCAATATCTTGATCTTTTTGAATACTGATCCTGTCATAAGCAACAGCAAAGCTTAATAGCCAGAATTCTTATTAATAATAACAATTTTCTCTAAAAATTGTTTTAAGCAGAATATTCCCCGGGATGGGGTTTTGCAAAATTCTTATATACACAGATACCCGAGTCAAGTTACTGGGTCATCTGTTCATGATTTCCATTTAACTATGAAAATTTTTAATTTGCCCACCTAATGTTTCACTTCCACCTGTGGTAGTGTTGTTGTATGGTGGGCAGGTGGTGATAGCGTTTTCTTGTATTGGGTAGCTATATTTATCATCTTCTCTCTCCTGGCATGACACTGATTTTTGTTCCTGGAACTGCAGCTGGTGTGTTTGTACTACTGAGTAGGGGCCCACTAGTTTAAAGCCTTAAGTGGTATAGTTTAGGTGTGACATTATTAATTTTTCAAGTCTACTGCAGACTTATGCAATGCTTTTGATTATTTTATTCTATGTATACACTCTTCCCAAAATAAATTCATCTAGATCTCCTTCTAAGGAGTCTTTCATTTGCTTATTAACAACCTGTTAAATAAGAGGTCTGCTACTTTAAGTGTCATTTACAATAATGTCAAACAATACTTTACCAACATCATTAAAATTTCACGTCATCAACCCAAAAAGGTTGGATTAAAAATAGAAAAACATTGTAAGCATGTGGTTGGGCCACTGTTAATGTTGCAGCCATACTTTTGTTGGCTTTTTATAACACTATCTCAGCATTTAACTGGTTCGGTTATGGCCTTTTAAATTCTGGTTTTACTTTGGTGGTATCAATGTTGGGATATTGATAAATGGGGTGTATAGCATTAGAAGAAGTATCTTTTCTACTTTCTTAGCAACCTTGGTCAATATAGGTGTCCAGCGCTAAGATATTTCTACATGAGCTGGGAGCCCACTCTATTTCTTCTTCTATGGTCCCAATCTGTCAAGATTTCTGTATCTATTTCTATTATATTAATAATTTCTACTGCCTGTATCTTCAGATATAAAGGTAGCACCGATTCCACACTAATAGGAGTCTCAGTTTCCTCCATTTTATTTCTGAAGAATTCTGGTATCTGAACACTTGGTGAACAACTACCTGATGACTGGGTTCAGAAAATATATGTGTGACTCTTATATTGTCAACAATTCTGACCTGTAGTTATTCGATACTCGTAACAGTATAGCAATAACTTGTCACTACGATTTGTTTGACATTTCCATTCTAAATTTATTTTACCATTATTGTCCGATACTCGATAAGCATAGCGACAACCAGGAAATTTTACCATTACGTATATTGTCCGATACTCAATAAGCATAGCGACAACCAAGAAATATCTGAGGAGGTAAGTCAATTACCTATTGGCACAAATATGTATTTGTTATTCGATACTCATATTATACGATAATATAGTATAGCAATAACATTAGCCAATTTAAGCTATGAAATAGTTTTTCAAAATGGCCTCAGTCCGGATCAAGCCGGTTTGATTTTAGAATGTAAATAAAGTTACCCGGTACTCGTAACAGCACAGCGATAACTATTACAATCATTAAATATGTTTGGAAATCCATATAAATCTTCATTTTTTATATTCTTAGTACTTTAAAACTGAAAAGAAAGGAAAAAATGGGCGTGCGCAGGCACGCAACTAACCTGGAGATTTATCTTTAAATCGATCGATTTTCCATTGGAATCTTCGGAGTTTTCTTTGTAACTCTTCTTTTCCTTTAAGTTTTTCCATAATATAGTAGATTTACTGTAAAGAATCACTAAAAATCTGAAAAAAAATTCGGGAGCGTGTGACGCCTCAAGTGACATAAGAAACGAATGAAGACCATAGATAATGTAGCGGTAAGCTGTCATAGGGAGCGTTCTAGTACCAATTTTTTTTATTTAAACTTATGTGGCGCCCTCAGGTAACCGGGAACATACTACATTGTTAATTCTTCATCATCGAGGACGAGACTACAACTGGTATAATTATAATTGTTGGACTGTGTCCCTTCACGGTCGTGAGCGTAACCAGTGACACTATTACGCCGGTGTTGCCAGCTATTGCTTGGGCAATTCCGCCTCAAATAAATTTAATTTTATATCTTTTATATTATTATTATTGATGTTATTTTAGATTTTTTATTTTTTATTTAATTTTTGTGTATACCTAGTTCTGGTTGTACGTGATGTCATGAGGGGTTCCGACTGAAAACCAGCGCGAGGGCTAGTGTTCTGCTAGCCTAAGCCTTATGCTGAGTCGGGACCTTTTCCTGGCATCACACAACATTACATTTCTGTTTTTTATTTTCTTTGTGTTGTGTGTTTTGTACACGTCTGCTGTATTTAGTATTTTGTAATGTTGTGTGTTGTCTGGAATAAATGTATTTTCTTTCTTTCTTTCTTTCTATATATTTATTTTCTATGTTTTTTTTAAGTTGCCATTTTTGGAAGTAAATTTTATTTTATTATGTGACTCTTTTTTAATGTTATTTGTCTGTGGGAGAGATAGGTACACTATATGTAGTTTGGAGATCATTTTTATAAAGCAATCAGACATGAAAGTTAGATGCGTATTTTATTAGATTTTAAATAAATAAATAAATATTCTGGGTCATTTTTCACACACGGCAATCTGATTCCAAACTAAGCAGAGCTTGTGTTATGGTAACCAGATAGCTGATATACTACATACACTACTTTTAAATACATACTTATATAGATATGTATATAAGTACATACGTAGATGGAAATATATCATTAATTTACTATTTATGATAAAGGAGTTTCCTTTGTATAAAAAGAAGTTGAATTTAATGTAATAGACTTAATCCTATCAAGATCAGTAATAATAACCAAATGTTTTGTTGAAATAGAGCTGAAATTCGAGTATTAATTAGAAAAGAAACTCGACTTGGTAGCCAGACAGGTAAATTACCGGCGTCAGAATACAATTTAGCTCAAACAACACGCTTTGCAATTTATCGGGCTAATTTCACTATTCTAGGTAAATAATAAATAATAATAAATATTCTGAGAATTTTTTCACACACGGCCAATCGGATTCTAAAGTAAGCTTCAAAGTGAGCTTGTGTTATGGTAACCAGATAGCTGATATACTACATTTACTACGTTTTAAATACATACTTATATAGATATTAACATCCAGACACAGAACAAACAGACATATTCATGTCCTGAGTGGGTTACAAACCCACGAGCGGCTTTAGAGTCAGGGTTACTAACCACAAAGCCAACCGGTCTGTCTGTCTGTCTGCTGGCGTCATAATACAATTTAGCTTTGCAATTTAACGGTCTCATTTCAGTTCTAGGTATTGTACAGTTATATTTACCTAAACTAGTTGTGTATAACTGCCGGCCGGGGACGCGGCTGCGAGACAATGATCATTGTATTAGTATACTATTGTTTTATAGCCGCGGCGAGATACCTGAGCTGATACAGTTATTAGAGAGATAAAGCTATAAAAACAGCTATAAAACAAATGTAAATAATACCCTTTAATATAATAGTGGATGTATTTTTTAACAGTGAAGGTCACAAGTGTTAATTAACGTAAAACTTTAAATTTTGTGAAGGCAAATTTACAATTATAAAATAATAAAAAATAAAATAAAAAGAGCTTTATTTCTGAAATCATTACATCAAATTTTTTACGCCGAGACTTCCCAGTAAGTAATCGGAGATACTTGTGTTGGGAATGACTCGCAACTTCCCACTTGGATAACAAAGATTTCATTTAACAATATAACAATGATTACATCTAACAATATTTGTTTATAAGAGAACAAATTAAAATTATTAAAGGTTAGTATGAGTGTGTGCGTGTCTTCGTGTGTGTTTATGTGTGTGTGTGTGTATGTAGGTATATATATGTATATAGGTTTGGTGTGTGTGTGATTGCCCTTTTATGGCTGTGTATATGTGCGATTACACTATTCTAATTAGTAGATTTTCAATATCCTCATATGATTTTGATTTTAGCCAATTGGTCACAACTTTTTTACATTTGTTTAGATTCATAGGATATATATTAAGTACACTATTAATTCTTTTGTATAGATAGGTGGACTGGTTATCATACTGACGACTAGCAAAAGCAGTGCGAATAGGATACGATGTTGAAACAATGGCCTTTCTTCGCTTATTAGCCTTGGCCTGGTCGAATTGTAATGATTTGTGATATCTGAGTATTAGATTTATAATGTACAGTTTTCTCACTGATAGAATGCCGCTGATTTTGTACAGGGAATTTGTAGGAAACCTATAGGGCTTTGAGTACATTACTTTGATCAGAGATCTTTGCGCTCGTTCGACGTAAAGGAAACTGGTCTTGTTCGCACCTCCCCACACCGTAATGCAATAGTTAATTATCGATTGTGCCATAGCAACATAGATTTTATTTAAAAGAACGGTCTCCATCACATGCCTCAAAGACTTAAATAGCCATATCAGTTTCCTAATCCTGTTCATAGTTACTTCAATATGAAAGTGCCAGCTTAGTCTCTGATCTACCATTATACCTAGGTATTTTGTACAGGTCATCTTTTGTAAAGCTGGACAATTGCAATTTTGAGACATAACATCTGAGCAACTATGAATTTTTACGCAAAAACCATCACCAGGCTGGGAGGCAATATTGGGAGTGAAACATGTGTAATTGGTTTTCGAGATGTTTAGCGTTAGGAGATTATCGTCAAGCCATTTCGACACTATAGATAAGCCCTTCTCCACCTTTGCCCGAACATCACCCCAAGATTTACCCGTAAACACTATGGCAGTATCGTCTGCATAAGAGAATATCCTTCCCCCACGCTCCCCAGGTTGCAGAGTTCATTAATGTACACAAGGAAGAGCGTCGGACCAAGGACACTTCCCTGTGGTACGCCGAAAAGTACACCTTTCTCTTTACTCCTGCAGCTGTCAATTTTAACTTGTTGAGTTCTATCATGAAGATAATTTTTGAAGAGAGCTAAAGCTGTACCCCGGACTCCTATCCGCTCTAACCTTTGCACAAGGATGGGTACGGATACCGTATCAAACGCTTTTTGTAGGTCTAAAAAGACCGCAAGACATTTGCTACCCTTGTCCACCTCCCTGACAATCAGCGAGGTCAGGTCAATGATAGCATCCTGGGTGGATATTCGTTTCCTGAACCCGTACTGAGCGTTTGATAAGATGTTAAATTTGTTTAAGTATCTTAATAGTCTTTCATTTAATAGCTTTTCAATTATTTTCGAGAAGACGCTCAGCACAGAAATAGGCCGATAATTATTGAGGACAGTTCTGTCCCCACCCTTGTGCACCGGAGTTATGATAAAACGCTTCAGTTCGTGAGGGAACACCCCAGTACGGAAACAAATGTGATATGAGGAACTAAGGAGGAACTAACTAAAACTTGCTTGATATTTTGGTTTATAGAGCCATATCGCAGTGGTAGGGCTTAGTAAGTGTAAGTGTGGTCTCCGTCGGCTGGCTATCACGCTCCAATTGAAATCTGCCACGTAATTAAAGTGATCCCTCATGGCTTCTTGTAACCTTCTGCTTCTGATCGCTGGATCTTTCCCGTAAAAGCAACCATCTGAAACGAATTTAAGAGGATGATAATTCAAGAGTACGTGTGAACGCCAATATAAATGTATTTCAATTCAAATCACTTATAGTGGTGTTAACTAAAGCCTACAATAATAATTATTTCAAAATGTTACCTACTAAAAATAATATTTGCTATTGATTAAAATTTATCAATATGCATAAATATGATATGTCATTAGAATGAACGTTGAAACCGCACGCCACACGCCGCCGCAGCGCAATCGGATGTTGATCTAAATCACTGTTATCTCAAATCCGTATTCCAACAAGCTACACCTATCAGCTTTTTGTTCCCCATTTATTTATTGTCAGACCTTTTTGGTGGGTTTTTGTTTCGTCCGTGACATGTTGATTCCAGCAGGTCTGCAATACATGTGTCACTGTGACGTCACGCGTCGGTTTGGACCGCGGAGCTTGACTATGATAGAGTTATTACTGTAATCATTTTCAGTCAATTATTTTAATGAAAACCTCTCGCACTTATAATAGGAACTATCTCACAAATTCATATGTTACTAGCGGACCCGGCAGACTTCGTTCTGCCTACCAGCGCCAGTTACCGGGTCCAAATTGATGTATTATACATAAAAACCTTCCCCATGAAATACTCCGTAATTTGGTGAAAACCACATGAAAATCTGTTGAGTAGTTTTTGTGTTCATCGCGTTCAGACATACAGTCAGAGGCGGTGGGGACTTTGTTTTATATATATAGAAGATATTTTACATCACAACATTGCTTCCCGCCATCTCAACGCTGAGATTTTTTTAAGCTACGCAACGAATTTTGATGCTTTGTAAATAAATAGTAAATAAATACCCTACTAAGTTATTTAAATGATTAATTTTACAATACTTTCTAAAGTTGCTCTTTAAATTTCAGTTTCCCCATCAATTAAAATTTTAATACAAAAGCAAATGCTTCAAATTAGGACGCTGAATTTAGCTAGTAAATTGAAGACTTTATTTTCAAACTACTGAAAAAGCTACATTTTACATTCCACTCGCGAACCATAAATTGAAAACATAAACAATAATTGGATTTTTTTCCATTTCCCTGAACGTTGCAGAAATGAACTCGGCGTCTATTTGCTGCAGTGAAATGTCAAGTGATTTAAATAGTTGTTAGCATTAAGGAGTCTTTGTATGAGTAAGTGGGTTCCACGTCCCGCGTCCCCCTGTCCCGCGTCCCGGGACGCAGCGGGCGGGGACAGGCATCTGTCGCTATGCTTTATCTTCTCTGAATTTGTGTAAATGCATCTCAAAGCAACCTTCCGAACCGAGCATTAGAGTCGACGTTTCATAAGTGCCTGTGAAGGCCTAGTTGAATTAATAAATTTATTTCATTTCATTTCATTTCAATTATATGCATATTTATATACATAAAATTCTGTGATTTTTATGTCAAGTTTTTTTTTAATTGAAGTTGCTTATGCTTTGTTGCCCATTCAATCAATTAGATTTTTTGTACCACTTTGGCTATTTTTCGCAGATTTACTTTCTGTTAGGTTCACTCCATCCAATTAAAGTATGATCAAGTTACAAACTACTTAATTACTTGTTATCAAATATGGCTCTAAATCCCATCTCGCTATAGTATTAGAAAGTAACAATTATATACTTAGCTTAAGCTCAATACTACAGCTACCAGGGCATCAAAGCATCGCGTGGGTGCGACGCGACGTCGGCAGTACTTCCCTGAACTCCACGCTACGCCCACCTACTTCTAACTTAGAAACGACATATATAAATAAACCTGCTTCTAATATTTGCTAGAGGAGAGACGAACTTCTTAGCATTCCATGGATTCACCGTGCGGGTGCCGGGTCCATCGTGTGGCAGAGAGAGAAACTTCGAGCAGATCCCGAGACTTGTGACACGGGTGTAAGTTTAAGGGGCCCCTTTCCGACGTACATCAACACTCACCTTCACTACTCATGTTTCTCTCCCTGCCCAGCCAAATCTGGTATGAACCTGCTAATGCTGCTTTAGATGCTCGTTCTAGTATAGAACTTACTGCAGTTCTGGCCAGGCCAAGATCTTTCAGCAGGTTATAGAGAGATTTTGCTGGTATACCTCTCGCTCCAACCTCCACAGCATATAGATTAACTACATAACCGTTTTTTGTTAATTCGTTTACGAGGTCATAATATTTATTTTGTTTTATTGCGTGGTCTTTAGGTATGTTAGTTTCCCACGGCACAGTAAGCTCTACAAGTAATATTCGTTTTGTAACTCTGGAAAAAAGGAAAATGTCCGGTCTGGATGACGAAACACCCACATCCTCTGGGATTTTATAGTGCTTTTCATACGTGTCCATTAAAATAGTCCAGTCCGGTGCTGTGCCTAGGATTGAGTAAGGCTTGGTCTTAGAATTTGTAGTCGAGCCTTCTTTTATAAAGTTAATTTCTCTTTTGTTTGAGGTCAATCCTTTTTGGGCTCTAGCTACTGAAAGGCTTATGGCTTCACGTATAATTTGCAGTACTCTGTCATGGCGATGCGAGTATTGACCCCTATTAAGGAGCACCTTGCATCCTACCAATAAGTGCCTTGCCGTACATATCGCCTCTCCACAAGTATAGCAACATTTTTCAGAGGCTTTTCCCCACCTTACTAAGTTACTCTGGTCAGGGAGGGTCATTTGAAAGGCATTAAGATAGAATTTTAATAGGGCAGGAGACCAATCATACAGCAAGGTGCGCCACTTCAGAGCTAACGGGATACAAAACTCACCTATAGTTAACCACTCACTTTGCATTTCTAAATTCATAGCGTGCACTTTATAACAGTCATTCTCATCTTGTTGTAGAAAAGTTTTTACAATATCTCGATCTTCCCTTTTCTTTTTCGTACCCAACCCGGCTCTATTTACCTGTGCACCTGTCATAAATTGTTTGTGGAATTGAAGTCTAGATGCAAGTTCTGTAGCACTTTTGTCTTTTGGGAGAGATGAAATTAATTCGTCTTGCGATTTTCCCAAGACATCCATTTTGGTAACTCTCAGGTGTTTATAGAGTTCGGATGGTTTTTTTTATTTCAGCCCAAAACTATTGTGATCCCTAAATCATTTTATTTCCGTATTTCCGTCCTATCACATTGAGTCTTATTTTTATCTATATTTAGTTTCAGTAACAATGAAATACGAGTGACAACACACCGCCATGGGCTCATTTATTATACATCAAATGGACGGTAACGACGTTTATTTATTGGCACGGTCACTCTGGAACCCAAACTAATCTATAAATCGTAATAACACTTATATACCAAAATCTATTTCTGGTGTTATAATTTCTTCGCGGAAAAATTTTCAAGCTTACAATTTTTTTTTATGTACGTGAGTTATGTACAACTCTTTACACTAGGGAAAATGATATCGTCCAGACCATAAAGGCCGCTTTGAGAAGACTTCTTGTCTGACTATGTTTATCTCTTTTTTCCATATGGAATGTTACCTATATGTATGTGTCATATCAACCATCTAGTGATGAATATTTATTGCACAATATTTTGACGATTTTTCCCACAATTTTAATTTACGACGTTCCCCGCACTCCGCCTCCATTAAAACGTTTTCTATCAAACGCGAGTCATGCTTGAACCACCGAGCTTTTTAAATAAAGCCTTTTTGACATCACTTGGCCTCATAAATAATCCCCTTTCAGGATTAATTTATGCGTATTTTAAAATGTGATTTTCAGCTTTTTGATTTATATGACATCCCACTTACACAACCTGAAATGATTTTTATGTTATATCTAGCTAACTTCATTCCTATAGCTTTTTTTGTATATGTATTATGAAAAGACAAGAAAAGACAAATAAATCAATATTGACATTTGCCATCATGGAGTCGAGAAGGCCTTACGTGTCCTGCGATGACCTATCAATATTTCTCGAACATAATATTACCAATGTATTAAAATACATAAAATACCCTCATATCAAATTATCAAAACATATGGCCTTCTATCTGATACATTTTGTATCTTCAAGCTTATTAAAATACATAAATCACGTAAGTACCGGTAGTAAAACAGGAGTGATGACCAAAGTAAAATATGTTCTACCCTTGCAGTAATAATATTCAAATTTGTTCTATAGGCATCTCGTTTAGAAGCGAAACACGCGTCGCGCGTCGAGTCGCGGCGAGTTGTTCAAACTCACATTTTGGGTACTAAATTTGAAATTAGTTACAACTCGGATAGCTGCCTGGGCGCTGGGGTCAAGTCTACGTACTTTATTTTCATACTAGTAAAAAGTAGTTTGAGACGTGACTCTAATTTAAGTGTAATAATATACTTAAAAACGAAGGCTTTCTAGAATTTCCATTTAAAAATATCGAAAGGATTTTTTGTGAAAAAAAAAATTTATTGCTACACAAATTTTCTGAGGGAGCGATTTGAAAGTAATTTATGTCTTCATGTGCTCTATATTATGTACCAACATTGTGGTATATCAAAATAATATACAGAGGACAATAGAAATTTAATTCGTATCGTTTATTTTTTTTATCTCAAAAAAGCTTTCATTTATATTCTGGGACAAATTAAATAATTTTATTCACAAAAATACAATTCGCATTTTGTAAAGATTGATTGAGCACTTATATTGAAGACCGATAAAATCTTACATACATAGTATTTTAATGCAAAACAATTGAAGATCAACCCTGAACACAGGTTTAGAAGTCCCAGGATTTCGAAGCATAGCTGCTTTTTACTTGTCTGGTGAGGCCTGGAAGCTGTGTTTAGGGGTCTCCTATACCCCGGCTCTTTGCTCCATGCTTGTTACCCGGTGCTCAGCGCCTTCGGCAGTCAGTAGTGAAGCGAGCGTGGCGCCGCGCGGCCGTCTGCTGTCTCCCTCCTCCTCCCTCGACGATCGCACAAACTTTCCCGACAACCTCTTCTCATTTCATTCATTATTTCTTTAAAACAGTGACAGTGTATTATTGCTAATTTTATTAAGTGCATTTTGTGGTTTCTTCAGTTTTTTAAAGGGTGAGTGGTAATTTTTTTAATTACATATTACTAAATAATTTTCAGAAATTTATCAGATACGTGTTTAGAACCCGGCTTATGTTTGTATATTTTTTTGGTATTAAAATGTGTATTAACAAAGAAGTCATAGCTGAAACTATTTATTGTCGGTAAATTTCAATAGCGCGTCAATGATCCTACTAATATTATAAAGGCGAAAGTTTGTAAGTATGGATGTATGGATGTTTGTTACTCTTTCACGTAAAAACTACTGAATGGATTTGAATGAAATTTGGAATAAAGATAGCTTATAACCTGGATTAACATATAGGCTACTTTTTATCCCGGGAAAATGGAAGACCTCCCGGGTACGCGGGTGAAACCGCGGGGAGCCACTAGTAAAATATAATTTTATTTACAACCGCCTTTATGAAAAGACGTAAAATGTTAAATCGTCTCTTGAGATACGATTGCCTGTTTTATTCAAGTTTTTACGAGACTTGCTTTACTTGTCGGCGACAAATTAAAAGTTTATATCCTTTTTTATAATAAGCAGATAAAATAATTTGAATAAAAACCTTTTTACTACTTTTATTTAATAAATCCTACGCTACATTTTTTCAATTTATTTGAACGTTAATACGGATGTCTACGTGTAATGTACCAGTTTCTTACAACGACGCATGATTGACGTTTCTAAAACTTTATGATAACGAGTTATGAACTCTTACTTCCAGCCACTTCTACCTAACGTTCCGTCGTTTGAAGTTAATATAATGTCTAACGTTATTATCTTCTCAACAAAAAACATATTTAAGGCTCAAAATGAGTACCTAGAAAGTAATCTCCTTAGTAATAATTAATATAATTAAGTCAGTTTCTTTAATGTTCAACTTCAAACAACTATCAGAACCGAGCATTAATAGTGACTATTCATAAGTGCTTTATTGATACCTATTTGAATAAAAATGATTTTGATTTTAAGTAACGCATTTTACTAAATGAATTGTTTGTCTTCTAATCTTTACTCAATCCGCCTATCCTAGTTAATGCAGTAACATTATTTTACCTTTACATTATCGAAACATCCAAAAAATTCTCACGGGAAAAAACCTCATTATACGTAAAATTCAGCAACTTCCGCACAATCATTTTAGCATAATTGAGTCATGAACACCATCATTCACATATTAAATATTTAATAAACATAATATATTAAAGGTCCACAAACATAGAGGTACTGAGTGTAACTATACACATGGGATATAACTCTCAACTCATTTAAAAAGCAATTTGGGTGAGCGGGACTCGAACCCGCGACCCGCAAACGAGGCCAAGTATTTTTAATATCTCCCAAATTGTATTCAGTCCCAGGTACGAGGGGATATATTGTTGTTTTTATTAAAGTTTCCTATTTTCTTTCATATTGAAATAACTCGCTCGAGGAAATTATGTTCACGTCAATTCTATTGCACATTCTTTTTTTGCATCCTTCAAGAAGTAAGGGGCTCTGAATTCGGAGCGTCTCTTTAAATATGATCTCAGGTTGTGGAATGAGCTCCCCGCCATGGTATTCCCAATGGAGTACAGTATGGGGTTCTTCAAGAAGGGAGTGAAGAGATTTTTACAGGGTCAGCAACGTGTGAGTAACGCCCCTAGTGTTGCAAGCTTCCATAGGCTACGGTAACCGCTTCCCATCAGGCGGACTGTATGCCTGTTTGCCAACTTTGTGGTATAAATAAAAAAATTGGTTGCCTGTAAAGTCGGTATACGGGCGACAGTTTTACGTGACAACGACTTTGAGTGGTAAAATAATTTTAATGTGAATATTCATTCGTATAGTAGGAAGAAGGATGAAATAATAGTAACAATTTAAAACATAACGTCACGTTACGTGAGCGGAGCGTAACGCAGTTTCTTGAAGTGTCACCCGGCAAACCAATTTATAAGACGATGTCACGTCAAAAATGACAAAAACTTTTATTGATGATTATTGCTATTTTAAATTTAAACTTAAATTGATTTCAGTCGTATCTGAAAAAAATATATAGTGTTTATAATTCACCATTAATAATAGTAACTCAATACTCGTGGATAAAGAATAATTTAAGATAAAGTAGTTCTAGAAGTAATAATTTTAGCCTGAGATAGGTAATAAAAAAAAATCGTTGATGACGATGACCACAGTTAGAGTGAATTATCTGGATTTCATGGAATAAAACAATACTAGCAAGATATTTTTTGGCATAAGATACGATTAAGTTCACTGTTATGTATTACGCGTAATTAATTAGGAGTACCTACTTTTAACTCGAGGCTCGAGCTCCTCGGTGGAGACGTATATGAGCTGTTGATGATGATGATGGACCTACTTTTAACCAGTTTTATACGTTTGTTAAACAATATAGCACACCTTGTACACCTCTGTCCTTAACTAATGTTGCCATTGTAACATGTAAAATTTAAATAAAGGTGGTTCGACCTTTCCCCTATACCCACCCACACATTTAAAAATTCGAAAAGTATGAATACACGAGTGCATTCGTGAATAGAAAACGCGAAGTCGGCTGGTCCATTCAGCGCGATCCATTATTGTGATGACGTCACAAGTCGGCCGCACTCCCTCGAACAAATGTTTGCCAACAGTTTGGCTTTAGGCCTCTAGCTCACGTTGCATTATGAGCTAAGTCTAATTCTCATTGTCACAATATCTACCCTGTGACTTAAACTGTGTGTTGTATTTTACTGGGATAAGTGTTTTCAGACTATTTATTTAATCCATCGCAAGTAAAACAAAACATTAAAACACTGCCAATTCCATTGTAAATTAAACAAAGCTTGTGCTACGAAAAACATATACTTATACATACCAAAAAAATTTAATAAAAAATAAATATCCTGGGACATTTTACACGGCCAATCTGATTCCAAACTAAGCAGAGCTTGTGATATGGTAACCAGATAGCTGATATATGTACTACATAAGCCCGGTTGGCTTTGTGGTTAGTGACCCTAGTACAAAAAATTGTATGTATGTATTTTAAAGCGATATATTATATACTTAGATTATTATACTTATATAGATATCTACATCCAGACATAGAAAAAATAGACATATTCATACATACAAATTTTTGTACTAGGGTCACTAACCACAAAGCCAACCGGGCTGTCACACGTATACCTATTCAGAAAAAACAGACATGTTCATGCAAATAAAATGGTGTGTCCCGAGTGGTACCTAATCACTAAGTACGACCAGCAGCTTTAGGGCAGCTACCAACCAAGCCAACCAGCCAGTCAAGGCTAGTCTTTCCAATCAGATGAAAGCTCCGATAGCGTGTTCGCCCGACTAGAGACTCGTTCGAATTTCAGCTTGTGTACAGGACTAATGTCGCCGATTTACCTGAAACATATATGATCTGTCGCACGAACTGTGATACGTATTTACTACTTTCGGTATTCATAATAGCACCTGTTATTT
Source organism: Thyatira batis (assembly GCA_905147785.2). NCBI lineage: Eukaryota > Metazoa > Arthropoda > Insecta > Lepidoptera > Drepanidae > Thyatira > Thyatira batis. The sequence continues at coordinate 133,356 of LR990498.1, read as the reverse complement.
AAAGTACGGAATTTTAATGAATCTTCAAATAAAATAAAAATGTGCAAAATAACTGATTGAAAAGCCCGATTAGTTAGATAGCCTGTGCTTTAAACATGAGTTATACTTGAGATTCAATTTATTTGATTTTGATTGTATGTAGCAAACGAAAATATAATGGTGATTCTTATTTATTACAACAGGACATGTGTTTCCAAAACAGTAGATTCGATCTAAAGTACCTAATTTGCAACTCCAAAAGCGGCGAACTTAGTCCACCATCTCGACTGATGTAGCAATAATGATTTTGTGGTAATAATTCGGGAGGTAAACCCTTTCACCGCCTATTAGCAATTACCTTTGTTATTTCACGTAGGTACCTACCCGTTCCACACGCACTGAGATGTACGCTCTACACTAGCTATGTAGGTACAAGCATTCAATGATAATTAGTTTCATTAATATAGGTATACATAGATACATCCTACACTGTAGTTGCCTACCTAATACATTTGATTTTCCTGAAATTAAAAATAGTTCAGAAAGTTTCTCACCTGTTTGAATATTGGTGATTTATGATTATTTTCTTAACTATTCATACTTTTTCATTTGTAAATGTAGTAAAATGTAAAAGATTTCATTATAACTAATTCCAATCAAGCTGTACCAAAAATATTGTCTTTTTCTTAATTCTGGTCGCAACAAAAAGAGATGGATGTATTTAATTAATATGCACACCGCACGCCGTACCCGTACCAGTACCCGTACCCATCTAAAACACAAGGCGTGTACCAAAATGTATCAATTAATATCCGGCGGTGTAAATCAACGAAACAATTAAACTGCAAGTGAACGTGCGTCTAACGTACAATTATACTGCGACATCTGGCGCCCACAAACCCCCCCCCCCCCCCCCCCATATCCACCTACTAGGGGCGGGGTGTACTGTCTTTATTAAATACCACTTTCTCGCAGCCAATGTGAATTATGTCCCTCGAATACGCGCGTTGTTTGAAATGCAAATACATTACAAGTTGACGGGTCACCAGCTGGGCCCGTAGCGTTGTTCAGTAATGTACTCAACTTCTAGGTTTACATGCTCAATATCTATGTACTGTACTCTGAGAACAAACTGTAACAGTCGTACACGAGTCACGACGAAACTAACAAATGTTTAAACAAGTTCTTAAAGTCGTACGATTTATTTGGACAGATGATTTTGTCATTTCGTAGGTACCTACCTACTTGTTAAATATTGAGTTAATATAAACTGATACCTCTTTATCTACACTAAGGGTAAATATGTAGATAGGTAGGTACCTAATATAAAAACCTACCTTAGTCTTGTTCAAATACACCAGTTTTGTTAACAGATATTAAGAGTTACATTCATATATTATATTTATTTTAAGCTACATTTTGGTTTAATTTTTGATTTACGGCAATTTTATAAAACAATATGAAACCAATCAGGGTCACATTTCATGTTGCAATGAGACATTTTATTGCGTCCAGGGGATGCATCCATTCCGTACTGTAAGCGATACCGTCAGTAACTACACTGCCATATACTGGCTTCAATTATATTTTATGCCCGTAATGGCTCCAAAATCAATGGATCTTATAAAAGAAATTTCAGTTTTTTTTTACTCCGGAACTATACTTACATATAACTTTGTGCTGTATTTGTGATTATGTGAGAACAATAAAGAATACTAACATTTACTTACATTTTAATACAGTCACTAATCTATCACTATATACACTAATCTTTAAATAGGAAATATTTGATTATTTGTTTATATTGAATAGGCTCCATAACTGACCGACTGACCAGACCGATCTGAATAATTTATTTCACCAATGGAAAGCTACATTATCATGTAGTAACATAGAATATATTGAATCTCTGTAAACAGGAACTACGCAGATAAAACCGCACGGTGGTCAGTAATATACAAAGCATTTAATATGCCTATGCATATTATATTGGTCTACTAGCGACCCGCCCCAGCTTCGCACGGGTGCAATGCTTATACATCACATTAGTTACCTCCAAAATTGTCAGTGTTTCTCTAACATATTATGCAATATAAAAACCTTCCTCTTGAATCACTCTATCTATAAATAAACCGCATCAAAATCCGTTGCGTAGTATTAAAGATTTAAGGAGACATAGGGACAGACAGCTGAAAGTGACTTTGCTTTATAATATGTAGTGATACCAATAAATACATATCTAAAATGGATGGTTGTAAGACACAAGATAATAATGATTCTGTAAAAAGCGTGTTGTAAATCGAGTGTAAGTTACGGCAGACATCAATCTAGTCGATCGATAAAACTCTTTATGGGTCAGCTCAACACAATTACTGGAATGGTAAATTGTATTTTTTATTTATAAAAACAGCCGTTTCATGCCGCGGCAGTTCGACTGAAAAATTCAATGATAGCTCAGTGGTATTGAGGTCGAATTCTGAATTGATTCTGGTTTAATTCTTACAATAAGCTTAAACTTGAAGAATAACATTTCAAGTATATTTATTTATTAATAGGCTTACCAACTAAATACATACTTAACATTTTCCTATGTCTACAATCTACAGTTTCTTTCCTCGCATGCATTTAAATTACAGGAAAACACAGCATTTTTAGGCTTCTTTGAAAATTAGCTATCAAGTACCTTTCGGTGTATTCTTATTAACCTGATGCTTTCTTAGCTTTGTGAACTTATCAATTTCATCCACATCATCTGTACCTGTAAAAAGCCTAAACAGCAAATTATAGTGTTGTTCAGCTCACACGCACACAAACACACACGAAGACACGCACACACTCTAACTAACCTTCAATAATTTAAATTTTTCTTTCATAAACAGTTGTATACCTACTTAATATTAGTGAAATCTTTGTAATCCAAATGGGAAGTTGCGAGCCATTCCCAACACAAGTATCTCTGATTACTTACTGGGAAGACTCGGCGTAAAATTTTGTAAAATTGATTTTAGTAATAAAGCTATTTTTATTTTATTTATTTTTTTTTAGCTCATATAGTCTCGACTGTGGTTGAGTCTTCAACAACGAAGTATTCACAGTGATAGCGTAGTTATAAATATCATTTTTTGTCTGTTAAAACAAAATAAGGTTCGTAAAATAATGTCACAAATAATGAAGCCTACTTAGTATGTATGTGCGGCGCGTTGTACATAACACGTCACTCACTGTCACCTCGCTGTTTCCGGAACCAGAATATACGTGTGCAATGAACTGAAATCGAGGAGCTCATATTTTTATCTGTAAAATACTAAATTCAACTATAAAATGTTGTTAACATAAATGTGAAATATTAGATGGATGTATGTCTGTTCCTCAATCATGACAGAATGGCCGAAAAGACCTGGATATAAGAATATGTAGGGAAATAGCGCATACGTATCTTTATATACAGAGAAAATCCGGGAACACCGTGATACTGCTGGGCAACAGATAAATCTGTTACTAAAATATTTTGTTATATTGTACCTAAAGCAAATTAAGTTCCTACTAATATTGTACGTCCAAATAATATTGTGATTTTGATTAAGTACTTTTCTATTGTCTATTCTTTTTAAGTAAACCCACAAGAAAAGCTAGTTCCAAGTTTCCCTTAATATTTTCCCATAATTTAATTATTCTAAATTATCATTTGGTAAATGAACCTGAAATAAGAACAAAGTATTTTTTTTATGTCTGCTATTTTCAGAACAAGCTCCAGTACGCGAAACCTCCTTATTAATAAATGATTACCAGTAAAATTAATGTGTTGTATTGTAAAGGGAGACAAAGGGCAGAACGCGGAGGTCGGTGCTCGTTACTTTAAATACCTAAGGTCCGAGTGCGGCCGGCCCTTTGTAAACACAAATGGTAATATGATAATGCACAGGAAGTCCTTCATTTGTCAAATGTGGGGTTCACCCACTGTGCCCCTAAGATTACGTAAGATAAGTTCAAAGGACTGTCAAATTAGCTGATGTTTCCGGCCGCGGTTTTATCTGCGCTGTCGAGGCAGTTATAAAAGCCAAGAATAGAACTGACTTTGTTAGTATATTTCTCATTATTGTACGTATAATTCTTATATTTAAAAATAAAGAAGATTGAATCCTTTAGTTTTAGTGTTTGATCAATCGCGGAGTGTAGTGAAATTAAATAGTAAAACAGTTCTATCTAAACTGGAAGAACCAACTGTTAAATTTTTCACCTTTTTCATCCTTAAATTTTGGCGTGAATATGACAGATTAATTCATGTTTCTACATAGCAAATTATAAGTTGAATTTATCTCATTCATACGGAGAAACTAATTGAACGCGACCGACTGGCCGTGAAAGGAATTAGGTCAATTGCAAGTCTAAAACAAACCCTGGTGGCACCTACATAAAATCATATCCGAATATACATTTCTAATTAAAGCTTTTTTGAATCAAGCGTGTAAATAAACTCGATTCCCCGAGCACGGTTTTAATAACGTTTTGATAATATGCACAGATTAAAAAGGATCGAATAAACCTCACCATTTATTTAAGCACTCGCCGACGTAAATTAAACTGGAACGAATTGGACAAAAAATGATGTTTGAAAAGGAACAGTCCGGGATCACCCGCGTCACGTCGCAGCTCTGATTACATTCTTCAAAGCACCCGAAGCGCACGAAGATACGAGCATTGTTCAAAAAACATTACCGAATTAACAATTCACAAACATTCCCTATAAAAGCTATAATGCCTCAAGGGTACCCGAAAGGATACAATAACTTTGTTCGACGAATGTGAACGAGATATGAATTATGAATGCGAAGTGAAATCACATTAATGTACATGTTACGTGAGCCCGTTTGTTTTGTTGGAATACTAATCTGGATACTTACGCGTGTACTTACCTACCTACCGCCATGACTGTCTACGCGTTTTACATTTGTACCGAATCTGTTTTTAAAATTATAAAAAAGCTTTCTACCCTGAGCTTCTTACCTCGATTGTCTAGTTGGCTTGCTTGTACGCGACCTTAAAATACAAGTCGCTGGTCGTCGGTACGATTCCTAAGAGCGAGGCCCCATTGGTGCGTTGCGTTGCGTCGCGTCGTCGCAACGGAACAACGCATTGTATGCCACACCTGCGTTGCGTTGACGCTGCGGCAACGCAACGCAAGAGGGTACGCTCGCCGTCGCGGCTGTGTCTCAGTCCACCCAACAGTGGATCACAGTGCGTCGTCGCAGCGGAGCTCCGTCAACGCAGCGCATCACCCTCCCTCCCGCTTCGTCTCTTGTCCGTCGATCCGTTAAAACATCGCGCGCGTCGACGCAACGGTCTGATGGGGCATGTCATAAAAAATGTATGGAAAACGACGCAGCGTCGACGCTTCCCGGCGCAACGCAGCGCAACGCACCAATGGGGCCTCGCTCTAACCAGGACACTGACTTGTATCCATGAACATGTCTATTGAGTCTTTAGTAGACGTTTATCTTCTTATATATAATACTCTCGTGTCACAATGTTAATTACCATACTCTTCCGAAACAGCTTTACAGATTTTTATGAAATTTAATATGCATATTCAGTAGGTCTGAGAATCGGCTACTCTCTATTTTTCATAACCCTAAGTGATCACGGGAACGGGAACTACGCGGGTGAAACCGCGTGGCGGCAGCTAGTATTTATGTAAAAGTAGTTTATGTAATCACCTATCGGCTATCCAGTCGCAGCACAAGTACTAGTTTGCAACCAGGTCGCTCGTGTGTAAATAATGACCCGATATTTATTTTCGACTGAGAGAGAAATACCTCGGCAAAGTTTTACAAGCACCGATAAACTCTTGACAAGTTTCGTTAACAGAATCTCAAGAAACATTTGCCCAACAAGTAATAAGTATATTTTCCACGTCAAGGGGTTTTCATAAATAAATCTCACGTATAATATTTGTGAGCTATTTGAGGTGGAACCCTTTCATAACGTGGAGGCCTACATAGTGGGGCCCTTATTAAAGTTAGTGGCGCGGCGGAAGAATACTAATCTACGGATTGGTCAAAGGCCTCCGCGTAGGCCCTGAATTATTGGGGCCTGAATATTAATGGCGGTTAGGGCTGAATATCGATACATGCTCGTTAGGTGATTAAATGGTAAAGAGTGTAGTCGTTTGTGACAAGTGTTACTGTGAAGTGATTGATTTATATGGTAGATTGCACTCGCCCGACTGGCTACCATCCGGTTCTTCTCAGTAAAAGCATCTTTCAGAACTCATAAGTGCTATAGTGCTAAGAGTGACTGTTCAAAAGTGCTATAAAGGTCTATTTGAATAAAAATATTTTGATTTCTATCCGCATGTTAAAAATCTACCAACTAGCGGCTTTTTGGCTTCCTGTGCTTACCACTATCGTTTACTACAGTGGGGTTGTAGTTAAATACAATTCGAAGTAAAATATGTAGTGAGGTTCTCATTCCTTTTATTTATTTTTATCGAAAAGAAAATTATTAATAAAATTGTTACATTCTTACAGAAACCTAAATATATTCAACATAGAACTTTAAAACAAAGAAGAAGAAACCTTATTTCCTATGTAAAGTTAAAGGTATTCAAGGTAGAGGATATGTGTTGAAGTTGTAAGTCTTTACAGAATATTTGAGCGCGGTGCGGTCGGGAGTTTGAATGTAATTATACTCGTAGTTGTGGAACAGTTCGTGTTCAGAGAAACTGTACACTGTCTATCCGCAAGTCATATTCACGACATATTCTACAATCTACATGTGAGGCACCGGGTTATTTGTCTGAAACGTAGACTCTAGCTAATACATATATCAGATCAGATGTGTATGTTTGTCTCTCAACATGAATACAACTCGGCAGTCATTTAGAATATTTTGCATTAAACACATATAGGTATGTGTTAACATAACACCTGAAAAATAATTACTAAAATCTGGGTCAATTCACAAAATTTTGTTTTGCGAGCGCTTTATTAGGGAATATTGGCATTTATTTAAAACAAATCATAATAATTGACTAAGTTTATAAGAAAAGTCGTTCGTTAAATCGAGATTAGGTTAGGGCATATTATAGTTTGACTTTACTGAAGTATATTAAGCTATTACACTTACGCTACATTTTCTAAAGTCCCGTATAATGTAATACAAAACATGGAAAGCTGAGTGCCTGACTTGCCAAAGTACAATCTCATTAGGTTGGCACATTATTACCGAACTAAGCTTGTCGGTGGACGGTCCCCTACAATCCTTACAAAAATCTTTCGGCCATCTTTAAATAGCCGAGTAATGCTGCAGTAATTGAGCTGGCTCTATGTGTGTGTGATGACCTAGCTTAGATTTATTTGATCTAGGACTTAAGTTGACGGAGATGAGACGGATTATAATGTTGGTAGTTCTAATGATAAAAAGTTGGTGTTAGATCAGCCCGTGTATATTATACTAAATTTAGAATGCGTGTTTTGTGACTGAATAAAGCTTTTAAAAAATAAACTTTGAAATTTTGTTCTTGATAAGTCTGAATTGTTCTTGAAAATATATCCAATTCTGTGGCCGTTGCGTACATACGTTTTAGAATAAACGTCTTTGTACGGAGGTTTGACATGAATATATTACAACTCTAATGCTCTAATAAATATAAAAAAAAATTTGGTAGTAAACAAATTAGCTCCAAAGTATTACAAAGTGACAGTCTCGTGTAGAGCCTTATTTATTTCATTTCAATTGATCAAAACACGTCATCTGCCATCTGTCATCTGTCAACTCAATAGGTTGTTGACAGCCAGCGGGACCGGCGCGGCGGTACCGACATCTGACAATTAATAATAATATAACTTGACGAGATAAAACTTGATGAAATTCCGCATCATTTAATAATAAAACCTGGACACTTTATCGACATTCCAATGATAAATGTAAAATGAATTGGGCGAAAAAGCCTCCACTTTAATTATTATGCAGAGCCGCTGTTGTTTCCTCAAAGAAGATTATCCACGTAATTCCTGTCGGGAGTTTAGAAATAAACCTTATCTACGATAACATACAACTTAATATTAAATAACTAGTACAAAGAGCCATTATTATTTCAACCTAATCTCTAATTAAAACTATACTCACTTTCATGGACCTATTAATTAACGGATAAGGCAGTAAATAACTCTGGTTAAGCTTTATTGTGGCTTTTTATTAGTTCATCTCATACAACTGTTTTTATTACTTCTTAATGGATATTTACGGTTGAAAAATACAAAATTCTTATTAAAACGTAAAAAAGAAACGATTTGTTTGCTCCGAAGCATAGTTTAATCATAAATTTTGCCTACATCAGGTTGAGGTTAAATTGCCTTTTCACCAATTTAGTCGGATACTTAATTTGGGCAAATCAACCATTAATCATATTCGCCTATACTAATGTACAAGAAGCTTTTAGCGCGAAGTGCGGAGGCGAGGGCGAGGGCGCCGCCTGTTTATATAAATCTTATCTTACTACTATAAACGCGAAAGTTTGGATGGTTAGATCGATGTTTTTTACTCAACGACGTTTAGACAAAATATGGCACAGACTTAGAATATCCTTTGCAATAACACATAAGCTACTTTGCATCCCGGGAAAATATGACAACGGCTTACATAACATACACCCTCCATCTATTTATCGGCCTATATGATAAAATATCGATTTCGAGACTAAACATAATTTAAATTTCCCATTCAAATACTCTTTGAAGACATTTTTTGTAATATCATATACTGTAATACTTACCTATTTAATTGAAACATGCACGTTTGCGCTAAAAGCAAATCTCGTTGGGAAATAATCCTCGATTCCCGTTGGCTCGGTGCCTACACGCCGCCTCACGCCGCTGCACTTCACCACGCTTGCACGTCGCGCCAGGTATATATATGAGTGAGATTCTAGCTCCACTGCTTTATTCAATCACCACCTTTAAGGATACGACTTACATATTTGATGTTGAAGGTGTGAAACTAAGCTTCATTTTAGAGCAGTCCGTTTATAATAAATAATAATAAATATCCTGGGACATTTTTCGCATTCCAAAGTAAGTTTTCTTATGTTATGGTAATCATCTGATTACCATAACATAAGTTCACTTTCTAGCTGATATACTACGTTTTAAATACATACTTATATGAAGATACTTCCATACAGACACAAAACAAACAGACATATTCATACATACAAATGTTTATGCTGAGCCAATAGTTTTAATTCATAATAATACACCTGTATACGTAGTCTAAAGCACCTTCCGACCATTAGAGTCGACGATTGATAAGTCCGTATGATGGCCCATTTTAAAGAACACAAGCCATTAAGTAACAAAAATGATTAAAGTAAAGGTATAGGTAGGTACTGATAAGATCAATCCGCATCATGCTTAGTTATAGAAAAGGTGAGTGACTGGGTCACGTCTAGCGGGCGCGATGAGAGTGCACTCTGACTGAAGGCGAGGGTAGGGGAGTTGGTTGGGGGGGGGGGGGGGGGTTTGGGCCACCACTTAATTGCTAAACTTTTTGATTGCGCGTAACAATGGACTCATTCTCTAGCTTGTAATCTGATAAATAGAAAATAGGCGAATGAATGTTGTACTCACGCACGAAGGGGTACGCTTGTAATGTATTATGATTCTGTTGGATGTAATTCCGGTGGTACAAAGGGCGCTATAAATTAACAAGTTTATGTATCATCAGGTGCGCCCCGCGGTTTTACCCGTACTCTCCGGGATATTAAATTTTCCAAGGGTTAAAAGTAACCTATGTTCCAAATTTCATCGCGATTCCTTCAGCCGCTCTGGCGTGAAAGTAAACAGCAATAAACATCCATCTATAGGTACTCTATTCTTCTATTTAATTAAAGATTTTGTTATTATTATTTTATTGCCAACAAAGCTAAAGCTACCATGAACACTAGTTATACTATCGTTCATTGATAATATAATAATACCAAAAGGGTTTTTACCAATATTCATTTACTTTAAAACAAACATTAGGACAGGCAATATTTTATTTTATTTTTATAATATTCGACTCAATTTCCGAGCTAACACGGCAATAGCCTGATCGAGATGATTTTCTTCAGGCGTACCTACATATTCTGAATCCCCTTAGTTCGGTATGTCTCCAACATCGAGGTCGTAATGAATCGAACTCATTTATATATTGTCGCGAGCACGCTTCACGCCATTACTGGAATTGGCGTTGTTCAGAATTTCAGCACAACTCCTTATATGTATCGATTTTCTGTAGAATTGTATTCAAAATACAATGCAAGGTCTGTTGAAATGCTTAGGTACTTGCTGTACATTAAGTTTGTGAAGTATTTTTGAATTTATTACTAAGTTAGAACTCAACTAAGTAACATTTAAACTGTCTCACATTTTGATTGATTTATAAATGCTTTACGGTAACTAAGACATTCCCAAGTAGATTTATGTGAAAACTTAAATACCTGGCATTTTTCATACTGATTTATATAATACTTTGACGTTTGTTCTTGCATAGCATATTTAATAGCTTAAAGCTTTTATGTCTATTTGTTAGCCTACATAAATGAGTGAGCCAATCCAAATTATATTCCGAATCTAGAGAGATAAACTATGCAAATAATAATTGGGGTTTCAATACCGTTCGACAAACACAGACAGAGAACAAATCATTCGTCAGCAAGTAGTAGGCGCATCGTTTACCAATACTTTGATTGTTCATCAGTAATGTTGGCAGCAATTTCAATCAGCCGCTTGCGTCGGTCAATTAATTGCCGCGTCGGCCATTCCATCATTTTATTAATCTTGCTTTACTGGAATTATAAAAATATGGAGTATACTAAAATGATACAGTTTTAGTTCTATAGCGCCTTGTTGTGACTTATAGAATAAAGGTAAAACGAATACATATCCAAGGATGTAAAGACAATTTGAATTTTGCCAACAGAACTTGCACTGATGTAAGATAGCGGATTTGCTCAAATCTCCTTATTAAGTAGAATTTTAATACTTAACCACAGAGTAATACCAGCACTACATGTAGAGAACATTAGTCGTGTGTGAAAATCAAACTCATCACCAGAAAAGACCCGCTAACCAACCGCCCAGTCATCTTCAGAATATCGTTAGTTACAATATTCTTTCGTCGTGAAAACAATTTCTAACACTTTTCTATTTCTCGTAGAATGCATAAATGATGACGCAGATAAAGGCGTGGTGCTCCGTACAGTAGGTGCCGACTGCCGGTACGTGGAGGGCCCACAAATATCGCTGTGAGATATAAAAGCTTTATAAACTTTTCCTGTGTATGCGAGAAAAAGTTTTTACCACAGCGGTTAGATAAGGATGTAGTTTATTTATAGGTTTTCAATAAAACGCTGTTGGTTTGATATAAAGAAGGGAAAACCCAAATGGTCATATTCTAAACAGATCATGCTCTAGTGTGTTATGAGATTCTGAATAACGTTTTCCTCGACCATCTATTCATTGAGATTATGGCCAGAGGCGATAAAAATGTACCTCATTTTGTGATAAAATTGTTTGTATTCAAAGTTTAGTTATTTAAACAATACATATTGTAATAATAATAGGTTTATGCTAATACTCCCGCGCCGGCTCCACTCGACATCTCTTTGATGTAACTTCATTTATACTTGAAATGTATTAGAGGATCAATCTTCACAATATTTTCAAAGAGGCAATAATTATTTATTATTCTGCCCTACTTTAGTCTTTGCAAGATTATTTTGAATGTAAATTCTTGTCTTTGTTTCTTTAGACGCCTAGTGGGCGGGTACTTTATTTTATGTGGCAATATTATTTTTTAAACGCTTCGTTATTCTGATTAACGAAGCGTATAATTAAAGTTTTTGTCCGCCATTCCATCTGCAAGAGTAAAAATCCTTTGTCATTGATATTTTTAGAAACTCAGGCTATGATATAAGCCTTTTTTAACCGACTTCCCAAAAAGAAGGAGGAGGTTCTCAATTCGGCCGGTATTTTTTTTTTTTTTCTATGTATGTACATCGATTACGTCGCGGTTAATGGACCGATTCGCGTGATTCTTTTTTTGTTCGACGCGAAATAGCTGCCAGATGGTCCCATAAAATTTTCTTTCAGTTTGGTTTAGTAGTTTTTATTTTATAAGCATTATTGTTATTTGGACGATGTCATTTTGACGATACTTTGTATATTAGTATGTCGATAACTTTAACATTTCTTATCCGATTTGCGTAATTATTTTTTTGTTCGTTAGGGTACATATTCAAGTTGGTACCCTGGTCATCTAGTAAGTATATGATGATGGAATCCCAAGGAAATCGAGAAGAACACTCAAATTATAAGCAATAACTGTTACGTTTCAGTCAATATCATACAGTTTGTTCAATTATTTGCGTTTGATGATGATTTCCTATGGATGAGCTGATGATGGAAGGTACAACTCCTCAAAGGATAGGAGTTCAGAGAAAATTCTTTCAAAATTATACGTACATATGGATAGAGAATAGTATTCCTTGAGGCTATTAGGTTGACCTTGAAGGTTAATCTCATTAACGTTTAGGTTTAATAGTGTTCTGTGATTGTTAAATAAATAATAAGCCTACCCATACTTAAATCACTAAAAAGCAAAAAATAAAAAAAAACTACGTTAAAAAAAACCGACTTCCAAAAATACTAAAAAGCAAAAAATAACTAACGCAATTTATAACACTTTCCTCTACTTACCTACTGACTACTTATTCTTTCTGCTTGCTGCTTGGTTTAAAGTCGGTGCCGTCGGAAGTCGGTTTTTTTCAACCTAGTTTTTTTTTTACATGTTGTGTTTGCCTATTATTATTAGTTTAGTGCACTATGCTTAAGATTTTTGTATAATAATGTACAAAACTGTTAGCATACCTAATAAATAAAATAAATAACTTCTATGACGTATGAAAAGGTGATTAATTTAATTTATTTTATGAAAAAATGTATCTTATGAGACGTCAATCATCTGTGTAAAAAGTGTTAGTCAACACGACCGCGCCACGTCACGCGCCAGCGGGGGCCGGTGGGGGCCGGTGGGCGTCGCGCGTCGTCGGTGCAACCTCCGTCTCGCGTCAAATTATACAAGCTGTCACTAAACCCTTTCGCTTTTTACGAAATCTTCGACAAGCTGTATCAGCAGGGAAGTTCCCACTTGCCACTTTTACCTTCGACGAGGGAAAATATGATGACGATGTACTAATACTGAATTCAATAAGACTTTGATGGGTTAAAAGGTTAAGTAGCTCTGACTTTTACGCTGTCAGTCATGGCTTCGATTCTCTCTCAGATAAATATAATATTATGTGTGCATAAGCATATTTGTTGAATCAGATTGGTAGCAATGTATCTGTAAAAACAATGTTATATGAAACTTATTATTTCAATTTTTGCACCAGATTTCGTTAAATAAGAGGATGATAACTCTTCATCCTTGGAATGAATAGTGACATCATGTAAACTATAGTAAGATTATTGTGGAAAAGCAGCAGCCTCACCACATGTATACCATCAGTAACCAGCACAGGCCACCACCGTTAGATTGTGGCAAAGCACCCGTTCAGTCGCTCTCTTACAAAAATATTTATCGTGAAATAAAGTACCTTCTTAAGGGTTTTTGTTGCGTGAAATTTCCCTAAATATATGCGATAAGTGTAGGGTAAATAGGTAAATCCGTAAGTGGGCCGGTAGCCGGGTCCCCGGGTCCCGAGTACCCGGGTACCGGCGGGGCGGGGCGGCCGCGGGTGAATAGGATCAATTTGTAAATAGCCACTTTTATAGGTCGCCGTGGCTTTTGAAAGTCACTTTACTATATATATTTCGACTCACATTTATTTGTTCCCGTTATAAGTTTATTTGAAACAGTGTATTTTATTTGAACGTTTGATTGATTTATTAAGTTGAAAATTCACGCATAGTGCAATAAATAAAGTAAATTTAAAGAGGTAGGTACCTGTAGGTGCGAGTATGTTGCTGAAACCTGACTTTTAAGTAAATTGTTGGTTAAAATAAAATATTACAATGAACAGAAATACGCGGTTCGACCGATTATGGTACAGGCAAACTCATTCAGTAAAAAAAATCACAATTGTACTGCAATTTATTTGTGTAGTCAAATCCGAGATCCTCAGCATCAATTGTCCGCGAGTGGTTCCTGCCCTCATCGGAGCGTTCTCGACCATAATGCATAATAGACGTAATGGAGGTCTCTCAACTGCGCTATTCTCTACTTCTTCTACTCGACGCTCCTGCAACGACTATTGTCCGTCTCAGTCGTGCACTCTACTATTGAGTGAGAGGTCCGCTTATGTCGAGTGTTGGTTCGGAAATAGTGATATTAGGGAACGCTTATCGTTAGCTGTTGAGGATTCAGTCTCGAATAATCTGTGCTCAGTCAGACTAATAAAACTAATTTGTTACAAGGATCTACTTGATTGATATCCTAGTTTTAACGTGGGTGAATGTAGTCTATTTTTAGTTTAGTAGGAGTTTATATACACGCAGTGGAGTGTAAAAAATATGTATTTAGTTCATATGAATAAAAATAAAAAAGCCCTTTATTTCTTGCAAAAAAATAAAATTACAGGTATTTAAATCTTAATCCTATTATTACACGCTAAGCAAAATAAAAAATATGTACATATAATGATTAGAAAAAGAACACTATTTAATAATTAAATTGCAAGAACCCCTCTGCAGGTGAAGGCCTCCTCCAAGGAACCCCAGCTTTCTCTGTCTTGTGCTTGTCGAATCCAGTTCATATACCAACCTACAACAAGAAGTGTTCTTGTGGTACCCAAAAATAATCTCATAGCAATTAAAACTGTGTATAACATATTATATAAAACCTTTCCAACCGATGCTTGCTTTCTCTTTATTAATTAGAGAGAAAATCATTAAAGTAATAACTCAAACAGCTAATTACAGATGTAGGTTTGTTAAAAGCTATTTATATCTTTAAATACATTTTCGTTTCCATCTTCGTATTATTTTATTTTCTTAGTTATTCAATTTGCTACTCAAGAAAATTACAAACAATTTTTCATGATAACTACGTGTACCTATTACCTAGTTATCATCCGTTTTGAAGCCGAAGTACGTATATGTGAGTGAAAATATAACATTTATATTTACTTTCTTACCTATAAAAATCGTCGTATCCAAAGAAAAATATTCAATTTGTACAACTTACCGCCTACATTATATTTGTTATTCATGATTTATCCATCATGAACCGTAAGCAATGTTGCTTTTAAAGTAAATTCGTTTTCCAACTTATTAAAGTACTCAACATTACTTCCATTTACTTATTATTTGAAAGCCTTAGAATTAGATGAAGCTTACAATTTCTAGATCTACGATGAAAATGTATTTAAGTACTTAACTCTCTATTCATGTTTTACTCGTACTTTTATAAGACAGCTTTACTTATTTAATAAATAGGCAATAAATAAGTGCTTGGGATTTGTGTTTTAGAAGCGACCTTTTACCTGCTCTGTTGCGAGGGATCTCGACTCATCCATAATGTTTAAATGAGTGCGTGAGTTTTTGTAAAGACGTATTTAGTTTACCGTGTATCCAGAAGTATATGGATTAATTAGGATAAATTCTAATTACATAAACGAATACAGTTTGTGAAATCGATCATAATAGAGACTAGACTACCATTAAATTCACGTAAATCATATTATATTAAACTTTACGTATAACAATCAATAGTTAGTATATCTGGTAAATCTAACGGGAGTCATAAACAAGGGTCAATGGGTCCCAAGTCCCAACTGATACACCGACGGCTTCTAAACTATATTATTACAGCCGTTGAGATGAAATGATGATTCAAGTTTCAGTTAATACGCGCACCGCGGCCTCTGATAATGTATGAATAATGCCATTCTCAGCAAAGCCAACCTTTCGAACCGAGCGTTAGAATCTGACTATTCTTAAGTGTCTGTGAAGGCCTTTCGATGATCGGGCTAGAGACTACCGCCCTGACTGATCTCTATGGCATCTTAAGTTGTCGATAAATAAATAAATAAATAAATATCCTGGGACATTTTTCACACACGGCCAATCTGATTCCAAATTAAGCATCAAAGTGAGCTTGTGTTATGGCAACCAGATAGCTGATATACTACATATACTACTTTTAAATACATACTTATATAGATATTTACAACCAGACACAGGACAAACAGACATATTCATGCATACAAATGTTTGTCCTGGGTGGGAATCGAACCCACGACCCGCGGCTTGCAAGTCAGGGTCACTAACCACAAAGCCAACCGGGCTGTCATGGCTGTCGATGGCCAATATATTATTTAAATTATGAATTAGCTTCCTTATAGTTATTTTATTCTTTATTCTTCACATATGTTAAACAGATTGAGCTATCTGATTACATAATATTAAAGAAGGTTGTACTGTGTACAATAATGTAGCTTATATAATATACTAGCTATCTCCGCGTGGTTTTACCCAAGTATTTCTCGGTAGGAATACGTGGATAAAATATAGCCTATGTCGTTTATGAATGACGTAGTTTTCTATTAGTGAAATAATTATTCAGATCAGTCTAGTAGTTTTAAGTTTATATGTTACATACAAAAATACAAAACATTCCTCTTCATAATATTGGTTTATGAGCCTACTTATAAAGATATTTTCATACAACCAGACTACACAATTTTAAAGTCAGTCAGTTTCTAACAAGCAAACGGATCGAGATAATTTCCCCTCGGCCTCGGCCATGTGGTCTCAAGTCACCGCACTCCGAGCAGGCGAGAGCGATCACAAACATTTCTCCAAAAGGCCCCAAAAATCAGCCAAATCTCTTGTAATATGTAATGTACTGAAAAGTGAAGGAGCGTTTCAGCCGACCCCAATCTTCAGCGAGTAAGCTTCAAAAAAGAAAAAAGTCGTGAGGAAACCATAGCATGATGGAGAAATAAGGAAGTTGTCGTAGGTACGTGTTGTTTGCGCGTCGTGTATTATGTTCGTTTACAATTTGTTTTATTTTGTTTCCTGACTACCATATATCAAATTGAATAATATATCGCTGAGTTTCTATCGAAGTAATTTTTTTGTCATAGTAACAATATTGGTATATTTTCAGGTCTCATTCAGATATCCAGTAAAAGTAAACATAACAATATTAAGCATTCTAAATATACCCGGAAGCTTGAAACAACCTAGTACCACATATAAAATTTAAAAGAAGGCCCATTTTAAAAGGATATATTGTACCGTCTTCTACTTCATTTTTCTACTACATATTTTTAACTTTCTGGTACCAATTTTAATGTAAGCTAAGACAAACGTTTACCTGGAATGCATGCAAAACCGCGGAACGAAATGTAGGTTTTCGTCTTTATTTATCCGCGTCACGCCTCGCCGACCATTCACACGACCGCGTGAGCCGCGTCCAATCAATCAACCGCCGTAAGCGTACCATCCACATAGAGCATGATGGATGCTCCGCGGGAATCTCATATTTACGCATAAATAGCCTCATTAGGAAAATGACGATGAAAACTTCTAGAAGGTAAAACAAATTATTTTTAGATCATTCGATACAAGAAATAAATAAGTATCCTGGGACATTTGTCACACACGGCCAATCGGAATCCAAAGTAAGCTTCAAAGTGAGCTTGTGTTATGGTAACCAGATAGCTGATATACTACATATACTACTTTTAAATACATACTTATATAGATATTTACATCCAGACACAGAACAATCATGCATACAAATGTATGTCGTGGGTGGGATTTAAAACCACGACCGGCGGTTTGAGAGGCCACTAACCACCACAAGAAATGATTATTGCAATAAAATCAATAAGTGTTTAGGTATGTGAGTGGATGAAATAGCAGAATGTTCGTGTCAAAATTGACTTTTGTTTGAATCATGTACCAGCATACTCTGGTAAATAAATTTCATTTCAAATAATAGTTAATATTTAATACTACGCGTCTGGTTCACCTGTGCAACTTTGCGAGCTTCATTATATACCTACACTGGGTTTGTGGCTGGAACAAACTGACAGTTAATTACCTGCTATCATTATTGATGGTACAGTGTGGGCACTGCACTATTTATTCTGTTTATTCCTGTCACCGCAAATAGCCATCGGCTTTCGTGGTTCGGAAGAAAGCCACGTTACCAAAAAGGCACTGCACCTTGGACCAGAAGGCAGGCGTAAAAGGAGAAGGTCAAAGAAAGAATGGTATAATTGTGTAAAAGATGATATGAGAGAATGTGGAGTGAATGTGGATTTGACTGGAGACCGAATGAAATGGAAGGACTTGACGCACAAAGCCGACCCTAAATAGGACAAGTCGAGGAAAATGATGATTCCTGTTACCGCAAACCCAGTACATAACATACATAACCATGAAATGTTTTATAAACGGTTTTTCAGTGTGGAAAAATCACCAGGGTTAATGATAGGGTGAGCAAGTCAACCGTGTACTTATGCATCATTGTGTTGACCGCAAGTCGGGTCGGTTTGAAAGGTACCTACCAGGGGCGCAGGCGGTGCAGGGAGTGGGCTGTTACTCACATGTATTTCAACAAAAGGATTTTTTTTAGTTGATTTCACACCATTCTTGAGGTATTTAATACTAGGACATTGCAGGTTTTATACACGGTTCTGAAAACAACACATTTGTAGGATTCCGTAGCCAAATGGCAAAAACCTTATAGATTTGTCATGTCTGTCTGTCTGTCTGTCTGTCTATTCGTCCGTATGTCACAGCTACTTTTACGAGACCATAAGAGCAATACTGTTGAAACTTGGTAAGTAGATGTATGCTGTGAACCGTATTAAAGTTTTCACACAAAAATAGAAAAGATAAGTTTACGTATTGAAGCGATAACAAATATGAGATTTTGTTAGTAGTACTAAATGTGAATATGTTTTAAATAACACAATATCTTAAAACTTAGATAAATGTTTTCTACTAAAAATTATTAAATCTCATAAAATGTTAAACGTTGTCTTGAAGTTTGTTCTCAAGATAGAATGATAAATTAATACAAACAGTATTAGGCTCGTCTGAGGCCGTTCTGAAACATCTGATTAAAATTAATATAAAACAAAGTAATAACTTAAATAAATTACAGAATATAATTTGGATTTCACTCGGTTTTAATGAGTGGAGCAATTAAAGAAAAACCTTTGAAAACGAGCCGGTTACTCCGGTTAGCCATTCGTTAGCATAAATTAATTTCTTTGTCTTTTAGGTGGGAAATTTTATTAAAATTATGCTTTTCTTTATACATCTTCAAATCATTTTGGGTTATTTTATAGATACAATTTGGCGAACGAACGATGTAACAATTCCTACTCGCAATTCGATCACACAAATTAGTATATTATGATAAAACCTGACAGCCCGGTTGGCTTTGTGGTTAGTGACCCTGACTCTCAAGCCACGGGTCGTGGGTTCGAATCCCACCTAGGACAAACAATTTTGTATGCATGAATATGTCTGTTTGTTCTGTGTCTGGATGTAAATATCTATAGTATGTACGTATTAAAAAAAACTATGTATCATATCAGCTATCTGGTTACTTTAACACAAGATCACTTTGAAGCTTACTTTGGAATCAGATTGGCCGTGTGTGAAAAATGTCCCGGGATATTTATTTATTAACCTTTTACATACAGCTACTGTATGCGCAAGTAATATTTATTAGTATGTGCCTAAAATTTTAAGAGGCTAAGTTATGAAGTACAAAGTGTGTGAGGGATGGCACTCGCCCTCCCTCGCACAATAACTTTACCTTTTCGGCAAACTTTGTAATCCCAGCGCAGGGAGGGAAGTTTGTTAGCTCCCATATTATTGCAAAAAACATGTTTCATACCTTATGGTCTGCCTGCCCTGAAACACCAATTAACTAAACTTTTTTATTCCAAAATTTACTTCGTTTTACTTTTATGTAATAATTTATTGAAACAGTTTCAATATTACGCAGGGTGCCTAAGTAAAACACTAGGTTTATATTTATATTTGTCACTAAATTGAACAGGCCTCTCTTTAAACCTAGGACTTTCTCTTATCTACGCCTCGCCGAAGTATAATATCTCTCTCTACGTCGTAGCATCGCTACGTCGTAGCTAATTTCACTTCCCCGTATCGTATACCATTACGGCCGACAGCAATTTGCTACGTCGTAGCATATCGCAATGTCGTAGCACTCACTCCTACCACGTAACTTGTTTTACTTCACCGTAGCATAAAGCTCTACGCCAGAGCATAGTGCTACGTCGTAGCGAATACCACTACGCCGTAGCTATAGCATAACGGCCCATAGCATATTGCTACGTAGCATGATTATGTATATTTTATTCTATATTATATCATTAATATTTTAACATTTCTCTACCTCTGATTCAAAGATGCTAGCGATACGATCTTGCTGTTACATCAGACTATAAATAGACGGATCGTTCTACAAAAAAAATAATACAAAAAAACAACTAATATACATACGAATGTTTTTCCTGAATGGAAATTGAACCCGTGATATAAACATGTAACGTATGTCATGCAATCAATCTCTCCACCTCACGTCGCGGTTACCATTCATTTTAATATTTCCGGACAACTTTAGGTAAGTTCATATTATTAAAAGCAATAAAATAAAGTAAATATTTTTTACACGCCCAAATAAAATTTTATAAATTCCTACTTTTAGGTTAACTAGTAATTTTTACCAATTTTTTTATTTTCAAAAACAATAAGTTTAATTTTTGTAATTAGTTTTATGATGAAAAAACAATACTTTTTGGATAATATCCAGGAATTTGACTTATATAATAGTTCCCCTACACTCGCTGAGGCCGCACGCGACCAGTTCTCGTCGGAATTGATTCGTAAACTCATTACGACAACTCATTTCCATCCATCACGTCCTGTTTACCAGTCCACTGCATGTTTACGAGCTCCACCGCAGGCCTGGTACAATATAACGGTAACTGCTGAGCTTATTGCCGGATCTCTGCAAAAGCAATATTCAAAACCGAGCGACAATTCATGAGTGCCTGAGATGGTAAAATTTCATTTCATTAAAAGCGACAAAGTACATTTATTTAGGAAATAAATACAGATGTAGTTAGATATAGGTAGTAGCGTTAGAGTCTGACTATTCATAAGTGCTGTGTGAAGGCCAATTTGAATAAAAATATTTTAGTTATTTTTTTTAGTACAAAGCCTATATGAAATGAAATAAATTTATTCATTCAAATAGGCCTTCACAGGCACTTATGAAACGTCGACTCTAATGCTCGGTTCGGAAGGTTGCTTTTGCTGAGAAGAGCCGGCAATAAACTCAGCAATTACTCTTTTCAAAACAAGTTTTAACAATTTCTTTAACAATAATAATATTAGTCCTGATAGAACGAGCGCTATACCCATGCCTCGCCATCGTTAATATAATCGTTTATACTATAATAAGCCTTCTGTACCAAAGCTGACTTAACTCGTTCCTTAAATTTATTCATAGGCAAATCTAAAATATTTGTGGGGATTTTGTTATAAAACCGTGCACCAAGTCCTAAAAATGATCCTTGCACTTTCTGTAGTCTATAAGCAGATGTTACAAGTTTATGCTTATTTCTAGTATTAATGGAGTGCAAATCACAATTTTTAGCAAAAAGACTAATGTTTTGACGGACAAATATTATGTTTGCATAAATGTACTGTGATGCAACTGTGAGAATGTTTATTTCCTTAAATTTATCTCTGAGGGAAGCTCGCGAGCTTAAATTATAAATGGCACGGACTGCTCTTTTTTGCAAAATAAAAATTGTATCTATATCAGCTGCTCTGCCCCAAAGCAAGATACCATAGGACATAACACTATGAAAATAACTGAAATAGACTAATCTAGCTGTTTCTACATCCGTAAGTAGTCTGATTTTTCTAACCGCGTAAGCTGCTGAGCTGAGCTTCCCCGCAAGACATGATATTTGGGTGCCCCATTGAAGTTTTGAATCTAACGTAATACCCAAAAACACTGTAGACTCAACAAGACTGAGGGCTTCATTATTTAACATTAAATTAGAGGCCATCTTTTTTACATTGGGTAATGCAAATTTTATACATTTAGTTTTTCTTGCATTTAAAACTAGATTATTAACAGTAAACCAATTTAATACCTCAGATAATGCACTGTTTACATCGTCATATTTGAATTTCTGTCTATCAACACCAAAAATCAGTGAGGTATCGTCAGCAAACAGTACAATTCCACAGGTATTCTTAACATAGAACGGAAGATCATTTATATAAATTAAAAATAGAAAAGGTCCCAAAATTGAGCCCTGGGGCACCCCCATATGCACAGGAGAACCAGACGATTTAACTCCGTTGACATCTACAATTTGAGTTCTCTCACTAAGGTACGATCGCATCAAATCAAGTGCTGTACCTTTAACTCCATAATACTCTAGTTTACGTATAAGTGTTTGGTGGTCAACACAATCAAAAGCCTTAGATAAATCACAAAACACCCCAATGACGTTCTGTGAATCCTCCCAACAGTTAAAAATATTTTTCAAAAGTGCTACACCCGCATCAATGGTAGAACGACCTTTTGTGAAACCGTATTGTTCACCATGCAAAAGTTTATTAAAATTAAAATGAGAAAGCAGCTGCTTTAAAATAATCTTTTCGAATATCTTACTCAGAACTGGTAAGATAGACACCGGCCGATAATTAGTTGGATCAGAAGGATCTCCGGCTTTAAACAAAGGAATAACTTTACTATATTTCATCAAGTCTGGAAATTTACCGCAATCTACGCATTTATTGAAAATTAAAGCTAGATGAGGAGCTATGTCTACAATGATATTTTGTAAAACAGTTACAGATAAATCCCATAAGTCCCCAGTACGTTTAACTTTTAAGCTTTTAAAAGTTTTGATTATGTCAAGAGGTGTAATGTGCCTAAACTTAAGTACTTCTACACATTTCGTTACATTGGTTTGCAGTATTAATTCAGCATTTCGAGGTGAGGAATCTAAGGAGCTAGTTGTAGAGACAGGTATGTCAGTAAAAAAATTATTGAAAGTATGAGCAATTTGATCATTATCGCTAACACTGTTACCGTTAATATTAAGTTCAATGCTTTTATTGGTGGTTTTAGTATTACCTCGTTCTGCGTTTATAATGTTCCAAGTAGTTTTTACTTTATTGCTCGATTTGCTAATTTTATTCCTAAGATGAATAGCTTTGGCTAAAGCACAAGTTTTTTTAAAAACTTTTGAATATTTTTTCACATACTCTAGAAAATCGATATTTTTATTAAATTTTTTCATACCATATAGCTCGTACAACTTAGCTCTACTTTTATAAATACCGGCAGTTGCCCAATCATTAAATTTGGCTTTACTGCTTTTATTAAAGGACTTAAGATTAAACGTTTTATCAAATTCAAATTTTATAAAATCAAAAAGTTCTTTATATAGGCTATCTGGTTCATCCTGTGTCATATTAATTAAATTAATATTTTTACTAATATTATATTTGAATCTGGCCATACGATTTACAGTTATAGGCCTACATGTAACTTTTTGCGGTTTATCTACTGTTTCATTTAAAAAC
The DNA here is from genome assembly GCA_905147785.2 of Thyatira batis. NCBI lineage: Eukaryota > Metazoa > Arthropoda > Insecta > Lepidoptera > Drepanidae > Thyatira > Thyatira batis. The sequence continues at coordinate 109,723 of LR990498.1, read as the reverse complement.
ACTACTTTCTGACCACAATGATCTGAAGTTAAATCAGTTATTATGGATTTTTCAAGTGCATCACAGTTACAAAACACGTTATCCAGACAGGTGGCAGAAGTTGCAGTAATTCTGGTCGGCTCTAGAAATAAATTGTTTAAATTAAATGATTTGAATAAGTTAATAAGCCTAGTTTTTGAGGGTGACTCAATCAATAAGTTAACATTAAAATCGCCACATACTATTAGATCCTTATTACAAGTTTGAGCTTTCTTCAAAGCATCCTCTATAACTAATTCAAATACACTATAATCACCTAACGGAGGACGGTACACGCAGATTATAACATAGCGCTCGAGCTCTACACAGGACAATTCAACAGTGCGCTCGATAGATAAATCTACAATGTCTTTGCGTTCTTTACACTTAATATTAACTGAAACTAAAATTAAACTACCACCATGTATTGCTGATTTTCTTACGAACGCACTTAACAATTTCAACTTAGGTATATTGAATAAAAGTTCATGATTTTTCAGCCAATGTTCTGTTAAACATAAAATATGGACATCACAACCTTCAACGAACAATTGTAATTCTAATTCTTTGCCCGCTAAGCCCTGAATATTCTGATGAACAAGGTTTAAATGGCTGAGCTTAGCAGTTGTCATACTATTGTAAAATCCCCCCCAGATACTTGACCACTGGTGCCACTGTCAATAACAATATTATTGACATTAGCACCAGTATCAATGTCCCCAACTAAGCTACTTGTAGCTTGGTCATAAATATAAGGATTGCCGGCTAACAACGTAGCTATCTGTTTCTTAGAACTAAGTGGCAAATACATTGTATCTTTAGTCAGCTTAAAATTAAATATAAAATTATTTATATCAAAATAAAACATAGCGTCATTATGACGATGACTTAGATTGTAAAGTGTCATGTTCATGTCAAATATGTGCCTATTGTGTTCCTTTGATAACAAATTTGAGTACGGAAAAGCACATAAAACAAATTTACATTTATATATACTGTGCAACTCAAGTAACTTGTCAAAACTGGTAATAATTTTTTTCTTTCGTACCGACAGACCATCTCCACAAAGAACAATGACGGTCGTTTTATGATCTAGGTCACGTGGACTGATATTATTAATTAATTGCTCATAAGGAGCTCCGGGAAAACATTTATTTATAACTTTTTCTGTTATCGCGTTATTAATGATCGCGCCAAAACCTTTTCCTATCTCGTCACTTAAGACAATCGTTTGTTTGACTGAGTCGTGTTTTTCGTGACCCATACTAACATTTAAATCTTTTTGTGCAACAGGACTGGGCATTTCGTTGGAGCAACTGCAACGATTAATGACTAGGGAATCAAGGCGCTCACTATTATATAAACTTAATTTTATTAATTCATTTGCCGCTGCAATATGCTCATTAATTTGTAACTGAGCATTGCTGTATTTTTTATTTAAGGCGTCTAGGGAATGCTTTAAATTATTTACTTCTGATAAAAGTTGTTGCGTGTCTTTTTCGTACAAATCCCTACTTTGTTGCAACCTAATGTTACTCGTTTCTATATTTTGTAATAAATTAAATCTATCCTTTTGTAATAATTTATTAATATTTTGTGTTGTTTTGTATTTTTTCAAGAGTTTTTGTGTTTTCTTAATTATTTTATTAAATTTAATGTATTTTTTTAGAGTATTTCGGCTATTAAATTTAATATTAGGGCTATTTGGAATGTTAGAGGACAAGCTACATTCATTGTCTGACGTCAAGTCAATGGTACTCAGAAGCTCGTCAGATTTATCTGGGTTACAGACCATCAATTCGTCGTAGAGGCTCCGAGTAGCATCACTATCTTGAGATTTTTTATAGTCTATGAAATATAGTGTTAGTTACACTGTTTATAACTCAAGAAAGGCTAAACCGATTTGACTGAAATTTGGTGTGGAGGTAGCTTAGAAACAGGAGAGGGACATAGGATACTTTTTATCCCGGAAAAATCGAAGATCCCGGGAACGCGGGTGAAACCGCGGGGAGCCACAAGTATATTATAAAGACTATATCTGTATTTCTGAATCTTTTAATAAAATGAAACTTTAGGCCTAGGTAAGATGGAGTTGTGTTAAGCCAATGATATAGCTGCTCGCTCTGAAGGCACTCATCCACAACGTGTCTTACTTGATACTTCACACAAGTAATCACTTACCACTCTGCCATGTTGTATAAAGCACGCTAAGTATCCTAATGTTTCGACTAATATCTAAATGTCTAAATATCTAAGAGTTTCTCTCATCAACAAGCCGGTTAGCTTTGTGGTTACCTTTCAAGCCACCGGCGGCAGTAAACGAGGTCCATCTAGGAGAGATTGTGTAAAAGTAGTATAGGTATCAGATATTACAAGCTTTCCTTAGTTTAGAATCAAATTGTTTTCAGTCAAAAATTATTGACGATATTTACATAATAAGTACTCGTTTACGAAAAATTAGAAACGGTATTTATATTTCCAGCATCGAGGTGTGGGCGTAATATATGAATTCATTATAACACACATTTATTTCAAGAAAAAAAGACAATGTTTTAGCCAAATCTCTATAATTCCCGGGACTCAAAAAACAACCGCATATTCATTAAACGTCACTGTAATACCTTAAATTAATGCGTGGGAGGCTTTATTTCAAAACGACGTCCATCGCTGCGTGACCCCTCCGCGCGCGGGGTCACGCGGGGCTATGTTCCGCCGGGGTCGGAGGGGAGGTGTCAGCCGGGGTTGGCCGACCTGGTCTAACGCGCCTCATTTGTACATAATCACGGGTTTATGCTAAGTGGACAGTGTTCTGCTGTTTTTTATCTTCCAAGTAAACTCTGCCAGTTGCTAATTTTGGAGCTCGCAAATAAACAGGGCTTAGTCGCTTTTTCAACCGTGTATTTTATGTGTCACTTTTCACCCTTCTCTCACTCTGTAGGGGATTCATTAACATAAATCCTTCGCTAAGCTATGCATTTCATCCTCCTGAGATATTTAAACTGTGCTTTGTGGCAGTCAGTCACTGGCCTCGGTGGCGATGTGCACAATTATACTTAGTTTAATTTAGATACCTAATTTTATTATTTATTTAGATCAAAATATGAAAGGAATGAAAGTTTTGTTGAACTGTATATTATATGCTATAATGTCTTAAAGGTTTTAATGAACACCTTAACTAATGTAAAATTTATCAATTTGATAATATTTATGAAATTTTAACATTTCCACTGCTCATAAAATATACCTACTGGTAGGCACATAATTTTCACTTTTTCACATTAAAATAAATAATTACTAACACAACCTTTTCTCTTATTTCAGGGCGTGAAAGAAGATAATCTGATCTTACATGGAATAGTCAGGTAAGTGGTTCGATTAGTTCTAGTGGCCAACTCGACGCGACGAGACGCCCGTCAGGTCCCACCGGAGTCGTCACGCCAGACACAGACACGAGCATGTCTAGCTGTACTACCTACCCGCTACTTTGCACTAAGCACCCTCTGCAGGGCAATCGACGAATAGTTATAATTTTAAATGTGAATGTTCAGGTGGACGTGCCTTAATAAAACTTATAGGTGAAAAGTTTAAATTAAAGTTTGCACACATTATATAAATTTATTATTTGGATATGTAGTTAAACAGATATAATATACTAGGTATAAAGATATAAAAACCTCTGCAGACAACTCGCCATTTAGGCTATAACAGACCCAACACTGCCAAGCCACTGTTCTCAGAAAGAGAAAATATATCAAAATTTTAACATTGTAGACATTTTTTTTAATGCCAAACAAACTCGTCTAAGGCATTTGCTCGACTTTGAATTATGACTTCTACAACCGCCAGACGGTACTGTTGTATAATATAAGGAGAACCCGCTTTGATACAAATATTCAAACTAAATACTTTCGCAGTTTGACACTTTGACAGTGATTTGTTTATCATTCGTATTCTGAACTTTGGCTCTCGCTTCGAAGTTTATTTTGTTTGGAAACAAAAGGTTGAAACGTTTTGTTGTAGAGAGCTCGTTACTCCGGCGATATCCGCCGTGTGCCGCGTCATACACGTGGATCTTACTCTGACGTGTCGTTCGATAGCTACAATTGTACCATAGAAATGTTTGTAATATACGAGTAGTTCACGTCTATTATATACTACATAGTACTGAATGGTACATATTGAGTGAGTGACATCGCCTCGCGTTACTGATCACAAGAGAAATGAGATTGTTATTAATATTGGATATAAATACTACATATAAATCCTACTAATATTATAAAGGCGAAAGTTTGTAAGTATGGATGTATGGATGTATGGATGTTTGTTACTCTTTCACGTAAAAACTACTGAATGGATTTGAATGAAATTTGGAATAAAGATAGCTTATAACCTGGATTAACATATAGGCTACTTTTTATCCCGGGAAAATGGAAGACCTCCCGGGTACGCGGGTGAAACCGCGGGGAGCCACTAGTTCAGTTATAATTTGACTGGCCGGATTGTTTTACCGACTTTTATGCCAATTATTTGGTTAAATTATTTTAATAAATAATGATTAATCTCGGGTTTACTATTATGGTTCAACTCGGCTTTCATTTGCTCTAATTTTATGTCTGATATTAATAATAATAGTTTCTATAGCTACCGATAATTATTAAATATATACCTGTTACAAAGTAACATTAGTATGTGTGCTTTTATAACCATGTAGTTAATAAATAAATTTACTACAAGCAATGGAAAGAGCTCCATTTGTTTACCATTGTTAGTGTAAGTAGTATTGTAGTCCACTCAGCGGAGGCTCGCAGTAATGAATGGGTCGGTACTAATATAAGGCGGTTATCGACGACGACATCTGCATGTCACTGCCATTACTCACAGCGCTCGCTGTGTACTTAACGCCGGAGTCTGATAGTCATTGCGATAACACCAGTATTTATATGTAAATATTCACCTATTACGTATTGGCCGTGTAAAGAGCCGAAAGTTGGCTAAGTTGGCTGTAGCTTCTAAATTAGCAAAATTATTAATTTGAAAGAAGTATAATGTAGGAGGCATATCCGCTGTTTCTGATAGTGTTAGTATGCTAGTAATACGACAGTCTATTGGACAAGAATGCTTTAGGATATATTTATTATTTCCAATCCAAATTATATGTATAACACAACTTATGACCCAAAGATATTTGAATTTGAAAGCTAATAAATGTGTCTGATTACATGAAAGTATTGAATGGCAGTGTAACACCTCCGCGACGTCACGCAATTTATAGTCGACAGTAAAGCGAACAATAAAACGGACCGTGGATTTGTCGAGGGACACTCCATAAACCGACTGCGAACCGATATTTATACGTATCGAAACGTATTTTACGATTTACTACAACAAGATAAACGTTAGGTGCGATTTATATGCGATAAAGTTGACGTTTGGTGGCTTTATTACAGATTCGTGTGAGATGGGAGATATCGGGGAGGCTCGAGGTTATCATAACCGCTTTAGTTCGTAGCTTCCACTATCGCAGGTTATAAAGTATCCTTCGCCATTCTGTTCAAGGGAACCTTGTGTACGAAAACTTAGAATGATCTAATGTAATATTGTTATGTGGGAAGACTAGAAAAATAACCTCTCATTATTTATAAACATCATTCAGCTATAGCTTCTCGAAAAGATATTTTTAGCTTTGAAATAATTGTTGAAAAAATAATGTTTCAAATTCTTTAGTTTTGTATTATCCTAAAACCGTTACTTCTCATCATAAGAACAATGACAAATTGAAGTTAAGACACGACAATGCAGGACGAGTGGCAAGATGGAGTTATTTCAGTCCGGACACTTAATACAGTTTACTGAGATATATAAACAGAGCGACATAAAGACATATTTTTAGAAAGGAAAGATTCTCCACACAATAGTGTCGTACCCACTCGCAGCCCGACCAAACACTCATGTACCTTCTGTGTCGCGAACAAATATTTAAGCGACGTGTGGCTGGAAAGCTTTTGTGCGACAATCAGAGCTTTTATCGAGCTTTACGACCTCCCAATATAGCAGCTCAACCTATTGGGCTACCAACTATGATATTGATTGCGTGGGATATTCCTCTGTATTCCGCCCAAACCGTCGCTAAACTTAGATCAAACATCTACAAGGAAAATTATTATATAAAAGAATAACAAATACACGTATTATACAACACCCACTGTGTAATTTTACTTTGATAGCGTTATATTCTTATAATTTCAAAAGTCTATAATAATATTTGGGGCCCTATGTTTATCTTTCTGGAAATGTTACCTCAAGTGAGTGGTCCGCCTATAAGCGTCTCTTACATCTATAGAACGTTATTATTAGTGGGGAGGTTATTTATGTATTAATGAATTGCCGTGTGATATGTCTCGTTGTACGTTTGTAGCGAGACGAACCAGTTAATTTAAATTTTTGTGTAACCATTGCACCTTTCGGAAACAGAAAACTATATTTGATAAATGTCTAATATTTAACGATGATTCTATTCCTCGTGTGGAACCTTTAATAGAATCTACATGTTTCGACCTAAATATCTGGATAGTAATTTATATATGTAGTTGCGCAGTAGACGCGCGGCGATAGAGATTTGTTGGTACCGCACCGCGTCGCGCCGCGGTAACCGGAGCAATTAAGATGGTCGGAGCACAAGCCAGGAATGTGAGACGAGAACTGCCCTCACAAATCTTCATTATAACACTAGCGTGTAGTGTTCTCTGTGACAAATATCCCACTGTGTCTAGAATCCTGATAAATGTCTCCACTTTTCAACTATATTCTTGAAAACTACAAATTGCTCAGTTTAAGTTATGCAAATAAATAAATAAATCATGCTTAGTCGTTACACGGTAATTGGGATCCCAAACTAAGCAAAGTTTTTGCTAAAATAAGCATATGTAAATGTATACGTATCTGCTATGCTTTAGTTATAATTGATGTGCGAAAAGAAATGGTATGTTTGAGAAATACATAATAACTTTAATTAATTTTGTAAAGTATTTTATATTTCTATTTTAGGAATCGGTCTCGTAAAGTACAAGTCCGGCTTAGTTTGTGATCATATAATGGCGTCGCTGGATATTTAATCAACTCACAATTTTGTAGCATTCACAACACAACAGAATAACATCGAATAAAATTGAGAACATTTTTTGAGCGCAGCATATTTCGGACGATATTCAGAGAACAATCGGCGTTTGTCAAACGGTCATAGAGATGATTGCTTTTGTATCCGATTGTTTACAGCGCAACAGAGCTCGTAGCTCGTAGGAACTTTCATCCGATGGTGTGGAGCGACCTCCCAAATACTGGGAGCTAAATAAAAATATCAACTCTCGGATTCCATCGTGAAAGTGTATTTTTAGTTTTAACGTCACTATTAGTTACAGGATTTAGTGGAGAGCAAGCTGGAGTTTTGCTACGTTAAATATTTTTACTAGTTTTGGTACTTTCTGTTTGAGTCAGAATTTGTATTTTGGCAAACATAGGCCTGTGTTTAACCACAATTCACTATGCTTACCACAGTAGGGTTGAGTCTTGGTCTATCTAGTTCAACTCCGTGTAGGGTTTTACTGTTTCCCTCGCTCCGTCTGTGTGTTGTAGGTCTATATTAATAATCAACAAGGTCAATAGTGTTATGTACTGCTAATAGCTATTTGAGTTTCCCAAAGTAATTTTTCATGGTTTCCGATAAATCATTCGTCTACAATTCCATGAACAATGTCTTGAAGTGTGTGTTACACATGCAAATGCTTCATTAGCGAGTTTGTTTGTTGGAACTAACGTACGTAAGAAATCCTTGGATTACGTTATCTATAGTTGTATCTAAATTGTTAAAGTATAATACTTAGTTGTTGCCTACTTGTTAATATTGAAATGCTTAGAGTGTATTTATAGATGAATATTGAATAGGTTAGGTATAATATTGACTTCAGAACGACCTCCTCCTGAATACCTACGTATGTTATAAATTCTGAATAAAATCTGAAGGTGTGTATGTCAATACTTTAGTGCCGTAACTTCAGCACTTAGGCTATATATAATACTAGTGGCTCCCCGCGGTTTCACCCGCGTTCCCGGGATAAAAAGTAGCCTATGTGTTATTCCAGAACATATTCTAGCTCTGTGCCAAATTTCAAGCAGATCCCTTCAGCCGTTGGAGCGTGAAAGAGTAACAAACATCCATACAAACTTTCGCATTTATAATATTAGTAGGATAATAATAATTTTAATTAAACGACGGTCAAAATCTCTCTCAGGAATTTATTATACGAGTATATGTATATTTAGGATGCAAATAATTGAAAGGCAAATAATGGTGTTCAAACGGTTTTAAAGCATTCATTTATTTTAAAATATTAAATAAATACTATCAAATATGACATGTTGATTTTGAAACGACATTGAAAGTATTTCAAGACCGGAACCCACCGTGCGACGTGGGGAGTGACTAGGCTAGGTGGTGCGCGGGGTGGGGGGCATAGTGTACCGGCTCCGGCAGTAGGGCGCGCCTGCAGGCCACTGGGTCAGTGTGTGACAGTCTAGGTGTCGAAGCACTACCACTACATAACATCCACGCACACATCGACGTGAACGAGCGCCGAGCGGCGCGACCGGAACTCAACTCATTCACTTCATTCACTCGCTCATTCGACAACCAACGGTGTACACGCACCCAATGTATTTTTATGTTTTAATAAATCAGTTTACATAGATAATCCGAGTCATCATTAAATCACCCGCACCAGCTTCTCGACGTTACACTAGGCCATCGGTCAATCTCCTCTGTGTACACAACGTTGGAGCTATTAAATACTTCTTACCGCTGGTCAAACTAGTGGTCGGCCTCTCGCGGTCTCGAATACATTTTAGAAATGTACAAGATTTTTGTTACAACTTGTTTTGAAAAGAGTAATGGCTGAGTTAATTACCGGCTCTTCTCAGCAAAGGCAACCTTCCGAACCGAGCATTAGAGTCGACGTTACATAAGTGCCTATGAAGGCCTATAGGAGTTTTTTAGGAATGTTTTTTGGAACAACATCGTGATGCCATCTGTTATTTCACAACAAAATATTATATTACGGTTTAATAGTATCAGAGATTACATTGTAAATACAAACATATAAACTTTTCGAATAATATTTGTTAACATTGATAAATATATCACATTATTCGGTCTATTTATATTAATAATTCATAGATTCCGTTGTTGACATAACTCCGATAGCAAATATTGTTCGTCAACAGTAGTGCGTACAGGGTGTTTGTCGAGACGCTATCATCAGAAGATTGTGTATTCAACATAATATATATATTTATAGGAACGAGTATATTATAGTAACAACTACGTCGGTTTGCTCGCCGCCGGCTAAAAGGTTCTCATCCCTTATTTCATCAAACAAAAACATATAGGTAAACATGAGAAACAGGCAAACTCCTAGTGCAGAATTTGTCCGAAATTGCTACCGGCTACCTTCATACATATTCCCGTCATTAGCGTTTATTAGAATGAGAGTGAACTCATAGACAACGATTTGATGTCTTACGGTCGTCAAGACATTGGAGTTCGAAGGCGGTGGTGACCACATACTATTAGATAGACCGATATACTACCGGCACCGAGGTTCAAGATTTTTATAATAAAAGTCATACTGTGGTGTATAGATATTATAATTAAACATGTGCGCGTGCGACTCCCGCTCCGGGGCATTACGTTGACAGATGTCAGTACGAACGGGCGTGCCGCACTGCACTGCACTGTGATAAGTTTTGGTGTTTTATTCCATACTAACCTTACCAAAAATACGAGACATAACATTGGCGACGACGATAAAGAACGTGAGTAAAATAAGGAATATCTAATAAGACTACAAACAAAGATGACCAAGGCCATATCACCTGGAAAAGTCATTAAAATACGCATTGTATAATTTCGTAACTGTTACCTTTCAAAATTAATCTTTTCTTATTCGGTACAAAGGGGAGAAGTGGCATATAGCTTCCTGATGATCAATAACAAAGGAGTAAATTTCAAGTAAGTCTTGGATTTGCTAAATTTATTTGTTAAATTATTGTATGTAATTAACGTAAACAGGCTGATACCTTCGGTCAGATTAGTCTTTAAAAATTGTGCCAGCTAACACTTACCAATACAAATTCATTGTTGTATAGTAGGTCGATTGTAGTGAAAATACCCTCATATTTTAATAATCTTCTGCTATTATACGGTGGACGACCAACTACACAACAACAAAAAAAAAATAAAAAATGTGTGCCTGTAAGCGTTAGCCAAGTCGAGAATTTACAATCGGCAAACAAAATAAACAATTCCAATGGGTAAACACCCATCAAGCTCATACACTGGTATAAAACTATACTAGTTATGCAATAACAATTATAATTTTCCAATGGGTAAACACCCATCAAGCTACACTAGTATAAAACTATGCTAGTTACGCAATAAATATTATAATTGTTTAACAATATTTCCAATGAGTGAAAACTCATCAAGTACATACACTAGTATAAAACTATGCTAGTTATGCAATAACAATTATAATTTTCCAATGGGTAAACACTCATCAAGCTACACTAGTATAAAAGTATGCTAGTTATGCAATAAATATTATAATTGTTTAACAATATTTCCAATGAGTGAAAACTCATCAAGTACATACACTAGTATAAAACTATGCTAGTTATGCAATAACAATTATAATTTTCCAATGGGTAAACACTCATCAAGCTACACTAGTATAAAAGTATGCTAGTTATGCAATAAATATTATAATTGTTTAACAATATTTCCAATGAGTGAAAACTCATCAAGTACATACACTAGTATAAAACTATGCTAGTTATGCAATAACAATTATAATTTTCCAATGAGTAAACACTCATCAAGCTACACTAGTATAAAACTATGCTAGTTATGCAATAAATATTATAATTGTTTAACAATATTTCCAATGAGTGAAAAACTCATCAAGTTCATACACTAGTATAAAACTGTGTTAGATAAGCAATAATTTATAATTGTTTTAACATTACTTCCAATGAGTGAAAACTCATCAAGTTCATACACTAGTGTAAAACTGTGCTAGTTATGCAATAATTATTATTAATGTTTTAACATTACTTCCAATGAGTGAAAACTCATCAAGTTCATATATTGGTGGTTCATACCAATCATTCCCAATGAGTGAAAACTCATCAAGTTCATACATTGGTGGTTCATACCAATTATTGACAATGAGTGAAAACTCATCAAGTTCATACATTAGTGGTTCATACCAATTATTCCCAATGAGTGAAAACTCATCAAGTTCATACATTAGTGGTTCATACCAATTATTCCCAATGAGTGAAAACTCATCAAGTTCATACATTAGTGGTTCATACCAATTATTCCCAATGAGTGAAAACTCATCAAGTTCATACATTGGTGATTCATACCAATTATTCCCAATGAGTGAAAACTCATCAAGCTCATACATTGGTGATTTATACCAATTATTCCCAATGAGTGAAAACTCATCAAGTTCATACATTGGTGGTTCATACCAATTATTCCCAATGAGTGAAAACTCATCAAGTTCATACATTGATGGTTCATACCTGTGTATGAAATCTTACAAAATAAATCATGGTTAGTTCTGGTCCTATAAGTTCAGTTTGCTTTGAAACAAATTCAATTTGCTTGTAAAACATAAACATATACAAGTTTAAAATGTAAATAAATTAAATAGTTATTCAGTAGTGTGACAAGATCGATTCCGATCGACATTACTGTGTGAGATTAGCGGCTAGGTCACCCGCGAGAATATCCATTCGAACGCCACCAGGCCGTGTCAATAGTGGAAGTACCCACACCGCCACTCCAAGCATGAGGAAACATTTGGTAAGAATGTACCAACTGAAATCTCTGAGAGTTGGGGTAACTTTCTCATAGAAGGCCTGATAATGGAGCATAAGGTAATATTGTTCACCAAAACATTAATTCTAGAGCATTTTCTACATGTATGCTAGAAGTCGAAACTAAATACTGATGCTACGTCGGTAGGTACTAAATGAAGTCACAGAAAAATCGCAATAAGTGCTTAATTCTGGACTAGCTAAGCAAAGGCATCACTAGCTTAGCTAATTTAACCACCGAGATAATCAATTATATTGTGAAGCCAAACTTAACCAAACGGGTCAATCAGATCTTCTTTGATTTCACAATGGGAAAATTATGAATCATATACGACTTATTATTCTAATGCTGGATATAATTTTACTAAGTTATACGTGATTCGTGAGAAATTTCCTTTAGCAACGAGTGCGCAGGTTAACTAGCGGACACTTCCCCGTCGTACACAAGTACACAAATAAAGTTATTATTTTAAAAGAGAAGTTCAAAATCAAAATCTTTTTATTCAAAGCACTTATGAATAGTCATTATAAATGCTCGGTTTTGAAGGATGTTTTGCTGGGAAGAGCTGGCGATGGACCCAGTAATTACTCTTTTCAAAAACCAATTTAGAGCTAGTACAATAGTGATTTTTTAAAAAAATTGTGAAATAGCTTGTAGCGATTTTATAGCGATTTCACTGCCAAGAGTATTTTTCTAACAAGTAATATATAAATAATATACACTATAAAAGCCCCTTCGATATAAAGTTTTCTTCCATATCTGCTTAAATTTATAAATTGGTAAATCCTGAATATCTTTGGGTAGTTTGTTGATGAACGTATACATTACCTCTTAAATGAATTTTGACTTTAGTAAGTCTAGTTACAGGTACCTATAGCAAGTTTGTGCTTATTTCTGGTGTTAATACTATGTCGCTATTTACCGGAAAAAGATGTAAATTTTTACGTATATACATAAATGTATTGTGAAGGTACAGACAAAATATTAATATTTTTGAATTTATCTCGTAGAGAGTCCCTAGGACTCTTAAGGTATATATCACGAATAGCCCTCTTCTGCAGAATAAAAATAGTGTTAATGTCGGCACCACTGCCCCAAAGGAGAATGCCATAAGACATTATGCTATGAAAATAAACTAACCTGGCGGTATCTACGTCAGTAAGAGCACGTATTTTCTTTACTGCATATGCTGCAGAAGCAAGTCGGTTCGCCAACCGAGATATATACCCACCTTCTAAACTTCTATGTACGAACAACAATTGACCTTAATAAAACAAACAGTTTACAGTTCACGAGCCTGATAAGAGTGCTTACGGTTCCGTTTAGATAATAACACATAGGAATTTAGTTAGCGAGATTTAGTTATTTACCTTTCATTTAGCTTATGTTCAAGCCCAATTGCTTTAAGAAAACTGATGAAGCCGAAACTCACAACTTCGCGTAACGACAGCCGTAAATTAGTTGGCATATGGCATATGGTGTTTTGTGTGTATTGTTATATACGATTACACTGATTATACTGATCCACTAGAATAGTTGGGTTTCGCGATAAATAATGATAAAAGTGTTTACAGACCAAGAAAATCAGTTTGTTTCTCAGATGCAATTAAAATTTCTTACTGATCCCTCCCTTCAAGGATGGGGACCCTTTTGCAATAGTGAAACGGTTAAGAATATTGGTCATATGAAGAAAAAGAAAAACACATTAACTTCTTAGAACTAATCTTTATGAGTATGCCTAATATTTATTCCAAATATTTCGTCAGAAATTCTGTTACAAATTGACAACGTGCACAACCATATCGTATATTAATAGGTTGGGTGGAATACAGTTCCCACATTAACATTATGTTAATCTGATTATTGTGATTGTTATTTTATATAATATAACTAAACAGTTATGACCGTGGTGTGAAAAAGGAACCTTCCCTTATTTGCATCGTACCTACATGTACAATTCCGTGCATCACGTGAATTACGTGATAATATAGAAACTGACCGAGGTTCGAGATTTTTCAATATTGAGACAGAGTTGAAACTCCACACTGGCTTTCAACACATTGTCAATGAACTCGGTCAACTAGATATAAATTTGGTTACCTCATTAATTAATATATAATTAAAAGTGTTTAAAGTTTGTACACTAAAAACGAGATCCAGATCTTTTGTTTTTGACATTGAAGCATTTACTCTTAGATGGTGTAAAACCTTTCACTACGTTTCCCCATATTTTCCAATAATATTGAAGTATATTTATATACTTATTAATGAAAATTCAACTAATATACTACTAATACTAAACTAATGTACTAGTAATTACAACATATTGAATAAATCAAGCTTGGTTTTCCCTTTACTTAAAACTAAGTAAAAATAATAAATTTATTTTTCCAGGACGCCGCGCCGTACCGCTTATGGTCAAGCAGGGTATGCCCTGGTGAGCCCGACATTATTCGGGAAGCGTTTACCAGACAGCCATAAGATAATGATACTATTGAGTACTGACTCAGTCATCAAACAATAACACTTTAAAACAGTATATAAATTATGGCTTACCTTTTTGTCACGATCATAATGATTCAAGATGTATTAATTTTTTAATCAAATCATTTAAATCATGATGCTTAATATGGAACACGTAATCCACTTAGATTAATCCGGCATATTTGCCTATATACCAAAAATTTTTGGGATCCTAATGAAGTAATAATATAAATTCTAACGAATCTTACTATAGGTACTTAAGTATAGATATCTGTTTGCCTTGTCGACTGGATAACGCGTTCAGACGCCAACACTTATAAATATTAATTTTTTCCCTCGACGAAACAGGTGTTCATATAGTAATAGATGAAATTATTAAAACCTCAGCCCCTAATAGAGCGAATCCGAAATTGTTTATTCCATTTTATCATTAACGAACGGCTCTTTCTACTTAACGGATTAGGGCGAGAGACTACACTACATAAGCTACGTAAACATATTAAGTAGTATTAAATAGTAATAATGAAATCTATAACTTTTCAGGAAACCATTAACATATTAAAAGAAACATTTTCTAGGTGATATTAAGGTACAAAATGATGAATCAGGTCCATTATGAAAAGGAAGATGAAGATGATAATGGTACAAATAAACACTGATGAAGATTAAAATTTATTTATTTATTATATAGGGAAATTTATATTATGTTATGAAGTTATGCAGTAAATCAAATTTGTATTGTTGTGTAGATACTAAAAGTAGGTACTACAATTATACCTGTAACAACAACTGTTTAATGTATTTTAAAATTATTGAAAGGGAGAGATGTGGTGTATAGATATTATAATTAAACATGTGCGCGTGCGACTCCCGCTCCGGGGCATTACGTTGACAGATGTCAGTACGAACGGGCGTGCCGCACTGCACTGCACTGTGATAAGTTTTGGTGTTTTATTCCATACTAACCTTACCAAAAATACGAGACATAACACATACAGTTCTTGGATTTGAACCTCAAATCTGATTTCAGTAACATTACCTTTTTATAGATGTACACATGTACCATGTGTCTGAGTTAGCAGCTCCTGCCGGTGGCACAGCATGCTTGTCCAAAGTGAAAGAAAATTCTAAATGTAACCATATTATTACTCGCTCAATATTAACTAAGGACCTTGACTACAACTAATTACTCAAATCAATGTGATAACATCTTTTCGTGAATTCGTAGAAAGAATACTATTTTTTGTGGTAAAGTTCTTGGGCGATTAAGTGGAAATCCAATATTTTTTACACGGCTTTCGGGAGCAAATCAAACTGTATTCAAGGCCAACTTTTCATTGAATCGCTTTCAATACAAACTAATCTTGAAGGGGTATCGTAGAAGGCTTACAGTAGCGCGGCAAAGTTTAGGAGTTGGTGAGTTTCACAACTTTTTATCTTGTAGAAACGCGTTTTTACTAAAGTCGAAATTAGGAGGAAGTTCCCTTTTTACAATTTTATGAAATACGAAGTTGGTGGCTGGCAGCGCGACTCGCTTATCGGACGGGCGGACGAACTTTTGTAATAACACCACATTATTTTTAGACTCGATTAAGTTATTGAAATGTACTTATATGTTTTTGGGTCAAGTCACTTGACGACTTACCTGTTTAAATCGTCACTTTAGCTTAACATATACGCAGCTAAAAATATTTTAACTAATTTGTTTTAACTAAGAAATGATTAACTATTAGGTACCCTTGTACATATGTAGTAATGTATCTTATTCTACATAGTGTCAACTGGTGGTGGTGGTGTTTGTGTAAACTTCATTACTTTCTGATAACACCGAGCGCTGAGCACCGGTTACTTCACTCATTCCTTCACCACCATTATTTCCAGCGTTGCTAATGTGTTCGCCAAGAGGAAATTGATTTTTTTGTCAGGAACTATCATTGTCTTATTGCTTTACTCTATCGAAAATATAACTCTATTAACCATTAAAATGTAACGCCTTCTAGTAAACCGTAGTAGGTGCATAGAGTAACTAATCAAATGATATTGCGACCTTTGATCTCGCCTGCGCGGGTGTTCTCGCGGCGTAGGTACATAGTCCTGCAGAAAATAGTCTTGTTTTTTTGCTACAAATTCTTTTGAAACAGAACATAATCCCCCCGCGCCGCCCGCGCCCGCGCCCGCGCCCGCGCCGGTGCAGACTCACTACAACAAATCTCACGTTTCGCTGTGTTTCGGATCCCTCGAGGCGTGTTAAGCCGGGACCGGTTACATTTTTCATGGTACACATCGTACGGCAGGAAAATTGGAACTTTCATTTTATATGGACAGCGCTTTTTGCTGTTACGTAAGAACTAGACCCCAGTTGTGATACGGTCTGACTAGAATATAATTTAATAGAACCCGCGTCGTACATTCATATTACGTTTTTATGTTGGAAAATTGCTTTGAGAACGGTCCACCACCACTAGTAAGAGGTCAATATATATTGGCATATCTAAGTGAAAATATGAGAAGGATGTATAAAACTATGCAATCTCTATATAAACAAACTTTTTGGAATCATCAAAAATGTCCCCAGCGAGTATGTATAGCTATATTTTGTAAAGCAGCGAATATACTGTATAGAACGGTTTTATCGGGTGAAGCCGAGTGGGGTCGCTAGTGTATGTGAATAATATTCCGTCTAATTCCCTCAGCGGCGTCACGTATTCGCGCTCTCGTAATGATTTTTCAATATTTGCCGGAGGTTACCTCTGAGGAGGAGCACGCGGGCGGCGCGGCGCGCTGCGTTGTACATATCCGATCGGATATTCGTGTTTAAGCAACGAAATAATCGTACGGTGTGAGGGTAAGCCCTATTACTTTTAATTTAGATGGGTTATGAGTGATTACCGGCTAAAATTAGGTTTATACCTAGAGAAAAATGAGGTATAATTTGTACGTATGTGTATTGATACTATGTATAATTTAACATCCTAGTAAAATTTGGACAAAGTATATGTGTCTATTCTATAGGCTGGTTAATGGTTATCTTTCGTGAGTCTTTTATTCTTACCTCATTTACTTTTATATGATACATAAAAAGCTTGGCTACGAAAACAAAATTGAAAAAAGGAATACTCAAAGCTACTCCGATTAGGCTCCGGGAAGGCAAAGCCGCTGAAGTTTATGTTGTGCGATTTAAAACCTTTAAAAACTTTCGTTTCATTCTACTGTATTTTCGTTTTGCCAAAAAAGAATATCTTTCAATTGAGAGAATTCACCAAACAATATTTATTATAGATAATAACAATATAACAGGATAAGGGATATTAGTACAGCACAACTTGATATTTGAAGTGGATATTAGATAACTTTACTACAGGTTTAGTGGTCAAAACTAATTTAATTATAAATTTATTAATAACGAACTCTATTTCGGGAAAACTCGGTGGATTTTCCATTAACGAGCCTGATTAATACTGGCGCGGTCCCGCTAGAGGATGTTTTGTTAATAGATTGATGGAGCATGGAGTTGTTATTAATACATGAACTAAAATTACATCAAAGGATTTTCTGAGTTTTTTCATAAAAAAAAAACATTGAATTAATATTATCAAATAAGCAAAACAAATAGGTACAATAACCACTCTATCTTTGGCTATATAATGAAAACCACTTTAGACCAAAATATTTAAGTGCACATGATATATTGTTACGATGTTTCCGCGTACAATGTTTTATTGTCTGCGTACAGGCATAATGCCGGGTATAAAACGGAATCGGTTCCGACAGAACGAATAAACCTAGTGCTTATTCTGAACCTTAGTATTTTATCACGCAGCGGGAGACCGCCGTTAATAATATGGTAATGTGTTACTAGGAGGTCCCCCCCCCCTCGGTCCCCCCTCCCTCCCCGCCCCGTACCCGGCACCGCCGTTGCTGGTGCTGCTAGGAGTTGTAACACTTTGTCGCAGAAGGTAGCCGCTTGCTACGACTATTAGCTCCCTACTAAGATCGGACTCTCCAGGCAAAACGAGCAACACAAGTCTAACTAATAGCGTTAATGTATATAGATATTTACATCCAGATACAGAAAAAAAACAAACATATTCATGCATACAAATGTTTGTCCTGGGTGGGATTCGAACTCA
The DNA here is from genome assembly GCA_905147785.2 of Thyatira batis. Taxonomy (NCBI): domain Eukaryota; kingdom Metazoa; phylum Arthropoda; class Insecta; order Lepidoptera; family Drepanidae; genus Thyatira; species Thyatira batis. The sequence continues at coordinate 91,150 of LR990498.1, read as the reverse complement.
CGACCCGCGGCTTGAGAGTTAGGGTCACTAACCACAACGCCAACCGGGCTGTCAAAAATTGTAGCTGTAGCAAATCACACAGCCCGATTGCAAATTGAAATCACTGGTAATCAGCTCACGTAATACACCTGCTGTTCATATCGGAGCTGCGGATTACGTCCTCACATCACAATATAAGTTACAGACTCTCCCGCACCCGCACGCCCACACGGCGTGGTGTAACATGAGAAGCGGTTACCGAGACCTCTCGCTTGTATTGAACAATATCGGTTTACTCGTTATTTTATGTGCGCCTGTACTTTATGGCGACTGTTTATGTAATGCCGCTGTTTCGAAAGTGTTGCAAATATATTGGAAGAAAGACAAAAAGAAAATAATTCTAAATCTGTAACAAAATATCATGTGACATTTCTTTACATACGGCCGTTAACTGGTATATTATATGTTCGGATAAAGATATTTTGACTCTGACGTATTCTGGGACACATTTTTGTCATGGTTTTTGGAATAAATTACATTCTATCATCGTACCTCCCGCCACCGGAGTGGAGTTCATCCTTACCACCTGGAAACGATGACATCTAGTACAGCACGTTTCCAGAGATCCTTCATGCCACGTACTATCAAACTCTGGAATGAACTTCCCTCCGAGGTGTTCCCCCTGCGCTATGACATGTCCCTCTTCAAACGAGCTGTAAAAAGAGTCCTTCACGGTAGGCAGCGCGCTTGTGATACCCCCGGTATTGCCGGTGTCCATGGGCGTCGGTGACCACTTTCCATCAGGTGGGCCGACTGCTCGTCTGCCTTCGTTGGCAATAAAAAAAAATAAAATTACGTGAGGCACTCGGGGACTGCCGCGGTAAAGCTATTGCATTGCATAGCATTTTGTATCAACTTATGCAATTATAATTTTATTTATTTATTTTAATAATAAATGCACTTTGTTCATTCATATTCAAAACACTTCATACACAAATTTTACAAGTACAGCTATTCACTGTTGTACATAAATACATATACACCTATATACTTTCTCATAAACAGCTGCTTATGTATTCGTCCGATTTCGGAGCAGCTCGTCTCGATTCGTGCGAGTTTCGTAGAGTCGTACAATACGTCTAATCGCACACAACGCCGTGTCGAAGACTGCCGAACTGAAACGACGTTAGACGATGCACGGCCTTCAAGCCACACCTCCTTGCCCGTCGGAGTGGGGGGTGTTAGGTTTTTTCGTTACGGAATTTCTTGATTCGGTCGCCGCGCTCAGAGCCCGCGATAAAAGCTATGCAATAGCTTAATAATAATAATTAAAAAATAATTTGTCATGGCTTGGAATCCAACACAACCTGGAGCTGTCTATTAAAACAGAAATAATTAGATTGAATTCAACATTTCTTGTAGGCATATTGATAACCTTTGCAGGACAAATAAGATAAAATTTGTATAGCTGTCGATAAATCGTTTATAGGATAATAGTATTCAGAGTAGTCGTTTTATAGCCTTTGTCTAGTATTGCGTATCTATTTTATATCTCTCATATGTGGCATACTTAGTAATAGTTTAGCTCCCATTTCTATGCAAGGCTGCGACTGTGATAACAATGATATAGAAGTAATGTACCTACTCAATGACTCGCCTACTCCTGCCTTCAATATGGAATATAATTATCTCTATCACAGAAATATTTTTGATATACTCGGTAAGCGACGTTATACACGGTTTGATATTGTGATAATCATAGAGATTCAAAATACACCCATTACAAATTCAACAGCCGCCCCTCCCCCGCCGCCCGCGGCCCGCGCCCCGTGAACTGAGCCTCAACATGTATAGCCGCTATCTGTTTACAAAAAACCAAATAGATCCCCCATTTTATTTGCTCTCCACTCTAAAAATTATCCATTGAATTTGCGGAGCAATAATTTATTTTCGGCCTCCTTCCGACCGAAAAACTGAAGAATAAGCTTCGGCGGAGAGTAATTTATTCGAAACCTTTCACTCCCTCCGACGATTTATAAGAAATATCCCTCCGTCGGCCACTCAATTACGAGGAATTACTCGACAGAACTTACTTTTTGTGGATTCGGCGCGTCCCGTCTCTCGGCGATGAGCCGCCAGTCCAAGGCGCTGGACTATTAAAACTGCCTCTCACAGGCCCGTAAGGTTACGGTTACGGCTATCGATATGAGGTGCTAGAACCTTTCTCGAGCTGCGATGATCGCATTGGTAAAATCCGCTTGTGCTGGTCAATATTGACCGGCAAATGAGAAAACGATTCCATAGTTTTCACTAATGGTAACTTCAGTATCATTTCAGATTCACATTGCTATTTACATCACCACACATATATTAATCTACATAAGATTCAGTGTTGTACTTTGACTACTAGACAAAACCGTTCAAATATCGTTATAAACTTGAACTAAACTCTGGCATGTGTCACAGCCACGCCACAGCCGCGTCACAGCCGCGCCACGCACAGCGTCCGTGGAGCGGCTTATCGCATCTCCGCAGGCACGATTTATATACGCCTTAGATGTTGTCCGGCGCGGGGCTGCGGCGCGAGCGACGTCTCGTGTCGCGAAGGGTTATTTTATGAAATAGAAAGCGTTTATCTTTATTGCCAAAGTAAATTGCGCCCTTTCGAATAAAGAGCGAATAGACATTCTGGCGCACACCGCTCTTATCGCGGCGGGCACAATAAAAAACAATGAACCTTGTGAGAAGAGATCCTTAGTTTGAGTGCTCGTTCTCTTCACTCGCGCTCCGAGCGCTTGCGAGCCTGATCACTTACACTGATCCGTTATCTCGTTGGATAACCTTGAATAAGAAAACAAAATTATCTCTACTGTAACATTGGATTATATATAAAATGTAATAATCAAAATTAATTGTAACTTCCAATGTTTCTGATCCCTCGTAGCGTTTCGCAGCGTCTTCGTAGCACGTTGGCGTCGCTTTCGGATCCCACCAACAATAACAATAAAAGCAGTAAGTCTTTGATTTTATGAACAATTACATACCTTATCGGAAGAAGTGAAGTTTATTAGCAAAGTCGTTAGGCAGTACTCACACCGTAATAACCTGCGAGCGCCCTTCCTTAATGTGCGCGCGATAATAGCGCGTGTGGGGGCGACTCCACGTAAATGGCGTTTACCGGCCTATCTAATAGGCATTTCTGTTCAAGTTTGCCCAGTATTTCATTTTTAGTGGGAAATTGGAAGGCCGGTCGGCGGCCCCCCCCCCCCCCCTGCCGGCCGCGCGCAGGTACCGGCCAATAAACAAAGTTGCGACCACACCGCGCCTTCACCCGTCAGTAAATACAAGCTCGGTGATGCTTATGTATGGCTCTAATATGACTGAAAGGACTTACATTTGTATGAGATAACATTTTTATATATTCAATATTAAAAAAAAAATTACTTTATGCCAAAAATTTTGTGTTTTGATTTAGTGCCAAAAGTAACCTTCCTTTAAAATTTATTATATATTAATATAGGGACAAGATAATAGGTCACTTTTGACAGATGTCAGTTTTATATTCATAGTGAGGTGACCTGCTTAAAAACATCGATTAAATGAATGAATCGAATGAATCGATACAGACTTGAAACATATGTGAATTTTAAAAATGATCATGCGAATCCCTGTCCCATTATTATTTTTTCTTTCATAAATTAAAGGAGCAAAATAAGACAAGTACCTACGTAATTTAACAAAAAAATTGCTTTTATTCACTTGAACTATCGGAACTATCGGAATAGTTAAAAGAATAATAAATATGTATAATTAGGTTTTATTATAATCACAACGTGGTTATAAATTTATGGTGATTTTTCTTCACAAGTAATCATTGCATTCGATTCAACTTACAATCCTATCAGCTTTCGATTTTTAGAGTAACATCCCTAGTGTTTAAAAAGAAAAAGGGTTGACTGACGCAACATTGTAACGACGTTCAGTTCTTTAGATCAGAAATTGTTTATTATGTTTAGAATGGTTTATTAGTGAAAGCAAATCGTAAAATTACTCGTATCGGTCATTATTACAATAAATATGTAAACGTAATTGAAAAAAGTTAAGGAATTGTGCAGTTCTTATTTTATGCCCGCCGTTACAAGGTTACGTTGTTGAATTTTGATGAAATGTCAAAAGTGACCTATTATCTTGTCCCTAGTATAATCTGTAACGTGAAAAGCCGAAGAAACCTTTCTCAGTAGACCTACCTGCCAGTACAGAAGGTACAGTATCTATTCGGAATAGCCCTTTGATGGATTGAGATGGAGCGAACGAAACTTAAGTCATGTTTCACAATACTTGTGACTAGGCTCTGGTACTTGTAACTTTTATTTTGTGATCCTATTTTGGAACATCAAAAACAGTAGATAATTAAATTCGTTTGTGGTTTATATCAACGCTAAATAATTATATAATTGAGATGGTAATCGGAGGATGGTAATTTAAATAATAGGCCCGTTTTCTGATTTAATACTGTTTTAACTAATATCTTAAAGACTATTTATTTCCCAAAATAATGTTACTATTTGTTCCACCTCAACCGCAGTGTTAAAGTTACTTTTGTATGACATCCAGGCGCAAACTATATTTAATGATGTAGCTATCATAAATTTACCACATATCACGCTGTTATCCAGTTTGTATACGTATATGTTCCGGCTCAAAGTATATAGGGCATCGGAGCTCGGGCAGTTGAGCGGTCATCAGTCAAACATTTCGGTATCAGCCGCCATCACTCACGGCGCCGCCGACGTATTGTATTGGCCCTTTAGCCCTCGCCTTCCCTATCACAAGCTCGGTTTTACCGCAGCCTCGGAGAGTGGACCTCTCGCATCATTGCCTAGCTAACGATAGAGATAGAGCATATAAACCGCACAGAATAATCGACGATCCGGTATCGTGAACACTACTGAGTTGAAAAGGAGATCGGAGGGCGGCGGGAGATAGCTCGCTAAAAAGGCCTTCGTAGCGATACACACCGTTTCGACCATGTATATGTACAGATACTAAAAGAATCGCTAATACATTGTTTGCTCCAAGTGTCAGACACTTGTTTTTCACAAGTTCTGTTAGTTTTTGTTTTATATCTATTTTTAGGGTTCCGTACCTCAAAAGGAAAAAACGGAACCCTTATAGGATCACTTTGTTGTCCGTCTGTCTGTCCGTCCGTCCGTCCGTCCGTCTGTCAAGACCCTTTTTCTCAGGAACGCGTGGAGGTATGAAGCTGAAATTTATATCAATTACTCAGGTCTACTGTCCCTTGAAGCTGTGAAAACATCAAACTTCTAAGCCAACGCAATCAAAAGATACAGCCGTTTATGCCGCAAATTTTCGACACTTGCAAGGGAATCAAAACCTACAGGGTGCTTCCCGTGAACTCAGAATCTTGAAATTTGGTACGAAGCAACGTCTTATAGCATAGATAAAGGAAAAATTACGAAAACCATAAATTTTTAGTTACATCACATAATATATTTTTTTTTAATAATTTTAAACTTACTACCCATTTCCTCATAAACGCGTAGAGGTATTAAATTGAAATTCATACCAAATACTCAGGTCTATAATACCTTTAAGCTGTAACAAAATCAAACTTCTATGTCAACGCAATCAAAAGAAACAGCAATTTAAGCTGCATATTTTGAAACTCGCAAGTACTCCCAAGGGAATCAATACCTAAAGGGTACTTCCAGTCGACCTAAAATCTTGAAATTTGGCATGAAGCAATGTTTTATAGCACACATAAAGGAAAAATTCCGAAAACCTTAAATTTTTAGTTACATTACAAAATATATATTTTTTAATAAATATAAACTTATTACTTTTTTCCTCATGAACGCGTAGAGCTATCAAGTTGAAATTCATATCAAATACTTTGCAATAAAAATACCATAGTTATGACTCGATTGTCGTAATGAACGAACTTTGTAAACCTTGCAGGTTTGTACGGAACCCTCGGTGCGCGAGTCCGACTCGCACTTGGCCGTTTTTTTTCCTTTTTATTTGCATTATATTGTAAAAAGAGCGTTTGTGAATAATTAACCCTGGCCGATATCGGGCGCGCAGGGTGGCAAAGGGCTGCGGGTTTATATAACAGAGCTGACTTTTATATAACCGTTACGATAAGTACTTTTTTCATTTATTTCGTCATTGAGAATATAAATTAAAATGGTATATAGACATTGTCGTCGTCGCCGAGGAGCCGGTGTCAGCAGCTAATTACCTCCCCAGAGACAGATCACAATCAGAAACACTTAATATTAATATTATACACAGTACAGATACACACTTGATGAATATGTTTATTGAATTCAATTAGTCTCTGCTTGTCCTGAAACTAACACCTTTATTATACACTAGCTGCCTCCGCGCGGTTCCACCCGCGTAGTTCCCATTTCCGTGGAAATACGGGGATAAAATATAGCCTATGTTCACCGGATTAGTATCCCAACAGAAATATTTTTTCAAATCAGTCAAGTAGTTTTTGGAGCCTATTCAATGCAAACAATCAAATCCTTCCTCTTTATAATATCAGTGTAAATCAGCGTAATATTTATTTTTGTCACTTAAATGCATTGACTCTTGCATAAATTTATAAAGCATTTAGTTTTCAGGAATATGAAACATAGTTTAATGAAGATGTCCTTTTATGTTATTACCATAATTTTATGATATTTTTAAATATAATTTTGGTGTTTGGTTTGTAAATAATACCTACTCTTTGTCTCGGCAGTTTCCGCGCACCAGGTAGTTCGGTACAGTTCGGCGCCCACCTTGGCTATTACGAGCCGGACACATTACTTTAATTTACCGTCGCTTTATGTTAATAAATATATATTAACATTATTTTAATGAAAAACAAAGCGACAAAGCAACGCAACGCTGTCGGAGAAAATGTGTGGGCTCTGTTAAATAATATAAGTAAATTTATAATCATAGTCTAGAGTGTAGAAGTAACGCCATCTATTATTTTATATCGAAATTATCGATTGGTTTGTGGGAATTATTTTGTTCAATTGTGGGCAACACTCTTCCCTTTTTCTCTCCGGTTTGTGTGTCATATGTACATAGTGTTTTTACATTGCTTTTCTATACTAATATTATAAAGAGGAAAGATTTGTTTGTTTGTTTGTAATGAATAGGCTCCGAAACTACTGGACCGATTTCAAAAATTCTTTCACCTTTGGAAAGCTACATTATCCCCGAGTAACATAGGCTATATTTTATCCCTGTATTCCCACGGGAACTGGAACTACGCGGGTAAAAGCGCGGAGGCAGCTAGTCTTAAATAAAATATTAATCAGTTTTCCTTCTTTTTTGCTCATCCATAATAACAGGCTCAACTCACTAGCACCCAGCCAGGTTTTTAATTACTAACGCGTTTCATTGTTCAAAAGTAATTTAGAGTCAAGTGTTCCCATTTTAATATGAGTACTTGACTAAATATGGATTAAGTCTATTCATTTTCGAGATATTAGGTAGTTATTGAAATAGTTTAATAGTTGAAATCGAAACTGTAATAGTTAGGTGTATTTTATGAAGTACTTAAAATTATATGTTTATTTACACGAAATAAATACAACAGATTACCTCTTACTTACACCCCGCCTCAAGGTTACCAGTACGTTGGTAAGGTCACACAGTCAGTCCCTGGTTACGCTGTTTATTTGACATAAATCAATGTAACTTGACGCCGATCAAATCACAAAGTTCCCAAACACCCCAGTTACATCTAACTTGTATAACTAGAGCGGAGTCAATTACTAACTTGTACAAAACGAGTGACGAAACAGTTAACTTCACACAATAGAGATTGGCTGGAAATGGCATATTGCGCGGTTTTTCGAGGACTAGTATCATCTTCTTCTTGACTTAGCTTTGTGAGATGTTTTTTTAAATAAAGTTAATTATGCCAGAGCGTATTTTATCTAAATACCAAAATATCAATGTATTTAACATATTTCAATATATAATGTATTAATAAAAGCGACAAACAAATCAAAAAGAAATTGTTTAAATTATATTCCTCTCCAAATTTCTTACGAAATTATTTTTTTGTGACAGCGGCACCTTGTTAAAAGTTAATAAAACGTGTTCCAGCAGCAATTGTGTCCTCCCGGTGGAGTCAAGTTCAAAACTTGTGTCAAACTTAATGACTACGTTTTCTAATAAATTAGATCACTACGTAATAAAGTTTCAGCTTGATATTATGTACATATTCACTAAAGATATTTAAAAATATATTAATTTTAAAAACATAAGATGTTAAAAAATAAGCCAACTCATTGCAGATGATAAAATAATCATTTACAGTCGAGCAACCGCCGGTGTTCCACAGCAGACGCAATTAAATGATTATTCTTATCTCCATGCAATGGCGATGACCTAATTTCCTATCTGTACAACACTTATCCTCAGACGGACCGCCACCCTACTTGACATATAAATTAGCCTGTCTGTATGTGAAAGCGAAAGCAGGAAGAACTGACATGCAGCCGCGTATCGCGAAGTAGGTACCTAAACTCGTTACGTGCCCCCGCCCCGCCCCGCAAGAGACGTGACTGTCGCACGACAAGTCGCGACGCGGCAACGATATTAGTATGTCTCTCCCTACCCATTCAATTCAACGTATTTCATATAGGCTCCATAACAAAAAAATATGTTGGTAATTTTTTTACGTTTAATTTCAATATTTTTCTTTCTGAGTGTTATACGAAGATTTTCTCAAGACAAAATAAGTTAATAGGTAGACATTGAGTGTTAACCAATTTTCCTACACTCAAAATGATAACATTTTCTATTCATAAAATAAATAAACTAGAATCGGCCACTCATCTGATATAGCAGCATCCCGGCTGAAGGAAGGGTCCCGGAGGACCGAAGCCTATTTGAAGTGAGGGAACTGTCGCCTCCCTACAAATAGCCGACGTCAAAAGAAAATCACTCCCAAACCAATTTATAACCGTTTCCGAAGTCTGCCATCAAACAATAAATATCGTAGGCACTGTCGTAGCTCCGTAGCCTCGTAGCGTTTGCTACGATGAGCTACGCGGACCATTTCTTTAGATTATTAATTGAATATGAAGTGTTTTATTTAAGCTTTTACTAAATAAAGTGAGTGATTTGTCAACCCGGTTGGCTTTGTGGTTAGTGACCCTGACTTTCAAGCCGCGGGTCGTGGGTTCGATTCCCACCCAGGACAAACATTTGTATGCATGAATATGTCTGTTTGTTCTGTGTCTGGATGTTAATATCTATATAAGCATGTATTTAAAACGTAATATATGTATCATCTATCTGGTTACCATAACACAAGCTCACTCTCTTTGAAGCTTACTTTGGAATCAGATTGGCCGTGTGTGAAAAATGTCCCAGGATATATTTTTTTAAAGTAATAGTGTAAATAATTGCTATTAAAGATAGAGGTTCAGAGTGTATTGCGTCGAGTCAAGGTTCCTCCGACTCAAAGACAGGCAATAAATATAAGATGTCGATAGAACAAGTGTAACTCACGTCGCGCGTCGAGTGACGGGCAACAGTCGACCGGCGACAGGTGTCTCGGGTGTCGAGAACTAGTCGCTTCAATCCACGACACAATAGTAGTCACAAGTCAAGTCTCCCCGTGGTCAGGCTATGGGGAATTGAGTCAAATGGCGATCGATTATTGGAGCACTTTCTTTTGATCCGTTGTTGACTGGAAAATAAAATTGTATTTTTTATTCGTAATAAAATAGGTATAAATGTTAAGGTTGTCTCAAGATCTGCCACTTAGTGTTACTCAAATGGTACGCAATAAGAAATTAAATATCATTATAATATCTTTATAATAAGAGAAAAAATATTTTTCAATTTATAAATAATCTATTTTCGACCACGAAGGCAAATAACAAGCTAAGTGTACTCGATAAATGTGGACGCACCCCGAGATACTTAATAATAACTTTTTCCACAATAGCAATAGGTATACGTACGTATTGTTAGAACATATATTGACTCTTCAAAGTCCAATAATCTGATCCAAAGTCGTGATTACAAGTGAGTGCGGAGACGTTATCCAATCACTGGCCACCATCGATGCGCACAAAAAGGTTTTTATTACTTAATGAGTTCGGCTTAGTTCCCTGTAAAGGTTGATTGAATACCGAGCTCCCGCGGGACCTGCCACGGAATAAGTGTAACGTGGAAGTGCCCAGATACCAAATTTTTTAGATCCGATATCGCTAAAAGACCCATATCATTTACCGAAAAGACACCCGTTCTTTAATTTATAATTATCTTCTAGCACGCTATGCTGATTCAATATTACCTAAGCATGTTTTAAAGCATGTTCTGGTCCTAATGTCCACATTGTGTCGTGTTTTGGTCACGAAAACACGACATAATGTGTTTGTTGTTAGTCCCCAGTGCAAGAAATAAGTAATACTAGAACACTAATTAAACGTAAGTAGGTTTGATGAATAGTGGTGCCTCCGCGGTCTGCAGGTCCATGGTCCCGGCGGAGCGGGGAGACCGGGGGGGGGGAGAGGGGGGACGCGCTCTCTAACCTCATACTCGTATTGACAGACGCAAAACCGCTTTATTTATTTGCCAAGTTGAGTCCCGCCTTTGAGTCGAGTGTGTTTGTTGAGGAATCACTCACTTTATTATATGAACAAATATGACAATAATGATAGAAATTACCTACTCATCTTGAATCTAGCCCGATACACTTGGGCACAGACCCGCGGCTTGTCAACGAATCAAGATTTTGGGGAATAAGAAAAGAGGATATATTATAATAATGAGAAATTCCACACATTATTCCTGATATAACCAAATAGCAATAGAATAATATAAATGATTATAATATCAGGTAGGTATCTCATACAAATACTCCCACATAGTGGCTCCAGTTACAAACATCAATTACAAAATAACATGTGAGAGCAATCAACTCGTAATTTAGTTATATTGGTGTTCAGCTGCAGTTCGCTTTAATACGACTCCACGTGTGCTCGAAGTTAACTATTAACTAATTGCGTCGTTAGATTACTATCACCTGACATGCACGCTCCGTCAGCTGATAACTTTGTAGTGGTAACAGACGAGCCAAGGGAGGACCGTTTGACATGGAGTAACATTTTATAAAGAAAAATTGACGCTTTTCCATGAAAATAAGGAAGAAGAATATCGAAAAAAAGATGGATGGGTTGTATGAAAAATGATACGAGTAGATAAGGAGCGACAGTTGAAATGACGGATAACACACATGTTCCATTTGAGATGATTACTAAATTGAATACACAATAAAAGACAAATAAATAACTCGTAACTCACCGGTGGCGACGCTTTGTTTATATTGTTTAGTACTAGAATTTGGTATCGCTATCTTTCGCAAACTCGATTAACTCTCGATGGGTATCGCCGGTAGTTGCGCGACCGAGTGCCGCGTAGTTTGTACAGGTTGTCACCCTGTATTCGACAACACAAATTTCGTTGGAGACGCAACGTGGTTTTAGAGCAGCGGTCATCTCACGTGGAAGCATAGTGAATGATAGAGACAGAGTATGCTGAAACATCGCCGCGTCAGTGTAATTTAAGTTAGTGAATAGGACCCCTGAAAGCAATTACTCAGCGATCTCCCCAGGCGATAGGGCCGGTAACGTCCCCGCTTTGATGTCGCGCCGCCGCACGCGCCTCCTGTACTAACTGCCGATACAAGCTACTCGATTACTTTACAACTAATAGGTAATTCCAGAACTATATAAATCTTATCGTAGTTTGAGTGGTGTTCGTCGATAAGAACAACTTTTACTACTGATATCGGTATTACCTGATGGCTGCATATATTCAATTATTTATGTTATTCCTTCATGTATTGTTTTTGGGGTTATCGTCGCCGTATAAATCTTTTTTGGTCAAAAATATAACTTACCTAATTTTTTACTGTTTCATCTTGACTTTATCTGAAGTGTAGGCTATTTTAATCTTAAGTTAAAATAATCAAGTTGGTTGACTTTTGAAAAATCGTCGAGATTACCGCATGTGTGCTTATTCATGATGAAAAATGTAGCGCGTGAAGTAAACAGTTTATCATGTTCATTTAGCGAGGAGCAGCGAGGTAGCGCGGTCGAGGCGGCGGCGGCGCGGGCGGGACGCGGCGTCTGATACATTACTGTGTCTATCTCTAACTATTTACTTTATAATAGGTACCCTTCATATTTATGGAACCCATTAATTACTTATTTCAAGAAAAATATTTTATATTAAATAGGTAGTAAACAATAAGACGGTAAGTCTACAGTAGAATGGTCCCTAAAGTGATGAATACATAAATCCAAAGGGTACATAATAGAAATCGACAAAATATTTGTATTGCAAGAAGATTAGTCAAATACATCTGTTGATAGTATGTAAACATTAAGTACCAGATTACCGAGTTGCTCAGATATTCAATTTTAATAAGAAAAGCTGATGGAATGAGCGAAGGATATGCAAACACTCCGAGGAGAGCAAACAGTGTGATTGAAGAGCATGAGAGGGGAGGGGCGGGGAGTGGGAGGGAGGGGGAGGGAGGGAGGGAGGGGGGAAGCTATCTTATCGAATAAATTTAATAAAGTCCATCCGCGGTGTGAGGTCGAGTGTCCATTGAAACACATTGGTAACTCGAGACATCGTGCCGCATGCTGGCATCGCGCCCCACACCTGGACAACTTAGTGCATTTTGTAAAAAAACCAAATTGATTCCGCTATCGCACGTGATGAAACCATGTAATGAAAATAATTTTAATTCTGATTTCTATATAAAACTGAACATACTTCATTATATAATACTGGGGATTAAAGCAAGAAATAGAATAAAATATTCAACGCAACCAAACTATTTTGGCACTTTAATACTACTCATGTACAACAATTTTTACTATTCATAGATATTTTAAGGTAGTTTAGTTCAACCTAACTTCTTAAAATGTTCATGTATTTACTCTGATGATACTCCAATGATATTAATATATATTTCTAAAATAAGTGCCGTTAACAGTGTATAAATAACTTGTCTATGGAACGAGGGTTGTTTATTTAGTTTAGTGCGGGCGCGGGTGCGGGTGTAACTGTTTGTCAAATCAATGTGCTCGAGTGAAATATTAAGTGCGGCTTGGGATATTTATGGTCGGCACACACGCACACACACACACGCAGGAGGCGGCACGAACTCTACTATTATTTTTATTATAAAAAATAGACATAATACTTAGCTAGAGACTAAAAGAGCTCCTCCTAGTTAAAGACTTTTGGACGGCCGGCGGTAACTTTAAGAGGTTTAAGCATCACGAGTGTCTCTTGGCCTAAATTTCATTCATGAAGCAATATGAATGAGATATCACAATTTTGTTATATTTTTAATATACTTTCACATAATTTTGGAGATAAGTTCTATTTCTTGAATAATTACCTACCTCAATGGCGAGAATAATTCTTTGGTCAACCGTCGCCCTTTGGTCACCCGATTTTTATTTTAGAATCGGTAACTTTGTTGGTACATTTATGCTTAGGTTCAGTCAGAATAATGCAATAAATAGTTTCGGCCTTCGCGTGTCAGACGCGTCAGTATCGGAAGGCGGTCGCATTACAGAAACACTGTATCTAATACAACCCTCGTCGACAGTTGCGTCGGTAGAGTCGGCACACCGTACCAAAAGGTTTACGAGAATAATTTTACCAATAACAGTCCGGCGAATATTTGTGTAATGGCCGCACAGTGTGCCGACACTTGCGCAAAATCATAAACGGACAAATAAACATTTCATATATCACCAGCGGACCTCCGATATTGGGGCTCCAATAAGAATATTTGGCTCGTACGTACACTGGTCGACAAAATGTTATTTTTTTTGTCAAGTATTTTTATAAAAGGTGAAGTATGCTTTTAGAACATTGCAAGCTTAATTGGAATCGAGTTAAGATACCATCGGCTCGTCGCCCGACGCACCGACCCAACCCGACCCGGCGTTATATCGAGTCTTAAAGATAATGGCGCTGAAAATTGAAAGCTTACCGCCTTATAATATCACTTTCGAATATTTTCCGCGATTAAATATTATGTGGTAGCGATATTTAATCGCCGTTATAAGCGCCGATGTCGGAGTAACGTAAGTGATACTGTTATCAATATTCAAGAGTCATAGTAGCATATTGTTAATTAGTTTCTACTACATAGAATCCTAGAAACAAAACATAATGATCATCGGTGGAAAGTCCCCACACAAATCCTACATTTCCATATAGGAGGCTCTCAAATGCAGCTGCCTTTGCATCACCTGTTTAGCCCAAGCTCTTGTACGGACCGCACCGAACTAGCTACGTACTGAACTATCGTTGCATATAAATTTGGATGATAAAAGTAGTAAATAGAAACATAAAGTCGTGAAGCGTACTCAGCTCGCGACAGTATTTTTCGTCACTTCATCTCACATTCAATCCGTTCCATCTGCGCCCTCCATTTCTATGTAAATGCATGCGCCGTCCCGCTCCCGCACGGCGCGCCTGCTCGCACGCGACGCGCTAATGGCTTCGTGTTATTCGGCGTCCGTGTCGTCTCATGGCCCATATCGCCGTCGTTAAGGTATCTGTTACCGATACTTATCTTTATTTATGTGATCCGGGTGAAGTTTTTTACACCCGGATTCTGCATGTTTACGTATCGCGGTGCGGTGGGGTGGTGTGACGCGGTGTGACGCGATGTGACATGTGTGACGGCTCACCGCGAGACAGATGTCACCGCTCGGCTTGAGCGACGTGAAGAACGGAAAATGTGTGTGAAATAACTTCTTACTAATATAATAAATGGGAATATTTTAATACTTATATATCAATCAAATCTCAATAGGTAATAATTTGATTAAACAGTTTAGCGAAGATTGAGGTCACATCACACTCTCGTGTCCTGTCAATTAATTACATAATCGTAGATTGAACATCCCCGGGGTATAGTTAATATACCTACATACATGTACCTACATAGTACAGTGAACAACATTACATGATATACAAAATTTATATAACGCATTGTGTAATTTCGACTGTATGATGATAAGTTATGTAGCGTCCATAGGCCACAGTAACCGCTTCCCATCAGGCGGACTCTATCTGTTTCCCACCTTTGTGGTATAAAAAAAAGAAAAAAAATACCGGTCGAATTGAGAACCTCCTTCTTTTTGAAGTCGTTTAAAAAGACAAATGATCCCGAAAATTATGACCTCTCTTTGAACAATTATTTTCTTGTATAAAATTGATGTCTATATAATCTACCTATACTAACATTCTTGAAGCCAAATCAGTATAAATTTTTATGTCTGAATATTACTAATACTGTTGGCGTACAAAGATAAGAAATTTAATGTAGCAGAAGGGGTTAATTAAACTTTGTACAGGTTTAGGTTTGTGAAGCAATTTGTGTTGCTCACCGTACACCTACATGTCCATAACATGTCAATTCGGTCTAATTGAACTATTATATTATGTGCGAGTGTGTTGAACGGGGTCGGGGCACTTCGGGGCACGTCGGGGCTCGTCGGGGCACGTCGGGGCACACCCGGGCCCCGGCACGGCGTCGCTCGGGTCCATGTCGGCGGAGCGACAGCAGCCCGCTTCTAATTAATCAACTCATAATGAACACAGCGCAGGGTTTACAGCTACCTCATTTATAACGTTCGCATTTAGCTTAAAATGCTTTGACTATCATAAGTTAAACATAAACTTTAACCTTTTTTCACATTTAACGCGTAGTAAAAAGTAAAGGTGGTGTATATTTTATTCAACGAATATCACATGTTTTTGTTAGTGTTTGCAATGCGGTTTTTATTCACGTGTTTGCTTGGATCCTCCCGCACAGTGCGGTGCCAATGCTGTAGTTATGTAAACTGTGTTGCCGTAAAAAGGTTGCAAATTGTGTAACCACAGCAAATATGAGTCTCCGGAGGCGCATACACACTTTATTTGCGCCGATACAAATACACGGCGAATTTATTAATCTCGTATTGCGCTGGATAAACCGAAATATGTACTGTTATCAAATGTTTGATTGTATTTGCGTTTAGTATTGCAAATTAAATTGTAGGATCTAAAAACATCGCACTAAACAACTGCACTAAATAAGAATTAAAAAAAGTCGTTCTACACAAATAACCCATGCGGCCTATGCAGGTACCTTTTGGAATAAAACGTAAATACGATACGACAGTTTTATAATGTAATATAGATAAAGTATATACTAGTAATAAACCGTTGAAATAAGGTAAGTAGGTAGGTAGTTAAATTGCATCGCGTTGGGCCGCTAGCTCTCTAAACTCAATGCAGTGTAAAGTGGAGGCGACCTGCTCGCGACTCGTGAGTGCAACTTCAACTCGGAGTAAACAAAATGCAGCGAATCGGAATTCAATCGCAGATTTATCGGAAAGCGAACATCCTGCGGGAAATTCAATCAAGTGAATGGAATAAAATGTACTCGATGTAAATGAATTCGCTTGAACTGTTCGCGTCGCGAGCGACGGTGGGGGCTGCGCCACTTGTAGTAATGTGTTTTATTTATAAACTAGTGGCTCCCCGCGGCTTCGCCCGCGTTCAATTTTCCCGGGATAAAAAGTAGCCTATGTCCTTTCTCAGGCTCTGGATTATCTGTGTACCAAATTTCATTTAAATCGGTTCAGTAGCTTTAGCGTGAAAGCGTAGCAGACAGACAGACAGAATTACTTTCGCATTTATTATATTAAGTACTAGCTGCCGCCCCGCGGTTTCACCCGCGTAGTTCCCGTTTCCCGTTCCCGTGATGACTTAGGGCTTTGAAAAATAGATGTTAGCCTATTCTCAGACCTACTGAATATGCATATAAAATTTCATAAAAAATCGGTCAAGCCGTTTCGGAGGAGTATGGCAACGAAAACTGTGACACGAGAATTTTATATATTAGATGGATTAAGTCAGTCAGTATTGTATCAGGTCCTTCAACGCTCAGTCTTCATTCTTTCAAGATTATAGTAAATTATTTACTTTTGTTGCAATAATTTATGTTTCTTTTAAAGAAGTCAAAAAAAAGGTGTCTAAAATAAACATACATGATTGATAAACGCAATACCTATATGCTTCTTTCACTCTAAACATATCCTGAGGCGAATGCGGCATATTACGCAGTCTTGTCAATCGGCTCCCGACGGCTCCCCGATGGCCCTCGGTGTCCCCCGACGGCTCCCAGTGACTCCGTGCACTACTCGCATCTTATATTATCCTGTTATTTTGTTGAATTCCTTGATATTTCCCTTCCACCTGTACAACTCTTGATTCAATTGGACCCGACCGAGCCGGTGGATCTTATTTGATTTTACATTCACGCATAAATATTACATTACATATAGTTGCATGGAGCAACTATATGTAATGTAATATTTATGCGGTTTTCATATGTAGGTACTTACTGTACTAATGGTATGGTGAAGTAGTAGGTACTTTCTAGGTTTTGGTAAAGAACCCTTCTCACAGTCGACAATGCGTCAATGCAGCGTATACCTAGGTAGGTAAAACTAAAAGTAAATGTTTAAAATTATGTTATACAAAACCATAATATCATAGAGTGAAGCGTATAGCTGACGCTCACTTTGCTAGTGAGTGTACAGTGCTCTCAGAGGCGAGCCCGCTCCGAACGGGACCGGGACCGGGACCGGGACCGGTACCGGGACCGGGACCGGGACCGGGACCGGGAGCGGGAGCGGGAGCGGGAGCGGGAGCGGGAGCGGGAGCGGAATCGGCCTCTCCGTGTTCACCATATATTGAATCACTCTGTGTTTTAGGAACTACGCTCTATTTCTTGCATTTTACTAACGTAGCATTATCAGTTTTTGTGCATGTTACATACCTCTACCATAGTGCATCTGTTTTACCCTATTTATATGAGCTCGATGAAATTGATTTAATTTTCAACATCCGTGTAGCCTAGGTAATCAGCTCACAGTACCCAAACAAATAGTCGATGTTTGATCTTTACCATGTCGGTAGGTGCCCCGCGCGCCCGGCTGCGTTCGGTTGCGATCCGCACCCAGTGAGAACATAATCAATGTTTCGCCGATAAACTGTATTGAAGCATGATATCCAATTTGTGTAATTAATGATCGTCAAATTCCTGTTGGTATCGAGTTTCGTTTTGGTTACGTTAATGATCACTACGGCACCCCGGCACCCTCGCTGCCCTCGCCGCCCTCGGCTGTAGATAATAACAACAACAAACGTCTACAAAAAAAACTATTTAGGAATAGTATTTATCTATAAGCAGAATTATTATTTTCGAACCCACACCCTGCGATGGCCGGTCGTCCACCGTTTAGTTGAAGTATCATCCAATTTTAAGTGAATTCAGCTGTGGAACATTAAAAAAAGCTGTGGACGCGGCAAAATTAACTCACGCTATGGATATTCGTATCTTGAATAACATGGTTCTAGTAGAACAGTAGTCAGCGTTACTTAACTAATATCAAGTTGCAAGTTACTAGCCTAAGTAAATCTAGATGGTAAGACAGATAAGTTGCTAGGCCCCACCTCCCCGCGGCGGGACGGAGGCCTATGGACTGTACCGTGGCGTGGGCCTCTCACTAACCGATGTAAACACTAAGCTCGGTTACTAATTACAGTTACGACATGTCTATGTGGCTGGATTACAGTTTACCTACTACTCAATTATACCAAACTAATATTATAACTAGTGAGTAAAGCCGGCCTAGATTAGTTTCATTATGTACTATAGTAAATATTAAATAATACCGTTAACACTCCGCTCTTACCACAAAGGGGTAGTGAAATATTTATCATACAAAATTGTGCGTGAAGAGTGACAGGCCGCGCTGTCCACCTCGAGATTAGCAACGAACAGGACACTCGCTGGGACTTCGTTATTTATAAGTAACAGTACAGTCATAGTATAACTATGCATGGGTGCTATGTAGCCATGTAGGTATATAAACAGCTGAAATAATTCAAATGAAACTCGATCAGTATTCTTCAACTTCATCATACTTCAATACCAAGATATAGGTTAATGTAAAAATCGAGAAGAGCAAAACAGACTTTAAAACTTAGGTACCAACATGGCCGGGTCATGATGAATCTACCCCCATTTCCATCGAGTCCATGCTGAATTTATATACATATGTGTGTTCGTAATATGTACTATTATCAATTTGATTCAATGCCCATTAATCGCATATATTATGTTAATTTATATACCTGCAACGTATACTATGCCATACGTTATCTATTCCAAGCTACTTGATGTACTTGACGTACACGGGCGTGTATCCTAAGAGGGCAGCTCCCTCTAAACTGGGAATTTCGATTGTCGGTGACCACTCGAACCACTTTTCAGTAAATCGTGAACCTTTCAAACAACAAGTAAAAACTCTGAGTGGGCGCGCCCCGACAACGCGCCGCTCATGTACCGACCAGACAAACTCTCGCCTCGCCCCTCCGCTGTAGGATAAACTAAATGTATTTGTTCTGTCACTTTACAAACTAGTAGGAGTTTATGTCTATTGTAGGTACTGGCTATGGCTTAGTCGACGGAAGCTTTGAAATATTTTTTTAACAATACTATGTTAGTGTGATAGAAATTTATTAGTACTCGATGAAAAGTAGTGTTAGTTCTCCTTTATTCTTAGCACTCAATAACGAAGCTTATCTGTCGGCTACACTTTCCATATGAACACTAATTCCCCATCTCTGAAACTAGCAGCTATTTAAGTGCTTTATGCCCAAAGGTTGGGATTAATTGGGTTGCTTTATATTTTGGACGTAAAGGGTTAATGTAGTCAATTGTCTATTAGCTTCGGCTGGAAGTACCTACACGAGGCTTTATCTAGGCGATACACGCGCCCGAGCTCGCAGGGATCTGAAGTTAAATAAATAGCTTTGGGAAACTGGGTTATGAAGGCTGGTCGCCCGTACACGGTACAGTACGCACCTAGAGCAGGCAATACGTACAATCTTATAATGATGCCGGCACATTTGTATACATTGAATTACGTGACACGGATATATTAGAATTATGGTACATTTCATACTGTTCAGATACCTAGCTATTTATAAAGAGGTTGATTTGGTTATTTTCTTATGAAAGTATATAAGTTAGCGATATAAGTTATGGTATTAATAGTGTCGAATGTTATCGCTTGCCATTGCAAACACCCTATTGATGAGCATTAAAGTGACTGTTCATTCACTCGTACTAGAATAAACAACTATTGTAATTTTTTTTTATTTTGATATTTGAGCTTTTAATCAATGAAACCTACATGAGTAATCCTTAGCACAGTGGTAGATCCGCCACCATGCAACTGTTCCAGCTGCACTCAATAATCTGCTCAGCACCTCTAGTCACACCCTTACCTACTTCCAGTAAGATTGTGATCAATCTTAAGCCCATACAAATGTTACTATGTCATGTTCGCTAGTAATTGTTGGGGTGTCATGTCGTGTCGTAACTCGCACGTAAACGGTACTATAGAGCGAATCGATGTGTTATCATAAAGATCGGCGCACATTATCATAAATAGCCGATCGACGCGACGCGACGTTAGCGCGGGGATGCTGTAGCGGACCGCTCGGAGGTTTACGAGCTCCGATATAGCGGCCGTATCTACTGCGCTGATCTCACACAGCCATTTACACTACGTGAAATGTGAGACGTTTTCATATTTACCACATATCATTTAACTTATATTTTAGTTTATTTTGGGTCTAGTCAATTATTGACACACGATTTAGTGGCCAGACAACATGTAGGTAAGTACTTTCCTAATATTAAATATTGTAGAATTATTTACCGATCAATCATTTCGAAAGACTCGGATGTCATTTCCAATTTTCTTATGAATTCTTTCTGTTAGATACTAAAGTGTCAATGAGTATTCTGGAACTATACTGAATTCTGGACTTTAAATTGATTGAAAAATATCCAAAAAGGAGGCGTCTGTTGAGGAGGTGTAAATCGTCACGTGTGAAGCCCCTCGCGGCGTCCACGCCGTCGTCACGTAGTCGATGAGTCGGCGCACCCGCCCCCGCCCCGCCCTCCGAGCTATCTCCCATGAAAACAAATATGTCGATCCCTTAATACGTGATCAGGAAAGACAAGCAAACAATCTCAAATTCGCATTTTTTACCTGATGTCAAAATATTATGCTTTGCTTAATAACAATCACTTAAAATGCAATAATACAATTCAAGTTCAAATAGCTTTTATTTCGAAAACACATTATTTTATCAGCTTATATTTATAAAAGTACATCATTAAATCTACTACATTTCCTTATTTTTCGTACAAACATGACATGCCTATGTCCGCCCCTCAATAATTACTCCGTCGCGATCATTGATATAAAAAAACCCAAGATACACACTCAGCGTCTCAAAAACGTCCGCATAAAATGAGCGCACAAAATGAAATTGTGCGCTCTTTTCAAATAGTCTCGCGTCGCTCGCCTCACTGAACACTCGTTAAAAATGGCGAAGTGTTCATTACGAAATTGTAAAAATATTACGTCTAGAACGTAAGAAAAGGATGGAATATCGTATTTTCGGTAAGTAAAAGACTTTATCGATTTGTTTTTGTTGTTTTTATGACCTAATATAGAGAGGAATGTGGGATTTTGATTTAATTTGTCTCAAAACTTCACTCAACGGTCCAAGTATAATACGGCAGATTTAAATGGCGGCTTTGTCAGCGTAAGAACGATGCATTACACGCCCCTTTTATTTTAGTCGCATAATACAAATGACCCTGTTCTTTTTTAATGGAGTCGATTTTTTTTATTGTGTTAAGTTCAAATTAATAAGCACACTTTTAAACTATTTTGTACTAAGTTTTATATAACAAATATTTATATGTATAAATTACGGAGATGAACCAGACGAGTTGTTTTAGTAGCTTTTTTTTTAAACATATAATACATAATTAATTATGTGTTTCAATGTTATGATAATATATTTTTTTAAGATATAAGAGTGATCCGTAGATTCAATCCGACACTTGAAAATGTGTGTTTAGAACACAATTCAAACTTATAAATCTCACTCAATGTCTTATAAACAAAAAGTTAATAAATAATATTCGTCTCCACTCCATGCCTTGTCCTGCCGGCTAACTTGGGTCGTAAAATTTTATTGCTTTTTGTACACTGCGTGCTAAAAACAACTTTTAATAATGCTAGTAAGGTTGAATTTGCAACAAAATATGTTTAAAGTATAACTATAACAACGTAGGTATCATTGGTGAGTGTTTGAGGACGGTTTCGAGTGTTACTTTTGTTCGAGACTGTGCATCTTGGGTTTTTTTATATCTATGGTCGCGATACATGACGACTCCGGCGACAGCGCCTGTCCACTCGACACACCTGTTATACACGATACTTCCACATCCTCGTCGTCGACAAAACTTATAGAGTCATCGACATATAGCCAGAGGCCTCCTTATATCCTGTTCACAATGTAAGCTATTCGGTCAACCAAATTCGCTGTGCGGGCGCGGGAACTGAGCGTTCATTGTTGCGGTGGTGAAAACCAATCCTACTGAATCGCTATTGCATAACCATACAAGGTTTATATTAAATCAATCTTCCAAAAGTCGTATTTGAAAGCGTTCGATCTACAAGCAGTGAACTAGTTGTTATGTCGATGGATATAGTAGATGCGTAGGTAACTGTTAAATCATATTTTATATAACACTGCGAGGTACAGCGTTAGCATTATATAATTATGTTCCGTTAATACATATATTGTTTATTTGGGTAGCATCTCAATTTCATTGATTATTCAAAGTATTATAATGAAGGTAAACAAAGTGTACGTAGGTGGCGTGTGGGGCGGCGGGCGGCGCGGCGTGGGTGTACAGTAGGTACATATTTACGGATAAGGACGGTTTAGGAACTCATATCTTCCGACGCTTCGCAACTAGACTGAGCCACGCACTTTCAGACAATATTCAAATATTTGAAATGGTTATTAATTGGTGCATGCCATAATCGTGCGGTGTCGCGCGCCGTCATCCGCTTACAGAGCTGATGCGGACGCGTCCGCTCCGCATGCATACGATAATCCGCTTTGTACGTATTATAAAATACAGTACCATTTTGGAGTAATGTACATACATTTTTTAAGTAATTTACTTAGTCTTAAATTATACTTCGGAATTGGAACCCGTTCTATAATATAAATAACAGTTTTTATGTATCATAGTATTGGGAAGGCACATAAACAAAATAAGAGACCTTCATGGCGCCATAAATGTTTAAAGTAAAATATACATTTCAGTCATGAAATCTTGAACCGAAAGCAGGTATTTTACATTAATTATTCTGATTAATTTACTCGAAATGTTACAGTCACGTTTTCATCCCTTCATTATGTATTCCGCCTGAACTTCGATATTTTCTTAAATAGACATCAAAATAAAATACCTACATGTGGGCATGATTGACTTATTAAAACATTCCTGTGTTGTTTATTCAGTGCTGGAACGAAAAATGTAATATATTCCACCAAAAGGTAAAAACAACTCGCTTCCGGTCCGTTTGCACGCGGTCGTGTTCCGTTACTCAACAAGAATAAAAGATAACCTTCATTCTCGGGGATCCGGCCGCCGCCGCGCGCCAACCGCCTTCATAAACCTTTTTTACGTACAACGCCTCAATTGTATGAACATTATATCAGGGAACTCGTTACCCGCCGCGGTACTATATGGAACGGAGGCCATGAAACCAGCGACCGGAATGAAATTCGCAATACTTATTGGTAAAACAAAGGCAATGTTCTGAACGCTTGTTAGAACGACCCACCGCGAACCTGATGTAGTAAGTACAGAGTTAGGTAACGAATAAATAATAAAATACTTAATTTTCTACTTGAGTTTTCTTCGCTTTCAGTCATATAACGAAAACGAGTGAAATATGTCGAAACTGTTTTTTTTTTACAAAATATATACCGAGCCTCGGTGTAACTCTGGTTCAACGCATGTTCAAATTATTGCTTTTTAAATCTACAGTAGGAACTCGGCGGTAGGTTGGCGAGCCGGCCGCGTCCGCGCGTGACAGTTCCATCGCTCCCTGATCAAAGGGTTCCATTTGCATTTAGAACATATTAAAAGAGTCGATTGCTGCCCTAATTGAGTTTCCGCGGCCGAGTCCGGGCGGGGCGTGGGGGGGGGGGCAGGAAGGGCTCGCAGGTTTACGAGTAGAGGCCCCTATCGGCGCGTAATGGGCGCTATCATTGTTCGCTCAGAGCCGAGCTAATGGACAGGCTCCGTCTGGCGCACACTTTATGATCGCTCCTTTCTTTTGTATTGGCAAGTGTCGCCGCGGCGCGGGAACCGACCGGCCGCGGGGGGACCGGACGGGATATTGCACAGTTCGATTATACTATTGTTCCTATATTTCTGATAGAAATATCATTCGTCCTCTTCCACCCTCGACCTCATGTCAAAATACAGTATGATACGTTATCTGTTTAGAAGTAATGGAAGCCCAAACGAATTCAGTTTATTGAATACATTGAATGCGAAATAGAAAAAAAATTGCGTTTCATTTTGTTGTGAAATGTGTACCTTCATAAGGTTCCATTTTGTACAGACATACTATAAGCAACAACTGACAAACAAGTAACTGTTTCTAGTTCGTGTTATGTTTTATTGCGAGCTGAGTGATATGATGTGGGTAAACAGGTAGACGGGTACCTTCGCAACTGGTATTTTATACTATTTAGTAAAGTATACAATAGTAGCCGCGTGTCCGTTGAATACGGCCTAATGATGATGTACGCACCGTTGTTCCGCGAGCCCACACGTGGACTCGTGTGCACGGAGCAACTCTGCTAGTTCCATACATGCGATGCGTACATAACATTAGCCCGAGCAAGGAGAAACCCAAATCGTCCATTTTCCAAAAGGAACGTAAGCCCCTCGTTAGCGAACAGCAGTCAGGTTAAAAGCCTCCCTCAAATAAAACAAAACTAGGTACCTATTTGCTCGAGTAGTTTATGTAGTTAGGGAACTTTCCGCATTTGTCTCAACATTTCACATATTCCGTCACCTCTAACTTCAAAAGGTTAATGATGTCACATACTTCTTACAAATGGAATCGGAAAGTTTCACTCGACGACGGATGCCCCCCCCCCCTACCCCTCCCCGTCCTCCCTGACCCCCCTCCATCCCCATCGCGCGGCGGGCTCGATGATGTATGTAGGTACTCGATGTGACAACCGAACATTTGGAAACTCAAAACTTTACAACTTATAATTAACGCGCACTTTGCATGCTGGTCTCGGT
This sequence comes from Thyatira batis, assembly GCA_905147785.2. NCBI lineage: Eukaryota > Metazoa > Arthropoda > Insecta > Lepidoptera > Drepanidae > Thyatira > Thyatira batis. The sequence continues at coordinate 65,802 of LR990498.1, read as the reverse complement.
GTGTCTATATCCGGTTCAAAATAGTAAAGAAACCCCTAACTAAATAACCATCGAAATATTAATTCCAATCTGACGAACAATCGGACAACCGGTGGGTTCCCCGCGGATCCGACGAGCGCCCTCCAAAAACTGAACAACTCCGAAGTAATATCAAAGTTTGAATGGTATTTTAATCTCCCCGAATTCTCGGCGCTAATGAATTTACGAGAGCAAAGTTGGGACTGTTAATCGAGTGTTCACAACTTACCTACTTGTTTATTGAATGCCGCCCGGCGCCGGCGCTGGCTCTGCCTCCGCGCCGCGACGCCCCGGCGCGGCCGCCCGGCCTCCAGCGCTACACTCTTTCATTTGCACTTCACGCGTCAACAATGCCACTAAAATATCACTATCAAAACTTTTCGACGGTTTTACCTTTTTTATCGAATCGATTATGATCGCTCCTCAACAAAAAACACATTATAATGAAATTATACGTTTATTATACGTTTTAATTAAACGTTGAAATGCTTTTATGTCGTCCGGTAACGGTATGCATGAAAGTGCCAGTATTATCCGAATTACGAACATTGTTAATTTGTATCGGACATTCGAATGACGAAGGCGAAGTAGTTGTTCAGCTTAGTTAACGAGAGTAGGCTTCGGCGGGGCTCGGGTAGGCTCGGAGCCCCTCGGAGCAGTTCGGAGCGGCTCGATGTGGCTCAGGGCGGCTCACAGGGCGCCGGGCGGTGATCCATCACGGCCCCGCCCGGCCCGCGCGGCCGCTGTCATCACTCATTGCGACCACTCATTCATTACTTACCACTTTTATATTACGTTTTGTTTGATGTAATAGTCGACACGCGTGTCGGGTACATAAGGTACATTACACGAAACAAAACTGGAAGCTATTCTAAAAACGTTATATTAATATGAAAATAATCCTATGAAATCTAAGTGAAGTCCCCGAACATACTTATGATTAAGCCTTTAGGCTTATCCTACGTTTCTTCATTCCAGTCATAAGTTAGCTATATAATATTTATTCTTTGTTTTGAAAAATAAATACAGATTCGATACTTGATTATTACCGTAGGGCGGAAGAGGGGTATAAGTCCCATCAGTAGATAGCCCACAGCAAAACGTGCTGTCTCCTAATTACATACAAGTAGCTACCTACACATGCGGTTAAGTCAGCTGATATTTTTGAAACAAAATACCAGTAATTACGAGCCAAAAAGTAATCTGCCGAATAAATGAGTTGAATTATATTTGAGGGCAGCGAGCGGTGCGGTCGCGCCACTACGGGTGCGTGTGTGTGTGTGTGTGTGCGGAGGCGATGTGCGACGGCATTCGTGTAAAATATAACCCTTCATAAATAAGTTGTTCAGAGCGTGACGTCATAACCGTGACGTGCCGTGCTTCTGCACACCACTGCAGGTCGAGTGAGCCGGATGGGTAGAGTGTTGGAACTCATAGACATATCACTGCTTGCCTTGCTTGCGTGTACCTACTTTTATTATTGTCTTCGACTCGGTACATTAAATATCTACGCTCCTCTGAAGCAATTGTGTGGTCGTGCTCCTTGGGCTTGTCCTCGTTTTCGGTTACTAACTATAATTAATTATAAGCTCGTATCTCAGAACATTATCGGCGAGAGACATCGTTAATGTTAACATGAATGTATCGAGTGTCGTTCTCGCACTAATTGTAGTTCATGATGTACAGTACACGCTTATTCAATTAGAGATATTATTGAGTGTGAGATAGTGTCCGGACGACACGGCGCATTAGTTACATTTAATAGTCTATAGCGCGAGATAACGCCTACCTGCCTACCTACTATCTACTCGTAGCTCGTCAATTACAGGCATTTGATTATACGATCAGGATTTCATTTGTTATAGGTAATAGTGGAATAAATAGATGCCTACTTATTACATGAGCACAAAAATAATATAAAAGTGAACATATTTCGGGTAAAGCGGCGAAATTAGCCCCCTAACAGTTGATATTCTCTATACTATAAGTACCGTATAATAAATACACATTGATATACAGACAGAATAAACAGTCATGTGCATATTGTTTACGATCTGATTTAGAACAGAACTCGATCAGAGTAGTGGCGAGCAGCAAGCCAACCGGCACGGTAACGTAAGTATATAGAAGCATGTCATGAAGCAGCCATCGGCGGCGCGGCGTCAACTTGCGGTCGCCAGTTGCCACTTGTTTGATCCGCATTTAATCCTCATTCAATCGGGATTATTCAAAACTCGTGTCGGCTCCCTGCCGCCCCGCCCCGCCCCGCCCCGCCCCGCCTCAGGAACCGAAGCGACGCAAATAATTACAATAAATCACAATTTGACCACATTGAAAACAAATTAAGCGGCGCCTCACGACCGACGGATCAAAGTCTGGCTTTACAAGAAGTATTAGTTACTACACGCCACCGCCCGTGCCGCTTGTAGCCGCTTTCTCGCTGTCTTAAATGTTCCTTTTGAATCCCTAAAGTTGATCCCATAAGAACTTATATTATATACATCCTCATGGACACAGTAGAGGACAAACATTTATTTAACAATGTTTGTGAATCGCAAGCATAGCTACGTCAAAGGTCTTTTTACAATTAACTCTAAGTATGTCATATCCAACACCAACCATACCCTACCATATAACCAACAACATATATAATAATATTTACATTTTGTAATAAGCACCGTCATTAATTTCTCAGACGTCAAATTTATTTCGTCATAAATCATCAAAGTCTTCACCAAAATGTATTACAATATTAATAAGCGAAGGGGTTAAATGTTGTTAATCCATTAATTATGAATGTGTTTCCGCGTCGAGGCGCGTGCTGCGTGGCGTGTGTCGCCATGTTTCCGTAAAATGGTGTCACAAACACCTATACATCCATCTCCACAAACTTTTCTTGATGCACTCATAATATTAATAAGATGACTGAATAAATAGTGACACTGAAGGACTAATCCGGAAAATTTAAAGTTTAATATGTAGGAGGGGACCGTGGCTCACCACATTCTTACTTATGTACAGAATGCAGATACGAGTAGATATAGAGGTCGCGCCGCACCGCCGCACCGCACCGCCGGGACGCCGCGGGCGGGACACCTTTTTTTTTTTTTTTTTTTTGAATGGACTAGAAGGTGACAGCCTCAGATGGCTTTTACACCGTTACGCGGACTTTTTCGGTGAGCGCAGATGGCTCTCAACCGAAGGAAAATTTAAGCGACAGCGCTGAGGGTGTCCCCTGCGGGACCGTGCCTCGGCTCAGGGCGTCACTGGGGGAAGTGGGGACTCACTTGGCATGATTATTTAGGGAGCGGACTGGGTCGTTGCTGCGGCACGGGCCGCACTAACAAGACGAGACTGGGTGGGACGTCGCGACGGTCCTCGCCGGCGAGGACGGAATCGGATTTGTGTATTAGTGTGGGGTTGTGTGTCGCGAGCTGAGTTACCGGCTGCAAGCTGGTCTTGAATTTTGGTGGTTTCGTCGTCAGACTCGGCAAGGACGATCCTTGGTCTGCGTACGCTAGATATTCGGGAAAGCGTGTAGCTTGCAGCTTGCACGATTAATGGATTATGACTGTTAACGGCGGAATCGAAATAGCGACGAGAGGCCCGTTTCATGAAATGCCTGATGGTCGGCAATTTTAAGTCGACGTGTAAGTCGACGTTGCGAACGTACCACGGGGCACCCGTGATTTTACGCATGAACCGGTTCTGTAATACTTGAAGTGGCTTTAAACGCGTAGGAGAAGCCTGAGCGAAGACCGTACTAGCGTACGTCATAATTGGACGAATACACGCGGTATAGAGTCTAACTTTACATTTTAAGGAAAGTTTAGATTTTGAATTGAGGAGATAATGGAGCCGACCCATCACAAAGGCGGCACGCGCGCGTACTGCCTTTATGTGTGGCCGGAAGCCCAATCTATCGTCAAGAGTTACGCCCAGGTACTTGGCTGACCTACCCCAGGGGATCGATTCGCCGAAGAGCGTTACTGGTGTCGAGGGGAGGTCTCTAGAGCGACTACCACGACCGGTGGGTCTGCGAAAGAGAATTGCCTGACTTTTAGAGGGGTTTATTTCTATTCTCCATTTGCGGAACCAAACGCCTAGGGCGTTGGCTGCACGTTGGAGTTTCCTAGTGATATTCTGAGGGCTAGTGCCTGAGCAAAATATGGCGGTGTCATGCGCAAAAAGGGCTAAGTTAGTGAATTTATCTAACCTGGGCATATCGCTGGTGAATAGCGTGAATAATAGGGGGGAAAGTACCGAACCCTGAGGGACTCCGGCACGTATAGGGTGAGGGGAAGACAGAACGCCCTCGACTCGGTAGCGAAATTGGCGGTTCGACAGAAAGTCTCGTAAGATGGTCACGAGTCTAGGTGGGACACCCATGGTGTAAAGCTGGGGCGGGACACCAGCTGACTCGCTGCTTTAATATAATAAATCCTTTGCAGACCTCATTTACTAAAGCTAATGTAGGTATATTACGCATTCTGCTGTTAATTTAACTTATACCAAAACGAAACTATACAGAACACGATTTTGATCACATTTGTAAAATTCCTTGCTACGTAGGTACAAATGAAAATAATAAAATGTATGAATTTGGCGACGTACACTTTGTGCAGTTTGTCACTGCCCCGGTGACAGCTAGAACTACATTTTATTACATGTTTGAGTCACAAGCACATTTTTATAATAACCTCTTTTTACCTGGTACAAAAATACAAGACTCACAAAAGTTTACTGTCAGCAATTTACTGAAAAAGTGAGCTTTCCCCATGAAAAATGTATGTAATATGTAAAGTCGTAAATAAAGTTAACGAGCAAATCGCTTAGATTCCTGCCCCGGCATTCTCTAATACAAACATCTTCGGCGAGTATGCGGGACGCGGCTTCAAAGGGTGGACCTCTCAAGTATTTGCCTAGTTAAAGAGAGAGATAGAGGATGGAGGCCGAGCTAGTCTCGTAGAATTATTGTCATTTAATCTATAGAATACGGCGGCATCCACGAACCCCTCCGAGTGATCGTCGACTATCGGTATTTGATTTGACTGTTCGTATTTTATCGAAGGATTTTGTTCCCTTCAGGTTTCCAATAAACAGATAAAATAATTTAAAGTAAACACAAAAGTTAGAGCTTATGATGTCCTGTAAAACTTGAAGTTTTCCTTATCTACTTTGCTCTGCGTTTCCTTAAATTATAAATTGAAAGCCGTTTATTTACTCCCTTACATAGGCTACTTATGAAGCTTAATGCTACTAAACGTTACAGAATAGATCGGTATGTTCTGGTTAGTACGAGTCGCCTTAATTGTCCAGTTGATGTAGTTATCGGTGAAAAGCTAGATATTAGTGGGCAACTTCACCTACAGTACGGGCGAGTCCCTGCACTTGTACGTGTGCAGGCACTGACTGACAACAATCATAGGTACTCGTGCCACCCAACTATAAGCACTCGGCACTTTGTTGTCAACTTTACCTTAAACCTTATGAATTCTCTCCCAATTTACGATAGCAGTAGTGTCATTTCTGTAATAAACTACTTATCTAGTCAGTGACAGAAAATAGGGTTAAATTAGTGCAAATCAATCAAAATGTTCTGATGATTGTTAATTTGTTAGCAGAACGTCTAATCGCATGATCAGTAGGCACCTTCTCAGTGTCGAGTGTGGAGTAGTTACCTGTGTGTGCGGGCGCGGGTGCGGGTGCGGGCGCGGGTACACACGCACGCGGCTGTTTGCGTTCCTCGTTAGGGAGCTCATTTAAATCTGTCTGCGTGGCCCTAATGCTTGTCTTACATCATCATGTTACACGTGTCAATACCGTCTACAGAAAGTATTGAAATTTACATACTAAGTATATAATTATTACTCTTAATTAGTCTTTCTTCTAAACTTGTCATTTGATAAGTTTAGGAAACTTTTGACAGCGTAGTGCCTGCTTACAGCATGTGATATCCGTAGGTATACCTATTCTCTAGCCACCTCCACCCAGGACAGATCCGCACCCGAAGTGTTTTGTGATCGTAATAGAAAGAAGTGGTTGGTATCTAAGTATAAACTTTGCGAGTGAAGTCAAGTACATATGTTGAATGCCACTAAGGCATGAATGCAGAGTCTCTGCGAAAGCGTTGAATAAAGTTCACCGAAAAAAGTTCGTTGAAAGGCGGTTGCAAGACTTGCGAGTGGAGTGGTCGTATTCTGTGCAAACACTCACATAGTAGCCGACCTCTTCCCTCCTGCGACCCCCCCCCCCTCCTCCCCTCCTCCCACACCGCACCTCGCTCGGCGCACCGCTGCACGGGCTCCTCCTCGAGTGGCGTTCTGATTAATTACTATAAAGAATCGAAATGATTAGTGACGCAGCAAAGATGCGCTTGAGACCTATTTTGATACATGTAATGCCCTGGGGTAAAAGTGTAATTATCTAGTTGATAACTTTCTAAGAGTCAGCTTCGAAGTTTATAATCACAAAAATTGTGTCGAAGCAAAAGCTAATGCCATCAGAAAGTGGTTAAAAATGTTTAACAACATGTGTACGAAACCAACCGTGATAAATAATAATAGCTTGTTAGGAGCAGCCTGGAAGGGCAGGGGAAGAGGGATGTCATGGAAAGGTAAGGGGGAGGGGTAATGGATTAACGAACAATAATCAAAATCGACTCGCGGAGGCGACGGGAGCCGATACGTCGGAACAAATACACCACTTACTTACAGACTCGTTGATTGTTTAATGAAATAACCCACTCGGGCCGGGGGTATTACTCGGTCGACGAATCTGTGCGGCCTCCGTGCTCTGTCTCTTTTTTCATGAAAGCTATTGCGAGAGAGGACTGCTCCTCCTTTGAATAGAATGAGCAGGTTGATATTCGCGGGCGCGGACGCCTTCGTTAGCGTAACTTGTCACAAACTTGGGATAATTGTATTTAGCCTCTATCTAGTCCCGCCTCCCCGCCCTCCGCAGCCCGCAGTAGCTACGACTCTATATAAAGCACCGAGCAGCAAATCGTCTAAAATAAATAATTCTAAAAAATACCATTGATCATGATAGTCAGTCCTACGCCTCACCGTCGTCGCACGTTCATGGAATTACAAAGTATAAAAATACATTTCAGCATAGATTTCTAAGAATAATTTTCTTGCGACAACATCAACATCACCCTCGTTTTCCCGAAATTGAGACCAAAATAAAATGTGAGGCTTGGAAACATAATCATTAGGCGTTAACTCGACACTGTATCAGTTGCGGGAGACATGTCTCTCGCAGCCTCGCTGAAAGTTGAAGTTTAAATGTAGGTACTTATTGGACAGATTTCATTGATTTTTATGTGAAGTGAGATACCAAATTTAGTTTCACGCAATAACAAAGGGATTTAGACATAACTTGTTACACTAATAGGATATAGCCCTGAAACATTGATGATCCTTGCAATTTCGGAAAAAATACCATACTGAAAATATGACAAATTGTCATTTGACATTTCACCATTGACAAGAAAACGTTTACCATAAAATACGCATTTTGTAGCACAGTTTGTAGCAGATCTCGTTGCATATCTCGTAATATATAGTATATAGCACAGCTCATACTCCTAGCTTTTATACCAATTTATTTATTTATTTATAATTAGAACGGCTTTCGCCAGTAACACTAATTAATGAGTTATTATGTAGGGTAAGGTCATTACTGTTGATAGATAGGTACTCGTAGGTATAGAATATTGTGGCTTGTTCGGTCTCGTGCCGGTACACAGCCAGCAGGCATAAGTACGAGTCAATGCACAGAATCCGCGGCTTAAATCGCGACCGAGAACGCTTTGTAATACCTACCGTCGAATACGAACATTACAATACTTATAATCCCCCGTTCTATACCGTCAGCTTATTGTTTTGTTATTTAAATACAGCTTAATGTTGTTTGCATTACCAATGAGAGCTTAGAATAATTTCCGGCGTATATTAACTACCAAACACCGCTAGTGTTCATAAGTCATAATTCCACACTGTGTCTATATCCTACACTAGTGAGTAGTGAATGCTACTGTAGGATATGATGAGGGTATATAAAAGGGATCGGGCTTACCGACCGACAGGCCCCATTGTCAATGTTTGAGCCGTTAATTGTTTACATGTATTAGGTATGGTGTGTAGGTAGGTACGCACTTGTACCGGTTGTGTGTAGGTAGGTACCCTCTCATGAGACGTGACAATGCGGACGAAGCAGACTACCTATAAACAATTGAAATCGAAGGACAAACACATAAAATTGAAATATAATTTAATTCCGGGTTTTCAAATCTGTTTACCGTCACGGAAATTGATTCCACCCACTCGAGTATCTATTTTGGCGATTCAAGCTTAATTTAATTGCGTCACATTTGAAATGGAAGGAGATTAATAGAAATGAACTTTCAAGAAGTAATGATTTTTATGTAATTTTTAATATATTACTAACTAGATTCCCGTATATCGTTGCAGACAAAAATGTGTGCGCACCACGGCGCAGCATGGAGTATTTCGCGGCCGTGGAGCGGCGTGGCATGACCCCGACCGCGGGACGATGCGTCGCGGCGGCGGGTGGGGCTGGTGGGGCGCGTGGGGCTGGTGGGCCGCGTGCGCGCTGCTGCTCGCGCTGCCCCGCGCCGCGCCGCGCCACCACCGGCACGGCCACGGGCCCCATCCCCACCCCGCCCTCACCGACCTGCGCCTCGTGGACGGCGAGCTCGCCTACAGGCCGCCCGAGCCGCACGCTCCCCACGCGCCCCACGAGCGGGTCGGCGAGCTCAAGGACAAGAAGCTGCACCCGCACTGGCCCATCAAGCGCGAGGCGGTCGTCGAGGGCGAGCTGGTGCTCGGCGGCCTGATGATGGTGCACGAGCGCTCCGACAACATGACCTGCGGCCCCGTCATGCCGCAGGGCGGCGTGCAGGCGCTCGAGACGATGCTCTACACGCTCGACATCGTCAACCGGCGCCGCCTCATCCCCGGCGTCACGCTCGGCGCCCACATACTCGACGACTGCGACAAGGACACCTATGGACTAGAAATGGCCGTGGACTTCATTAAAGGTCCGTTGTGTCGTTCCGATCGTATCTATTCCACGCGAGTAGATCCAACCTCCTTATAATATATCGGTCCTCCCACCATCAGGTTCGATAAGCAACATCGACGACGCGGAGTACGCGTGCAACGCGTCGGCGGTGCGCAAAGTGATCTCGGGCGTGGTGGGCGCCGCCTCCAGCGTCACCTCCGTGCAGGTCGCCAATCTGCTCAGGCTCTTCAAGATACCGCAGGTTATTACATCCTAAATTCATTCTCTCCTGATAATGTCTATAATTCTAAAGTTTCTCATGGTGTCATTCAATGTAGAGTCTCAAGCATTGAGATTTTCTCGTAATGTTTTCTGCGCGCGGCACATAGTGACGGTGTTCCACGTTGTCCAGGTGTCGTTCTTCTCGACGTCGCCGGAGCTGTCGAACAAGGCGCGGTTCGAGTACTTCACGCGCACCATCCCCTCCGACCTGCACCAGGTGCGCGCCATGGTGGAGATCGTCAAGCGGCTCGGCTGGAGCTACGTCTCCATCATCTACGAGGAGTCGAGCTACGGCATCAAGGTAATCGTGTCGCGTTATCGTCCTAGGCGAGGACCTCTATCTGGGTTTGAGTTATTATTGTTGGGCAGGCGTTCGAGGAGCTGGAGGCGCTGCTGGCGCGCAGCGGCGTGTGCATCGCCGTGAAGGAGAAGCTCGTGAAGGACTCCGGCGTGGCCGATGAGCGCGCCTACGACGACATCGTGCACAAGCTGCTCACCAAGCCGCGCGCCAGGGGTCAGTGCCTACACCACTCTACACTACACCACTCTACACTACGCTACGCTACACTACACACTACACTACACACATGTTTCACCGTCATGTCTCCGAGACTAGAATACATAAGCGATGTTCCGGGTATTGTTTCATAGGTGGCGGTGATCTTCTTATCCTCCGGTTTGCTTTCAAGATTTTCAACTCAATACGAATAAAACATTAAGAATTCTATGTTGTATTTTTTTTGTGTTGTGTAGTTTTAAATATCTCTGAGTATACCCACAGGCTACCGACGGCGCCGCCCGCGGTGGCAGGCAGGCGGGTCGCGGCGCGCACTCGTTTGTCTGGAGCTTCCACTTGCCGCACTTGTTGCATGCGCCTCTAGAGACCCGCATATTTATTATGAATACAACTCTAATTTAAATCATAATCAAAAATCGTATTACCTATAATTATATCAAATCAGAAAAATATCCTATTAAATAATTTAAAAGAGATAAAGGCAGCTTCCGCCGCCGCTAGTATCGGCACTAACGAGACGTATGTAGTGCCTATTAGCGCGCGACACCATCTCTCAGGATTTAATGCCTGTCAAGGAACCGGCTAAGGAGTCCTTTGTTCGCGCCCTGTTTTAAGATATCTTTGATCTGAATTTATATACAAATAACATCTAAAACTTGTATAATGTTGAACCGATCTGCCGGTTCAGAGAATAGCTGGTCAGCGAGCTGGGGAGTGCATGCTACGCGACACTATTATGATGACAATAAATGTAACCGAAGCGTATAAGTGATCAGTGTGACGCGTGGAGCGTGGGTTTATCTCGACGCGACGCGGGGTGGGGTGGGGCGGGGGCCGGGGTCGGCGGTCGACGTCGACGCGCGATACCAGCTGCGCCAGCCGAGACAATTTTTCGCTAAAGTGGTTACACAAATTGAATCCATCGGGTGCGTCGATAAGCGATGATTACCGCTTAGCACGCCACTCTGGCTACATTTGGATGGGTGATTGTTATCAGCGGGCCCTTGTTCGCTTCGATTGCATTTGCTCTGTTCACTGAGATGAGGCTCTCGTACCCGCTCACGGCGTGTAGGAGAGCCTAGTAGACATCGAGCGAACGTATACTCCGACAAACTTATTTTTAAATCATATAAACTATTTACCATTTAGTCGCAAAAAGTTAAAATTTGCGTAGCCTCGCAGGCGTGAACAAGATTTGTTTTGAAACTAATCTTAAAGTTAGCGAGCGCGGCTCGGTTGTCTTCGTAATCGGAACTATAGCCGAGAGTTCAAAGTTTATAATTCGTTAATCGAATGCCTCTAGCATGGCGAGCGGCGCTCGTGCGGGCCGGCCGGCCGAGCCAGGGAGTGAGGGGGTCGGTGGCGTCACAGAGATAGATACGACTATGAATCTATGAAATATGCTTGTTCAATCACTGATAAAAAATATACGCTTATGTCCCAACCGAAAAACAATGACATTATTCAATATTCCTCTATGGCTATTAAAAGATAAGTAGGTATGTTAGTCGTTGAGCTATGCAGGTCGGGCGAGTACGGTTGCTGAGTCGGCAGTTCCGCGCAGATAGGCCTTTGTAAATAGCGTTTTTTTAGTTAGCTGACGGCTGCGGTCCCTCTCGCCGCCAGTCAGCGCCCCCTCGAGCGCCGCGGCGCCGCCCGCCTACTCGACACTCGGTCATCTTTGACGCTTTCGCCATTTCTTGCACACATATTTTTTTGGTTCGCTTATCTATTATGTACGCCTAAAGAATATACTATAACATAGATAATAATATAGTCACCAATTGACTGTAGCACTGTAATGAATGTGAACTGCTGAGGGCAGAGGGCGGGTCTGATAAGCTGCTTACTAGCCGCTAATAAAGCATCCAATTCGGATTTCCACCTCAACAAAAGCCAATAAATTACTTTTCCTATAACGCGATATCGACGGCGCACCGGCCGCGCGGCGTCTCGTTCAGTTCCGCGTATATATATCGGACGAATTGGATCGCATGCCAAAATCCTACTAATATTATAAATGCGAAAGTTTGTAAGTATGGATGTATGTATGTATGGATGTTTGTTACTCTTTCACGCTCCAACGGCTGAAGGGATCTGCTTGAAATTTGGCACAGAGCTAGAATATGTTCTGGAATAACACATAGGCTACTTTTTATCCCGGCAACGCGGGTGAAACCGCGGGGAGCCACTAGTATTATACAAATATGGGCGACTGCGCTAGCGATGTTAGACTGTACTGTACCTAATAATATGGAATGCTGGAAAAGCTGAATATTATTATTAAACCGGATTTTGCTATGAAATTTTAATAATGGTTTGTTTTATTGTAATGATTTTGTATATATTTTTGTATAGGTACCTGGTACATCAGACCAAAAGTGTTCGCAATATTTAAAGCATTCTAACATTTTGATATTTGATCCATACATAAGTTGCTTAGTTTGGAATCGGATTGGGCGTGTGTGAGAAATGTCCCAGGATATTTTTTTTATTTAATGAGTGGAATCGGTTGAAACTTTTTTAAATTGCGGTATTATTTAAGTACTGTTCTATTCTGATTTGGCCAATAATTAGGAAATGAATACCTACATAATAATAAATCGACACCAGCTATTTATACTACGCTAACTCGAAATTTGGCAAAAACGTTTTTTTATGCCAAGCTTCTTAGAATTAGGTTTTTTATATGTAAAAAAAAAATTGTGAAGAAATATACAAAAATAACGAAGTTACAAATTTTATAAAACGCTAAGTGCAGGTACTTTTTGAAATCACTCGATTTAAACCACGCCAACTAGTGTTAGCGGAGTGTCCACTGGGAAGGGGCGCATAGATTGTATTATGTATTACAAAGTATTTATATATATATTATAGTAATACGCTACGTATTTCTTAAATTTAAGCGCTTTTATAAAAGTCCGTGTATACTACGCAAACACTAGTTAGCGTAGTTTAGAACGATCAGGCATATTTGTTCATTTGTAGAATGCGCTACTTAGCGACTTTTACTAGCTAAATACTTATGTCAAAATACAATTATATTTATTCGTTTTCGACGGTAACTTCACCATTCATATTTTTAATGTATCGGCATGTTTTTATGATAATAAAAAACATAATTTTAATACAATATTTTACCCTTTTTTGTAGAATCGTAGCCAAATAAATTACCAGCTGAAGTTAATAATCCTGAGTTCGGGATTTTTTATGAGCACGTTATGTCTGATGAGATAATTTTAAAATAATTATTATTATATACCTATCCAGTTCAGTCAATTATGAAAATTATGTGCAGACCTACAAGATACAAACTTAAACAACTTGGGGGCTCTTTATACTCCACCTAATATTTATTTACCAAAGGTATTGACTTCGGTCCAAAAGCCTTCTCCGTTGACATTAAGTCCAACAAGTATCGACATTTTGTTTTCTGTCGTATCTGATGATCCTTCTGACAGCACAGCTAATATAGTTCTTTATCTTCAAACGGTGTAGCCGACTTCTTACCAAAAAACCGAAAATACAACAATCCCACATCTAATTGGTATGTCTGCCCAGGAAAGTCTTTCAGGTTTGCACATGAATGACAGGATATTGATCCACCCCCAGTAATTTTAAAACTTTCGCCTGTTTTCAATTATGGTCTCTATTCTGCGGTATCAAACTAGTACAAATAACTGCGTGAGGGATAAAACAGTAACGATATCGTTTACTATATTATGAAGATACTTATTATCCGCTCATTTCTTTCAAATGAAGATGGAGAAGATGAAGAAGCAACCATTTTATGGAAAAAAGACATACGGCTTTAATAAAAAAGACTGCAAGAGGCAGAGAAGTGTATTCTCCAGTTGAATGGTATACACCAGTGCGATAGGGAATGGAACTCCTTTATTTTGATTCTAGAAATAATATAGCTTAATTTTTATTAATGACAAAATTATCTAGAACAAAGTTAATTAAAATAGTTTATATTGGTAACTACGGCTTGTTGGAAAATAAGTATCGTTTATCTTTTGATTGATAACGTAAGCAAACATGTAGTATATTTTAAAAATACTAGATAATCCCACTTTTAGAGCTTATTCCCGAAAAAGACACGAAACTTTGTTAAATCAATCCAGCAAAATACAAAAACCTTAAATATTATTGTGATAACAATATTATTCCGGAAATGTATTATCGTTATTGTTATCTATTTTATTTAAGGCCTGGGTCTATGGGTATCCCACTGCAGGGCAAATGCCTCCCATCTCGCTTTCCACATAAATATTATTATTTTAATAACTGAACATAATGAGGAGAGTTCATTTTCTTTTAAGAATAACAATATTAAGTACTTTATTGATTTAAATAATTATAAGGTACAAAATCGAACTGTGATTGATCTGATCTTCAATTAATCATAAGTAAGCACTTAATTGATATTTAATTAACTGTTGATTACTTACTAGTTTTATACGTTATTAGGTTAAATTATGTATCAAAATTACAGAATATAATATTATCTGCTCTATTCTATCTAGAATCTATAAAAAATAATATAATTTTTAGCTCCACGGAAAGATAAATGAGGCGTTAACTTGTGGCACAGGTCGATGTATAGTACGCTATGTATAATTTGGCGGCTTTTAACACGATATCCGCCAGAGACGTATATACGGGTTAACAAAAAGCTAACTTTAATAACTAGTTATTTTGCCAGTGAATTTATAATAATATATTTTACGGATATATATATAACCCTAAGGTTACAAATAATGCATGATTTATTTAAAAATTATCATCGCAACACAATAAAAATAACACATCTTTATCACTATGACATCCCGTAATACACAACGCTAACGTAAGATAGACGTGTGTAACTTGTAAAATTAATTAGAAGAATTACGTCTATATTCGGCTAACTAGCGCTAAATCGAAAAATAGAAATAATTATGGAAAAATAAATATGAGATATTATAATGAAAAAAATAACCATGAAGGGTTCCAAATTTCAAATAAATATCTTAATTAATGTAAAAGTTATCACGTTTTTTCCTTTATAAGCCTCTCCTGTAAAGTACACATTTCGGACTTAGCGTAGTATAAATAGCTGGTGTCGAAATGATGTCATTGATATTGCCGTAACAGAGCATTCTCAATAGGCGTGGTATGATGTGGTGTGTAGTGTGTTGTGTCGTGGTGTAGTGTAGTGTGCGCGTGTACGTGTGTGCAGGTGCCATAATCTTCGGGTCGGACCAGGAGGTGGCGGGCGTGATGCGCGCGGTGCAGCGCGCGGAGGCGACGCGCGCCTTCAGCTGGGTGGGCTCGGACGGGTGGAGCGCGCGCGCGCTCGTCTCCGACAACAACGAGCGCGCCGTCGAGGGCACCATCAGCGTGCAGCCGCAGGCCAACCCCGTGCGCGGCTTCCACGACTACTTCCTCGACCTGCACGTCGACACCAACAAGCGGAACCCCTGGTTCGTGGGTGAGTACCTACCGCGCCGCACTGTCGCCGTACTGTACACGACACTGTACCCGTGCATCGTATCGCGTAGAGTTCTGGGAGCAGCACTTCGAGTGCCGGTTCGTGGGCGCGGGCGGGGTGCGCACGCCGTACAACGCGCGGCTGACGCGCGCCTGCTCGGGCCGCGAGCGCCTCACCGCCGACGACACGCCCTTCGAGCGCCAGCTGCAGTTCGTCTCCGACGCCGTCATGGCCTTCGCCTACGCGATCAGGTAACTCGCACACACACACACACACACATAGTACACCAATACGACGATAAATTGAGCTAAATGATTGTTTATAAATCCCGGGGAAATCAACAGGGTGTTCATGGACAGTATCAGTTCATATAAATTGGGCCAGAGTGCAGAGCGTGCTGAGTGCTGACATTATAATCATACAATAATATAAAACCCAAACGAAAGAACTACTCAGGTTGTTAGTGTATGGGCCCGAAGCGGAGGCACGGATTAAATGCACGCTCCACTAAGAATAAGCGGCGCAATTACAGTGCTTAGAGCGCTGAGTGGCGGCGCTCGGGAGCCGGGAGTAGGGAGTAGGGAGCCGGGAGTCGCAAGGTGATCGCTCTCGGTGCGCGGTCTCGATGAGCGCACTCAATGGAGCAATCGGAACGTGATTGGAACTCTTTGTCATTGATAGGATACCAATCCGACGGTTCATTTGTGTTCTCGGCGGGCATGTGCGGTGAGCGGCGAGCGGAGGGTGAACCCCCTCCGCCCGCTCGTCGCCCCTTAGTCTAGTCGCGGTCGCTATGCAAAACGATTAACCCGAGCCAGAGATTACCTACTCATTGATTAGGCATCGTGTTAATTAATGTGAATTTGACGGTCCCGAGAATTAGACGGGTTTTGATTAAGCCCTCAGGCTTTAGTTGTTAGTTATCTACTGACCCAGAAAAGGGTTCAAATGCGCCCTCCCAGATATTCCCCGAGTGTAGTGCTACATTTGGTAAATTATATACTTCGCTGATGATACGACATCGCTTTAATCGGACCAACAATCTCTACATTGAATTTATAGAATAAGAATGTTGATTTTAAGCTTCCTAGTATGATACTGAAGCTGATATATGTATTAGTATTAGAAGTTGTGATACTTGTTTACAATAGTATGTAGTGATATGGCAACCCAGCCTCAGTTAAACTGGTCTCTCGGTTTTTATTTCATTTTTTATTGAATTAACTGCCATAGAATAAGGAAAAGTGTTTTAAAGTGTTACACGACATAAGAAGAACCGGCAATACTGTGGACCAGAGTAAAAATTCCTGCTGTTTATCATCAAATCATCAAAGATAAGTTGATGTTATTTACCCATTCG
Organism: Thyatira batis; assembly: GCA_905147785.2. NCBI lineage: Eukaryota > Metazoa > Arthropoda > Insecta > Lepidoptera > Drepanidae > Thyatira > Thyatira batis. Next base: position 49,119 of record LR990498.1, on the reverse strand, counting down.
CAGTTTAAAACTAGAAATACCCACCGAGACTTGATTTCTAAATTGTCAAAACAAGAGTGACAGCTAAATCATTCCGTCAACCTAACTGACATTGTCAATTCCCTTTTGACAGTTACCTAGTGTTGCCAACTCGGGAAACTTTGCCGAACTTTGAGGGAAATTTACATAATTTCAATATCACAATAAGTTCCACTTCACTCTCGGATCTACAGATTGCTTCTTGTTGGTAAAATATTAGAAAATCAATATGAAGTGTGCTGGATGCCTTAAATCTACAAGAGATATCAATGCTATTAAATGCACTAACCCGGGATGTGAAAATTGTTTTTGTACACTGTGTGTGAATATATCCACTTTTTCTAGTGAGCGCAAAAAATCCTGGAAATGTCCGGATTGTGCCGCTGTGGCAAAAAGAGGTGGAGATAATACCCTCACGCCAGCGCGATCTGGAACTGAAGCACAAAATATAATAATGCGCAAGAAGACTGATCCGCTCCCGGTCCAATCAGGATCTGATCTCAAGGAACTAACAACAGAGCTTCGGGAGTTGATGAAGGAGTTTTCATCGCTCAGCACTAAACTGGAAGAAGTGACAATTTCCCTGTCTCACTGCCATGGTCGGATGGACGATCTTGTGGCTGCTATGAAATCTACTGATACTCGCTTAAAAAACCTGGAAAAACGAGATCAGGACATAATCGACCTTAAGACTACTGTGAGTCAACTTCAGAATGAACTAAACACGCAAGCCCAACTGAGCCTACGTAATGAAATAGAAATAGTTGGAATTCCGGAAAACCAAAATGAAAATTTACATCACGTAGTTTGGGTAGCAGCACAAAAACTTGGAGTGGAGCTTGAAGACAAGGACGTGGACTACGTTACTAGGGTTGGTGCCCGTCGTTCACTAGTACCATCAGATGCTTCTGGAATGACTGATAAATTGCCGCGGCCGATTGTCATACGCCTTCTTCGTCGGTCTAAACGTGATCAAATACTTGTGGCAACAAAGTCACGTCGCAACATCACAAGTTCGGACCTAGAAGTAGCGGGTACACCCGTAAGAGTGTTCTTTAATGAACGACTCACTAAGCAAAATAGAGATTTATTTCGTGACGCTCGCTCAAGAGCGAAGAGTCATGGATACAAGTTCTGCTGGTGTAACCAAGGCTCAATCTACATTAGACAACGTGAGGGTAAAGCAGCTGTGGCTATTCGGTCGAGGGGCGATCTGGATCGAGCATTTCCTACTGACCCCTTTCAAGCTGCAAATGATAACAAGCATATTTAAAAATATTATTATTTACTTCTTGCTCCAATATGGGACGCTTTTTAGCATCCTTGTAGTCCTTAATAATCTCAATCATCAAACAAGACCACTGAATATGTATGTCTTGCAGGCGCAGTTATCTTTAGTCTTTATGTATAAAGTCTGGTATTTAGTCTTATTCTCACTTTTATATAAGTTATTTTATTATTTAGTAGTATGTATATATTACATTTTATGTATAGGTTCAGTTATTATTAGAAACTATGTTTTTCCCAGTGCTCTTCAGTATCAAACAACGACTACCTTTTTCAACCAATGTAAATATTACACAAATCAAATCTTAGAAACAATCCTAAATACAAGATCAATCGATAGTAGTAATTATATAACAGGTAAATTAATTTTTCATTTAAATGCTTTTTCTTAACGATTTAAGTTCAGAACTGGATTCGCTAAAGGTACACTGTGAGATAACAAATGAACTCGAAAAATGCCAACATATTTTCACATCTTTACACAGCTTTAAAATATTCACTCTTAATATCAGGAGCATCCAGAAAAACTTTGACACCTTTCTTGTCGGTTTCTCACGACTAAATTTGGAAATTGACGTAATAATATTGACTGAGTGTTGGTTAAATGACTATGTAACTGCTCCACATATAGCAGGATACTATTCATATGCAACTGCTAATAACAGAAACCAAAATAGTGGGGTAGTGGTGTACCTAAATAATATCTGGATCGCTACAGTATCGGAACCTATAATAGAAAATGCTGATGTTCTAGCGATTAAAATACCTAAATTAGTTACCATACTCGGCATATATCGATCACCTTCGAATAAAAACCTCGAGGGGTTTTTGTCATCGCTAGAATCATACATAGCCAATAACCAACTAGAAAAATTACCCCTGATTATAGCTGGAGATTTAAATGTGAATATAATGACCAGTACTGATAGCGTCCAAAGCCTAGAATACCAATGTTTTATGGCAGAAACTGGGCTCCTGCCAGCGATAGTCCAACCAACCAGAGCCTCAGCATGTCTGGATCATATATATATAAGTACTTGTTTTACCAAGTCTGCAATTGGTATTGTTTGTCATACTGATATTACTGATCATCACTCAGTCATGTTAGGTGTCAATCTTAATAAGCCTAAAGTGAATCGACAAAGCCGTCTTAAATTGAAAAGAGATTACGACGCTATCATGGGTGATCTGTTAGAAATTGACTGGGGTGAGGTTTACGGAGCTAAAGATGTGAATAATGCAACAAATATCTTTTCACGGAAATTACTGGACTCTATTAAAAGACACACAACAGAAATTAGAATTAGTAGGTCTAAGTATAATCTTAAACCCTGGATAACGCCGGGGCTTATGCGTTGCATGCGTCACCGTGATAAATTACATTCGCAAGCTAAAAAAGAGCCTAAAAACGAAATTCTACAACTTACTTATAAACGCTACCAAAATTTCTTTACAGGATTAATCCGAAAACTTAAAATTGAATACGAATCCAAAGAACTGAAACATAATTTAAATAATCCTAAAAAGCTATGGAAATCCATTAAATCCTTTTGTAATTTAAACCCAAGAAACCAAGATTCAACCGAACTTCTATCTCTTCCTGGCACTTTAAACTCACAAAGTTCAATAGATCTTAGTAACACTCACTTTTCCACAGTTGGTCAGGAACTTGCTAGCAAAATTCTACATAATATGAATTCCAGTGAAGCTAATCTAGCAAGCTCCGTCGGAGCCAAATATACTCCTGCAGACTCTTTCTTTATGCATCCCACCGATGTACATGAAGTTGATTCACTAATAAGCCAACTACAAAATGATAAAGCCCCGGGTGTTGATGGTCTAGATAACATTCTGCTAAAACACATAAAAGTTTCCATAGTTAAACCGCTGACACATGTCTTTAATTTAAGCCTCGCGACTGGGGTCTTTCCCGCTGACTGGAAACTGGCTTTAGTTTGTCCAATACACAAGAGCGGTCTTAAAGACTCGCTGAACAACTATAGACCTATTTCGCTTCTGGGAGCTTTCTCTAAACTTCTGGAAAAGCTTGTTAATAAGCGTTTAGTTAATTTCCTCGAGTCACACCACTTAATATCCCAAAAACAATTTGGTTTCCGGAGTGGTAAATGTACGGAAGACGCTGTGTCTCTGCTTTGCTCAAAAGTGTCCACACAACTTGACAACGGGAAGTGCTGTTTGGGAATTTTCCTGGATTTAGCAAAAGCCTTCGACACTGTCTCCGTTCCGATTCTTTTGAAAAAATTAGATAATATGGGAATTCGGGGTATTGCCGGAGATTGGTTCAGAAGTTATTTGCTGGAACGGAGGCAGTGTGTGAAGATAGCAATGACCGTTAGTAGACCGCTCCCCATTACTTTTGGCGTGCCCCAAGGTAGTATATTAGGTCCCACGTTATTTAATATATATATCAATGATATTCACGACATACTTATTGAGAACGGCGAGGTCATCTGTTATGCGGATGATACTGCAGTTGTTATACATGGTTCAAATTGGAAAATGGTTTCATCCCTTGCTGAAAGTAGTATGTCGCAGATTAGTGATTGGCTCAGCAGAAACCTGCTTACTTTAAATACAGACAAAACCAAGTTCATATGTTTCCACAAAACATCTGCCTCTGCACCTCCAGAGAATAATATGAGTATTAGAATACATCATCTACAATGTACTCTTGGTAGTTCATGTAGCTGTGTGTCGATAAATAGAACTAAATTCATTAAATATTTGGGAGTGCTAATAGATGAAAATCTGAATTTTAAGAAGCATATCGAAAGTCTTTCAGCTCGTGGAAAGGAAAGTGATAAATATTATGCGAAACCTACGGAACACTATATGCAGAGAACTGCTTATCACAATTTACATCGCAATGTGTCAGTCACTCATACTATATTGTATTACCTGTTGGGGAAGTGCTGCAAAAACCTTTATGATTCGAGTTGAACGAGCACAACGTTCTGTGCTTAAGGTTATGCTCAAGAAACCTTTTAGATATCCAACTGCGGACTTGTATAAACAGAGCGGTATTTTAAGTGTGCGTCAACTATTTATTTTAAAAATATCCCTTGATGCACACAAGCACTTTCGTACAACTACTAATGACATATCGAAGAGACGAGTTCATAAAATTCCTACTCCTGCAGTCAGTACTTCTTTTGCCCGACGTTTTGGTCTTTCCTTAAGGGCACACGTTTATAATAGTGTTGTTAAATTCTGTGACATTAAAAATAAGTCGGTTAGAGAAGCAAAATTAATAATACATAAATGGTTGAGCACTTTGTCTTACTCTGCTACTGAAGATGTTCTCAGTATTAAAATTTAGTTATATACTAAATTACATATGAATTATTTGACTATATTATATTTTATATATATTATTTATTATACTATATTTTAACTAGATAGATATTAAAAAAAAATTGTAATTGCCTTTTTATTATTATATACTTAATTATTCAAGTATCTTTAGTTTTATATCCATTCATTTATCATCACTATAGTACATATGTTTGAAATTGTGTATGAATACGTTAATAAATTAGTTTAGTTTGTTACCATGAGACAGGACATATGCCTAGTTATAGAAATTTGTATGAGGCAATGATTCTTATCTGTAAAATTGGTTTTCACGATACAGGCCTAGCCTAGTGTGAAGATCGCTGTCAAAAATATGTATATCAAAATAAGTTTAAATAAATAAATAAATAAAATAAATAAAATAAAATAGTCGTGCGTGACGTGCGTGACGTGTGTGACGTGTGTGACGTGTGTGACGCGTGGCGTGTTGTGGCAGGGACATGCACGCGGCGGTGTGCGGCGGGCGCGCGGGGCTGTGCGACGCCATGCGGCCCGCCAGCGGCGCCGACCTGCTGCGCTACCTGAGGAGGGTCAACTTTACCGGTACTCCACCACACCTACACCCACACCCTCATCATCACTCCGCTCCACACCACACCACACCACAGCTCACCTCACGTGGCTGGTTCCCGGCAGGTCTGAGCGGTGACGAGTTTCACTTCGACACGAACGGCGACGGGCCCGCGCGCTACAACATCCTACACTTTAAGCAGATCTCGCGCGGCGTCTACCGCTGGGTGAAGGTCGGCCAGTACCTCGACGGAGAGCTTCAGCTCAATCTGACCGGTAGGTAGAGCTCCGCGATTTCGACTTCCATTAGGGCCCTCGTAACGAACCGGCGTTTTTTGTCAATCGCAGAGATCCAGTTCAAGTGGGGGGAGCGACGGCCGCCGGAGTCGGTGTGCAGCGCGGAGTGCGAGCTCGGCCAGGCCAAGCAGTACGTGGAGGGCGAGAGCTGCTGCTGGCACTGCTTCAACTGCACGCAGTACGAGGTAGGTGGCGCGGTAGAATGCGATGGTCGGGCGCGGGCGAGAGTAGGGTAGTGTACGCGTCGGGTCGGTCCGCAGATCCGGCACCCCGCGGTGGAGACGGCGTGCGCCGTGTGTCCGCGCGGCACGCTGCCGGACGCGACGCGCACGCACTGCCGCGCCATCCCCGAGGCGTACCTGCGGCCCGACTCCGCGTGGGCCATCGGCGCCATGGCCTTCTCGTCGGTCGGCGTGCTGCTCACGGCGTGAGTGTGGGCCGGGGTGGGGCGAGCAGGGCGGGACTCGGCACTACAGCGCGCGTGTTGCAGGTTCGTGTGCGGCGTGTGGGTGCGGCACGCCGCCACGCCGGTGGTGCGCGCCAGCGGCAGGGAGCTCTCCTACGTGCTGCTCGCCGGCATCCTCATGTGCTACCTCGTCACCTTCGCCCTCGTGTTCCGGCCCACAGACGTGCTCTGCTCCATCCAAAGGTCGCTTAGCTAATTAATAGTTTGGGTCGTTTTGCACGACGGCACCGTTGTTATCCTGTACCTAAACTATAATAACCCTCGGCTCGGGTGACGGGTGTCGTCAGGTTCGGCACGGGTTTCTGCTTCACGGTGGTGTACGCGGCGCTGCTGACGAAGACGAACCGCATCGCGCGCATCTTCAACGCGAGCAAGCGCTCCGCCAAGCGGCCCGCGCTCATCTCGCCCAGCGCGCAGCTGGCCGTGTGCGCCGCGCTCGTGTCCGTGCAGGTGTGTGTGTGTGTGTGTGTGCGGGCGGGTGCGCGTGTGTGCGAGCTCGCCCTGTATGTCCGCGTCGCGTGGTGCCTGTGCAGGTGCTGATCGTGGTGGTGTGGATGATCGTGGCGCCGGCGCGCGCCATGGCGCACCACCCCACGCGCGAGGACAACATGCTCGTGTGCGACTCGTACGTGGACGCCTCCTACATGATCGCCTTCTTCTACCCGATCGTGCTGATCGTGGTGTGCACCGTGTACGCGGTACTTACGCGCAAGATCCCCGAGGCCTTCAACGAGAGCAAACACATCGGTGAGTTTCGTTTCATAATGTCACCTACCCTCGTCGCCATCGTTGCGGCCGCTCCTCGTAACATTTTCGTATTTCGGATATAATACGTGCATGAAGTCGTGATAAATATCGGTGTGCAGGGTTCACGATGTACACGACGTGCGTGATCTGGCTCGCGTTCGTGCCGCTGTACTTCGGCACGGCGAGCCACGTGCCGCTGCGCGTCACCAGCATGGCCGTCACCATCTCGCTCAGCGCCAGCGTCACGCTCGTCTGCCTCTTCTCGCCCAAGGTGCGTGTGAGCGAGCTCGGTGTGTGTGCGTGTGTGTGTGCGGTAACATAGGCCGGCGATGTGACGGGTGCGCGTGCGTGTTGCAGTTGTACATAATCCTGGTGCGTCCGGAGCGCAACGTGCGGCAGAGCATCATGCCGGTGCGCTACAGCCGCAAGCCGCCCGCGCCGCCCGCCGCCCCCCCAGCCCCGCTCGCCGCGCGACCCGCCCTCGACGCCGGCAAGAGTCAGTACCGAGCGCCGCGTCCACGTCTCTAGCACGATCGACGGTTAGAGTTTAACGTGAATATTCCTCGTTCCGTGTTCCAGAGGCTGCGTGCGTGGACAAGGAGACCCAGACGGAGGCCCCGGAGCGGCGGGTCGGCAACGGGCCGGCGGCGGGGGCAGGCGGGTTATAGCCCCGGCCGTCGTCCCGCTCGCTGGACGAGGGGCTCGCCGCCTCCGTCGCCGCGGCCCGGAGCGCCTCCGCCGCCGGCTTCGGCCGCAAGAAAACCTGCTCCTGCAAAATTAAGGAAAGAAAACCGGTTGTCGTTTAATTCTTCGATCGGTCCGACCCGGTACCCCCCCTCTACCACCCGCCTACCGAGCGGGTGTTGTAAATTATTGTCATTTTACTCGACTGTGTATATACTAGTAGTAGAATTGTTACAGTCTTCGAGGACGAGATCGCCGGATCGAGAACTCCGGGGGCGCCTAGTGCTCCTTCTCTGTATATAATTATAGGTACCTCCGAATGTAAATATATTGTAAATATAACCCGGAGACGAGTACCTAGTGATGTTTATTGTACATAATGGCGGTGCATTTGTCGTTAAGGGCGCGTTCGAAACGATGGATTGTATAAATAGGGCCACGAGAGGGCGCGAGAGGCGCGAGAGGCGCGAGAGGAGCGATATGCACAGGCGGAGCTCTGAGCCGGGACACTAGACACATAATGTTACAGCCGCTTCCTCCGGCGCGGCCGAGCCCGCCGGCCGAGCGAGCGACCGAGCGACCGAGCGACCGAGCGGCTCGCCCGCGCCGGGAACCCGCCACCCGCCACCCACCGCGCACCGGTGCGACCTGTTACTAACGATACATTACTAAAATGATTTATGTATACTAAGTTGTCTCTAGATAAACGCATACCGACCGATCTCATAGTTATTTTATTGTTTAGTTATCAATTATGTCTCTACTGTCTTTTGCTCTTCCTGTACATATTGACTGACGATACAAATTGTAACATTTTATGATAATAAACCGATTCGATGTTACATAACACGAGACTCATTTATTTTCCTGGATTCCTGATAATAGTGTACCTGCGTAGTTTATACGCATAACATACTGGTGCTGGATACACGAGAGTAGCTAAGGTTGGTGTATTTTATTTTTAGCAACAATATTAGATCAAACTAGAATAAAACTATTAAATACCTATTTTATAAAAAAAAATTTTAATTTATGTTATTTTATTTTATTATGTAAGTACTAGCTTTTGCCCGCGACTTCGTCCGCGTGGAATAGTTACTTTGGGCAAACGCTAACTTTCAACCCGCGACTTCGTTTACGTAGGAAGAGGGTTTCGCAGAGCTAACTGATGACTGCACGCCGGCCCGGCCCGTAAGGTGCGCGCAGTACTTGATAATTATTTTGCTGCGATGTTATTTTAAATTTGCGATATCTCCTAAGATAGGTATTCAATGAAATCGAATGCTGTAAATGGCAATTTTGTTTTAAATTAAATACTTGTGATGAATAACGTATTTATTTGGATAAGGATTAATATCATCTTTATAAAAACACCTTCACAAATAATGCTTCATTTTCGAACAAATTTGAATAGTATAAAAATGGTTATAGTGAGCCAACCTTAACAGATAGATATATGCTATCGCGGACTTTTTTTTTGAACTTTTAAAGGGAAACAATTCTGTCATACATCATTTTAGCGTAACTTTAACCGTTTACGCAGCGTACGCAGCGGAAGCTCTCAACATGAAAAGAAATCTCCCGATTTTGAAACATTCTTCATTGGTGCTCCGCTCCTATTAGTCATAGCGTGATGATATATAGCCTATAGCCTTTCTCGATAAATGGACTATCTAATGCTGTAAGAATTTTTCAAATCGGTTCAGTAGTACCTGAGATTAGCGCGTTCAAGCAAACAAACAAACAAACTCTACTCCTTTATAATATTAGTATAGATTATTGTTTAACTCTGTTTACATTGTATAAGGTGTACACACCTACCTATGTATATCTATTACTTTGCCTTGTACCTATGGTTTATATTCGCACGAAGCCCTTTTAATTTTATTTTTTTACTACATATTAGTCTTACCTTCTCCTATGGCTGTTATAATTTATGAAATCTATTTAGAGAAACCTCAAATTTTACATAAATTAGTTCTTATTATAAGATATAAAATTCCTTAAATTATAAAATTAAAAGAAGATCAACAAACATGTCTGTCGTCCCTGTCTTGTCTTATCATATTTGTTTTCTCCGTATTCCGAGTTGGCTTGGAATTAATTCCGTTTCAGGTTTGTCTGCATTAATATATTTACAAATATAATGACATTTTTCTTTTACTATTACCTAATTAAGAAACTAGAGTCACATAGCGCAATGGAACGTGTAAAAGTGGTCATAAACATGAATAGAAGTACATATTCCTCTCTAAAAGCCGCAACATCTAGCGCCATCTACCTACATCTTGTTTTCAGAGTTTCGTGGCGTCATCTAGTGTTGAATAGCAGAACTATTTACGTAGTTAGTTCGTATTAATAAACAACAGATGAATTATTCGTATTTTCGTGCGCTAAACAACAGATGATTATTCAACAATTCTGTGTTACTTATGTACGTGGCATCGCAAAAGGTATTTACGAGCTTAAAGGTAACGCAACATAATATCTTATGTTTAAATTGAAAAATAAATTAAATTTTCTGATGGTGGTAGCGCCCTCTTAAGTCGAAAAGTAGAACTAGCTTAATAAATCTCTAATAGATGTGGGATAAATATGACAAAATCTATTGAAGATAATATAAATAATATGGTGACTCTCAAAGAGTGGTACTATCATTTATATTTTTATTTGTGAATTATCAAATAACATTAAATTTTCTGAGGGTGGTAGCGCCATCTTGAGTCGGAGAGTAGAACTACTAATATAATAAAACTTTGATTGACATGGGATAAACAACAAAATCTATAAAACAAAATATAAATAATAATATGTAGTCATAAAGGGGGTACTTTACCATCATTTATATTTTTATTCATTAATAACTAATACAGCATTAAATTTTCTGAGGGTGGTAGCGCCATCTCATGTTGAGTAGCAGAACTGTTTATTTAATGAGTTCGGATTATAAATGCAACAATATATTTTTATCTATATCTATACTAATATTATAAAGAGGAAAGATTTGTTTGTTTGTTTGTTTGTAATGAATAGGCTCCGAAACTACTGGACCGATTTCAAAAATTCTTTCACCTTTGGAAAGCTACATTATCCCCGAGTAACATAGGCTATATTTTATCCCTGTATTCCTACGGGAACGAGAACTACGCGGCTCAAACCGCGGGGAGGCAGCTAGTCTTTAAATAAAAAAATAACTTAATATTGTTTTCTCATGGCAGTAGTGCCATCTTGGGGCAAAAAGTAGAACTACAAATTTAATCAATCTTTGATAGATATGCGATCAAGAACAAAATATATTATAGAAAATATAAATATGTAGTTTAAAGAGGGTACCTTACCATCATAATTATATATTTTTGTTGATTAATTCTTAATCTACATTCTGTTTCTGAGGTACGTGGCGTCATCTAGTGTTGAAAAGAATAACTGTTTACTCAATGAGTTCGTAATGTAATAAATGCTAAGCAACGGAAAGACTTACAAAAAATAAATATGTGGCGTCGCAAAAGGTATTTATTTATATAAGTAACGCAGCATAATATCTTTATCTTTAAATTTAAAACTTAAATTAATTTTTCTGATGGCGGTAGCGTCATCTTGAGTCGAAAAGTAGGACTACTAAGATAATAAATCTTCGATAGATAATTAACCAAATCTATTGTAGATAATAAAAATATGTAGACTCGCAATGGCCTCGCACTGTCCTAACATAATTTATAGCTTTATTTATCAATTATAAAACAACATTAGCTTTTGTCAAGGCGGTAGCGTCATCTAGTATCAAATAGCAAAACTACTTATTTGGTCAATCTTAAATATTCTTGAACAAAAACAAACGGAATTAAATAAAGAAAATGCAAATGTAAGAACAAGAATTACGGTTAATTAATAAGAACTATGTTTATTTTATTGATAAATATATAAAATTACAATGAAAGTTGGCAATGAAAATTGGCACATTATATCGTGTGGGGTTGAATAAAGGATAATGTTCGAGCGAGACGATGATCGGAGTTGCAAGCGTTTTTAATAGCAAAATAAGCACAAATGGCACGTCGGAGGCTCGGACCGCGACTGCCGGCGACCGAGCGGTAGCGGATGGAAGAGGTCGGCGCGTGCACATCTAGCGTAGGTAGGTATAAGTATAGTGCGCTCACGATATACTAGCGGAATCGCGCGGGTTTGCTTATTGATTAATGACATAATATTACATATATTGGTATAGATTTTAATAAATTATATTGAAATTATATTGTATGTAAAGTGTAGTATAAATATGTTCTATATGTATAATATGTGGTTAAATTATATATAAATGAATTAAGTAATACAGCTATTTATGATCCTTTTATTGTATGTTTATTTTTTCTTTTTTATTATTATTTAGATGAACCTATATAATTAAATTTAATAATGGTTGTACATATATTGATGGTTGACAATAAAATACTTACGATAAAATATATTTATTTATTTATCTCTTTAAATCTCGTACATAACTTCTAGAAGTGAATTCATTCATTTTAACAGGCTTTAACAGTTTCATTGATTAATAGGCTCTATTTTATGAACAAACCCGGTTTTATTGACAGCCCGGTTGGCTTTGTGGTTAGTGACCCTGACTTTCGAGCCGCGGGTCGTGGGTTCGAATCCCACCCAGGACAAACATTTGTATGCATGAATATGTCTGTTTGTCCTGTGTCTGGATGTAAATATCTATAATATGTATGTATTTAAAAGTATTATATGTAGTATATCAGCTATCTGGTTACCACATCGACGTATAGCGATAGACAAGAACGTTCATGTAAAACATTTGTTTAAAAACTGGTAAGAGTTAGAACTAAAGTTCGCTGCAGCGCTGTATAAAGCTGTGTCAACTAACCAAACTATTTTAAAAGATACAGCGCTAAATTGCTTAGAGTATAGTTTTCTCGCGACCAAAACGTCGTAAGCGCCGCAAATTTCATGGCGCTTACGCGTTTCGTTCAGTTAACTACACTAAGATGTCGTCCCTATAGAGTTCACACCGCAGATGTGACACATCTTTTTTACCTTCTAAACTTCATTAGAATAAAACTCGATTTCAAAATGTATTATATTAATATTAGGGGGGCCTAGTGCGGATTGGCGGACTTCACATGGCTTAAATGAGTACTCAGAGGTACGGGCCAGGGCTTGAATTAACATAAAACAATTATTCAAAATATCAAACTATCACTACTAATTAAAAACTCATTAACAATTAATCAAATTAAAACCTTTCTAAAAAAACATATCAAGTCTGTGTTCAGTTACATATTTTTACCTACAACCAGTTTTAAGGGAACATCTGCACGTTTTAGTATATGATTGTAGAATGGCGTGGTATTTAAATAGATAAATTGTTTTTCTACTCTGGAATTACGGAATTATCACCTATTAATTCACTTAAACAGGTAGTAATTTTACTTAGTTGACTACTGACTAGTTATTTTCGTCCAGGGTCTACTTTGATTCGGATTATCGTTGTTATTAACGCTGCTCCGTGCGCACCCGCACTGAATGAATGTCGAAGCCACACTAAAGTCGGGTGTGGGGACTGCAGTTCAGTTGAGTTGATAAAAGCGAGTGTTCGGAACGCCCTATCTAGTACGTAGTACATATATATCGATGGGTTACCATAACACAAGCTTCATTTGATGCTTACTTTAGAATCAGATTGGCCGTGTGTGAAAAATGTCCCGGGATATTTATATTTAAACGTACAAATGGATATATTTTTCATAGACTATTACATTGATTTGATTCTTGATGATTGATTGATTTGTATAAATTACTTCATTGTATTTACGGAGTACTAAAGGGAAATAAGGGCGGTTAACTTAAGAAATATTTACATTTAATAATTCTTCTAATAATTTTTCGTGAATTTTAACAGATTATTATCAGTTGATCATCATGTCTGTCATTATGTTTAGTGCCATCTGTTGATAAGTGGTTTACATAAAAGTAGAAAAGAACGAAATCATGAGGCTCAAAAAGCATCTAACATATGAAAAATAATAAATGTTTTTAATTAAATTTACGATGTAAAGGCGTCAAGAGGGTGCGACTAAAACTAACGTTATAGACAAGTATGATATCTTATATTCTATCGAAATTAAGTAACCGTTAATGTTGTGAATGTAATTTTTTTTTTTTTTCTTTTTTTATATATACATATACTATTATTTTTTTTTTTTTTTTTTTTTTTTTTTTTTTTTTTTTCAAATGCCTGTAGATAACCGGAACAAAATGTTGTAACTACTCAACAACAGATGGCGCTTTAACGGTGCCATCTGACGGTGAATGGCCAAAACAACTCGACACCAGCAATGAATACTGCGCTAACTCGATTTTTGCTAAAAAAATATCGTGAAGAAATATACAAAACTAACGAATATACAAAATTTAATTAACGCTAAATGCAGGTACTTTTTGAAATCACTCGAATTAAACTCCACCAACTAGAGTAAGCGGAATGTTCGCGGGGAGGGGCGCATAGATTAAATTATGTCTTACAAAGTATTTAAATATGTACGATTGTACATAAAAAACAAAAAATATATAATCCTTAAATTGATAATACTTAATTCGTGGTTTTGTGTGAGCACATTATGATCGATGAGACTATTCAAAATAATGATTTTAATATAATATACCAAACTATAAGTTTAATAACTAGTTAGTTAGCAAGTGATTATATAAAAGTAT